>OY728155.1:115971079-117221079 GCA_963277665.1 Viscum album | reverse complement strand
TTAAGAGTTATGAAGGAAATGCCCGCATGAGAGGTCATCTGGCTGAAATTGGCTGGGACACTCAGCCTCAGGTCCTTCGACCCCTTTGGGTCCCTGGCCCAAGTTCTCATTTACGATTGTGTGGTGTGGCATGGAATCACGTTCTCATTCACGTTGGGATATTTCGCCACACCACACATATCCCCTTGAGACATGCCTCACTTCATTTATCATCTGTCCCATGAGCACAGGCCCTACCATGATTTGCGAGTCCCATAATTTGGGATTCCATCACTTTTATATTCAAAAGAGCCCCCGAATAGAATGGATGCTCAGCCAAGGGCTCTCCTACCATTACAGGCTAACACCCTCAAGAATTTCGAGCAACAAATTGATACAAGTCCCATGTTGCAACTATGGTCCACGGTCAATTCTCAATTGTTCTCCCCCTAGTCACACAAGGGTGGATACTATGTTTTGAACCTGGTCAATAGTTGTCCTCTATCATCGTTGCCGCTTTGTGGTCTTCCATAAGAACAATGATTCACCCTCTCTGTCCCATGAATATGAAATTAAACTAGGCATATACGGCCCGATCTCTATGAACTTAAACTAAGATCACCTTCGTCCTCACTGCAAGACGTTAAACTGTAATATGGCCATGTCATTTTGTCCATTGCCCAGCCTCAAGCCCCTTGGCCTTCTAGAGCCCCTGGCCCAAGTTCTAAATTTGGGTTGTACGGTGTGGTGCGGGATTATGTCCTCATTCACGTCGGGTTGCTCATCGTGTCGTACACATCACCGTATGATATACCTTACCCCTACCTTCATCCTCACTGCAAGACGTTAAACTATAAGCTGGCCATGAAATTATGTCCATTGCCTAGCCTCAGGCCCCTTGGCCTTTTCAGGCCCCTGGCCTAAGTTCTCACTTAGGGTTGTACGGTGTGGTGCGGGATTGTGTCCTCATTCACGTCGGGTTACTTTCCACACCATACACTCCCCTCATTGGGGTATCTTTCCCTTATTAGCATCATCATGTCCCCCAGAACTACGTGGGGATTGATTCCCACCCTCATGGGATATGTAAGACCGCCTAAATGTTTGGTCTTCGGGTCTAGCCTCATCTCTTAGAAACCTCCCTATAATTTTGGCCCCTTGGCCTGCATTCTTCCAGAAGAAAGGTATACAGTGTGGAATGGGTGTATGTACCCATTCACACCAGTTTTATAACAACAACGCCGCATACCTCTCTCTCATGAGTGGCCTTCACTCTCTTTCCCTGCTTTCATCTCTTTGAGTTGGCTACCCTTAAGTCGGGTCCCTCTTCCCTTTTCGGTGATTCACCAATTGGACCATGAGTACTCTGGTCTATAACTTGGAGTGTCAGATTCTATGTGGACATGCTTTCGCCCACTTTTCAGGCTTCGTCTTCCTCTTCATTTGGGCTTCCATTATCTTTCACACCCAAAAGGATGCCCAAATGGCATGGATGCTAGGCCTAAGTGATATCCTACCATTACGGGCCAATGTCCTCAGAGGTTTCAGATAATAAATTGATACAAGTCCTGTGTTGCGAATATGGTCAGTGGTCGACGCTCATTTGTTGTTCCCATTTCAGGCCACATGATATGGGTGTTGTGTTTCAAACACAGTCTACAGTTATCCTCCATCGTCACGCCATCCCTTTCAAGCCTTGAATGTTTGGTTACATGATTCACATTATTTTCCACCCCACCATGTACAAATGGAATTTTGACACTCCTGGAACTATCCCTTAGTGCACATTTTCACGTTAGGAGGACAAGAGCCGCGATAAGGCATCATTCGGGGATCTGCACTAACTTCCCTTTGGCGTGCATTCCAGGTATTGCAGAAACCTCTTCTTCCATTGTTTCCCACACCGAGTTTGACTCACATGGGCTTAGTGATCAGGATGAGGTCTGCACTTACTTAGAAGGATTCGGCTTCCCCACCTGGTCCGAGCTCTAAGACCTTAAACTAATATTTCTTTTAGAACTACGTACGTCTTGATTCCCATTCTCATGGGATATGTAGGAATGCCTAAACGTCTTGTCTTTGGGTCCAGTTCAAGTTCCACTGATTTATCTCTTCTATTTTTCCTTATGGTCTCTGACTCTTATGGGACCATGTGGCGTGGTATAGGATTATGTCCTCATTCAAGTAGGGTTTTCATTATCTGCACCACGTACGCCCCTTTCTAGGAGTTAGTTGCCATTACTTCCTGTCCGGCATGACATTAAACTATATTTTGTCCTACATGACAGTAAAAGGAACCTCCAAGAACTACATGTGGCTTGATTCCCATCCTCATGGGATACATAGGAACACCCAGAAATCTTGTCTTCAGGTCCAGCTCAACTGAGATCCAGCCTCTCCTGTCCCATATCCTCTAATTTCTTCTGGCCCCTCGGCCTGAGGTTTCTTCCTCAAAATTGTTCACCGCATGATGTGGACCTCATCCTCATTCACGTCGGGTATGATTTATCATTCCATGCACATTCCCTTTAAAACCTCATCCTTCTTGTATATGTCTAATACATATGAATATAGACTATTCTTCTTAGTCTCACATGACTTTAAACTATTACGTCTATACGACATGACGTTAAAATTCATGGTTGGTCTCATCACATGACCTTAAATGGTGACATTATTGTCCTGGACGCACGATGAAAAATGACATTGCATCATGGTGTCCGAATTCGAGGGGACATCATGTTTGGTATTGGTCACAAACCATACCATTTGTCAATGCATGTACACAACTTGATTCTTGTGGTGATGCCTAGAATTTCTATCCTAGGTCCATCACTTCACAAAAAAAACAACACTCATTCATCCTAAAGGACAAACAAGATCTATCAAATGCTGCATCCTTTGGTGCATGGACTAGAACCACACGACCTTATCATCATTGACACTGATTCCTTACCATACCACTTCTAGAACAACATATGGCTTGATTACCATTCTCATTGGGTATGTAGGAATGCCTGTGCACTTTGCCTCAGGCCCAGCCTAACTTTTATTTCTGGTCCCTCAACCTAAAACCTCCCCAAGGAATACGTGGTGATCCGGACTCCAGGTCCTCATTCACGTCGGGCTTTATAATTACCTCACCATGTGTCTCTCAGGTTCCCTACCTTATATGGTCCGAGCTCTATTACTGTAAACTAATATCACTCAGCATCCTTGCTGCAAGATGTTAAACTGCACTACATCTTCCAGAACTACATATGGATTGATTCCCATCCTTATAAGATACGTAGGAACTCCTAGACATATCATCTACAGGTCTAACCCCAAGAATCCAAAATCCTATCCCCTTTCTTTTAGCCCCTCAGCCTAAAATTTCTAAGGAACATGTGGTGTAGTGAGTATCTCAAGGGTCCTCATTAATGTTGGGTTTTGAAAAGGCCACACCATGTGCCTCCTGCATTTTTTCCCCACCTGGTCTGAGTTCTATGACCTTAAACGAAGATCTACCTATGGTAAATGTGCGTCATGTTTGGCCACTTCGCCTCCCTACGCACAGTAAATTAAATCAAGCCCCCTTAATGGCCCATCCTATGACTGTTATGTTTGAAGCATGAAACCTCAGGACCATTGTCCATGGAGAGGGACTCGACTCCCTCTATATGATATGTCTTACTGTCGTACTTAGATACGTTGTTGCAGTGTCTGAAGTGTGGAATTTTTACAGGGACATTCCCTCATTCCATGTACAAGCTTCATGAGCCCGTCATTTGGATCCTCATCCTCTTCTATGTCTTAAGGGACCCCCTTTATGGTGTGGTCTCAGGACACATTAGCTTACCTACCGTCTTGGGCCAACATCCCTAAGGACCTCAGATGACATTTGCGACAAGTCCTACATTTCAAACATGGTCAATGGTCGACCCTCATTTGTATTTCCCCATTCCAGGATAATTCTAAATAGATACTATGTTTTAAACATGGTCAACAGTTATCCCTTATCATCACGCCAGCATCATTTTGGTCTAGATCTCAAGCATCATGATTCACATATTTCCACTTTCTTATGATCAAGTGGAATTCCAATATACTCAGCTTTACTCCTCCGTGCATCTAGGCACATTATATAGGTGGGTCAACATCATTGGTACGTCATTCACCTAGAATCCCGCCGCCCCTAACATGTGCCTTCCTATGCTAAGAAAGTCCCATCACTACTCATTTTTCCCACAACGAGCATGAATCATGTGGGATTAGAAGTTCTGGTAGGACGTGTACTGGTGCAGCCATGCCACGCATGCCTTTCATTGTCTCGCATGATGTTAAACAACACCCACAGAACAACGGGAAGCTTGATTCCCATCCTAA
This sequence comes from Viscum album, assembly GCA_963277665.1. Taxonomy (NCBI): domain Eukaryota; kingdom Viridiplantae; phylum Streptophyta; class Magnoliopsida; order Santalales; family Viscaceae; genus Viscum; species Viscum album. The sequence goes on along the minus strand of OY728155.1, from coordinate 117,216,732 downwards.
TGGGGTACGTAGGAACACCCAACCACTTTGCTTCTGGCCCATCCTAACTTTCACTTTTTGTCCCTTGACCTAAATAACTTTCTTCAAAGATACATAGTGTGGTGCTGACTCCTTATGTCCTTATTCACATCTGTTTTACAGCTATTACACCACATAATCCCTTCTTGGGATCTCCCCTTTCACCTTCTGTCCTATCATATGAAGTTAAACTGAATGAGCCCACATGTCCTTGACGCATGAAACTAAACCGCGATTCTACCCTGAACAAGTTCAGGATGCCCCATGTTAATCATGGGATGCACCAGATCCCTTTCCAAAGAGGTCCTGCTCGGAAGTACGTTTGATGATTAGACATATATTACCACCTAATGTTCCTTCGTCACAGTGGCGTGATTTCAAGAGTGTTGGACTGCATTCGAACATCCATCACTCTACACTCTACACTTTGCGTACCCCTTATTCGAACCCTCATCCTCTTTCACATCTGAAAGAACCCCCTAACAGTTTGGATGCTCGGCCTATGGCTCGCCTATTATCCTGGGATAATGTTCTAGAAGGATAATGGATGAAATTTTCAGTTAGGCCCTGAGTTTCGAACATGTTCAGTGGTTGGCCCTCATTTTTTATTCACATTCCAGGCTAACTCAATAATGATACTATGTTTCGAACATAGTCAACAGTCATCCTCTATTGTCATGCCACCCTTACAATGTTTCAAACTTTGTGTATCGTGATTCACACTTTCCATTCCCCTATGTTCAGATTAAGTCGGATGCCCCTAGAGTTACCCCACTCATGAACTAGAGCACATTTGGATGGACGACATGTATATTTTCCTAAGGTTCTCATACTCCAATCAGGAGTCTCCCATTTCTTCTAAAAAATATAGATTGGTTGTTCAAAACTTGGATGCCTGAAGCTTGGTCAACACCCTTATGTTCAGATGAAATAGCATGGCGATCATCCCTTGTTTCTCACATTGGGCTCGACCCGCGTTATCTTAGGGATTGATCACTGGGCATTTCACTAATATAACATATGCATGTAAAACCAATACAAATTATAGAACTCATGCATGCATCTGGAATAAAATAATAAAAACATGAAAGTATGTTTGAGGGTTTGTAATCCTTACAGCACCTGAGGGTCGATCCCTCCCATGGATGGATTAACCCCATCAAAAGAAAGTTGTAGCTCCGCCACCCTTTGGATTGTGGTGTCCAGGATTTACTGCCACCTGTTCAGCTCTCGCTCCTCCTTGGAAGTGATGGGGTGCAATTCATCAGCCACAATCTGGGCCCACTCTATGTTGGTCTAGATGATGGTCATCTCTTCGGAGTATTGCTTCAAGCACTCCTCGGCCTCTGCTAGCTGGGAATTCAATCAAAATATTAGCTCCGATTGAACATTGAGGGAGGCTGAGTGCTCATCCACCCAGACCTGAAGCTGCTAAATCTCATCTTCAGCCTCACAGACCCTCTTGATGTTCACCACTTTCCTTTACTGCCAGCCCACACTGAGGCCATAGTCGTACTTCCAAATCGTCTCCTCCATAAGATCTCGAATGATCATGTGGGGAAATCAAGCATCCAATCCCCTAGCACACAGTTCACATAGCCATGAGCGATGTCTATCCACCTCATCCAGCCATCGCATTTGGGGGGTGTCATCGATGAAGTGCTTGATCAACTTCCACGATCGGTGATAGACTATCTTGCTATCCTCTTCATCAGAGAAAGTCTCATCCCAGTCGGTGTGGTTGGAAGGCTCATATGTGGGGAATGCCCCTAGGAATTCATCAGTAGGGTCCACATCTGGTGTTTGATCTAGTATGGAAGGACCCGAGTTATCTGATTGATCCTCATCATCAGACCCCACCTCAATAATCTCAGGCTCAGCCCCACTGATGATCCCACCAGTGATTGGGAGTGCCGCAGCTTGGTCGGTCTAGATATCTGCCTCCTAGATCATCGATATTCCCCTAGGAAAGGCGCCGCCAGAAGCCCTGACCAACCTCTCCAAGGCGGCACAAACCATTTGAAGAACTGTGCACACCAAAAGGGACATGGATGTCAGTTGACATAGTCAATGGGTGACAATCATGAATTTGGTAGAGGAGACTTACAAAGATCAAATTCTTGGTCTTGTTCTTGGGTTGACGCCATCGAGACCCTGAGGCATGGCACCACATATATTGTTGGAAGGTCTAAAATCTCCGGAGGATCCACCTAGGATGTCCTGGTCCCACCATATGGGGTAATCAATGCATCCGCAGGTGTAGATCCTGAAGGTCCCACATCTGCATCTATTGAGGGGCGAGAACAGGTTTTGTGTACAAGACCCTCCTGCATAGTTCAAGTATTAGTATGGAGTCCATAATGACCTAGAAGCGGACCATAAGAAAGGGGATTTATATTTTACCTCAAGGTACTCTAAAAATTCTTCAAGGTATGATTCTTGATCACCAACTTCGCCCTCCTCCAATGGGATCCCTCTACCGGCCTCCTCCCCCTAGGAGGACTCATCTGATTCCTCCAGCAAAGGAAAGCGCTCCCTCAGTTCGGTAGCTGACAACTGCGGGGGGGGGGGGGGTGTATGATTCAAAAACACCTTCACCTGGTATGTCATTGGACGCGGGGCACCTCAGGAGTGCACAAATTCCACCTATAATGTAAGATATATTTCTATTTTTTATTCTAACATGAAGACAATGTTTTATTCTTATCTGGACCAATTATTTTGAGGTTTTATCTTACACTATTATATTTTGTGTTCACATAACACAACTTGTACTAGTGGTCATATTATTCAAACATGGATCCATTATTTCACATTACATGGATTTAGTGAGATACCACTATTTTCATTTAGTAATAATATGTTTCCCCAGTTATCCACCTTTAGATAAATGTTATTATGAAAAATTTAATTATGACTAACCAATTATTCTTAATTTTTCGCATTAATGCATTGAGCATTGAGACATTATTATTATTATCTATTTGTCTCGTTGAGGTATTCAAACCCTTCATTATATTTAAATAGTTTTAATTTAAGAGTAAGGGAAAGCGTGAGAAGGGATTTATGGGGATGAATATTTTTGTCTCTGCCATATTGTGCCTAAATCATTTCTTTCCACATGTCAAAGTTATCTTGGTATTAAACATTGGTTTATATTTGAAGTAGGTATATGTGAGGGGCTCATTTTTTGTTATAAATATAAATTTATAGATATTTAAGTTTAACTAATTCATACTTATAATTCCTATTCATTTAGTAATAAGTAATTAATATCGAATATTGGTTGGTTAGTTTTATTACATCCATTTATTTGTACTGTTTTTTGTTATTATACTTTATTTTATAAGATCTTATTATTTTATTTTTATTGATTTGGATCATCTAATTGTTTATGTTATATCATTTATAAAATGAATGAGTATAGTGTTTTTATTTCTATGAATTTATTAGTAAATTGGTCTAAATCGCATTAAATTTGTGTTTCTTATTTTACTAATTCATTTTTATTCATTATTGATTGACTTGAATCATCATCTATTTGTTTTCTTCTACTCTATCTATTTGTCTTCTATTGAATCTCAAAATCATGAACATAATAGAAAATAATAATTCATAAAAATTTCTTATCTATTTAATAAGTGTGTAACCTTAAATATTTCCTCAACATTTTTATTCAAATCATCGTTTATATAATAACATCATCCAATAAGTATAAAATTGATAAATTCAATAGTGAAAATTACATTAAATAATAAAAAATCAAGATGATAGAACGACTAGTCCAATATATACTACAAGATGTTCTTCATTACCACATGAAAATTCAAATTAGTTAGTCTGCTAATGGATAGACTATAACCACCTATAAAGAAGTCTCTCCCTCTATATTAATGATATCACATAGATCAATTATAATATATTTGGATGATAATGTATTGTGAGAGTTTTCTTATGAACCCTCTTCCACATGAATATGATCTAAACATAGGAAATTTTACATAAACAATTAATTATTTTCCATCTCTACATAAAACATAAACTATATAACTTCAAGATGTTTCTGGGAACCCCAATTCAGGAACAACTTGATGTGTATAAAAGGATTATGCTTCATTTGTTTAATATTGGTATTAAAATTAAGGATAAGGAATAATTCATAATACTTTTAGTCTACCATGATTTTTCATATGATAATTTTACTAATACTTTAATTTATTGTAGATATTCCATTACTATAGAGAAGTGGAAATATTTACCTTTTTTATGTAAACTCTACAGTAATCTTATAGTAAAAACAATGAAGAGGGTTTAACTATTATGGGTCTATATAAGTTTCAATATAAAAACGAAATTTTAATGAGAAACATGGGAAGAACCATAGTTAGTCTAGAGATAACCACTCTAGTTCGATGTTTGGAGATTTTACTTACTACCATTATGGAAATATTGACATTTCTGGCCCAAGATTCATAAACCTAAATCTTGTGGGAATCTAAAATAATATGAATTTTATTTCCATAATTCGGATATAGGCTATGGAAGTGTTGAGTTATAGATAGTGTGATATTTTTACATGAGTAATGAATGGTTCTATAACTTAGGATATGCTATCTATATGATACATGATCAATATTAATTTTTTGAATTCAAAAAAGGAGTTGAAGGTGATATAGTTCTTAAAAATAACAATTGTTTTAGGTTTACTATATAAAACCATATTTTAGATTATATGATGTAAATTAGATCAATGGAAAATATAAAAATCTTGTCTCTTTATGTGTTTTAAACCAAAAGGGTTTTAACATTAAATATGAAATTGGTTGCCTTAAGATCTCCAAAATTTCCCACACTATCATTAAGGTATCTTTATACAATGGGATGCATATTTTGTATGAAAATACTTTTATTAGTCTATTAGGTAGTACCTATGTCTCTAACCATGATAGTATTATTCTTTGGCATATGAGTTTAGGGTATTGAGTGTCAAGTGTTTAAATGAATTATGTAAATTGAGGTCACATACCCATATTAAACTAAAAAACTTATCCTTTTTGAAATATTTTGTTCTTGGAAAATCCAAGAGAAGTGAATTTCAAAAATTCAGATTTAAGACTTTTAACTAACTTTATTATGTAAACTCTAATTTGTGGGGTTATATAAGGACTACCTACCACTATGTAGTCTTGTATTTTTTTAGTTTATAAATAAATTGTCTTGGAATTTATATAATTATATTCATATATATAATTCTAATTTCTTTGATGTGTTTAAACCATTAAAGTCACGTATAGGGAACTAAACTAATAGAAAGTTGAAGGATATGAGAACTAATAATGGTCTTGAATACCTATCAAATATGTTTTAAAAAATTTGAACAAATGGTATTACGAGGAACCGTACTATGAGTTATAATTTACAACATAATGTTTTAGATGAATGCTTGAACTACATAATGCTTGTGTGGGTTCGCAGTATGCTATCATGATTGGTCCTATAAAAAAATTAGTATGAGTCTTCCACATCAATAGTTTACTTTATTAATTAGAAAATATCATCTACCAATCATATTTAAACTCCAAAAAAACTCTGGAGAAACTTACCCCCATCTTATAGATATTTATATGTGTTTTTTACATTACCTATGCCGATATTAAGACTTATAAACCCAAAACTATGACTATTAATTGTATTTTCATAATTTATATTATGGGTTTAAGAGTTGTAAACTTTGGGTTGATAAAAATTATTTAAGAAATACTTCATTATCCTTGATATGGTGTTATATTATTCGATTTGTCATAGAGGAAACCAGCCACTGATGACAGTGGAAACACACCCCAAACATGGGATATTGATGTTAAACCTCAAATTGATTATAAGTCGCATGTTGATATTCATGCACATTATCCTCAACCTGTGAATCAGATTGATTATGATTATGATAGTTGTTCAGATAATAATTTTCCTATTGCTTTTAGTTATTACCATCTCACCTTGGATAGATATAGGAGGGTTATTATATCTCCATTGAGGGTTTTCTACACTGGTATAGATTTATTTCCTTCCATATAGCCTTGGATCATAGTAGTTTGGATCCTTAAAGTAATGAACATTCTATTAATGATAGGAATTACAAATTTTGACTACTATTATCAATGATAAAATTATATCCCCTAAGTAAAAACATACTTTTTATAGTTAATAGGCCACCAAGATCCAAAATGGCTGGCTATAAATGGATATTAAAAACTAAATAAGATAACACTAAAAAGAGAAAAATTAAATACAAGGATATATTTTTGGCCAAGTATTTCATTAATAGAGAAAGAGTGTATTATGAAGAAATTTTTTCACTTTTAGTTAAACATCATTCTACTAGACTTTCACTACCCTTTACTGCTCATTTTAATCATCATATAGAACAACTTGATGTTAAAGGTGTTATATTGCATAGTGATCTTGATGAGAAACTATACATAAATCATTCTAATAGTTTTTCAAATTAATTTAACTCCAATCACATTATTTACTCAATAAATCATTTCATGGTTTAAATCATACTTTTAGATAGTAGTTTATAAATTATTTATAATTCAAACTACTAATAAATTTCAATAGGAGTAAGTTTTATGAATTTTTTTATTTTAAATATAATAATAACTATATGCTTTATCATCATTTATACATTGATGATATTTTTCATCGATATAGTGATATGATATCAATAACCAATATAAAATTTAAATTGGATTTTTAAATTAAAATATTAGGTTGTGTTAAAAATATTTATGGTATGGAAATTATAAGGGACAATAAAAAATTCAATATTATTCTTGATATACTTATATTCTTAAGGAATTAAAAAGGAATTTTTTTGATTCATTAAAACATATTATTATTCTTTTTTTACTATCATTTTAAACCATTAATCTCTCAATACGCTACTACCATTGTTTATATTGAATAGATGAGTAGAAATCCATATAATATTTTAGGTAGTGTGATGTATGATATAATTTGTACTAGATTAGTTGTTTCATTCTCTTCTTATAGATTGATCTGGTTTATGGTAAAATTAGATAATCCACACAAGAATTTTTTAAGTTGATGTTGATATAAATTTCTTTTAACAAATCCATTTCAATATAGCGTGGAATAAATTTTCATTATAGAGACTTGGTGACATATTTTGTGGACTCTGTTTATGCTGGACAATTTAATACTAGAAAATTTCTATATAGTTTTTTATTCACTTCTTATGAGAGGATAGGTTTCTTGAAATTCAACATGTTTCTGGTTATGAATGCTCAACCACCAAGGTTGAGTATATAACATTTGTATAGGTTATGAAGAAAGCTATTTGAATCAAAGTCTTTACTTCTAATCATGGTTTAAGTAATTCATTCATTATAGTTTACTTAATCATTTTTACATTTTTATAAAAACCTATAATTCTATTATAGGTTTAAGGTTATAGATATTATGTGTCATTTTATTATGTAATTCTTTGAATTATGAACAACATATGAAAACTAGATACATACAAATGACAACTTGTCTGACTTGTTGAATTAGATCATGGAATTAGCTAAATTTAAATTTTTTTAGATGTACAGAATATGGTTCCATTTCAATGAAATTATGTTCAAGGATTTCACCCATTTAGTTTTATTCAAAAATGTTAGAGATGTGTTGGTTTTCATGATTCTTTTATTTCCATATGAAACATTGTTTACATGTATTTTAATTATTTATTTGTCATAACATGATATTTTTTACATTAGTTTTTATTATACTCAATTTTTATTTTCAATTAAATTTTCTTAATCATACTCAGAGACTTTAATATTTGGTTTATTCTTATGTTAGGGTTGTCTAACCTTATGAAAATAATTAGTTTTGTGTTTTCACAGTACATGAGAATTTCTTCTATAGGCATGCATGTATCTCTTTAATTATAATAAGATATAGAAGTGTATGTATTAATATAATATGAGATATTTTTATAACAATTATTCTTACATGATAGTGTTGTCTTATACTTATGCAGATCGATTATTTAAAGGTTTAATATTATGACACTATGTTTTGAGTTCACCTTACACAACCTTTACAATTGGATGGATTATTCTAATGTGAACCTTGATCATCACCATATTTGGATTTTATTGGATATCTCCACTTTCATCAGGTGATGTCATCTTTACCTACTCAGACACCTTTGGATCAAAGTTATTATGATCAATTTAATTATAGTTTTCCACCTTTTTTATGTTTTCAAACTAATTCCTCAAGAATTGAGTCGTCATAACTATTGGTTCATTGTATCTTTTAGGAATTCAACCCATTGATTCCATTTAAATTTTTTTACTTCTATAGAAAGAGAGGGTTTGATAATGGATCCCTTTATATAAAGCTTGGGACTATAGAAAGATTGTGGTTGAAGAGTTTTTCTTATAACATCAAGTTTATACTGGTCTTATATTCTAGTGGAGGTATGATGATGGTTCATGAGAGGGGATCATGTTTAGTTTTGAATGTTTATTTCTATATCTTTAATCCAAATATAAAAATCTTCAGAGTTCTTCAATATCTGGGAACTATTTAGTAGTAATGAGGACTGTTCTAGAATTTTTCTTACCTCATTTTTTCTCATTTATGTTCTTTGTATTTGTATTATAAAGTCTGATAATTATGTCACCTTCATTTTATCTCTTTTACTCATTTTTTCTTGATCATTTAAAAACTGTATGTTTAGGGAGGTGTTATTATCATGACCATATAAAGACTAGTCTGAATCATGTTAAATTTGTGTTTTCTCTTTTACTACTTTCCTTTTAATGATTTTTTCTCATCTTGAATAGATATCACACTATTATGTTTCTCTATTTTAATTTATCAACTTTAGACTCTTAAATTAGTTAATATATAAGAACCTAGTAATTCATACAATGTTCTTTTCCATTGTATAATGGTGTACCCTTATTGTTATCCAGAACACAAACATTGACTATAAAGAGGTTAGCACACCACCAAAAGTTATTAAATGTTAAATGGGATATGGTTGTGTAGATGTTGTATGTTGAAATATTTGTTTAGTATTAACAAAAAGTAAACTAAAGTATAATGGAAAAGTGTTAAAAAAATTGACAAGGTCATCAAGTATGAGAATAACATAATTAATTAGGTAATCTCTAGTATTTTTTATAAACCCTAAAGATATTTTTCATAATGATAAATTGTAAATACACATTAAATATATTGTCCCTCTTTTTTAATGTCTTAATAAATATTTCATGTTTTATTTATATTCTCATTTATTTTACTTCTTGTGTAAATACTCAATTTTATTTTCTTAAAAATCAATAAAAATATTGATTTATCTATTCATTTCATGAAGACACCATAATTATTTTTTAAAATAATTTTATTTTATTCCCTGAAGTGGATGAAAATATTTATTAAATAATTTTATTTCATTCCACAAAGTGAATGTAAATATTTTAAAAATTATGGTCAAGGGGAATATGAATAATTGTGTACCTGAAGCTTAATATAAAAATAATTATTTATAAATTGTTGTTGATGTATATTAACATTCATAAAATATTTCTTTTGTGATATCTATATTGAAAAGTGAAAGTTCATTGTTAGGTTTTTTTGGATTAAAAATATTATTTAGTGTAATATAATTGATTCCATTCCCTAAATTGGATTTTTTTTATTATAATGTTTATGATGGACTCATTAATTTATGATCAAATAATTTTGATGAACTTAATTTTTTGAACCTGAAGTAGTTAAATGATGGTCATCATTATAAATGATATAAGTTTTTTTCATAATATAATCATTATTGATAAATAATATATTATAAGGAATTTTGAAACCAAATCAATTATATTTAAAATTAAATTATTATATGAAGTGAATCATTTTATATATGTAGATTTGATAGTTTTATTTCATTCCTTTAAGTGAAGGAAATAATTCATGAAAATTTAAATGAAATTTATTTAATTGACCATGAATATTTTAGAAATCATATAATTTGATTAATGAATATTTAATTATATTAATTTATTTGAATTATATTACCAATAATATTTTATTATCTATAATTGTGGACATAATGAGGAATGTTCTATTAATCTTGAATATTTTTTATGTCACTTAACATGTCATATAAATATTCCTTAAAATAAAAATGGATTATCGGCCCTAGAATACATATTTTAAAAACACAATATTAATAAGATCCATGAAGAAAATATATTCTAAGTGACGAGCAAACCCCATTGTGATTATATTATGAATTTATAAATTTAAGACCAATCACAAAAAGTATAGAATATTATAAAAATTAGAGTATTTTATTTTTCCATTAAATATGTTAAAAGTGGTTTATGTTCATAATATAAGATCCTAAAGATATTATGTGTCTTTCCTAAAGAGAAAATTATATATATTTTATTTTACTTTAATTTTTCACAAGATCTTATATATTAATATTATTAGTAAATTATCTCATATGGTTAGTACATGATCATGAAAGAACGTAAATTTTAATATAAAATTAGTCAAAGGCATTATAAGGGAATATATATGTATACCTGGAGATATATATATTTTTTATAAATAATTATTTATTTTAATTTATGTATTTTTGAAATTGTTGGGTTCTTAGGGATCAAATGAATCTTGTTTAATGCAATAAAATAAAATGAAAACTACATTTCCAATATCTCCATAAAAGAAACAAAAAACATCTATAAAAATAAAATAAAGTACTTCAGTACCTATCATAGATGAATTCCATTTCTACTATGTTAAATCATATGTTTTAAGATAATCACTTAGAGGAATCAATTAAAATCTATCCTCTATGGTGTATTCTTGGGATGAATTGAATCACTCGATGCTCTGGTGGGATATGATAACCTTCCATGATATGTTAATATCACTTGGAATATATGGAAAGAGAAGGAAGAAAGATTATAATGTTTGATAAAAGGATTTTAAAATTTACCATTCCATGTTAATGGTTAATCCCCACTTATATAGGCTTCCGAGACTCTACCCAAGTCTCATGTTTGTGTTAAAAATTTATGATTTAATGACAAGTGGATTCAACACTTATAACATATAAATGATCCAGCTCCATTATGTTTTATATCTTAAACTATTACTAGAATGACTGATATATTTTCACAACCATTGAAACTCTAAGGGTATTTAACTATTTTTTCCATATTAGGAGTGATTTTATAATTAAGATTAATATAAGTGTCCAAGTTTCTAAATAACTCTAGAATTATTTTTTAGACATGTTCAGGTGGTTTCGAGAGGTATGGGAGGTGAATCTAGTATTTCGGAGAAGGAAGAGGTAGAGGTGGAACTACATCATTGCAGTAGTTACTATCTATTACCAAGTTGAGTGCCATTGGGTACTTGATGGCTAGTTCGGTATGCATGTTAGACCTAGATCCCCACCAACTAGTCAGTGGGGGTGCAATGGGTGGTTGTTAGGGCACTAGGTACCCGATGTTGGCCAACCAAGTATCTAGTAGGTTATAAAAGAGTATCTTCAGTAGTGGTAGAATGTTATTTTCTTGATGTCCTATTATAAACCCACTTGGGGGTATTATTCCCCAAATGAACAATCTATTAGTGGAGTCTCCACCTTACCTATGATTCCCTCCCCCTTTTCCCATTTGATCTAGTGTAGTTTATGTTTGTTCTTAATGTCATTTTATAGGCACAAAATCCTCTATCTCCCCATATTCTTCTTACTTCTTGGTCACTTTAGATTCCATGACATTATAAGTTAGGTTTTTTGTGACTTTTCACCTAGATAATGACAGAAACATCCTAAACATTGGATCTTTTTCATTTAGTGGATGGAGTAATTCTCATGAAAATGAATTAATGCCATATTTCACTATTTTTAGGTATGTCATCTAACAATTGTTTTTTGGGAAAATAAATTTAAATGGATTAAATAATTGATTTTATTAGTTTTAGATAATAGGTACTTTCTCATGTAAGTGTTTTATATGTTTTTTGGACCTTAATCACATCATTGGTTGTAGTATCGATGATGTGGTGTTGCATATTAAATTATTAGTGATTATGACTTATTGGGATTTATTTTTTAATTAATTTAAATTCTTATAATTAATTTTTAAATTTATTTTATAGTTTGCATAATTAATTTATATGGGTCTTTTGGCTTGATATAGTGGATCAGTTGTTAGTGTGGTTTAGTGTGTGGTTGTTCAAGGATGAGCGGTGCAGGGAAAAGGTGGTAACTCCTTATATTAAGTATATAGTATCTTTGATATTTAATTATATTCTTGTTTATTATTACTTTTGAATGGAATCATGAGAACATGGGTTCATGTAAAATGGTAAAGGAGTGTAAGTGATCTTAGTAGTGAATTAGGTGGCACAAGCCTCCTAGGTTCAGAGTAAGTGGTGTGTTAACTACCGAGGAAATGGAATCACCCAATAAATATATCTCTAGGGAGTCCAGGATGTTGATTGACCATAAGATAATATCAACATAGATCTCAAATATTTTAATGATTCATTTAAAGCCTATGATGGTTCTTTCTAGGGTTATTAAGCAGACACAATCAAGATTTATCCTTGGGGGTGATGGTTGATATGGAAAAACATATCATATATGGGAGGGAATACCAAATTGAGGGTTGATTGGATATTAGTTTGTGTTGTGAGTGGGATAAGTCCTTCAGTCATAGATATAGTATGTTGTGGATAGTTTAGTCTAGAATTACCTTGAAAGCTCTCATAAGGGAGGTGTGATATGGGACATAGGTATAGATTATAAGAATTGTGTTAATAGTTGGTAAATTATTTTTTAATAGGCCCTAGAGGTGTGGGCTTTGAATGGTTATAGGGTTTCAATAAAAGAACATCGATGTGAAAAATTGAAGGGGTATTAAAATAAACCCTTGATGCATGGGATATATGAGACCTAAGGTTGAAGAGTCACTATAGTGTGTCATATGTGAGTTTTATAAATGGGAAGAGACCAAGTTATGTGTGATTAACCTAGTTTATTCCATTATGAGTAATATTTTTATACTTATGAGTACTATATTTTTTTCGCATTATTAAGTAAGGATTAAGGGAATTATCCAATAATTATAGGTGGGTAGTGACTTTTACTTTGGGGGTGTTGGGTTAGATCATGAGTGGTTTCAATCCAAATATGTGATCTACAAATGGGATATATTTTCATGTTATAAGATTTGTGGATATTCCCAATAATGATATTTTACTTTATGATTAGACTCAATGTCAGGACTTGACCTGCGTAAGAGAGTTATGGCTTGAATTTTATTGAATTATATGTCATTGTTCAAGGATGTGATTATAACATTCACCTTGAGTGATACAGAATAGGTTTCTTTGATGCAGTAAGGGATTTCATTTGATGATACCCCTAGTGTGATATGGTATTGGCATGTAAATCCTTGGGTAAGAAGGAATCATTCCATGATGTTATTGTGAGACCCACACTGAGTGTGATTGGAAAAGTTATTATATCATTACATGAGAAGATTTCAAGGCCTCCCCTTATGTGAGAGGGTGGTGGTATGAGTTATGTTGTGAAACATGCTATGAGATCTAGGTATAGTGGATGACCCTACCCTGAGTTAGTAGTATTAGGTCTAGACTTGGTAAAATGTAATTGTGGTTCTATATGGACCCTATCCTGAGTGATCAGGTAGACATTTCGATTTGTATGAAACCTTATCCTAAATTATAAGGAATGATCAGAATTTTATGCAATAGGTTACTTCTTCTTATGGTGCTAGTTGATCTAGGTACATTTGGGTATCATGGTGGCATGGTTAGATCTTGATGACCTAACACACCTTCTTAAATTTCATATAATTATTTTATTCATTTTCAAAATGTATATACATGTATATTATGATGTAAATTAGGGTCACTTAGTGTGACCGTACTGAGAAATATTTATCATACCTGCAAGGGCACCATGGTGCACCCGAAGACCTTCTATTTGGTATGAATTTCTGCGCACATGTTTATTTTATCAAACTAGAGACACTTGACATTTATTTGGAGATGCGTTAGTGTTGGGGAATGGGTTTATAGTCAAACCTCTTGTGTATTTATTACAATTATTATTTGTAGGTTAATGACCCATTGGGGGATATATATGGATTTATGGATTTATGTATTATATTTTCATTTTTTATAACATGGATATATATTTTTTTATATTTTTATTTTCTTTGTTTGTAATTCCATATTGTGTACTCTGAGATGTGATTTTGGTGTTTTTTAATTTATTACTTTTAATAGAATCTATATTGAGGCTATAGTCTCCATAAAATTGATCATATACTCTCACTACTAATTTTTAGCCTTTTTTGTATGGAAAGTTGTTCCATATGTCATGTGTTGATCATGACAAAGGTGTCATTATAAACATTTTTTCTAAGGTGTTTCATATAGGTTTCAACTCATTTTTTGATTTTCCATAGTATTTAGTGATTGTTAGTTGTATAAAATAATAGGTCACAGATTTTGATATCTCTTAGGATGGGGGTCATGCACACTTCTCTAATGGGATGTATGAGTTTCTAGGTCTTTGAGACTATTGTTATCAGTTTTCACTATTACAGTTGAGATGTTTATTTAAGTATGGTATGATTATTTTAGATCATATTTTTCCTTTACCTAGAATCATAAGAGGTGTGCATACATGAATCATAATTTTAAATTAGTATTACCATGATATATATATATATATATATTTATATATTTATATGGTTGATGTTGCTGAATACAAAGGGTTTCAATGTTAAAACTAACTTATATAGTGTTTTACAATATAACTTGTTCTTGTAATTCTAGTTAGCTGAATCATAATGTTTTATGATGACATGTAATGTGGGTATAATGATGTGACATTTGTTAGTGATTTATATACAATCCATTTGTGCATTATATGTATAGTAACCCTTTGAGTGTTGGTTCAGAAATTGGATGTATTGGTGATGGTTTGAAGTAGGTGAGGTATGACTAAGAGATGGTTAAAATTAGACACAATTGGAATTGATGAGTTGCATAACCTTTATAGGGTATGGAAAGGCATTTTGGATTCATTAGAATATTGTGATGCAAAACACTTAGAGTGATTTTGGTATTTTGATTGTGTTTTTAAGGTTTGATTTGTTGGTTAGATATCCTTGTTGGTTTAAGGTGTGGATTTTAATGGGATGGTGGATAGTGATCATATATGTACTTTTCTAGTATGAAGATAGTTTGGGTAGATTATTTATGTATTTTTAATGATTCTTGAGAGGTGGTTGATCATTCGTTATCTTTTTTATGGGTGAGATGCCATCATCTTGTTGGAAATGAAGCACCAAGAGTGATTCAAGGATTTTTCCATTAAAATTTTGGGAAAGAATTCTTAGTTTTTCAAACATGTGGGCCTAGGAATCATGGTGTGTGTCTCAAGGGAGCATTATTATAGTTAGTTTATTGAATAATACAAGAGTGTATACTCATTTGGATCTAACAAGACTAAAAAGGATGGTGGGTAAGAACATCTGATAGAGTTGTTTAGTGGTAAAATCTTACATTGTATAGAATATTCAGTGATTCTGTAGATTTTTTATCATGAACCACCCCTTGTAAAGGTACCCTTAATTGGTTGGCAATGACATAATTGAGATAAAGACATCCAGATACTACCTTCAATAGGCTAATGTTTTGAAAAAATAATCTAGGTAATAACATAAATAAAAATGGGAGGCATTAACCTCTAAGAGAACATGAGGAAAGAAATATATGATAATAAATATAATACAACTCCATATCAAGATAGAAGAAATCAAAAGAAATAAAGTAAAAACATGTAATGTCCTAAAAAAATAATAAAACTGAAAAGGAAATATAAGTACCAAAAGGTAATCTTGGAAATAACCATGAAGCCCAAATAGGTCCTGAAAAACCATGAACTACAAATGTCTAGCACAATCTCCAACCTACTCCTACTCACCTAAAAAAGTATATATAAACTTAGCATGAGCATAACATGTATACTCAATAGGATCATACCTAAATCCTCCCATGAAAAATATAAATAAATAAAAATAATTTTTATTGAACAAAAAGTGAAAATAACTCATCACCTAAATAGGAATACTATGTTCCAAACCTCACCATGGTCATCTCTAACCACATAACCTACACAAGATATATTATAAAGTATTAAAATGGTACCCCGATACTGCTTCCCAAATGATTTTCCACTTTTCCCTATCATCACATGTCATGATCTATTTATATAAAAAATAATCCACCTTGAAGACACTTGGGCTAAATTAATATAACATGCATCTCATGCATCACATCACATCATCCCATCCACATCTCTATATAGTAACCGAGTAGCCTCCGGAATCCACCACAACCCATATTCTATATATTATAGATAGAGTACTGTACCTTAATCCATCATTTCCCATATTTTAATTATTTTACCTCAATCCATCGCATCCTTTATAGTTCAAACTTATAATAACCATTTAGACACTATATCCAAAGATATATGTATGTGAAATGACCATATTCCATTAAATTACTCTAAAAACATATATAGAGAGAGATAACCATCATCAATACCCATACATAATACCAACAAGATAATAGAGTGTGGAAAGATGGGATAACTAGTCATCTATCTCTCACCAAACTAGATGTTGGGGAAAATACCCTTCCAGAATCCATGAGGTTTCATTCATCCTACAGAAATGGGTGGTTTAGTATATGAAATCCAAAAAATACATGATATAATATATCTCACAACCATACTATGGGGATTAATCTAGTATTAGAATAAATTTCAACTATCATCTCTCAGACACCCCAATGCTACATCTAATAACTAGATATCCTATAATCACACAATCATTCAAGATGAGTTTCTTTAATTTCTTTCTTTTCTTCTAATATTTTACTTTACATTAATTAATTTTTTAATTAATATTACTCTATTTAATTCAATTAATCCAAAAATTAAAGTCCATACCCTCTAATCATAATCAACTAAGTCCATAATTTCAAAATATTATCAAATTTTTTATTCCAACAATCACCAACCACATGGGTTAAATATTTATTAAACAATATTAATGTTATTCTATAATTTCATGTACTCTAGAAACAATACTAAGATACCATAAAATATATTCATAACCAATCACAATTAGCTACCTCAAGAAGTGGGAAAAGGAATTTATAAATAATACACTTGGTCATCCATCCATTTAAGAATAACCTTAACAAGAAAGCTTCCCAACTATAAGATAAATAATGGGAAATCCCATCTTCAACCCATTACATAGAACTCAGTGTCTTCCTTAATACCAACATGAATACCAACATGAATACCACCATGAATATCTCCATCATAGCCATAAGTAGAAGCCAAAAACACCAGTCCACTCTGCCCATATCTCATTAGCCAATAGCTATCATAGGATCATATCACATCACATAGAAACGCTAACTTCTGGAGAAACACAAAATGTAACAACCATCAAACCAGATAAACAGGGAAATCTAGGCCCTAAAAACAATGTATAAATCCATTACATGAAAACATGATATCTCACTACCCCAAACATTTATCATTATTAAGAAACAGATTTTGTTCCATCTTAATTTAATCTATTAATTTATTATAGGTTAGAACTATTGGTAGCCTAAGGAATCAATTAAGACAAGATATAAATTATTTAAGCATGATCACTAGAATATATTCTAGTTTCAACAAAACATCAGTGATGACCAAGATTTTTTAAACATTTTTTAAGAAACATTCTATTTTTATCATATTATAAGAATCAATGGATTCTATATACGTGGCACTTTAATTCTTTAACCATCATTAAATTACCATATTTATATTCATTAACCATTTTAATCAATTTAATATGCCAACCCATGCATAAAAAACATTCTAACAGGGCATAAACATCTATATCAAACCCTCTAGAATATAATTTGGAAAGGCGTTATCACGGTAAAAAACATGTGATCACTACAAGCATAAACCATTTATTTTCATTAATCTGGATTAATATTTATAATGGTATATTCCACCATAGTCTAAAGGGATAAAGCATGATAATTTTACAATTGAACATAAAATAAAAAGTAGAAGCAATGAGTCCACTACTTCAAGCATTCAAAATTCTTCAAAGGAGAATGGAATGACAATGTGGATCCCAATCACCCCTCCTATTAGCAAACTACAACCCTCTAAGAACATCATTCCAAGAACAATAAAATAACACTATAAGAACAAGGAAAATGAACTGACGTAATAGAGAAAGTAACAATAGGAAGAAACAAGATTGATCTATGAAGAAACCATAATAAAAGAGGATGAATGAAACTTGTATCACCATTGATTGAACACGAGAAGTTGGGGTTGATCCCTTTCCGAGGGGATTTAGAGGTCTTGAAGAAATCGACTTAGGATTCTTGGAGTTTGGGAGGAATTTGTAGGGTTTTAGAGATGCCAAGAGAACCATAGGTTTTATAGGTGCACTACCCGGTAGATATTCGAAAAGTGAATGGGTCATACAAATTCTAAATGTCCCATATTTTCAATCCTATCAAAAAATGAATCCCCTTAATCTATTTGACCTGAAATTAAGTCATGTCATGAATATAAAGTTCATGATGTGAGTTTCTATGATCGGATTCATCGAGAACAAAACCCATAACATTCACATAATTAATTCCATTCACATATTAAATTCCTCCCATTAACCACCCTCTTAGAAGACACGAAATCTATTTAGACCGTTAACTGAACTCCCACTCAAGACCTGAATCATACATACATGATGTAATATTACTTTCAAGTCATGAGTTCCCCCTTCTTTCAGTGTCCATTAACTAAACACTACAAAAAATCCTATAGGATTCTTACAAGCATCGTAGGCTTTTAAAAATGAAAAGGAATAGACTAAAGGATATGGTACCTTACATTAGATACCTATCAAACAATAATAATCCTTAAAAATATAAAAACTATACCCTAGGATAACTAAAAGAAAAAAGTGTCTCCTGAACATCTACCCCATGAGATACCTCACAATAATCTCACCAACACCAGAGATCAATAACCTCATTCCTAGGAAAAAAGTGAAAAACTGTAAAACACCGACAAAAAACTCCTAAACACTGTCCTAGAAAAGGAACTTCTTAAACAAGAGAAGCTCCATAAAAAATAATTAAAGAAGGGGAAACCATATCATAACTAGATAAAGGCAAACAACCACAAACAAGAATCTCTGTAAGAGAATATCTAAATATCAAATAGCTCAGGATACTAATCATGTATCTATGTTTCCAAGTACTCTCCTCTATGACACTATATCACCACAAGACACGAACCAAGGGAATAGTGGGCTAGCACAACACTTTCTCCTGGAATTTTTATATCTCCATTGGTCACTCATAGAAGGTTTCATTATCATCAATGTCAATATCACCCCAATCAATGACATGGAAATCATCATGAAGATAATATTGTAGATTCAACATTTGGAAGACATCATGCATCCAACTCATATGCAAGGGAAGTGTAATCTGATACTCCATGACTCCAATTAAAACCAATAACTCAAAATGCCCAACAAACCAGAGAGAAAGATTTCTCCCATGACCAAACATTCTAAACACATGAAAAAGATTCACCTTTATAAACACATGATCTAAAAATTCAAACATTAAAGGTGTCCTCCTATGATCAGCGTTGGACTTTTAATGATAATGTATTGCCTTAATCCTCTAGTGAATCACTTGAACCATTTTTATCATACTCTATTCTAGTTCTATCCTAAGAATTATTGTATCTCTAACCCCAATCTAGGACAACATAGGACAAAATTTATGTCCATAAAAATATTTAAATGGTGTTATACCAATGGTAAAGTGAAAACAATTGTTGTGAGAAAACATGACCAAGGAAATGTTTCTTATCCAAGAACCTAAAAAAACTAGTACATAAGAAAAGAACTTGTTCTCAAGAGTATGTATAATCCAATATTTCTAACCATCCATATTTGTATGAAAATAATTTCTTAGAAATAAATAAGGTATAAAATCATGTTAGAGACATCTCCATACTTTATAGGAAACATAAGTATCACAATCAGAGATAATAATCCTTGATACTCTATGGAGTCTTACCCCCTCCTCTAGGTACTACCTTAAAAAAAACCCACTGAGAACGAAAACATGATCTCTAAAAAGTGGTTTTATTTCATAAAATGGTCCATTATCACCCATATATCATCAAGGACTCCTTAAGATTGAGGTAAATTGATATTTAAATCTATCGAGATATCCTCCCACTTACACTTAAGAAAATTCAATGGCTGGATAAAATCATTATGAACATAGTCCTTTACCTTTACCTTCTAGAAGACCAAGCATTGTGACCAAAACTATAAAACTTAATGCTTCAACCTAGGCCACTAAAGTTTCCCTCTTAGATATAGGTATGTCTTTTTCACTCCAGGATGTACCACAATGGGTGAGATATGGAACTCATAGAGAACCACCTTATGAATCACCAAAGGGATAAATATCCTCCCATAGAACAATGGTTGTTGTTATTTATCCTTAGACTAGAAATCAGGGGCATCACCAACGATAACTCGGTCTCTCCAAACCTCCACTTCAGAATCCATCAGTTGGGACTCCTCGACCTGGTGCACTAAGGATGACTACACTATCATCTGAAAAAGTAAAAATCTTATACCAAACACTCCTATAAAAATATTTAACACTGATATATCTTCCATTACTATGTAGGAATTTCCATATTCATGCATGGAATCACTATGTGAATTTCTACTCATCTCACTAGCTACAATATTACCATTTCATAGTGTATATAAATCCTCCAAGTTGTAATCCTACAAGAATAGTAGCCACCATCAATACCCCAAGTTCAAGTCATGTTGGGTAATGAAATACCTCAGGCTCTAATGAAAGGTAAAAACCCATAAATGCTCACAAATTAGGTAATTTCACCACAACATCAATGTAATAAATACTACTACCAATTCAAGATCGTGGGTGGAATAGTTTCATTCATGGGGACATAATTTTCAAGACTCTTAAATTTTTTTTGATCTGTTATACATCATAACATAACCTAAACCAAGACATAACCTATAAAACAACCTATTATAGAACTCCATCTTGTGGAATATAGATAATTGGAGCACTGACCAACTTCTTCTTCAGGTACTCAAAATATGTCTAACACATATTAATCCTCAAGGTTTTATGATCCTTTCTAGTCAATGTTGTTAGAGAAGCTACAACCTTGTATAAATTAGCTACGAACCTTTGGTAATGGCTTTGTAGACCAAGAAATATTTTCACTTCTACAGAAGTATTTAGGGATACCTCAAAAATGAATTCCTAAATCTTAGAAGGATCTATAGATACTCATAATTGGGATATGACATACCTCAAGAATCAAAAATTACAATCCCATAAATCAAACCTCAATAGATTATTAAATAGTTAATAATAATGAAGAACTCTCAAAATGGCATTTAGATTCTATGCATTCTATTCCTCAGACATGGAGTACACAAGGATATCATCGATAAAAACAACCATGAAATGATCCAATAGCTCTTGAAACATGGTGTTCATCAAACCCATGGACATGGTTGGAGAATTATTCACATTGAGCGACATCAAAATTAATTCATAATCACCATACAAATATTATAAATTTTTATGTAATATCCCCATATTGTACTTGTATTTGATGATATCATGGCTGCAAGTCAATCTTTGAGAACCAAATAGATCTTTTTAGCAGATCAAATAAGTCATCAATACATGTAAGTGGATATAGGTTCTTCACTATCACTAGATTCATGCAATGATAATCAATACAAAAATTTAAAACTCCATTTTTCTTCTTCACAAAAAAACTAGTGTAGCCCAAGATGAAACACTCAACTGAATAAATCCTTACTGCAACAGATCATCGAGGTACACTCATAGCTCTCAAAACACAAAAGGTACTATCCTCTATGGATATGTCAAGATCTCAGAAATTCCTAGTTTTATCTCTCCGCCATAATTGATTATAGTCAAGGGGGTAACTCTATAATTAAAGGTATTCTTCCACAAAATTTGGAAACAATGTTGGTTGAACCTATAATGAACTCGGTATTAACTCAACCATCAAGTAATATTAGGATGGGAAATGCATTCGACCCATCTAAGGGTCTCAATCTCCAACGAACATGGAAGAATATTTGTCAATATAATAGAACAAAATATACCTCCTAAGGAAATCTACAATATCTTAGACTGTATACATGCATTATATACCAAGGATAATGACGTATGACATGTAAACATAGTAAGTATCCCCAAGAGTGGTGATGGGACAACACTATCTCACAATATCTATATAATTCACACTGATAATCTCAACATCTAGGTGGAGTAGTCAACACCAAGGGAACTAGAAGAATTCTTAAATTAACTCTTAAGAATAGACTAGGGAAGGTGATATGAAGGAGTTTGTATCTCCTGAATCAAATAAGGCATGCACTCATTTAGAAAATAATCATAGGGTACCTTGAATGACATATAGATTTCTTATTGTTATAAACTCCAATGAATCCATATGCACACAACCTATTATGTAACCTCTCTAACCATACTAAAAACCACCTCCATGGATGCAATTTACCTTCTAAGGATGAGTAGAATCTTGGGGTTTCTCTCTTACCACACAATCTTATCTCTAATGATCCCATGCTGGAGTGTCCTACTGTTGTTTCCCAGGATGAAACTACCTCAATTGAGGAACATAATATAGAATTCCTGGCACACATTTCCTACTAAGAAATGTTGGGAACTCTCCACACTGATGACCTTATCCTATATAAGAAAAACATGTGTTTGATCCCTTGAAATATCTGAGTGCTACTTCCCCTGGATAAATGAGATAATGAGGCTTGGGACCTACCCTTGGATATATAAAATATGATTTTCAAAGAAAATAGGAACCACATACCAAATATTTTATTCATGGAGAGTCATGGTGACTCCCCTCTCATGACGATTAGGTTCTGGCTAGTATCATATCACCAAAATATTCTATCCTCAAAATTCCTTACCCTACCCTCATCATCTAAAATTAGGTCTGATTTATAATTGATAATGTTTGTGAAAAGTATCCCAAATTTTCACATGCTATAACTCCTCTATAGATGGGTAACTATCTTTTGTCTCCTGGTCACCTTTGAGGATAAAGAAATAAAATCTTCTTGGAAATAGTCCCTGATATTCTACCATGAGATATCAAACTATATCAAATTCCTAAGGAATATGTTCCACCACTTCCTTGATAAATAATGCAGTATCATCACTACCAACAAAATCTAGTTCTCCTTCTGAGCACAGATCAAACTAAAAGTTATTTACACCTCCTCTAACCAGTCCTCTATCCCTGAGTATAAATTGGATCCCTCAAACTATTGTTTAATTTTTCACTAAAACTCGTGGAGTTCCCTCTTCTATTTTTTTCATCCTAAACCTCTGCTCTTTAATGGTTTAGTAGTATATCTAGTTAAAAGTCCCTAACATGAACTTGATGGGGACATTGACCTAGAGTCATATCTGTACAATACAAAATAGTCAGAGACTCCTAAAACTAGAGTATGGAATATTTAAGATTCATTAATTATTTTACTTATGGTTTAACCTGATCCAATAGTCCACCCATTTCAAAAATTGGCACAAAAAAAGAATGATACATGATATTTTCCTAGGACTCTACCCCATAACTAGTACAATTTCATTTAGTATGTTCATAAAACATAAAGTTTCATACATCAGAACACAGGGGGCCTAAATACACATGTCTTGGTTTTTCTTCTTTGTTTATGTCCCTTACTAAGTTGAGATAAAATCTATTTCCTACAAAACCATGTATTCCTCACATGTGTCTAACTAAGACTCCATTATATCCCTTATCATGGAAATTTTATACCACTCTATCATTAACCCTCCCCCCATAGGTACCCCTTATGGGATATAAATGATATAAGGGAGATAATGATGCCCAAATCCCACCTCCAATATCCAAAACGTTAACAAAAAGCACTGAGGGTCTAACATACATAAAATGGATGGAATTACCATATAAGATAACATGAGGAATTAGAGATATGAAAATAACACCAATAAAACTCTTGATCATTATAGAATAAAGAAAAATAACTAAAATAAATTTATTTAATGTCATAAAAAACAATATAACTGAAAAGAAACTACATATACAAAAAAATAATCTCATCAATTACTAAAAATCCTAAGCAGTTCATGAAAAACCACAAACTAAAATATTTTATGTGACCTCTAACCTTCTATTACTGACCTGAAAATATTTTATATAAACATAGGGTGATAATAACATGCATACTCAGTATTATCATCCCTATATCCTCTCTTGAAAAAGATAAATAAATCATTCTAAAGCCTAGTGAACAAAAAGTAAAACTAATATTACACCTAAACAGGTATACTACGTTCTTAGCCTCACCTTGTCAATATCTCACAAAGTAACTATAAAAAGGGATCTTATAATATTTTAGAAAAACAAGGGTACCTCGCTACCACTTCTCTCATAAGTTTTTCACTCTGCCCCAATGTCAAATGTCCTAAGCCATCTCTCTCTAAAATAATCTAGCTCAAATACACCTAGATTAAAGTATTATAACATAGATCTTGTGCATCACATCATCACATTATACCATCCACATATCCATATAGTAAATAAGTAGTTTTTAGGAGCCACCACATCCCATATATTGTGTATTATACATCGATTATTGTACCTGAATCCATCATAACCCATAAATCTAGTATTATACCTCAAACTATCACATCCCATACACAACATACCTATAATAAACATTTAGATATTCTATCTAGAGATATATGTGTTTAAATAACCACAAGAAATCACATCCCTATATACAAATATATTGGGGATGATAACTATAAGGTATACCTATAAATAATACTACAAAAATAAGTGATCATTCCAGAGTGGGTAGTCAGCCATCCATCCCTCACCAATGTGTATATTGTGGAAAAAACATTCCTAGAGTCCACTAGGCATCAGTATCCCTACTGACATGGGTGGGGTAATGTATGAAATCAAAAAACATATATTATATAATATATATCATAAACACACTATTAAAATTAATCTAGTTTTAGGATAAATAGTAGATATCATCACTCGGACACCTGACTACCACCACTAAGAACTAGATATCCTATAAGCACACAAGTATTCAAAATTACTTTCCTCAATTTATTTAAGTTCTTATAAACTTTTATGTACCATCCCTGACACCAACATACATAAAACCATGCATCTTTCCATTCATCAAAATTTATTTTCTTGGATTTTCTAATAAAACCTTTTTGAGGTTAAGTGGAAACCTCTTACAAAAAATAAAAGTTTCTGAATCAAAATAAATACCAATTATTCAAACAAAAAAAATTCTGAATAGAATTAAAAAACTACCATCAATCACGATTCAAAATAAAAATTCAAAATCACATCTAGAACCACAACCATGTATTGATCTGCCACAATCCCACTTTACCAAATTCAAAATTAAAAACAAGATAACCATTGAACAATCACATCACAACTTGAGCAAAAAAACTTGACACTTCATCACTATTACAATCACCTAGAATGATAGCGAGATCATCCTATTGGAAGATTTCTCATATACAGAGGATCAGGATGTTGTGGGAAGAATAACCCATATTTAATTTAGAAAACTTCTTGCTGGGACAAATTTTTTCATGCTAGATGGTTATCCAAGAGGGTATGCTGAGATTAAAAATGTGATTCTGAACATTGTATCCATCCAGGATAAAATGGCCATTTAGAAGCACCCTAATGAGGATAAAATCATTGAATCTACATGTGGTATCAATCCAAATAGTGCTCCAGGCCCTTATATGTTCCCTAGATCTTTCTACAAAGCCTCTTTCTCTGTGGTCAAAAATGATATTGTTATGGAAATTCATGATTTCTTCTAAGGGGGAGCCTTCTGCGTGTTGAATGTGAAACTATCCTCATCCTCATGCCAAAAATTAATGTTCCATCTTCCCTCTCCCATTACCGCCCAATGAGTCTTTGTAACTTCCCCTATAAAATTATATAGAGTATCCTAAATAGAAGGTTGTCCATACACCTCCCTCGGTGGATTTCCTTGGAATAAAATGGGTTTGTTTAGGATTAGTCCATCCAGGGGGCCATTTCTATAGCCTAAGAAATGGTCCATGATATGAACTTCAAGGATCGTGGTTCTAAAATGGCCATAAAGATGGATATTAATATATCATATAATAGGATCGAATGGAGCTTCATCCATCAGGTTCTATCAGTTATGGGATTCTATCCTTGGGCCTCACATCTTGTTTTTAGTTGTTTCAGCTATTCGTGCTGGGTTTTCTCCTTTATGGGTAAGACTTGGGGCTTCTTCAAAACCACTCATAGTCTATGGATGGGAGACCCTTTCTTCCCAACTATCTTCATCCTCACCAAGGACATCCTAATACTGTTGATTAATAAGAGTATGTTGAGTGGATAGATCACCCCCTATCGAAACATAGTCAATATCGCATCCATCTCCCATATAGTGTTTTCTGATGATACTATAATATTCATGAATTCTGAAAGGATATCAATATGATCCAAAAACATATTTTTTGAGGATTACTACTACTAGAGTGGGAAAATTATAAGTAATTCAAAAGCAGCCTCTTCATATCTAATAGATGTGTGGATAGAAAGGCCTCCTCAGTGTGTTAGAGCCTTGACATCCAGAGAGGTAGATTTTTCATGGAGTATTTGTGCATGACTATATCTTCAGGGTGGAGCTGCATACAGTATTTTGATCACTTTGTAAAAAATATTACCAGTAGGATCCTTAACTGAAAAAAAATAGTTTCTTTGCTTTGGAGGTCAGATTACTCTGGTTAACAGTGTGTTAGTGACTGTCCCTATTCATGCATTGGATTCTTTTAAAGTTTCGAAGGATGTTGTGAATACCATTGAGAGGAATCATGCTAGTTTTATTTGGGGCACCTTTTCTTAAGGGAAGTGGAATTGGGTCTCATGGTCTAGAATGGCTAAACCTGTTTATGAAGGTAGGATCCGAGTGAAGAGTCTCTTGGATTATCTCCACAACATGCATGCTAAACTGATATGGTAATCCCTTAAAGAATGCAACATGTGGGGTAGACCCATGTCCATATGATGTAGAGGAAATTTGAAGTCTATGAGCACCAAAAAATCCCCCTTCTTGTCTATACTCTTGAGTCTTATTCCAACCTTGAAGCATCTCACTTGCTGGATTGTTGGGAGGGGTGAAATATATTTCTGGCCTAATAACTAGATAGGTTTGCAAATTGGTTTTTTGGTATGTCCTTTCTATATTATCTCATTAAAAGAGGATATCCAACATCATGCATTTATCAAAATTGTTCTATATAATGAACAAAAAAATACCTTTTACATCATTGAGATGAATTCTGAACCTGATAGGTACGTATTTACCCTTTGTACTTCTGGATCCTTCTCCACCCAAGACTTCCATAAGGTTATAGTATATCGTGGTACTCATGATAGTTGGAATGATCTATTGTGGTGTGAAAAAATGCATACTAAAATCAATTTTATAACCTAGAGGATAAGGAACAGAGTAGTCCTTACTGATGATTATATTCAGAGATCTGTCATCTACATGGTATCACGATGCCCTTTTTGTAGAACTCATAGGTAATAGAGGTTAGAACTAATGTTATTTAAAGGGGATTAGGTGTGCACTATCTGGGGATTCTTTGTAAGTTTCATGGCTTTCTCTTCATGGGATATTACTACAAAATCCTTTCCAGAACACCGGTTCCATGGTTCAGGTAACGTTGGGGCGGGGAGGAGGGATCAGGTTCTTGTACTTAATGGTGGGTGTTTGTGCTTATGTCAAGCACAGAACAAGGCATGGAATGAATATATTCAATCTACTAATATATATTTGATCATTAGAACTAAAAAAATTCTACTTGATATGGTATGGTTTTCACTAACTGGTGGCATTCCCCTATGATCAAGGCATTGTAGGTGCAGATTTTTTAGGTTCATACTGCTCTTGATAGACCCTAGGTCCATTAGGTCCGATGGCTCCCTCCCATCAGCAGGATCATGATGAATACATTGGATCCTATTTGGATGGAATCATGAATGGAGGGGGTGGTTCTTGATTACAGTGGGTTGGTCATCCATGCGTATAATGCCCACTTTGGTAGCAGGAACTCCTTGCAGGAAAAAGGGAAAACATTGTCTACTGGGCGGGATCTCTACATCCAAAGGTCCATCACATTGACATAATTGTAATATGATTCCATCATTCTCTATAAATCACTTATCGGTAAAGGTGTTATTCCTTGGTCCATTTCCTATATTGTTAGAAGATGTAGTTGTCTACTTAGCAGCAATACCCAAGTGTCTCACTCCTAAAGTAAATCCATTCAGGTCGTGTACCACCTTGCCTCTATGACATCCTAGGTTTCCAGTAATTGTTTTCTAGTATTAAATCTTTAAGCCCTGAGGGTTCAATACAATAAGAGGGGATTCTATTAGACTCCATTTATTTAGACCTCCATAGGCTGGTTGGATGTTTTGTTCTCTATACTATGTTTTTTCTTCTTTAATAAATAAATACACAAGATGATGATGACTTGATGCTAGTCATGTTCTTAGGAAGACACAATGAGGGCTTCATAGGGATAAATGGTCACTAAAGGAATCATATGAGAGCGATTGGGTGGAGGAAAATGAAAAAAATAGAGAACAAGGATTGAAAAGTAAAGGGAAGGGAGAAGAGGGGAGGGAAGAGGAAAGAAGAAATGAATGGGGGTAGGCGATGTCAGAGAAGTGGAATACAATCCTCCACCCTCCGAAACACCACTAATGGAACCCTATATTTACAGTAGTAGGAGAGAAAAGACACTCCCCATGCATCTTTCTATTACTAGTGTCAATTGTTTCCACAAACTTCAAGCCGCCCCACCCATATCTTTTCATCCAATAGCTATCTTATGTTCACATCACATCACATAGAAATTATTAGTTCTGTTTAACCACATAAGATAGAAACCAAAAAACAAGGTCAATAAGGAAATATAGTCTCTAAAAAAAATCCATCTAGAATTTACATGCAAATGGGATCTCCCTCTTTCACAAATATTTATCTTTATCATGAACCATTTTATTCGATCTTAATATCAAACTACGGGTAACCTATGGCATCATCTAGAACAATATATACTTCATTTAATAATCTCTCTAGAATATATTATATTTTCAATGAAAATTTAGGTATGAACAATATTTTTAAACATGCATTGAGCATAATTTATTTTTATCAAATTATAAGAATCAACATATTCAATATACATTCCTCTTTAATTATTTAGCTAATATTCAATTACATCCCTTACATTATTTAACAATTCTCAATAATTTAACATGATAATAAAATCATAAAAACATGTTAATTAGTCATAAATATAGATAGAACACTATGTAGAAAATCAAGAGGAAAATCATTATCATGGTGAAAAACAAAATGAGGTCACTAAAACCATAAACCATTTATTTTAATTAATCCAGGAAAATATTTATTATGATTAGTTCCACCATTACCCAAATGGATAAGGCATGATACAATTATTATTTCACATAAAATAAAAAAGTAAAATCAATAAATACCCTACCTTTAGGACTCAACATTCTTTGAACAAGAACAGAATGACAACACATATCCTTATCACCACTCTTGTAAGAAAATCACTACCCTCCAAGTATTTCATGCCAAAAATAAAACAATAACTCCATAAAAACAAAGGGATATCAAATTACATAGCATATAAAGGAAGAATACAATGAAACATGATTTAACGACAGAGAAACCACAAGAAAGGAATAATAACTCACCTCATATCACTACCAATCAAACATGAGAAGCCAGTGATTAATACCTTTAGAAGGGATTTCAAAACTCATAGAGAAATTTCCTATGTCTGCCTGAAGTTTTGGAGGAAAACATAAATTTTGAGAGAGTTCAAGAGTTTTACAGGATTTATAGGAACACTTCCTAGTGGATATTCACTAAATGAATGGGTTAGTCACATTGTGAATGTACCTCATGTAATGCCCCGACCCCATTTACCTAGAGTCGGTGCATTATTACATAACAATGGAATGATCACAAAAGATCAAGTCTTGAAAGACCGATTAGTTTAGTAGCCTTGGAAATACTAGATACATTCATAAGGTTTACATTATGTCATAAAATGGAAAACTAAAATAGCATTGATTCCATAGATAACACTGAGATCCCATAGACTATCCCTGTAGGTTATCCATAATATACTTCTTCGTATCCTGGGAAAGATAAAACATAAAAAGGGGTGAGCTCAGATGCTCAGTAAGGATAAAAATATAGCAGAAACGTTCATAAATAAGAACAAACATTTAAGGAAATGTATATAACTAAAAAAAATCCTTTTAAACATAAACTTCATCATAATATGGAATATATAAATCAAAATAATTCCATTTAATTACTCACATGGATATTCTACTAGTCGAATAATCACATGCAATATCAATAGCCACTTTCATAATGATGGAATGCATAATGCCAGACTTTCATAACCACATAGTCAAGGCCTTGGGCCAAGACTACAAATATGATTTTGTCAAGGCCTTATTACAAGACACTAGTTTATCTCATGAGACCTACTGATGCATCAAGGAGCTATTACAGGCCCCACCCATCACTTACTAAGTCCAATGCATTCCTCATATGAAAAGGTTTAAACATTACCTAAACATTTGTATTAAGAGTAGCATACGAAATTTCAATACTTTACCCATAGACTATGAATGGTATAAAAATAGCACATCCACAATAAAACATATCACAAAACCTTCAATACAATATGGAAGTTTTGTATCATAATAAATCAACTTCAAATAAACTTAAAATCCATCAAAGGATGTTGACATAGATGAAATTAAAACCTTTTTTTAGAGAAATATCTCTTTCTATTTTGAAATCATTTAAGAGTCACATAATTATAAAAATTTATTTTTTTGAAAATATTCTTATAAGCCTGTAAGGGAAGCTTCGATGTTTTTATAATGACAGAAAATAGCCACACCCACTATATAAGTTAAAAAAAACATTCTTACCTTAATTTTGTCGAAAAGCTCTTAAAGTCCCTTGTTTGGAAAACGACGGAAAGATTCGTTTAATAACATATAAGGTCAAATAAGTGTAAAAATAACTTTAACCCATAGTATAGTAAATAGTAAAAATGTTTTGGAATACATTTTTAAGAATCATGGGTGTGGATGATAAAGAGGTCCCAGTAGATACTTATGTAAAAACAACCTCGGATAATAAAGAGATTGTGAAATTATCCCTTACCTTGTAATTTTCCTTGGTCAAGGGTGGTTTAACCTCTTGTATAATGGTGAAAGAATTTTTATAAAATTATACAAGATTCACATATATTAACATGATATCATATATGATCTTTTAACATTGCTTTGTTAATAATATCTTAGTATTATCGTCATTTCAGGTGTTAACTGATTTTTTTCCTTTATATGCTTTGTTACGTAAGTAATGTTTTTTATGGATAGGATGTATCTTATTCATATTCAAAATTATATTAAGTATTTAAACATTATTTTTAATCATCTAATAAAAATTAGTATTGAATGGACACGATGGGGAATGAATCTCATCGCGTTCGTGGAGACAATAATCTGTATGTACACACACTACTAGATTAACGCCCTTTAGCGACCTCCAAAAGTGGTCGCTAAAGGCTATTAGAGACTACTCTGTGACTGCTTTTGGTGGTCACAGTTGCTCCATCGGCGATGGTCAATAGCAACCGCCATTGGCGGCCGCTAAAAATCTCCCAAGAGAACACCCGCTTTTTGTGTGGTTTACCGTCGATTAAACAAGGGGACACGAGTGATTATGGAGGGGGACCCCAAAAACTTTGTTCGCCAGCCATGGATGATCCAAGGTGGATGGAGGGAACCCGATACAGCGACAGACATTGCGGAGTTGTCCAGTAATGGTGCAGTAGCTATCTGAGGACCTTTTATGTACAACGATGGATGTTTAACTGTGTTGGGGGTCACCTGGGATAACATCATTGGCGGCAGAGGCCATATGGGCTGGTGATGACATTCTGTAGTAGGATCCATGCGAAGAAGATTAGTGCAAGCAAGAAAAATCCCGCCTAAATTTTTACGACATTAGCGGCCGCCATTGGCGGTCGCTAATACAACCTTTTGCGGCTGCCAATGGCGGTCGCTAATGATCTGAGGTGCAAAAACCAGTATTTCTAGTAGTGGCACGAGTGACAATATCATTCTTTTGATATTAAAATAATATATAATTGGATGATATATCATATATGCAGAATTATTATCATGTTATATTTATTAATTACATCAATTACACATCATTATTATACCCATCTAAATAATAATTTATTGAATAACAATTACACCACGACGTGGAGACTGTAATCCGTACATACACACATATATTGACATGTCATTAAAAGGATGGATAGAATAATGAATTTGGTTGTACCATATTTATAATAACATTCCAGTATAAAAAATATACTAGATTTATTATTTTAGAAAGGAAAAAACAAAGAAAGAGGAAGTGGAAGAAGAAAGGAACTTGAAAGAGGTGATGAAATATTTACCTCTTTTTCGGGTTCTTCCTTTTTATTTGATCAAAAGGGCTACCTAGGTTGGCTTTATGAATAAAGTAATGACTCTAGGATTATGGGAGGAAATTTGAGTGGGTATTTGGGCTGGGTTTGTCTGAGCCAAATGGCTTTGAAGGTGTGAATTAGAGAGAAGGTAGAGTTCCCTTTTATAAGATCAGTGAGGGGCCCCTTAGGAAAATCTAGAAACATTATTTTATAATAAAATAATTTCCGTTTTATAATGACTCCAAAGTGGATTATTTAAATTCTAAGGTGAGTATGGGTAGAACACCACTCAACCAATAGGTTTTAGACAGGTTTGGTCACTATATTAACCTTATCTTTTAGATTTAACTCTTAGTTAAATAGTTTGACATTTACCATGTCTCTTTGTATTTTTATATTATATTGTTAATAAACTTACTATATAAATCCAAGTAAACCCCAAGTGGTTAATTAATGATATAACTATCATTATATAAGTATTTTGGTTGATCCTTAGATTTTTTGTAATAGAATATCAATTAATGGTATAATATTTGTTTTAAAAACTCAATTATGTCAATTTTGACACTATTTGGTATTTGGTTTTTTCTAAATTTATAACAGAATTATTACTTCAAAAAAAATTCATCTAAACAACCCTAATATGTCACATTAACCTATAAAATTAGTGTAATTCATAAAAAGTCTCAAATTACATTTATTTGGATATTTTTAATATCAATTATTTTAATATTTCATTAATTAGTTAATTACTGCATCATCATTGTGTCATAAATAAATTAAATTATTTAATGTATAAAAAATATAAATAAAATATCATTATGTAGGAAATATTTTTATATTTCTAATAAATATTTTTAGTCTAATTTATCTTATGTGTAACCCTATATTTAAAATGGTTTAGTTATTAAACATTGAATTTAATAATTTTAACTCTTCTTTGAATTAAATAATAATAAATGTCCTAATCTAATCCAAGTGGACCAAAGAGGTTCATATTTTATTCCTAAGATTTTTTTGGTGGAATTATACTTATCCAATAGAATTAGGACATGTTTTAGGGTAATAATAATATCATTTTCACCCTTAATTATCCTATTTACTTTTAACTGTGGTAAATAAAAGTAAAAAGTTACTATTCACAAAAAATTATTTTTACCTTTTTGAATGAAATTTTACTCCTTAATATTAACCATGTCTCTCGGATTTTCGATATTCAACTCATAGAAGTGGTAAAATTAAATTTTATGTAAATTTGCAAATACTCCTAGGAGGTAGGTAAATGACGGTAAAAAGTTTAATAAAATTTTTATATAAAAAAAATTATTATAAAATAACTCCAATAAATTACATCGAAAATATATTGTTATTATGTATCTATTTCTACCTAAAATAAATTTAAATAAAATAAATAATTATTTAAATAAAAAGTTGGTTTTAAAAAATGACTCAGTGTTTTTCACTATTCATCAAAAATTGAATGTTTTCAGAAAAATAACAAAAATTCACCCTAAGCTAATTTTGATATTCAAAATCCAAAAATGAAGTCCATTTTTAAAGATAAAATTTATAAAATTTCAAAAAGTGGGTATTAGTATTCATAATGGCTAGTCTGATTGGTTGTGGTGTGTTAGAACTCGAAGTTGCGTACAACACACACTATAGTACTATTCAAAGAGAATCGTACCTTGGAAGCTTGGGGTGTTACATTCTCCCCTCCTTCAAATAATTTCGTCCTCGAAATTTCTAGAGTATTACTACGTAAAAAGACTCGGGTGGTTCTTCATCATAAGTTCCTCAGGTTCCCACATTGCCTCTTCCATCTTATGGTTTCTCCATATAACTTTTACCAGACGAGTCGTCCGGTTTCTCAACACTTGTTCTCTTGTATCAAGAACCTTTAAAGGCTCTTGGCAATAAGAAAGATTGGGTTCCATTTCTAATTCCTCATTGGTGAGTACATGCGTTGGGTCAGGCTTGTATTTTCTCAATAGTGATACGTGGAATACATCATGAACTTTGGAAAGACTTGGAGGCATTGCCAAACGGTAAGCTTTATCCCCAATTTGTTCTAGAATTTAGAAAGGTCTGACATACCTGGGACTCAATTTTCCATTGTTACCAAAACGTATAACACCCTTCCATGGTGATACCTTCAAGAAAACATGATCTTCTACCTGAAATTCCAAATCCTTCATTTGTTTATCAGCATATCTCTTCTGCCTACTTTGATCTACTTTGATGTGGTTTTGGATTACCTTCACCTATTCAATCATTCCCTCCAGAAGTTCTGGGCCTACAAGTTTTCTTTAACCAACATTATCCCAACAGGTTGGTTTACGACATCTCTTTCCGTATAACGATTTATATGGCGCCATCTGAATACTTTAATGGAAACTATTGTTATAGGAAAATTCTACCAGATGTAAATATTGATCCCACATACCTTGAAAGTCAAGTGGTCATGATCTCAACATGTCTTCTAACTTTTTAATAGTCCATTCTGATTGTCCCTCAGTTTGGGGGTGGTAGGCAGTGCTCAAATGAATTTCTGTATCCAGGGCTTTCTAAATAATTTTCCAGAATCTTGATGTAAAACGTGGATCACGATCAGAAACAATCAATAGTGGTACTCCATGAAGTCTTACAACTTCATTAATATATAGTCTTACTAAATGTTCAAGTAGTAAATCTTCCCTTATAGCAAGAAAATGTGGTGACATGGTAAGACGATCAACAATGACCCATATTGCATCATTCCTTCTAGGAGTATTTGGTAGTCCCATGACAAAGTCCATCATAATATTTTCCCATTTCCACTTAGGTATGGGAAGAGGTTTCATGACTCCTCCAGGTTGTTGCCTTCCAGCTTTCACTTATCAACAAACCATACATCTTGACACAAAATCAACAATCTCCCTCTTCATGTTGTACCACAAAAAATGTTCCTTCAAATATCTATACATTTTGGTCTGCCCAGGGTGTATAGAGAAATTAGATCTATGAGCATCATCCAATAATTCGCTTTTTAGATCAGGTATATCGGGAACACAATGTCTCTTCCCAAATTTCAAAATTCCATCTTCATATACGAAGTCCCTCAATCTCCCATTATTCATAGATTTAATCTTATTTTGAAACTCCTCATCATAAACTTGATAACTTTTATCCTTTCTAGTAAAGATGGTTTGGCAAACATTTGAAAAAGCATTGATGTTTCACCTTCCATGGTTATTCCCATATCCATCTTTAATAGATCCAGTTATATAGGATCCTTTTAAACTCTCATCTTGTTCAAAACTCCATGATATTTTCTTCTCAAATCATCTGCCACCTTATTTTCCTTCCCTGAGTGGTAGTGTATTGTGAAATAATAATCCTTGAGTAGTTCAAGCCATCTCCTTTTCCTCATGTTGAGTTATTTATGTGAGAAAATATACTTCAAACTATTGTGATCAGTATAAATTTCACATTTTTCACCATAAAGATAATGTCTCCATATTTTTAAAGCAAGGATTACAGCTGCTAACTCAAAGTCATGAGTAGGATAGTTTTTCTCATGAATTTTTAGCTGTCGTGATGCATATTCAATAACCCTATAATTTTTCTTAAGGACACATCCAAGTCCTTTATTTGATGCATCAATATAAATAACAAACCCATCATTCCCCGATGGTAGAGTCAATATAAGAGCATTGACTAATATTATCTTAAGTTCTTTAAAACATTCTTCACACTCTTTTTTCAAAACAAATTTAAACCCCTTATGTGTGAGATTGGTTAATGGATTAGCCAATCAGGCAAAATTCTAGACGAAATGCCGATAATAACCTGCTAAACCAATAAAACAGTATACCTCAGTTATACTTGTCGGTGCTGGCCATTATTGGATTGATCTTCTCTTAGAAGGATCAATAGAGATTCCATCCTTAGAGACAATATGTCCAAGAAAAGAAATCTCCTGAAGCCTAAATTCACACTTGCTAAACTTCCCATATAATTCGGGTCTTCTAAGAGTCTTTAGAATAATGTGTAAGTGATTTTCATGATCTTTGTAGCTTTTGGATTATACCAAGATATCATCAATAAATACCACTACAAATTCATCAAGATATTCCTAAAAAAATCTATTCATTAGATCCATGAAGACAGAGGGTGCATTAGTCAATCCAAAAGGCATTACTGTAAACTCGTAATGCCCATACCTGGTTCGAAATGCTGTTTTTGGAATGTCTTCCTTCTTCACACACAACCGATGATATCCAGATAAAATTTCAATCTTTGAAAAGTATTGACCTCCATGAAGTTGGTCGAATAAATCATCAATGCGGGGTAGGGGATAGTTGTTCTTTATTGTTATAGCATTGATCTCTTTGTAGTCAATGCACAACCTCATAGATCCATCTTTCTTATTAAGAAAAAGGACAGGGGATCCCCATGGAGGAAAACTAGGGAGAATAAATCCATTATTACTCAATTCTTATAGTTTTTCTTTAGTTCCACTAATTCCACAGTGGCCATTCTATATGGGGTCTTCGATATGGGCCTTTATCCAAGAATTAAATCAATGGAAAACTCAATTTCTCATTCTAGAGGATGTCCAAGTAAATATTCTAGAAACACATCAACATATTCTTTCACAATAGGTACATCCTATATTTGGACATTATTTTCCTCACCCACAGTTATTTCATTCTCTTCCTCCACAATAATTGAATTAAGTTGAGCTAATGGGGAGGATCTAGATAAGAATTAGGTGGTGATGATTCTGCTCCAAAGATAAGGTGTTCTTTATCATCATCATCAAAAATAGTAACCTCCTTCTTCTTACAATAAATTTTTGCATCATGGTCCAATATCCAATCCATACCAAGGATTAAATCAAATTCAATCATGGGTATGATGATGAGATCAGCAGATAAAGAAAATTTATATGCCCTAATGGGAACTGATTCAAAAATCTTTGTAGCAATGATACTTCCCTTAAGAGTTTTTACCGACAACTCCCTTGTTAAATCAAATTGGAAATATCTAATTTTATTAGCAAACTAGGAATATATGAAACAATGTGATGATCCAGAATAAAATAAAGCATTGTCTAAACTTGAGGAAATCATTAAATTACCTTCCACTATGTCTTTCAGAGATTCAACCTCAGTAGTAGTGATAGCATAAGCTTAGCCTTGACCCCTTGGCCTCTTTTGAGGTAAGTTCCCCTGACACTTAGGATATTAATTTTCATAATTACCCTTTCTCTACAATTGTAGCATTCAACATCGACCACCTCTTTCTTCCCCTTACAATCACAAGCTTGGTGTCCTTTTTCACCACACTTATAACAGACTCCTATTCCCTTCAGGTAAGTACCGGGGTGTTTATTCCCACATTTACTGCAGAATGGATATTCAACTTTTCCCTTCTTCCCCTTATTTCCATTTCTTGAGTGTTCAGAAGATCTCTTCTTCTCTTGCATTTCTTTAAAGTCGTAAGACATAGAGAATTCTTTTTCTGTCTTGATTGCACATGAGATAATATCTTCGTATGATGAGAAGGATTGTGAGACTAATGCTAGATGGAGAAATGGTTTTAACCCATCAAATAAATGATCAATCTTACTTCTTGGGTTACATATATAATCTGTAGTATACCTCACTAACCTTGTAAAGTTAGCCTCATACTTTGTGACATTCTCATCCTTCTTTTGCCTCAAACTCATAAATTGTCTTTCCATATCTGCTTGATGGTCATGAGGAAAGTATTTTTCTAAGAAAATTTCTTTAAATTCCCTCCATTCCATATTTTATACTTCATCATCTTCCTTTGTGTTTTGAATCAATGACCACCATTGATCAACATCTCCAATAAGGCGGTAAACTGCCATGACAACTTTTTCCCTTTTACTACTCCCCAAGGTGTGGAATATTTTCTCTAAGGAATTTATCCATTGCTCAGCTTCTAATAGATTTTTACCCCCATTTAATTTTGGTGGTTGTTTCCTCATGAAGCGATCTAACATTGATCCTCCACGCTACAGATCAGGGTGCTCCATATGGGTAAGGTTATTATTCATAACCTCAGTGAGTTGTTACAGTATGGTGATTAGCTGATCATCACCAGTTGTATCACCAGCTCCAATATAATTATCTTGAGTAGGAGGGAAATCCCTACATGGAGAGAGTTCATTGATATGGCTTCCATTCCTTACACTAGGCACCATTTCTAGACAATTTCATAACCAAGATTAGTTTATGAATCGAAATAAATAATTCCAAACTTGTAAAACACTTAACATAAATTGAACATTTTATGGATATAATTTATAATCATAAAAAATATTTTCTTATAGGATTTATATACTAATAAACCCTTTATAATGGTTTGTAAATAAAATGATAATTATCCTAAGCATATCCCCTAGGAGTGTCATAACCAAGAGTGCAGCAAGGCCTGTTGTCGTACACTTATTCCCATTCGAGTCTAACTCAAAGTGGTGTTTTTGGGTTTTACACCTAGGTATATCTGTGCCAGAGCCGCCTCTACCTACTCGTATCCAGATAGGGATGTATTTCTTGGAAAACTGACAAAATCTATACAATACCAAAATTCTAGGAATTTCTTCTATACTAATCCTCAAAGTCTATCTTAGTGTAATGTGATCTAATCAGAATTTATCTAAATCTAGATTCCAATGTTTGTACTAAAAATCCTCTGATACCAACTGTAACACCCTGAACCTAGTTACCCAGAGTTGGTGCATTATTACATAATATTGGCATGATCACAAAAGATCAAGTCTCGAAGGATTTATTAGTTTAGTAGCCTTGGAAGTACTAGATGCATTCATAAGGTTTACATTACATCATAAAATGGAAAACTACAACTAAATTTTTTCCATAGACAACACTAAGATCCCATATAATATTCTTGCAGGTCAGTCATAATATACTTCTTCGCATCCTGGGATAGATAAAACATAAAAATGGGTGAGCTTAGATCCTTAGTAAGGATAACAATATTGCAGAATACATAAGCATAAATATTTAAGGAAATGTATAGAACTAAAACAAATTCCTTTTCAACATAAACTTCATCATAATATGGAAAATATAAAACAAAATAATTCCATTTACTTACTCACAAGGATATTCTACTAGTCAAATAATCACATGCAATATCAATAGCCACTTTCATAATGATGGAATGCATAATGCAAGACTTTCATAACCACATAGTCAAGGCCTTGTGACAAGAATACAAATAATATTTTGTCAAGGCCATGTTCTAAGACACTAGTTTGTCTCACGAGACCTACCGATGCATCGAGGAACTATAACGGGCTTCACTCGTCACTTACTAAGTCCAATGCATTCCTCATATGAAAAGGTTTAAACATAACATAAACATTCGTATTAATACTTGCATATGAAATGTCAATACTTTATCGATGGTATAAAAATAGCACATCCACAGTCAAACATATCACAAAACCTTTAATAAAATATGGAAGTTTTGTATCCTAATAAATCAACTTCAAATAAACTTAAAATCCATCAAAGGATTTTGACATAGATAAAATCAAAAACTTTTTTTTAGAGAAATATCACTTAATATTTTGAAATAATTTAAGAGTCACATAATTATAAAGAAAACATTTATTTTGAAAATATTCTTATAATCTTGTAAGGGAAGCTTCAACGATGTTATAATGGTGGAAAATATCCGCACCCGCCATATAAGTTAAAAAAACATTCTTACCTAAATTTTGTCGAAAAGGCCATAAAGTACCTTGTTTGGAAAATGATAGAAAGATTCCTTTCAAAACATATAAGGTAAAAAAATGGTAAAAACAACTTTAACCCATAGTCTAGTAAATAGTAAAAATGTTTTGGAATAAATTTTTAAGAAACATGGATGTGGATGATAAAGAGGTACCGATAGATACTTACGTAAAAACAACCTCAGATAATAACGAGATTGTGAAATTAGCCCTCACTATGTACTTTTCCTTGGTCAAGGGTTGGTTAACCTCCTGTATAATGGTGAAATAATTGTTATTAAATAATATAAGAATCATATATATTAATATGATATCATATATGATCTTTTAACATTTCTTTGTTAATAATATCTTAGTATTATCGTTGTTTCGGGTGTTAATTGATTCATTTTCCTTTATATGATTTGTTACGTAAGTAATGCTTGTTATGGATAGAATTTATATTATTTAAATTAATAATTATATTAAGTATTTAAACATTGTTTTTAATCATCTAATGAAAATTAGTTTTGAATGGACACGATTGGGAATGAATCTCATCACGTTCGTGGAGATGGTAATCCGTACGTACGCACGAGCAACAATATCATTATTTTGATATTTAAATAATATATAATTGGATAGTATATCATATATAAAGAATAATTATCATGTTATATTTATTATTTAAATCAATTACACATCATTATTATACCCATCCAAATAATAATGTATTGAATAACAATTACACCACGACGTAGAGATGATAAGTCGTACGTACGAATGTATGGTGACATGTCATTCAAAGGATGGATAGAATAATGAATATGGTTGTACCAAATTTTTAATAACATCACATTATATAGATGATACATGAGTTATTATTTTATAATGAAAACAACAAAGAAAAATGAATTTGAAGAAGAAAGGAACTTGAAAGAGGTGGTGAAATATTTACCCCTTCTTCGGGTTCTTCCTTTTGATTTGATCAAAAGGGATCATTAAGTTGGATTTATGACTAAAGGAAGGATTCTAGGATTAAGGGAGGACTGTGATAGGGTATTTGGGTAGGGGTTGGCTGAGCCAAATGGCTTTAAAGATTTGAACTAGAGAGAAGGGGGGTGCCCTTTTATAAGAGGAGTGAGGGGCACCTTAGGAAAAGCTAGATATATTATTTTATAATAAAATAATTTTCGGTTTATAATGGCTTAAAAGTGAATTATTAAAAGGATAAGGTGGGTATGGGTCTAAAACCACTCAACAAAAATGTTTTAGATAGGTTTGGGTCACTATATTAACCTTATCTTTTATATTTAACTCTTAGTTAAATAGCTTGACATTTACCATGTCTCTTTGTATTTTTATATTATATGGTTAATAAACGTACTATATACTTCCAAAAGAACCCCAAGTGGTTAATTAATTATAAAATTAGTATTATATAAGTCTTTTGGTTGAACCTTATATTTTTATAAGTAGAATATTAATTAATAATATAATATTTGTTTTAAAAACTCGATTATGTAAATTTTGACACTACTGGGTATTTTGTTTTTGCTAAATTCATAACAGTATTATTACTTCGAAAAAAATTCATCTAACCAACCCTAATATGTCATATTAACCTATAAAATTAGTTTAATTAATAAAAATTTTCAAATTACATTTATTTGGATACTTTTAATATCAATTATTTAAATATTTCATTAATTAGGAAATTACTGCATCATAATTTTGTCATAAATAAATTAAATTATTTAATGTATAAAAACTATAAATAAAATATGAATATGTAGTAAATTTTTTATCTTTCTAATGAATATTTATAGTTGAATTTATCTAATGTGTAACCCTATATTACAAATGATTTAGTTATTAAACATTGACTTTAACACTTTCAACTCTTCTTTGAATTAAGTAATAATAAATGTCCTAATCTAATCCAAGTGGACCAAAGAGGTTCATATTTAATTCCTAAGGTTGTTTTTGGTTGAATTATACTTATCCAATATAATTAGGATATGTGTTATGGTAATAAAAATATCATTTATACCCTTAGTTACCCTATTTACTTTTAACCATGGTAAATAAAAGTAAAAATTTACTATTCACCAAAAAAATTTATCTTTTTGAACAAAATTTTACTCTTTGATATTAACCATGTCTCTTAGATTTTCAAAATTCAACTCACAGAAGTGGTAAAATTAAGTTTTATTTAAATTTGCAAATACTCCTAGGAGGTAGGTAAAAGACAGTAAAAAGCTCAATAAAATTTTTATATATCAATAATTATTATAAACTGAATCCAATGAATTAAATTGAACATATATAGGTATTATGTATCTATTTTAAACTAAAATAAATTTAAGTAAAATAAATAATTATTTAAATAAAAAGTTGATTTTAAACAATGACTAAGTGTTTTTCACTATTCATCAAAAATTGAAAGTTTTCAGAAAAATACCAAAAATTCACCCTAATCTAATTTTGATATTCTAAATCCAAAAATGAAGTCCATTTTTAAAGATAAAATTTATAAAATTTCAAAATGTGGGTATTACTATTCATAAAGGCTAGTTTGATTGGTTGTGATGTGTTAGAACTTGATGTTGCGTACAACACACGCTACTGTATTATTCAAAGGGAAGCGTACCGTGGATGCTTGGGGTGTTACACCTCATTTTACATACCATCGAAAAATGCATCGCCTCAAACCACTTAATCGATAATTAATTCATGTCACGAA
The DNA here is from genome assembly GCA_963277665.1 of Viscum album. Taxonomy (NCBI): domain Eukaryota; kingdom Viridiplantae; phylum Streptophyta; class Magnoliopsida; order Santalales; family Viscaceae; genus Viscum; species Viscum album. The sequence goes on along the minus strand of OY728155.1, from coordinate 117,173,218 downwards.
TCCCATGTTCACGATGTATGTTTTCATGGTTAGATTGTTTACATAAAATACACAGCCCATGAAATCCTTTCATGACATAAATGTACCCCACAAACCACCCCCACAAAATTTGTGAACTCCATTATGTACTTTTGGTTCCAAAATACGTTCCAAGGGAATATTTGAGGATGAAATAGCCAATTTGTAGTAAAACCAAGACAAACATTCAAAATAACCCTTATAGGGGTCTATGTCGTGAATCCCTAATGCTATGTGAATGGTCGGAGCTCGTGGTGCTCCTAACTATGAAGCCTCCTTCGTAAATTCATGAATCCTTAAAGCTATCCTCTGTGACTATGATGAAGCTTCAGAACCAAAAAAATAATTTATGGTTTGACCTACGAGTCTGAATGAGCCACGCCAATTTTTAAGGCCAAAATTGCTTTTTGAACCACTTTACGACTTCACAAAAATACTTTCTTATAAATACCATCTCATTCTAACCTATGGAAGATGGTTACCTAACCCTTCGGCTTCCAAACCACTCCCAATTTGTAAACCTCCCACGAATCACAAACCAGACCAAAATGGATCATCTAAGGTACTTGGGATTAACAAAACACTATTTCGTATGTTATTGAAATTATCTTCCCTAGGTGGATATTCCATTAATGAATTCATATTCCCTTCACAAAAGAAAAAAATTCTATATGGGTAACTTGAGGCTTCATGAAGCATTTTGCCTTCATTAATCACTCCTTTCCTAAGCCAAGACTTCATCCTGAGGTAGGGTCACCCTGTTTCAAAAATCCTAATCCTTCGCAAAGCCCTTAACCTCTGTAAATCAACTGCAATTCATGAAGAGCCTCTTTGAAATTCCTTAAGATTCACACTTGAAGGTTGAGTTCGTAGAGCCTGCACACCCATCTAGTATTGGTACAACTGCACATCGAGTCCCTATGTGACCTATGCCACCCATTCCTATGGCCCACTCTAGTTCAAGTGTGGCTTGAGACTCCCACTTACTATTTCTTCTCAACATAGTTATGATAACACCTATTTATTCTCAGCATATGCATGCTAACATGGACATCATGATTGGCCACTCCTCCCCATAGTCTTACCATAGAATTTTCAAAGCCATGATCTACCCGAAGGCATGTGAGTAATGATTATGTAAGTCCAAGGAGTAGGTAGTGAGTCCCCATGTATGAACTACATGAAGTAAAACATCCCAACACCAACTTCCTAAGCACATGATGTTAAACTATAGCCTTACCCTATGTAATAAACACAAGATGCTATATGTTTGAGTGTAATGGGGTGGTCTCAAAATTGTCTACCCTCACAAGTAATGATATCCTCCTCAAATTGAAATATATACCCTTACATGGAATGACATTCAACTCATGCATCTTAAATGCATAAGCCCCACACCATTTCTCATTGGCACTTCTTTCACAACATGAGCATTGGGTCTACTACTTCCTCTTATTTCATACATTAAGAATGACTCACATGGGCTTAGAGGTTAGTAGTGACCTTGAAATCCTCCCAATCACCTCCATTGGCATCCCTTTATGTGTAATCTCCAACTACATGGGCCACATCCATGTGTAATTCGTAACCACATGCTCATTTGGGCATCCTCCTTATGTATAATCCCCATCCCTTTCTAAACTCTGTGGGATTTGATTACCAACTAATTTGGATACATAGGTATCCTCCTTGAGGTCCAATACCAACATCCACATCCAACATAGTCTTCTTCGTACCACGTACCTGGTAATATCATGCCCCTCACCTAGGAGACCACATCTCCTCTAGGTCCCTCGGGTATCTCAATGCATAAGCAATACACCTTTCAACCAAGAGAAATAATTTTGTGAAGGGAAGCGTCCATGTTTAATCCCCACACCATCCCTCATTAGTGCAACATTTGTGATTCTAACATATTTATGGAGTGATGTTAAACAACATGGTCAAATCCTATCACATGACCTTAAATTGTGGCATTGAACTACATGGGATTTAATCCCTATCTTCTAAATAGGGTATGTAGGATGCCTCTATGAGGTTCAATCCTAGGAAATAGTAAAAATATATGCTCCCTCTTAGGTATGTTCTTCCATGATCCACCTCTAGGGGTGTTCAAATTAACCTCCATGGTGTAACATCTTCCCTTTATGGGACACACCCCCTATATATGCTTACATTGGGAGTCCTGATCCATCCATCTGGTAAACCTTCCCATTGATCCCTCCTTGGGATGCACCTTCATAGTGTAAAATCTTTCTTTTATGATACAAACCTTCTGGATCCTTCTCCATGGGTGTTATGATTCATCCATCCAATGTTCTCCTCTATGGGGAATTCTCACAAACCTTCATGGTGTGACATCTTCCCTTTAGGGGACACACCTCTCAGATCCACTTGCACAATGTGTTCTAATCCATCTGTCGATAAACTTCCACGTGTGACATGTTCCCACTTAGGGATGAACCTTATTAATCTTACTCCATGGGGAATCTTGACCAATCAACTCCACCTCCAAAAGACATTAAACTTGTGACTCCAAATAGATACGTCATGATAAACAGGAGAAACCTAAGGTGAATGCCTTAGAAGATATACGCTCACAGTGTTAGATGCCTCATTCTAAACATGGGATGCCTGTAGTGAAAGCCTTGGATTATATATGTCTTTGGCATCACATACCTAGTGATCAACATGGGATTCATTGGGTTTTGCACCTAGGATGCCTCCATGAGATTCCCCCCTATGATGATGAATACAATTGACCAATTTTCTAAGCGTTTAGACATTCCAGTGATTCCTAACATGACTAATCTCTTAGATAACGGTGGTTTCCCTATCAAGAACCACTGGAATGACCAAACAGAAGTAGTGTAATTAATCATCATCCACAAACAGATGGAATTGGGAATGAGTTTGATGTGGCAGTGTTTTCACACTCTTTTCCACACCCTTTTTGCATTTTTTATTGAATATTTTATACCAAAATGATTTTTTTTAGTCAGTATTTGATAATTGTTGTTTTTTTGTTCTTTCTGTGTAAAATAATCCGTTTTTAGTTTAAAACATTTATTTTAATGTACATTAGTGTCATTTTAAATAAGTCTTAAATTAAATTAGTCTTGCGAATTAGAATTTTATTTATTTATTCTTTTATTTTTATAATTTTTCATTCTAGTAAGTTTACTGATTCATTTATTAAATTGATTAATGCTTTATTCTTTAAATTGTAAATAAATAACTCTTTTTGGTTTTTAGTCTTTTAATAATTTAATTAGTTTTAACAATTTAATTTTATTCGTTTAATATTTTTTATTCTTCAATTTAATTAATTATTTAATTAATTAGTTAAAAAAATAAGCAAGTTACTGTAAATATTTTTAATTTGTTCTTTAATTAAGTTTGTTTATTTTTTTAACCCAAATTAATTCATTTGTTTAAATAAAGTTTCATTAATTTTGTTATTTAACTTTGTGTTTTTTGTTTTTAATTCCATTATATTTAATTTATTTTATTAATTTATTTATTTTTAGTTTCATTAAATTAAATTATTTTTTTAATTTTCTTTGTTATGTTTGTTCGCAGGTGTTGCGGTCGCATGACCCTGTTCATTACTGGTGACCTCCTTACCGTTAGGCCTTTTTATCAGTAGCCTTTTTACCGGTCCACACCTCACCGTTTCCATTTTTTCTCACTATTAGGATAAGTCCACTACTCTACCTCAAACCTCACTGTTATACTTTTATTTTTTTTCCTCACCGGTACACTCCACCACACTGTTATCATTTCCTCACTGCTACTCTCCTCACTGTCATCCCAACCTCATCCTCCCCGATACTAATTACCTCACCGATACAGCTTACAACTCACTGTTATATTTTTATTCCTCACCAATACCTCCCTTCCCTCCTCACTTTTATACCATAAATCCTCACAGATTCTCACCTCACTGTTAGACCATTTCCCATGCCTCACCGTTTCATTTCCATTTTCCCCATGCCTTATCTCTTATCTCATTCTTTCCATTACGGCGCCTCTCACACACCGATTCACGCTGCACACTTTCACACCCATTGCACCTCTGCTTCCTGCTCCTCTTCACCGCTTCTTCACGCACCAAACCAACAGCAGAAAAATTCCCACCAGCAACACAGCACAAAGAACACACAAAAATTTTCAGAATCGAACCATAATCAAACAACAATACCAAGATCTGAACCAAAATGACAGTAGTAGAATATCATAATTTCAGCATTTTCGGAATAAATCTATGCAAGAACAAGTCCAAGATTTAAGAACAACGTATCAAATTTTCTCTTTTTACCAATCTGCTACTAGCTGCGACCCACCTCCCCTGCCTCCTGCATTTCCATCAATCGAAGCCGCCTGACCTCCGCCGCACTACACCCGAGCCGCAAGCGCTCGCCCCTGCCTCAAATCCACACCGGTCCTCCATACCTTGAGCACTACTGGTCCGGCCTCGGCCTGCTACGGCTACGCACCGCTCACTACCCTTCATACCTTTCCGGTACCACCCCTATATCAAACCCCTCCCTGCTCACCCGCACCGCCGCACATCCCCTACTCCCGTCGCAAGCCCTCTCCATGACCTCACAATCCCTACCCGCAGCGCCGACTCATCTCACCACACTTGAGCTGCCACACCTCTCTTCATGCCACCTCGAACCGACACCTCCTTGGAGCCTCCGCACCATCACCTTGACTCCACCGCACCTCCACCGTCTCCCTTGCCCTAACCCCCATCACCCTCCTCCTCTATCCCTTTACTTCGCACGAACCAGACCCCCACTCCCTTTTTTTCTTTTCATCTTTTTATTATTATTTCTTATTTTTTAGTTTTAATTCTATTATAACATATAACATATATATATATATATATTATACAATATATATTTCATATACTATACAGTAACAATTATAGTTATATTAATAATTATATATAAGCTTATATATAATATTAGTATATCATATTAATAAATATAATTACATATAATAGTAATAATAATATTAGGTATTATATATATATTAATAAGTTTTTTCATTAACTAATCTAAGTAATAATATTAATTTATAGTTTTTTAGTTTCATTTTATTTTTTTTAATTTGTTTTGGTTTTTCTATTGTTTGTTCCAGGGGGAGTCACTCGTACTTGCGGGGATTAAAAGAAGTTTTTTGTGGGAATAGCGCGTGAAGATTCGCGAGTTCGTTGCAGGTGTTGTTTACAATTACAGGGAGTTCATTAAAAGCTGGTGACAAGCATGTTGAAGTGTGCCATGTGGATCTGCTACATGTTTAGTTAATTTTCTTTTTTTTCATCTCAGAATAAGAGGACGCACAACTCTTCTCTAGGCTAGGGGTCGGGGGCCGAGAGCAGACCACCCAGGGGGGGATCATTCATCAGTGGTGGAGGAGACTCCACCACCATTCACGCACCATTCCATACCATTTTCACTGGACTAGTACTCATCTTCGACCTGGAGATGGGTTCCCGCTCCTCCATTTCATCCATCCTCTCTTTGCTCTGTTTTTGGTGTTCTATGTTGAGTCTGTAAATACACTCGTAGTGTTTCATGTTTAGTTAATTGAATTGTGATATTAGTTATGTTTAATTGTTTGTGTCATTTCTTCTTTCTCATCTTTCATTGTGATCTCGAATCTCTAGAAATGGAGATCTAACTTGCGGGGTTGGATCCAGTTTATGAAACCCGACACGATCTGGAGATCTGCACATTAATGCGATCACATTATTTCTATTCGCCTTGGTAGATCGCGTTTGTGAGTTAGATTAAGTGAGAGAGAGATTTGCGTAGGATGATTTCCCACTTTCTTGTTTAATTTCTTCTCCCCTTCCTGTCTTGATTTCTCGAATTGAGAATCAAGATTGGTTGTGTGATATGATGATCTTAGTGGAATCATTCTGGATTGTGAGAAATTCTTTCCAGAATGACTTTGCTGGGTGAGTCACCTTGTAGTTCGGAGGAACGCTTGAGTATTGAAGAACTTTGATGCTTGAGTGTTAAATTTCTAGGCAATATTGGTGTGTGACATTAGACATCATTCATGCACTAAGTGAAGTGGAGAATTGTTGATCAATTTCTTAAGTTGCTCTAGGATAGGGAGTAAATGGTGAATTAACCTGTGTCCGGCCTTTGTCTCTCTGACTATTGTCTTGTCTTAGAGTCATCTGTTTGTTATGTGTCTTGTGTTCTGTTCACGCCTGCTTTCTTTATCTAGTTTTGTCCTGTGTTTCTGTGTTCTTTACTTTTTCATCATTGTTTTCCCCTGCACTATGCTCTTCAGCACTGATTAGTAATTTCTTAGGAGTTGTGTTTTTATTTTTTCAAAGTATTTAAAAATACAAAATGTTTTTCGGAACAGACCACTTAGGCTCTCGAAACTTCTTCCTTGAGAGCAACCCTGAGGTTAGCCATTGTGCTATATCTTGGGTCTTTATAAATGTAAACTTGACCGTCCTCACGACAAGGATGCCCGTCAAATTTTGGCACCGTTTCCAGGGAAGCAATGAGTGTCTCAGTGGTTTTTCCAATTTTTATTTTATTTTAAAACACAAAAAAAAAACAAAAAAAAAACAAAAAAAAAACAAAAAAAAAAACAACACACATAGTGATGGACTCTAATGAAACCTGTATAGTGTCACTATTTGACCCGGTTCAAGATCATGAGAAGGTTGTTGCTAAGTTTCAATGTTGGATGCATGAAAGACAACATCGAGAACTTAATGATGAGGAGAAAACTTATTCTCATGAGATCATGCAGTTGATGCAACAAGCCATGGATAAGGTCAAGGTATACCAAGAAGACAGTGTTGTACCACCACCTCCCATTGAAGCCCAACATTCTGGAAAACAGTTGAGAAGGAAAGAGAAAAGAAATAGAAGAAATAAAAAGTTGGTGTTTCCCAACTTTGATATGGATTTTCCCCTGGAGTCCAAGCTAGAAATTCCAGAACCAATTTCTGAGGATGTTTTCAAGGGATGGCAGGAGATAGAACTTGCAAAGACTCATGACGCTGGATATTTCTTTGATGATCATTCTTTCCCAGATTTCCATTCTATTGATTTTTCTTGTTATAATTATTCTAATGATTGTTCAATTATTCAACAGTTAGAACCAGCACATGACATTATATCATTCTCCTTAGAAGACTCAGCAAGTTATGTGGTGTGTTTTGAAGAGAGACTGGAGTAGGTTGACAACCTCTCTCTTGCCTTAGACCCACTCCTAGGATCACTATTCCATCACGAGGAGGAACAAGCATTACTGATAAAGGGAGTTGAAAATTTTATGGAAGAAGCTGTATTTTTATTCAACTTGGATTACATTGAATCTGATTTTAATTTTGTTTCTCCCTGTGCAGGTATTGAAGATGAAATACACCTTTGTGATTTTCTAGAGAGTCAGGAAGTTGAGGTTGAATCTATTGAAGATTTAATAGAACTCCCAATTATGGATAACACTTCTAGTTTGGGAGTTATTTTTGAAAAAGAATTTTTGGAGATGTGCACAATTTTAGAAGTGGATGATGACACATTAATTGATTTCCAAGATAAAATAATTTATTGTAATGAACCAGAATACAAGTCACATCCATGTTTCCCGACATTACAACTTGTGCACTCTGAACCTCAAGCAGAAGTAGAGGAGACGTACCCCTATATCTTGTTCTCCCCTCCACTATTAAACATGAAGTACTTCACTGTGAAGGAGGAGAATTTGTTTGAAGATGCACATGGGGTACTCCAATGATGGCAAAGAAATGAATTTAGAAGGAATCACACCTGGTGGTTCCTGAGTATGAAGTTAAATCCCCCTTCCGACTGGGGTTGATCTGAGTATTGTCCAGCTATGGACAGTCAGACTACAGTACCCCCTAGGGGGTTATCCCATGATTATCCTATTTAATTTCCTGCTTTACTTTCTTATTACATGTTGTTTTTAATTTGAGTGTTGTTTTCTTGGGATAGTAAATAGGAGGTAGATTTCTCGTGGCTATCATTCGAGTCTCAAAGGTCCAGCTCACTGGATTAATGGATAAAACTCCCTAACTCATACTCTGTGGTTGATTTTTATTTGAGCTTTAAAATCTGGAACACTAATGTCAACTTGTTTCATCATGTGGGTTCCCAACTGGAGCATCCATATTTCATCCACATGAAAATAAAAGGGACACATTTGTAAATTTGAGAAGCTTCACATTCTGGGGAGTATTGTTTTACGTTGCAATGTTTTACTCTTAACATTTTTATTGCATGATGCTGTGAACTAAGTGTGGGAGTCTTACCACTAATTTTTGAAACACTTGGACTCTATTTTATGCTTGGGTGTTAGCTGATAATATTTACTTAATTCAAAATGTATTTTGAGCTGATTTGTGAAACATGCTTGCACCCACTTCTTTCAATTTCATTATGCTACTGCTGCACATTGCTGCACATCATTGCTAAACATGATACTATTTGAAGTAAATTGGTACAATATTTTGTCTACTCACAATGATTCAAGCATGAATCGTTTAGGAATCGAACTACACTTGGTTACTGGTGATAGTTGGTGGGGTCGGGTTCTTCTGTTTTTGTTTTTTTGGGTTTTTATTTTATTTTACTTTTTGTGTGGCAAAGAAAATTTTGAACGTCATTGTTACCCCTCCATAACCTTTTTCAGCTACAATTTCCATCTGTTTTGAACTTAAAATGTCTCCCACCTTGAGATTCAACATTGGGGACAATGTTGGGTTTTATGTGTGGGGGAGAGGGGTCATTCTAGTGTCATGTCAAATTCCCCGTTCTTAAACCTGAGTTTGTTTAAAAAAATGGTCAATTTGTTTTTCAAAAAATGGTTCAAAAAAGGTTCAAAATTGTTTTAAAATTTCTCAAATTCATTCATCAATTTATGGTCATTGGAGGTTCACTGGTACTTCATTTATGTCCTATTTAGTGTATAACTATTTTTTGGATGTTGATAGTGGAACTTAGTTAGAAACTGTTAAGTATGAATGATTACTGAGTGCAATTGGTCACTGTCTCTATGAACCTATCTGTTTAGAAACTGAGGATGAGAGTATGATAGGGTAGGTTTTTTGGGATGATGGTCATGGCTTAGGGTAACTTGATGTTCTCATTGGATCCCATGGGACTCACATTTTTATATTATAATATTCAATAACTTTAGGAAGTCAATTCGATTGATTATTAATTAAGTCCTTTGTAACTGGTGTAAAATAGGAAAATGGGATCCCACGGTGAGTATCTGAGACAAGGTGCATTGGGTGTGTTTCTGTGAATAAATAAAGCCAATTTCAATCTTAATAAGTGCTATGCACAGTGCTCTGCACATGGAATATATCTGGGAAAAATAGAAATAAAGCGCCCTTGTCGAAAATGGACTCATTAATGTGAGGGGAATTTCGGACCCAGATGAAGAAGGGAGCAATTGACTTGGTTAATTTTCATTTGAGTTGAAACAATAAAGTGATCAAATTAATGGACTTTAATTTCTGTAACCTAGAGGAAGGTGAGAATGGAAGGTGCCCTTGGTTGAGTTTTAAGTTCCACTTCTTTTAACCTATCAACACTCCTCGAATTAGAACATGAACTAGACGGTGAAGTAGGATAGTTAATGAATACATATAGGAGGCATGACATACTTGACAGTGTACAAATTTTTGATGCTCTTGATTTCCAGTGAGTATTTGAAGCTAGGCAGGACATCATTTTGGAATACCCTTGAAAAACCTGACTCATTGTTTGGTCCTGCTCCTCTGGATATTTAAGTTTAATCATGCACCTTTGGAGCTGAAACTCACAAATCATCTTACTGTTTTAAAGTCAAAGGAATGTATATGTTTGAGGAAACACAAGTCTTTAAGTGTGGGGGAGTTTGATGTGGTAGTGTTTTCACACTCTTTGCCGTATCCTTTTTGCATTTTTATTGACTTTTTTATACCAAAATGATTGTTTTAGTCAGTATTTGATAAGTGTTGTGTTTTTGTTCTTGATGTGTAAAATAATCCATTTTTAGTTTAAAACATGTGTTTTAATGTACATTAGTGTCATTTGAAATAAGTCTTAAATTAACTTAGTCTTGCGAATTAGAATTTTATTTATTTATTCTTTTATTTTTATAAATTTTCATTCTAGTTAGTTTACTAATTCATTTATTAAATTAATTAATTCTTTATTCTTTAAATTGTAAATAAATAACCCTTTTTGGTTTTTAGTCTTTTAATAATTTAATTAGTTTTAACAATTTAATTTTATTCATTTAATATTTTTTATTCTTCAATTTAATTAATTCTTTAATTAATTAGTTAAATAATTTAAGAAAGTTACTGTAAATATTTTTAATTTGTTCTTTAATTATGTTTTTTATTTTTTTAACAAAAATTAATTCATTTTTTTAAATAAAGTTTAATTAATTTTGTTATTTAACTTTGTGTTTTTAGTTTTTAATTCCGTTCTATTTAATTTAATTTATTAATTTATTTATTTTTAGTTTCATTAAATTATTTTATTTATTTAATTTTATTTATCATTTTTGTTCGCAGGTGTTGTGGTCACATGACCCTTTTTATTACCAGTGACCTCCTTACCATTAACCCTTTCTATCAGTAGCCTTGTTACCAGTCCACACCTCACTATTTCCATTTTTTCTCACCATCAGGCTAATTCCACTGCTCTACCTCAAACCTCACTGTTATAATTTTATTTTTTTCCTCACCGGTACACTCCACCACACTGTTATCATTTCCTCACCGTTACTCTCCTCCCTGTCAGCCCAACCTCATCCTCACTGATACTTATTACCTCACCGATACAGCTTACACCTCACTATTATATTTTTTTCCTCACCGATACCTCCCTTCCCTCCTCACTGTTATACCTTAAATCCTCACCGATACTCACCACACTGTTAGTACATTTCCCCTACCTCACCGTTTCATTTCCATTTTTTCCAATGCATTCTGTCTTATCTCACTGTTTCTATTATGACGCCTCTCACGCACCAATTCACACTGCACACTGTCACCCCCATTGCACCTCTGCTTCCTGGTCCTCTTCACCGCTCCTTCACGCACCAAACCAACAACAGCAAAATTCCCACAAGCAACACAGCACAAAGAACACACAACAGTTTTTAGAATCGAACCATAATCAAATAACAATACCAAGATCCGAACCAAAATTACAGTAGCAGAAAATAAGAATTTCAGCATTTTCGGAATAAATCTGTGCAAGAACAAGTCCAAGATTTAAGAACAGCGTATCAAATTTTCTCTTTTTACCCATCTGCTACTAGTAACGACCTACCTCCCTTGCCTCCTGAATTTCCGTCGACCGAAGCCGGCTGACCTCCGCCGCACTCCACCCGAGACGCAAGCGCTCACCCCTGCCTCAAATCCACACTGGTCCTCCATAACTTGCACATCACTGGTCCGGCCTTTCCTTTCTCCTGCTACGCACCGCGTGCCGCCCTTCAGACCTTTCCAGCACCACCCCCTATATCAAACCCCTCCCTGCTCACCCGCACCACCGCACATCCCCTGCTCCCATCGCAAGCCCTCTCTGTGACCTCACAATCCCTACCCGCAGCACCGGCTCATCTCGCCACACTTGAGCCGCCACACCTCTCTCTGTGCCACCTTGAACCACCACCTCCCTGGAGCCTCCACACCAGCACCTCGACTCCACCACACCACCGTCTCTCCCTTTCCCTAACCCTCGTCACCCTCCTCCTCTCTCCCTTCACTTCGCACGAACCAGACCCCAACTCCCTTTTTTCTTGTCATCTTTTTATTATTATATCTTCCTTTTAGTTTTAATTCTATTATGTCATATAAAATAATATATATATTATACAATATATATTTCATATACTATAAAATAAAAATTATAGTTATATTAATAATTGTATATAAGCTTATATATAATATTAGTATATCATATTAATAAATATAATTACATATAATAGTAATAATAATATTAGGTATTATATATATATATATATTAATATATATATATTAATAAGTTTCTTCGTTAACTAATATATGTAATAATATTAATATATAGTTTTTTTAGTTTCAATTTATTTGTTTTAATTTGTTTTGGTTTTTCTCTTGTTTGTTCCAGGGGGAGTCACTCATACTTGCGGGGATTAAAAGAAGTTGTTCGTGGGAATAGTACGTAAAGATTCGCGAGTTCATTATAGGGGTTGTTTGCAATTATAGGGAGTTCATTAAAAGCTGGGGACAAGCATGTTGAAGCGTTCCACATGGATCTGATACCTGTTTAGTTTAGTTTTCTTTTTTTTTTTTGTCTCAAAATAAGAGGACGCACAACTCTTATCCAGGCCAGGGGCCGGGGTCTGAGAGCAGAGTACCTGGGGGTGGGGGGGATCGTTCAGCAGTGCGGGAAGAGACTCCACTACCATTCGTGCACCATTCCATACCATTTTAACTGAACTATAACTCGTCTTTGACCTTGAGACGGGTTCCCACTCCTCCATTTCATCCATCCTCCCGCTGCTCTGTTTTTGGTGATCTATGTTGAGTCTGTAAATACACTCGTAGTGTTGCATGTTTAGTTAATTGAATTGTGATGTTAGTTATGTTTAATTGTTTATGTCGTTTCTTCTTTATCGTCTTGAATTGTGATCTCGAATCACTAGAAATTGAGATCTAACTTGTGGGGTTGGATCCAGTTTATGAAACCCGACACGATCTAGAGATCCGCACATTAATGCGATCACATTCTTTCTATTCACCTTGGTAGATCGCGTCTATGAGTTAGATTAAGTGAGAGAGAGATCTTGCATAGGATGATTTCCTATTTTCTTGTTTAATTTCTTCTCCCCTTCCTGTCTTGATTTCTCAAACTGAGAATCAATATTGGTTGTGGGATGTGACGATCTTAGTGGAATCATTCTGGATTGTGAGAAATACTTTCCAGAATGACTTTGCTGGGTGGGTCACCTTGCAGTTTGGAGGAATGCTTGAGTTTTGAAGAACTTCGATGCTTGAGTGTTCAATTTCTAGGGGAGATTGGTGTGTGAACTGAGACATCATTCATGCACTGAGCGAAGTGGAGAATTATTGATCAATTTCTTAAGTTGGTCTAGGATCGGGAGTAGAGGGTGAATTAACCTGGGTCTAGCCTTTGTCTCTCTGACTATTGTCTTGTCCTGGAGTCATTTGTTTGTTATTTGTCTTTTGTTCTGTTCGTGCCTGATTTATTTCTCTGGTTTTGTCCTGTGTTTTTGTGTTCTTCACTTTTTCATCATTGTTTCCCCCTCTACTGTGCTCTTCAGCACTGATTAGTAATTTCTTAGGAGTTGTGTTTTTATGTTTTCAAAGTATTTAAAAATACAAAAATATTTTTGTAACAGACCAATTAGGATATCAACACTGATTTCTTGAGAGCGACCCTGAGGTTAGCCACTGTGCTATATCTTAGGTCTTTATAAATGTAAACTTGACCGTCCTCATGACAAGGATGCCCATCAGAGATCCATGAACATGAATTAACTCTATTAAGGAGATCAAGACTAGACCAAAATTTCTTAAGAGGAATCCATGGAAGTATGAACCGACATCCCATCATCCCATTTTGATCAAGGAGAATAAATCATCATTTAAAGTGATGAAATCCACCCATATTTGGAAATTTTGAATGTGGGGAAATAATGTGATGCCAACACACATCACCACATGTTGTGGCGTTCCCTATAAAAAGCATCGAAAACATTAATGGTGAACCCAATGTCAAACGCTTCTCCTCAACATGGGGACTAGAATAATTTGATTCCTTATCAGAATAAAATATCACGAGATAAAATTATCTAACAATAGGACCCACCAAGAAAATATTGGGCCTAGCATGGAACACACCATAAATTGGGATAGTCAAATGTTGGGGATTTTGGTATACGATGTTTTTATCATGTATCTCTCTCTCTGACCATGGAATATTGAACAATGCTGGGGAGTTGAAAATTTATTTCTTTATACAAATACTAATAGATAAATACACCTTATATTTATGACCCAAGCTGTAGGAAACTAGCCACCCGACACCACTAGATGTAGGGGTAGGAGAAATATCAATGCAAAAATCTAGCATGACACCACCTCTTCCACAACTTCCACTATGACTATGGATACCAGGTTCTTGAGCCCCATCTCACCCTTGGAGATCATCTAGAGGAGGGTGATGGACACCCTCATACATTAGTATGAGTAACAAGGTGTTATTATCATAATGTATATTTCTTGCCAGGACCTAGATGCTTCAACATGTTTCTAGCACAACCATCCCCAAGGATCACACATAGATAAACCCCTACCCATTCCAACAGTGAACCACTTTAGGATTTCTTCCCCTGAGCGATCCAATGACTCAGTCCCCTATTTTGAGGAGTTGGGTGATTCCTAGGTTACTATGACTATGAATACCACCAAGATCCTCCAAGGAGATCTCCCACTATGCCCTATCATCACAAAAAATGATTGGTCTATCAAGATAAAGGACATGTGAACAATACCCCTACTCCGTCGGTCCCAGTCCAGATCACCTGATGTTAATATCGGGTGCAAACTTAGGATAATTTCCATTAAGGTACATCCTCTTTGAAAACTATAATAGTAATTTCTACCGTTGATGCATTCTTACAAAATCTTACAGTGGATGAGTTGGGATCCATCTATGCCCAGTTGGGATCAAGACCTCAACCACCCTACAAGCAGGTTGTCTTGACTCTGGTAGACTTTCGCACAACCAATATTCATTGAGCTCCAACCCATAAGGATGAGATTCAGTGAGGAGGTCCTCCCAGTGTCATCACCTATACAAGAGGATGTCCTCCCCACTCTCACAATCAACATGAAGGTCCTCCTCATTCCATTCCCAATCCATGCAGAAATCCTTCCTGCTTCGATAACAAGTATATAGGTCCTCCCTATACTTGTGCTTACCAGAACAAATTTCCTCCTCATACCATAGCCAACCAAAGTATAGGTGCTCCCCACTCCTTCAATGGTTAACATGGAGGGACTCCCCATGGTTTCACCAGCTTAAGCAGTGGTCCTAACCACTCTAGCAATGATCAAAGATGGAGGGCCTCCCTACTTCACTGATAATAAACATAGACCTCTTCCCCATGTTCCCACTAATAAAATTGTAGGTCCTACCCACATCATATCAAATCAGTACAGAGGTCATCCCCATACATATGTTCCAAAAATATAGGTCCTCCCTATGCCACAACCAACTAGAGAGAAGGTCCTCCCCACTCCCTCAATAGTCAACATGGAGTCCCTCCCCATATTCCCACCTATCAACGTGGAGGCCCTCCCCGTGCATTTAGCAACCAGTATGGAGGCCCTCCCTATTTTCCAACTCTTCAACATGGAGGTCCTCCATGTGTCCACTTCAATCAGTGTGAAGGTCCTCCTCACGCTTTAACTCATCTGTATGAAGATCATCCCCATGCCATTACCACCAATTGGCATTGAGGTTCTCCCCATGTTCCCACTAACCAATGAATATGTCTTACCTACTTTGTCAATAACCATAGTGGATTTCCTCCCCACTCCTACAACAATTAAAGTTGAGGTCCTCCCTGTTCCAACAAAAACCGATACAGAGATCCTCACTGTATCCCAACTAATCAAAGATAAGGTCCTCCTCATACTATCAACCACCATCACAGAGGTCCTCCCCCATACCAAAGAACTAACATGTGCTAGAGAACCATCTCAGGGAAGAAGGTATAACTATAGATGCCAAAAGAAAAATTTAGGGAAGATCCAATTCATTTTCAATCCCATTCACCTCTTAGATTATAAGGCAGAATATAATTCAATGATGGACCCTTCACACCAATCGTTAGCATCAGCTTCTGGGGTAGGAGCCTAATAGGTGAAATTCATCATCCCAGAAGTTGAGATCCACAACAACCCCAAATCCTTCTATAGGTACATAAAGGTGGAGGATTATTTGGATCCCTTCTAGGGGATCATGGTGTGGTTTTCTATATCATCACCATTTCCCCCTCCACCTCTACTCAAGATCATGGATAACTCTAATGGAATGGGATAGATGATGGGCATCTAGTTGATCCACCAAAGATAACCACTTCCCTCCCACATAAGTTAGTGGTAGGAACACCATCCTATAGGGATATGATGATGTGATTGTTACCTCCCTCGAGAGACGACTCAATGTGTAGTGAATAGATAACTCCCAGAGTGTCTTTTTTAATTTCAGAATAGCCATTTTACCAATCCACGTTAGTTCCACCATGAATATCTAGGTCATCACCAATCAAAGATTGAGCCAAATAGAAGGACCCCACTTCTGAGAAAGATAAACTATGAGAGACTCTAGCTTATGATAAGAAGTCAGAGGTATTCTGGACCAATGCAACCTCCAACATTGATATCATAAATTCCCTCACTGACTAAAATATTTTTTGCTTCCACTTGACTATTTGGATGATTCTTCACAGCCTTTGTGACTATCAATTGTTCTGCCCAAGAAGCTAGGACCACCTTGACGACATTGATCAGCAGTGCCACATGGTTGAGTTGGATGCAATCCTAGTGGCTCAGCACCCTACATCACCTAGCTACCACCAAACCCTCAAATAGAGATGTGTCAAGAGATTCATAGTTCTCTATAGAATCACAGAATATGTATCATAACATGTGAAGATATGATGCTTAGGACAGTAAGTTTATCTCCATTTAAACCTCATCCTACAATAGGCTAACCTAACCATTGATATTGATGATTTTCTTTTGGTTATGATTATGATAAATATGGTTATCCCAAAGATATTTAAGGGGGAACCGATGTAGGGTGTGACAGAGTTTCCCCCAAGGTAAGTTTACTATCAGGTAGACCCTTATACAAGGGTTTTTACCAACCTGTAAAGACAGACCCTCATCCAAGGAGATCCCTTCACATCATTACCCGCCAGTAGAAATATCAACAAAAAAAGGGCCCTATAGATCCCCTAGATTCAAATGATATTACACAGAAGACAAAGGTTGATCCCAAAATCACTGACTTGACCCATCATATCATAGATCATACGAGGATCATCGATGAGATCCTTACTGATCAGCACCCATATTATAACACTCCTCGATAGAATATTATTCCTCTTCCTTAGGGGCTACCCAAAATCCTCCTCATCCAGTTACTCTGAGTTGATCTTGGTGATCCAACACATCCTTACAAAGTAGATATGGGGGTTTAAGGAAGGAAACCACAATATGAGTCATTGAACCTACCTGAGTAGCATAATCACATTCCTCAGGACCCAGATCAAGCTGCTCCATGAGTTGTCTAGTATACCTACTATATTGATGATCCTATCAATGCATTAATGGTTAGGGATCCTCATCAAGATAGGAACCATTTCCAAGAAAATTTTATATCCTCTCTCACTGATCGCCTCAAAGCCCTGAAAATGTAATTGGTGGTGATCCCACCTAACATAAATCCATATATGCTATTCGTGGATGATATGCAAGAACCTTGGGATGTTGGGAACCCTATCTTCTCCCTATTCAATGGTATGGGTGACCTGCTGAAACATATTTCCCATTTCATCTTGAGGTTTAGTCCTAGGTTGGGGACCGTAGAGTAGTAAGAGGCCACCAAGCTCCCATGTTTTGTTCAAAAATTGGAAGGACCTAGTTTATTCAAATATATCCATTTACCCATTAGGTCCATCACTGGTTGGGAAGACCTCCATAAGAAGTTTCTCTACCATCTTAGATCCTCCACAAGTAAGACACACATTGTAGACCTCTTCAAGGGAAAACAACTACCTGATGAGCATATCACAGACTTCATCGCCTGGTAAAAAGGTCTCATGTATTCACTCAACATGTCTCCAACTCAATCACATCTATTAATGATGTACATGAGAAACTTTAAAATAGAGTTGGTCCATAACCTCAATACTAAGAACGTCCTTGATGGGTTCTTCGATTTCTTTGATAAGACCTGGTGCCTAGAGAAAGCCTTGCATCAAGCTAAATAGGCATGTCCATTGCCTCCCCCAACTCCAGAAAGAAGAAAATCTAGGGAAGTGATTTCCATCATAGAATAGTTAGATTCCTCAGAGCTTCTAGAGTTGTTGATCCATCTACTATAAGAGCCTCATAGAGTGAAACATCCTCGTCAAGCTCATCCACACCCAGTGAAAAATCAGAAACCAATGCCCCACAAAGCGCATCTATCTAGATGATAAAATATTGATCCATCCCATAATAAAGGCCAATTTCTAATATTTCCCTTCCTAGATAAGAGAAAGTAGATCAATTATTTCAAAGATCCCCAAGAACCTGATTATTTCCTCGGTGCCTTGGGGCAGGGGATTCTGAAGATACCAAAATAAAAAAATCCTTAGGAAGCTTAGAGTAATGATCACCCTAACCATTTCCCTTAACATAGGATATTTGGAAAAAACATTAAACAATGTTGTGTGTTCAAATATTTTCTTCAAAACCAAGTGGAAAATGGTTTGGTCAAGTTGGGTAATGTCCCGACACAGGTGGAACACATATTCACCAAGCCTAACAATGATAATGAAAGTGAATGGAAGTATGTTTCCAACCGAGGTACTCAAAAGTATGACAACTAGATGAACCACAGAGAAGTCTCTCACACCCATAGCATCATTCACACCTTCTTAGGATACTCCAAACCTCCTAAAGTCATCATACCTTCTCTAGTTTCCGCTTCTACATCCACATAACAACATTATACATCTGATATGAGTATGCAATGATGGATCAAGGAAAAGAACATTTCCCCACTAGTGCTAAATAGGTCTCATAATCTTAGTGAATTCATGCCTCCAAAGATGGGAATAACACCTAGTGTCTACCTAGCATTGAAATATTTCTCTAATAATGATCGAGAGTATTCCCCTATGAACATCTTTGAGTTGGTAGATCCCTTCATGGTCCCTAATAACGAGTAATATTAGGAATGTTCCCCAAGTGCCTTAGGCCAACATTGTTCAAGAGAAAGTATAAGAAATATAAATTTATAGAATTCTCAGGCCAGTGCTTCAAGATAATCCATGCATGCTACTGAGACTAGGAAGAAAGTACTACACAAAGATCAATAGGCACAGTCCTCCTAGCCTGTTCTATTAGACATGTGGCCACAACTGAACATGCTAACTGACTGGGAAAAACATCCACAACCACATCATGATCATCCATGTCTAGCTATAGTCATGCCTCAACTATCTAAAATTCATATAGTAGTGGTTTTGGGTGAGTTAGATGAAAAGTATTAGGAAATTCACAACACCAGATAGAGTCTAGTGGTATATCCAACACACCAGCCATGCCTCCCACTAAAGAGAGACCCCTTGTAGGCAAGTAGGGTCCTGAAAATTTTGTCAATGGAATATAATACTCCCACAATCACTTTGCATAAGCAAGAAAGTACTTCTAAAAGTATAATAAAGTGAATGAACTCAAATTGAGTTACATATTTCAGAAGATACTTGAAGGAATTCAAGTATTCAAAGGATTTTAAGTGGACCATGTACCATCACCAGGAAGGGTTCATGAACCACCTGGATCGTAAACCACTGGTACATGGAATGATCCATGATGTACTGGCCCACATACCGATGACTAGAGAACACGGTGGGATACGAACTGCATCACTGAAGGACACATGGGCATGAAGGCCATCTGCATACCATATCTTGATATCAAAAGTTAGCGAGTGAAGAAAATTGGCCAGGTTCTATGAACCATGATCGCGAACCGCAACCTCCGCAAACCCCGATAGACCGAGTTTTCCATAGGTCGATATATCTCTTCCCCGAACTCTACAAATGGTGCCACATGACAATAGATACGATTTCCTCTGATGCTATATAAAAGGAGCACATAAGGAAATGAGAAAGTATGGATGACGAAAGCATGAAGGTAACCCAAAGGTTGGAAGAAAGAAATCGAAGAAGATTCCAGCTTCAGTCTGGAACCAGTGACATAGCCCGAATTTTGAATCACTCTCTTCACATGTACATCTAGCTGTGAACCATAAAATGTGGGAACATAGTAATAATAAGAGAACTGTGAACCTAAATGGTGAAACCATGAACTTCATATTTCTCACATATGAACTCCCCATGAATGATAGTTCCCCAAAACCTCCTTTAATATGGTGCTTTGCGTAGTGTATCCCTATTTAGATTTAACTTGGCACCACATAATGCATCAGTACGCGAATGGAACCCAAAGTGGCATGCCAGACCGCGTACCATTACTGTCTGCAGTGGTCTATACCAATTCTCACGTACTACAATGGTATGCGGACGACTCCTCTGTCTAAATACAACTAAAATATGCGGAGCTTCCCCCATCCCACATAAGAAAACAATATGTGGAATGGGGTGTTTTCAGG
The DNA here is from genome assembly GCA_963277665.1 of Viscum album. Taxonomy (NCBI): domain Eukaryota; kingdom Viridiplantae; phylum Streptophyta; class Magnoliopsida; order Santalales; family Viscaceae; genus Viscum; species Viscum album. The sequence continues at coordinate 117,152,720 of OY728155.1, read as the reverse complement.
TATTATTTCATCCTGTTCCAATCTCGCCCCTCTATTACCATCCGGTCCTCCATAACCCCTCTGTGGACTAGTCCCTTGATATCAGGTCAAAGCCTCCTTCAAAGCCACCAGACCTGTATGATCAGACCATTGAGTGAATCAACACACCCCTTTGAGTCTACATACCCATGGTAAGTGGAGTCACGAAGGCTCTCCCCACAATGGTATTGGCTTCAGGGATGTATGTGGGTCTACATTCCCATGGTAACCCGGGGTCCAACCATGGGATGATGAAATGAACCTCCCCATTCTAGGGATTAAGGGTGATCAAATTATTATCCATTCAATGAGGAATGTTGATCTGTCAAAGGGGTTATGTTTGATTCCCCTTTTGATGAGGAAAAAAATCCTCACCTTCCCAGAATGCCTTACGTGGCGCTCCCACTGAAATAACTCCCCAATCTTCCAAGGACAAGTCAAATGACCTTTAATTTCATTTTTCATTAAAAGGTTCACCGCTCCATGACCTCACCTAACATCACCTCATCCTCTTCCTTTGTAGGTTTTCCCTCTCCCACTAGCAGGAGAGGAAGCATGTGGTTGGGTGGATCTCTCACATCCTCTTTTTTATCACACCGAGCAAGACTCTCGTGGTCTTAGATGTTTTTGACGATTACAATATCCACACAATTATGAACTATGAGAACTATGATTCCTAAAAAACCTGGATATGTAGGATGCCTAATTGATGGTCTAGCTTAAAAGGGTGCCCATCAAAAAGGGTTCACCCATAATTTTCCCACAAATGGGAAGCGTCCATTCATAAGCCCTAGCCAATTCTAAATACATGGGTTTTGATTCCTCACTAGAGGATACATAGGAAACCCCTCTTATGGGTTCTATCCCAACATCACGTCACCTTCTATCCTCATTGGATGATGATAAACTCCAGAGCTCCTTATTGAATGGATCAAGTTAGCATCACCTCTATAGCATCAAATCCATATGTGCTTATGACGATCCAGAAAACTAGGGGTAGCCCATGGACACACTCTTTAGGAATGAAACAAGGATTCAAAAACATATGAACACAACTGAGATCTATAAGAGTGATCCAAAATAGGTAATAGTCGTCCCCCCAAAAGGGTGCGGTGAGCCCGACTTCCCATCATCTCGACCAGTGGAGTCCTCAAGTGTCGTTGGCTCTATCATCGTCCAATGAGTGTATGAATTTGCCAAGAAGATCTATGAATCATGTATAACATGGTATTTGGGTATTTCTAGATCCAAAAATAAACTTGTTGGATACCATCCAAGGAATTTATATCTGAGGAGGACTGATTGCACGAGTGCTTGACCCCATGAAATTTCCCTCTAGGACCATATGATTATAGAATCTCCTTCACAGTGCAGAAGAGATAAATTTCCCAGTCCCCACAGGGTTAATCCAACCCTAATTTAAAGGATAATGATGCAGAATAGGTCTAAACAAAAGAAATGATGAATTTGATGAGGACACATCTCTAAGAAAAAAGGCAGGTGATGATTCTCGTCAGACCATTTCCTCATAGCGCCAAATGTGCCACCACATAGGAGGAACAAAAAAGATGAACCCAACGTGAATCCTTAACCTAGGTATGGGTTCTACCCCAATGATAACAAGCACAAAAGGGTATTTCACATCAGATCATTTTGTTCTCCCCTGTACACGCCAAACGCGCAACCTCAGAGGCAGAAAAAATGGTGAACCTGACGTGAATCTTTAACCAAGGTGGTGGTTATACCACAATGATAATAGAAACAAAAGGATATTTCAAGTCAGACCATTTTATTCTCCCCTATATGCACCAAATGCACCACCTTAGATGCAGAACAAAAATGGTGTACCCGATGTTAATCATTATTCATGGTGGCAGTTCTACCCCACTTAAGCCCCTTCTCCCCACAATAGGAAAAAAGGGAAGGGGGCCAAGATAAATAATCAAATATTCATATGTTTAAATGAATTATACATTTATGGGATTTTTTGGTCTATATGTCATACATTTATATTACAAGTTCCCGTAGAGCAACCTTGGATCCAAATGACATCCTGATGACCAATGCAGACACACGCATCAATGATCCCATAGGTGGTCAGGGCCTCAATGAAGTGTAGGACCCCATAGCCTACCCAACATCTTCAACAGTAGGTATCCAACATGTTGATCAATGAGTACAACCAAAATGATACTCTCCCCATGGTGGAGTCCCCAAGCCAGGCCCTCGAATATGCAAAGACTCGCTAGCCACCTCTTCATCCATGGCCAACACCCCATCACGAGGCTGTCCCAGTGGTCTTCTAAATTCATTTCAAGAGCCTATCCTTGGAATGTGACATTGAGTACCTCCCTTATCTTAGAGAGGAAGATGATTTCGATTTTGACAGCTTTATCTCAACTTCATAGGGGTCCTACTCACGAGTCCCCGACAGAGTGCATCACTGTGGACCCCGGATGACCAGGCCTCCTCACGCTGAAGATGACCTTATGCTGAGGGCACCTAATAATGTCTAGGAAACCTAGGTCCCTTTGGCACCTCAGCAAGGGAAAAGAATATTTAATCAAAAACACGCTATCACCCTAGTTTCTAAGGAGCAACTTCATCACACTAACGTGATGACATTCAACGGGAAGATATATGACTCTTCCCACTCCCCTGAAGCCCACCATAGAAATAGGGTGGAACAATATAAGCACATGCATGTTCCTAATAATTCTCTCAATTCCCTCCGTGCAGACAGAGCAGAAAACTATAGGCAGATGCAGATATCTGCTGATGCACAACAAGCCTGCTATCCAAATAGGGTGGAAACTAGCTACATGCGAGAATAAATACCTACTGATGCATTTCAATCCTGCCATCCAAATAGGGTGGAAACTAGCTACGCATGGGAAAAAATAAATACTGACGATTTTCAATCCTACCATCCAAATAAAGTGGAAACTAGCTTCAAGCGCGCACAAATACCTACTGATTCATATCAAGGCCGCTATCCAAATAGTGAGTGAAAATATGAGCAGAGTCAAATTCCTACAGATGCATACAAAGACAGTGAGACAAATACAACAACAAGAGATAATATGGAAATTCCCCCCTCATGAGTATGAATCCCACCAGTCAAATACGGTGGAAATTTGAGAAGACAACCGATGGAAGACTCGTTCCTCTGCCGCAACACAAAAGAACTGCCAAAATCTAATGGAAACCCATGGGGGACCGGTGCAGGCACAAAATCTTTCTCTGATATCCGAATGGGCCTTCATACCCATTCCATCCAAAGATGTATCTCAACACATCCTATCAATGATGGAAGATCAAATGTCAATTCCAGATCATATCCTCCAAACATGCCAATATATCATTGCGTTGGCAGAAAAGGCGAGAAACCAGACCCATGACCTGGTTTCCTTGAACGGGTTGACTTACTCGTGAAATGAGTTGGTCACTATAGAGTAGTTATACTTCTATACTTCTGTATAGGAGGGTTGATGACTATATCCCGCGATACATGGACAACCAGATTGTGAAAATATATTTTTTCCAACTAGGGGATGATTGTACGACATGGAGGCATATATCCCTACCAAAATTCAAGATGTCTTTCAGCGTATACTGGCGACATCACGGGACTCAACGAGACATGGAAAAATATATAAAGGCTATTACCAATAGAATGATATCCTGGTTTCTTGCAAGATAACGCTCAAAATGAAATGCGACAAAGTAAATCAGTAAATGAAGAGCATATAAATGATCCAACTTTGCTGTATATTGGGGTTACTGATGTCCTCAAACATATATCAATAAAGGATCAAGACCCTATTAGTCCATTACCAAATTATGGAAGTGGAATTAGCAGTTGTGAAGGCCCCCCACAATTTTGCTACCAGCAGCTCTGAAGGTCCTCCCCAGAGCACCCACGGGGGCTCACTCCATGGTTTTTGAATGATCAATCATGAGAGAAAATATCATGATGTGTGTCGAGGTATCCCTCCTCTTGACCTAAATATCAGACAGCAAGAAGTTCCTTCCCTTTCTATCATCTCTCCCGATGGTCCTCCCTAGGATATATGCTGTAGATATGCTTTTCCCTATAGTCAGACATCAAGTCATGATTATAGTCCTCTATATGATGAAGGTCATTGCGAGGGCCCTCCACACAATGTCCAGTTGTTTTGAAGCCCCTCCACATAGTAACTTCAAGTAATGAGAAGGTCCTCCCCTCCTTTTATTACATCTTAAAGGCCCTCCAAAAGTTGTGCACTGCAGATATTCTCCCAGCATCATGATATCAAGCTATGATAGTAGTCCTCGCTATCATTGTAGTCACCGAGAAGGTCTTCCCCTCAGTGAAATCAAGCAGCAAGAAGGTACTCCACTCATTTTATCATACCCTAAAGGTCCTCCCCAGGGTATATTCCATAAATAAATTTCACAAGGTCAGGCGTCAAGTTTCAAAAGTAGCACTAGTCATTGTAGCCCCAATTGCAAAGGTCCTCTCTGCAACCAAAAGTCATGCTCGAAAGAAGGTCCTCCACTTTCTGAAAAAAATATGAGAAATCCCATGGATATCATAGGAACTAATGTAGAGGGAGAGGATACAAAGGAATATGGTTCCCTCCAAGAGGCATCCCACACTGATCCTGATGGTGTGCATACCCAGAACTAGAGAGAGGTACTAAATTTGGGTTCTCCCTCAATTAATCCAACACTACATCCCTCGTGAAACCCCAACAAGGAGAAAAATAAATCCAATGTCATCTATAACCTACCTCCTCATCCCTATGATAATGTGTCCCTCTATATTGAGGAAATGTTCTCCAATCATGAAGAAGAAATGAAAGTGCTCGGGTGAATTAATGCTGAGTTGCGTCGAGGGAGCTACCTTACTATATGTGTTTCCCATATAGAATGTCAGTAGGTGTTCTCAGAAGAGGTACCCTTGCCATAGGCACTCATCCTAGTGTATAAATCCAAGCTTGGAGGCCAACTTAATCTGTAATCGAGAACATCAACCTACTTATAGTCATCATCGAAAGGACATTAAGACTTCCCCCGCTGGGAAGGAAACTAGAGAATGTTCAGGTAAACCCACCGAGGATACCCATGTCTGGTTACCCATCCAAAATTCCAACAGCACCAGCACACTCAGTTTTGGCTACTCTCACACCAGCCCAAGCACAAGCGCAGTAGGATAAGTGTCAAGGGATCTTGAACACTATCTCGAAACTAACAACTTGATTAGAATCCATGGAGGGGTGGTGTGCTCCGATACAACCAGAGCACATACTCTACCCTGAGTGGGAGAGAAATGTTCCACCACTTCCAAATTTCGAAAACCCCATATTCCTAGTATCCAATGGCTCGGGGGACCCATAAAAACATCTAATACACTACTCCTCTTTTTTTGACCCCATGATCTTCACTCCGAGGTAGCAAGAAGTAGCAAAAATCAGGTGCTTCATAAGAACCCTACATGGATCAGCTTTTGTATGGTATACTGGCCTTACAATTAACTCAATCATATGTTGGGAGGACCTTCGGTGATAGTTTTCTTCTAGTTCAGTTCAACGATACCTAAGATGATGGTCAGTGATCTCATGAACTACAAGCAGCGAGAGAACGAAAGAGTATTAGAACTCATTTGCAGATAGAAAGGCCTGACTTACTCTGTGAACTGTCCACTACCTCAGGATAAAATTCTCTCTATGTGCATTGATAACCTTCAGGATGAATTGTGAACACCGCTCGTCCTGATTAAGTACACAAGTGGGTTTCGAGACATATCTTCCATTTCCCAAAGAATAGAAGACTCCTTGAAGAAAACCAATATCAAGTCCCAAGTGGCCCCATCATCCCTAGGAAAAAGAGTGGGAAAAGCTGAAGCAGCTTCTGTCATGTTTAATCCACCCCTGGAACCAGCTCCAGTTGTGAGGCCCCCAACAAACCATGCAGGACCCCTTTTATGCCAACATCTACCCCCCACCTTGGAAATATAAGCAACGAGGTGATAAAATAAATTACTTCAAATAATTAAGAAATAAAGTCTACTCGTTATGAGATGAATTGGTCTGTGGAAATTTCATAACTGCCATGAATTGCAATTTTCTCTGGCTACCAGAGCCAAAGCGAGCTGATGAAGTGGGAATTGACAACTGTCTAAATTATTTTCCCTATCACCGGATACTGGGACAAAACATTCAAAAAATGCTTCATTTTTAAGGATATTCTACAAAAGATAGTGGATTCTAGGAAAGTCATGTTGGTCCTGCCTCCAGCACAGGTAGTGTTTGTTTCCACCTCAGACTCTAGAGAGAAATAAGAATGGAAAACAATATAAAGTAGAAAAGGAGAAACCATTTGACAATTGGATGACCCAAAAGACAGTTAAAAGAGTCTATGGAATCCTCCATGAATAGAGAAAACAACTAACCATGCCCCCAAAAGTTCTTGATACAATAAAACTTTACTCCTCGGCCTTGTAGTCTTCTAAGGACCAGAAGGGCAAAAAGTTGGAGAAAGAACATGGGATGAAACCAAAGTTGAAGTTAGTGCTAACATTGGAAAATTTCATACTAATAGACTTGGTACAATAGTATCCTCCCCGCCAAATGTTATAATGGGAACTGCCCCACAAAATTGCACCATTAAAAGGAGACAGTCAGACAGAAACTATGTCAGATCAAGAACTGATCTTCAGCTGCATTAATGTCATTCACTTGATGGACCCCTTCTCAGATTGAGATTATGGCCACAAACCTGAATTCCCCTACCCAATAAGAGAGTTGGAAGAATAGGCTATAGTGGCCAAAGGTTTCTAGAAGGAACGATGATGGAAAGATTCAAATTTATAGCCACACCATAAGTCAAACTGTTAACATCGCTGAAAATTGTGGAAGGACCCTCTGGAAGATACAAAAAGAACTGGAATGACCCTTCACCTCCATTGGAAGAAATCCAAGCCCAATTATCTTGGAATATCTATCAGGGTAAGAATAAATATCATATCAACCATGGAATACATGTAGACTAGTATGGCCAAACCTAGAAATGACCACAACGCCACCAGATCCTGTCACAGGGGCCAAAATACCTATGTACAAATCCCAAGCCCCTAAAACGTATGTGAAATATCAACCCCAAGCCAGGAAGCGCTTATATTTGGAGAAAAAATATGATATTCTAAAGCAGTTGGCTTCAGTACCTGCAAAAAAGTCAATCATGGATGGATTAATCCTCTCTATAGATATTAGGGAGGTTCTCATCGAATCCTTACTAAGTCCCTACAAGTTTGATTCCAAATTAGCAGCAGCCAAAGTCTATCGGACATAGAACAACCCTGAAGGTTGTCACATCATCATCTACTTCACAGATAGTGATGAGGAAACCATAATTCAAGGTCACATAAAACCCTTATATGTGTCTGACAAGATAAATGGAATTGATGTCTAGAGGATGTTTATTTCCAATGCTCTAGAGTCAATATCCTCCCACTACGAATGCGTATTAAGATAGGAAATGATGAAGACAACTTGACACCCTACTCCAAAACTCTGTTGGGGTATGAAAAAATCAAGCAGAATCCATTAGGACAAATCAATATTAAAACTTGTCTTGGAGACCTCACTTTAGATTCCGAGTTATTATTTGTACGACAAAGTATGTACTTCAACGTCCTATTAGGGAGGACTTGGATACACCAACACACTACAATTTCTTAATCATACCATCATTGCAAATAATAATGCACAAATGGAAAAAATGGGATATTTCACACCGATAAATCCTCATTTGAGTCATGTTAGTCGCATTATATCGATGTAGGGTTCTATGAGTTAGAAGAAAAACGTCCATCGACTGATGACCTTGATTGGATTACTGCCCTGAATGGATTGTAAATGGATCTTTCCAACCCCCTCCATAAACTTGTGGAATAAAATGTATTACCCATCAACCAAGTTGAATGCATAAGTGCACGTCCAGATGCAGACACAATTGTCTGCATGATCATTTTTTCAGCCACCAAGTCCAAATATATGGGAGAACGGGATGGCTTCTGTGATGAAAAGAAAATCCCTACCAAATATGATCCAGATCCATCCAAGGGACCCCAAACTACCTTTGACTCACTCACTAATGTGAAAAATGATTTCTCTCACAACATTGGAGAGATAATATCAAGAATCCTCTCTCCATCAGAAAAGGAAGAAGATAAAGAAGATGATGATGAAGAAGAAGAATACTTCAGAGGTTCCCCTCCCATGTTCGACGAAGGTTTCTCCACCACAATTGATGAACTTAAGGATATAAACCTGGGCACCGAAGATGACCCGCATCCCACCCTGATCAGTGTGGGTATGCCTGTCGAGGAGCAAGAGGAATATAGATCCTTCTTAAAGATATATTGAGATGTGTTTTCCTTGAACTACATAGAAATTCCAGGCCTTGATCATAAGGTTTCCACTCATCATCTGGGCTTACCAGAATATCACCAGGGATATAAGCAGGCATCCAAATGGACCCACCCGATGCATGTTTCCAAAATAGAGGTTGAAGTTTACAAGATCATCAAATCGAACTTCATACAGGAAGTCCAGTATCTGATCTGTATGGAAAACATAGTCCCTGTCAAAAATAATAATGGATATATTAGAATCTACATTGACTTTAGTGACCATAATCAACATTTCACAAAAACAAAATATCTGTCTTGATCACAGAATTGCTGATCGATGCAACCACCAGATAAGAAGTCCTCTCCTTCATGGATAACTATTCTAGAAACAACTAGATCTAGATGGCCTGGGGGGATGAAGATGCTACTACTTTTAGAGCCCCTTAGGGAGTGTTATATTATAAGGTGATGCCCTTCGGTCTAAATTCTTTTGGCTCTACATATCATCACACCAAGCATAACATCTTCAAGCCATTCTTGGGAATGTTCATCGAGTGTTATGTTGACAATTTTGTGGTTAAATCATTACAGTGCTCAAACAACCTGGCCGATCTTGAAACTGTCTTAAAAAACTACGACACCACAGTTTAAAGATGATTCCCTAAAGTGAACCTTTAACGTTACCTCTGGAAAATTCCCTGTCATCATTGTACGCCATTGTGGCATCGAAGACAACCCTGAGAAGAAAAAATCCTTCCTTGAAAAGTCCCCACATCGTAACCTCACCAAGTTAAGAGGTCTCCATGGTTTCCTAGCCTACATCCGACATATCATAGCCAACCTGGAGGGTAAATGTTTACCTTTCACAAGGTTAATGAAGATAGGGGTTATATATGAGTGGGATAATTATTTCCAAGAAGCGTTCGACAATATAAAAAGATATCTCCTAAGCCTTCCAGTGCTGATGCTGCCAGTTGAGGGGAGACCATTCATTTTTTACGTAACCACCCTTGAATTGTCATTAAGTGCCTTCCTCACACAGAATAATGATGCCAACAAAAAGAATAGACTCTATTACCTCAGTAGAACAATGATTGATGCTGAAACTCAGTATTCAAAAATTAAAAAGAACAACCTAGCCCTAATCTTCACAGTTCAGAAACTCACACATTGCCTGAAACACCATGAGGTCCACCTAGTCTCCCACTACAACCTGCTCAAATATATAATCAATCAACCCATGTTAAATGGATTCCTATCATGATAGGAGGTCATCCTGCAATAGTTTTAAATACGATACCTACCCCATTTGTCAATCAAAGGCTAGGCATTAGCAGACTTCCTTGCTTAGCACCCCTCATAAGAAACAACATCATTGGATGCTGAAATTCTGGATGAAAAAGTGTTCTCCATCCAAGAGGACCCCCAAAAAAGGTAAATGTACATCGATGGTGCTTCAAGAAGCTTGACATATAAAAGGAAGGAGGATACCAAGATAAAAAAAGTGGGTCTTGGAATTATACTTGTGTCCCCTAAAAAGGCCATCATTCCTCACTCATTCCTGCTTTCGGAAGGGTTTACAAAAAATGAATTAGAATATCAGGCTCTCATTGTGGATCTGGAATAAACACTTTATATGAAGTCCAAACACATAATGATAAATGGTGATTTATATCTAGTCATCAAACAGGTTAATGGTGACTATGCCATTAAGAAAGAAGTACTGCCCCCTTGATGAACCATGTTTGAGAACTAATGGAATAATTCCTATCAAAACCAACATCGACTTATGTCCTCCAGTCAAAAAATGCTAAAGACAATGCTTTGGTAAATGCAGCCACATCCTTGGATGATCCAGACCAGGATGAAATGGTCATTAGCATTGCCCACCACCGAATGGTCTTGTCATTTATCCAGAGCAATACAGAGGAAATCAATAAAATTAGCCCCGTTTCTGAGACTTATGGTCACCCCACTGGCTAGATGACACCCATTTAAAATTACCTTCGGAATGTAGAACTACCCCCAGATAGGGCTAGAAGGGAATAGGTCCGAATATGGGAAATCAATTTTTCCTTGTACAATGAGGTAAACCAGGAAAATATGTTCTACAAACAAGGCCTTGAAGAAGTACTTATAAGGTGAATTGATGGATAAGATACTGTTGTTGTCATGAAAGAAGTTCACACTAGAGCTTGTGGGGTGCAACAATCAACAACCAAGCACCCTCACAAAATCTGAAGACTTGGGTATTACTGGTCTACTATGATACAGGATTGTGCCATATTCACCAAGAAGTGTAATTCATTCCAAGTTCATGCCAATTTTATACACGGACCCCCAGAGTTACTTCATACAGCTAAGTACTCCTATCCATTTTCCACCTAGGGGATGGATTTTGTGGGAACATATCGTCCCACCATATCCAAACAATTCAAGTTCATACTCACAACATCCGACATCTTTTCAAAATTGGCTGAAGCCATGCACCTTAAAGAAGTTGGGATAAAAAACATCATTAGATTTTTAAAGGAAAATATCATTATCGGATTTGGTGTCCCTCATATAATACTGATGGAAAATGACACCAACTTCTACTCTACTGAGTTGGACAAGCTATACCAAGAGTATGAAATCCAATTAAATTGTTCATCCCGCTACCACGCAATGGCCAATGGGTAAATATAGGCTATCAACAAAAATTTATCCAACTTACTCTAGAATATGGTATAGAAGGATAAGAAAATGTGTCCAAACAAGCTTCTTCAAGCATTGTGGGCATACCAGACCATGACCCGCACTTCCACCCAGGCGACCCCGTACTCACTAGTGTACGTGGAAGAGGTGGTTTTACCTATCAAAATCTATGTTCCATAACCTTTTGTGGCTATTTTCGATCAACATTCCATAGATGAACAATCCTAGAGACAATTTGACCAGTTATAACAGCTAGATGAAAAGAGGCATGAAACTTTACACCATTTGGAAATTTACCAAAATTGGATTGTGCGATCCTTTAACAAAAATATTTTCCTTCGATCTTTCCTCTAAGGAGAAATGGTGTTAGTCCTTATAACCCTAATGATACTTGGAAAGAATCCCCCAAAACATATACCAAAGTGGGAAGCACCATATGACATACATAGGATCTATTACAATGGAGAATATTCCCTAATATCAATGGATGAATAGTTCATCACGACTCCCACAAATGAAAAGTTCTTGAAGAAGTACTTTTCGTAATAGAAACGCCATGCCATGGTACAAAATCTATGACGCTAAACTATGAGTTTTTTTACCAACATAATGATAAAATGTATGGTATTATCCCCATGTTTCAAGATATAAGACCTTAAACTATGAGTAGTAATACTGTGAAGTCATGGTTTAAACTCTAAACCATAATTTATGAGTCATAGTCCTTTCTACAAGATGTTAAACTGTAATGAACTCATCCTTAAAACAGGAAATTAAACTGTGACTCATGTCCTCACTATAAGAAGTTAAACTTCATGGCACAAAGCATCATAATCACATGAAAATAAACTACATGACCTCTCATAGAACTACGTACATCTTGATTCCTACCATCATTGGATATGTATTGACGCCTTGATCCCCGATCTTGGGCCTGCCCCCACAAAATATTCCTCTTCATATCCTCTATTTCCCCACACTAGAGCGAGGAACCCTTGTCACTCTTTGTTTATCACATCGATTATAACTCACGTGATCTTAGGATCAGTGGTGAGGATTCCCTTATGGAAACAAATTATAGAGAAGTATGGTAGACCCGACACCCATAAAAAATGAAACAAGATTGTTTCTATCCCCATGTTCATGCCAGATCGGTACAGGGAACTTTCAAAACAATGTATATCTTGATTCCCGCCCTTGAAAGATATGTAGTGACACCTGGATTCGACATCCCATCCCATCCATTGAAAAAATTCCCTCACATGTCCTTACACATGGGCTGAGATAGATCGGTACAGGGAATGTTCAAAACTATATGTAGCTTGATTCCTACTCTTGAAGGACATGTAGTGACGCCCATATTTGGCATCCCCGACCTACCACCATAAAAAAATGCCACTTTACCCATGCATAAGTCAAAATTGTATAGGGATTCCATGAAAGTTCCTAACCGAATGACAATAAACTGCGAAATTCTTCAAAAATTAGGTGTGGCCCAATTCTTAGTTTTATGAGATCCCACACATGTCCCACACTTATAAGAAGTAAAGAAATACTACTTACCCCTATACATGTGAGTCAGACCTATGTGTAAGCTCCAGTAGTTCATAGTTAATCATGGTCTTGGTATTATTTATGTGCCCAAGCACATATTTCCTATTTTTTCAAACTCCATATTCCAGGAAAACATGGATCCCCATAATCATTCAAGGCCATCTGAGATGGAAGGCCAATGTCCTATAGACACCATTGTTTTTGCAATGCACATCATGCCCTGCGGGCTCTGCATATGTTTCCCACAAAAACGATAGTCAATCAAAGGAAAATCTATCTCTAGGAGAGTCCTATCCTATTTCATTACGCCCAATGACTTTCAAGCTCCATGTCATCCCTCTTGGTTCATGTTTCCCTGAGGACTATGGTTTACACCTTCTATCATCACTCGCATCTAAGGAATGCCAGAACATCTTGATTTTGATTAACTAAAATATATTAAAGATCTTTATGATAGCATAATAATCCTCACTGCATGGTTCTAAACTGCATAGCACCATGTCCTTACCGCACAAAATTAAAATACAAGGCCTAAATTTTCCTTACTGAATGAATTTTAACTACATAATAATGCTTTAAGCCTAAAGTGCTATCTGATATTGATTTTTTCATTATTAGGTGGTGATCTAAAACCCTCGTAATCCCTTGTTTCGTACACCGAGCATATCCCACGTGAGATCAAGGATCTTAGCAAGAGATCCATCATTACATTATGGTAAAACTATCTATGAATCTGGTCCAAGTAGCACAACCCTAAAAGGAATGTCATGGTTCCCTTCCCCATAATGAAACTTACATCCTGGATATACACCATTAAATGATGGGTTGACCCAAAGATGGGACAAATGCCTCACCCTGCATACGAATCAGATCTGCGTAAGGGATACCTATTTCCATGAGTAAACCAAGTCCAAATGTCTCCAATGTATTCGGATAGACTTCTGAAATACCTCAAACTTAGTGCTATAAGTGATCTTGAATCCCAATAATCTTCCATGGCCATTTGAGATGGAAGGCCAGTGTCCTACAGACATCTTTGTTTGACTATGCACATCATCACTTGGTGGCTCGGTATAATTTTCCCACAAAAACGAACATCAATCAAAGGAAATTTTTTCCACAAAAGAGTCATCTCCTATCTCAGTACACCCAATGGCTTCCAAGCCTCGTACCATCCCTCCTCATTCAAGGGCCCTCAAAGTCATGGTTTAAATTTTTGTTTCCTACACACATCCTGAATATATCAGATCATATAGTCTTGATTCATATCTGGTCTCTTTTTAAGTTTCTAAAGATACCCCATCTATATAAATAAATATGATCCACATACAAAAGAAGGGTTCCCCCACTCATTTTTGGGTTTCCTCAACGATGTTCAGTTAAAATGCCCCCTTTTTGTGTTCAGGAGAACCCACTATCAAAGTCCACATACCGTATTAAGAAAGATCCAAATATCTATAATCCTTCATAGCCATTAGAGATGGAAGGAAAAAATACTATGGAAATTTTTTTTAACTATTCACATCACGTCCCAAATGCTCTACATATACCGTCTACAAAACAACAGTCAATTAGAGGAAAATTCGTTCTTAGGAGATTCCTTTCTAGTTTTTGTACGCTTGGATGACATTAATGTCCTGTGACACCCCCAGAGTTGAAAAAACCAAAGATAATGGCTTACATACCATCCTATTACAAAATTACCCTTAAATATAAAATAATATTTCTAACTAAACTAACCATTCACTAGCTCTCGCTTATACAAGTAAGAACTGTGTGGGAATGGTTGCCCACTCAAAGCCGATATGAATGGTCCTAATGTTTCTGGATTCCATTAAATAAATTAGACACCCATTGTGGATCCCAAAATCAAAATAAATTCAAAGTGTTGAAAACTCTACTAGGCCATCAGAGATAGAAGCACAATGTCCTCCAGACATCTTTGTTTGACTATACACATCATGCCTCGGTGGCTCTCCATATGATTCCTACAAAACAACCATCAATAGAAGGAAAATCTATCCCTAAGAGTGTCCTTTCCTACCTTCGTACACCTAAAATGGCTTCTAAGCCTCATGAATTCCCAAAATTCACAAATTAAGGGTAAATAAAAATTCCTAATCCATGTCTGAAGGATATTAGAACATTCCTGTCTAACAAATCCCGAATTAGGGCCCTTTCTCTATTAAGTTTGGTCAAAGCTGTTAAACCTAAAACATTAGTAATAATTTTGATTGTCAGGACTGTGAGATACTAGTGAAAAAGAAGCCATACTTACCAAAGAGAAAATCTATAGAAAAAACATATGGGTAAAATATGAGTATTGGCTCGTTAAAAACGTTGAGCCATCAAAACAGATGTAAATCTTTTTAGGATGAAAACCCATAAAGGGAGGACAAAGAAAAATTCAAGTTATGTCCACTAAGCCCACATAAAGCATGATTAGGAAACAATTAGGGTAATAATGAAAAAATACATGAAAGTTTATGAGGTTGTTCCATAAACCCTCAGTAATAGTCGAACTACCCGTGTTGAGTCCCGCAACTCAGGAAAAAATTAGAGTCTGAGTTGATTATTTTGGTTTACTGGTCATGGTTTAAAATTACTACCTAATAGAAATGATGTTATTT
This sequence comes from Viscum album, assembly GCA_963277665.1. Classification (NCBI taxonomy): domain Eukaryota; kingdom Viridiplantae; phylum Streptophyta; class Magnoliopsida; order Santalales; family Viscaceae; genus Viscum; species Viscum album. Next base: position 117,137,423 of record OY728155.1, on the reverse strand, counting down.
GATCAATAGATATGATAAAAAAATTGAGAAGATGTATTTGAAGGCAAATCAATTTCATTGCGTTCAAACAAAAAAATAGAAGAACATCCCCAGTTCAGAGTCACTCTAATGTATCAGGAAAAAGCGAGGGAAATAGTACATACCATGATTTGGGACAAAGATATAATAAGGATAAGAACTACCTTTAGAGAAATATGGAAGGTTATTGTCACATGCCACCAATAGTCTACACTAAAGAATCTGTCTCATCCGCTTCATCCTTGACTATTGGACGCACCTGTTCTGTAATGACTTTAAGGTCCCACAATTTATTTTGGATAGCTTCATCATTGGAACATGAAGAGTCCAGTTGATCCCTCAATAATGTTTTGTGGGAATCACACTCCAGATGATCTTCCTTTTAGGTGTCCACCAAATCATGAGAATTAGCATCCTCGGCTGTTAGGTGATTGAATCCCTCTGAAACATCTTGGAAGGTCACCACCTGGTGATGAGAAGAATTGAACACGACAAGCTTGTTCTCATAGGATGTAAGGTCTTCTTAGGATATTTTGATTTGATAGATAAGGAGGTTTAAGTTTTGATAATTGAAGTCAATGGAACCCAAATCGGTGAATAATATCTGAAAATTATCTTTCTCATCAGCAAAATTGGCCGTATGTATCTCCACGGTAAGAGAACATAACTAGCGCCATGCCTGTTTGTGCACTTCCTGGTGCCTCCCCATGGCACCAGTACCTTGATACTCCCCCACCAAAACATGTATATAAGTATAATGTGTCATCATAGGAGTGGTAAGGGACCTAATATAGTTCACCCAAGATTGGGTGATCTCCTTCCCCTCAGATGGATCAACCGCTGGAGCTGGGTATAGAGGACTAGCCACATCTTCTAGTATGGCCAGTGATACTCTGCTGAGCCGAGCCTCATTAAGGTTATGGGAAGTACCCGTAGGAGGGGAAATGTTTGAATCAATCCCCAATAAGACAGGTTTTACCAATAAATCCCCTTTCAAATGCTTCTTCTGGCAATCCAAGAATCTTCTTACCCTAAGGGTCAGAATAGGTGGAAAATCTATCTTGGCTACTACAGGTACAACAGTATGAGGCATAACTATCAATATCTTCACAGTTGGAGTATTGTGTGGCATTGTCATTGGGGTAAGGATGGGGGGAATAATGGTTAAAGGTTTTGGCAGCCGCCGAACCGGTTCTCTCAGCACCCTGTTAGGGTAACATGCCATCCACTGTTGGGCATACTCTATCAATAGAAAGGTGGATCCCGATGTGTTAGGGATGATAAATTCTATAGTGTCACCTTTATGCATCATAAAAAGCCATAATTTGTGAATAATTACATGATGAGACTCTCTCCTTAACTGAACAGTAGGAAGAAGTGCAACTTGTTGAAGGCACCCAAATTTCATGGAAAACCGGTAAGGGAGGTATGGCTTACAAATGACTACTCGATCTATATGAGTGGTGAGCATCCTATCCCAAAGTGTGATGAGGTATGACAATTCCTCTAATAAGGTGACCCTATCACCACTTAATGACACATAAGGGGTAGGATTCAGTGAAAATGAGAAGCGAGAAGCATCATTAATCAACCCAACAATATCCATAATGCTTAACGTCCTAGGAAGAACAATGAAAATGTTCAGAAGGGTGGGTCGAAAGTAAGAATGAGGAACCTTTGTAGTATGTCGATATTCATAACAGGGGAAGTGTTCTTCCATCCACCCATACAGTAACTGAAATAGTCCGTTGAGATAATGCGGGGGCCTACCTTCCTATATTTTACCCAACAACTCATAAAGATGGGTGAGCATAGTAAGGGCCAAATTAATGGCTTGAACCTCTTACAGCGCGGCTTCCATCATCAAAGTATAGGATTGAACCCCAATTTATACATCGTTGGATGGGAAAATCCATCCACTAAAAAACATGGAAAAGAATCTAGTTAATCTAAGCATAGGTGATACATCTGGTAAAATCTCATATCTCCATGTGGTATAGCATCTCTATTCAAGGGTAGCACAATATGACCCTAGATTCTAGCGGGACTAACGGGATGGATGTTTTCGACCGTGGAGATCCCTCATCTTAGGTTCGTTCACCTACAAGAATAATCCTATCCACACCTCGAATGGGATAAGAGAGCAAGCATAGAGAGTAGAATCATGTAATACCTCTTCCATAATTAGTAAACTCCTTGTAAAAGGGGACACATGGTTAGTGTCATTCCAAGTAGCGGTTGATAGGAGAAACTCATCATACATATCTCCAAGGATTTGGAGTCCTACAAGCTAGTGGATATCCAATTAGCTGATTCCCACCCCCCGTGCGATAAATGGAAGGTGTTGGAACATGAACACCAGCGACTCAACAGCTCAGGAAGTATTTATCCTAGGGAGAAGGCTGTGAACTAATAAACCTAGGGTTCCTGATATAAGCCCACCGCCTTCAACTGGTTAGGGGACTCCAAATAGGTCTGATGTACCCAGAATGACCAGTCCCATTCATCGGAGAAACATCATCCAACCCACAGATCCCACTAGGTTCTCCACCCACCATTAGGGTTTTCTTGAGAGATGTTGATAATGGATTGGTACTCTCGGGTGGCTAGTTTTAGGACAACATTGTGACACATGCGGTTTCCCTGAGTCCATAAAGAGCCTCCAAGAGTGAATACATTCTCTTAAATTAGAGTGGCTATGAATTCTCCTACTGAGGAAATATTGGCTCGATCATGTCCTCGTGGCACTTCTAAGAGGAAGAAAGGGGTACCAGGGTTAGCCAACAATAGAGGGATATCGTCAGGGAGACCAAAGTCGTAAAGTGGGAACTGTACAGATAGTGGTTAATCTATGAGATCTAGATTCAAGAAATCTTTTAAAAAGCATTCATGAGGAATAATGTAGGCTCGAAGATGATCCTCATTATTTCGTACCATGTTCACCCTTATCTTCGTCAATTTTATCGTAGCATTTGGAGAAGTCATTCTAGCCTGCATAAGAAGATCCAAAAACTGATAAAAATTAGTCCAATAAAAGTTGTTTGATAATGTCTACAAAGGAATGTCTAAATGACATAAAATATTTCTAAATAAGGCTCTGCATACCATTCCCAAAAATGGTACGTGTCAGACACATTCCACATACTGCATGATGTGTGGAAAAAACCTTTACGTACTATTATGGTATGTGAGATCATTACACCACGTACACCCATTGAACGTGAACCAACCATGAGGCACTGGCACACGAAGCATTGGCCAACAAATATAAGGGTCCGTAGAAGGCAGATACCACGAACCTAGGCCTCATTAAGTTCATTTTCAAAGATTTTAGATTAAGAGTTTGTGTTCAGATTAATTCTTAAAGTCAGGTTCGCCGGTCCAAGATCGATATGTGGACACACAACCAGCATAGAGTTCTACTATGCAGATTCTAGATTTTAGTTTTATATTGTATAATTTCATTCAAAAAATCCAAAATTCAGTTTACGACACGTACAAAGTGGTTCGCAAAATGAATTCTCACAAGAATAATGGTACGCAAATGCAAAGGAAGTCAGGGAAGTCCATAGCACATTTCACCATGATAAATGGTAAAAGAAAAATGACATGTGACTCTGTATATAGGTGTGGTCCCCTCCTACTGGGCCTATATATTCTACAGTAAACCATTTCAGTTTAGGACCACTTATACATCATAATAGTCCTCTTTTCATTTTGAATGGACCCCATTCCAATGGGAGGCATTTTTAGGGTCTTGGAAATTCCACCAAGGGAAGATAATACTACTACAATTACTTTGTAGAAGGAAGAAAGTACTCCTACAAGTCTAACAAGGTGAATGAACTCAAATTGAGTTGCAAATTTTAGAAGAAACATGAAGGAATTCATGTTTTCAAATGATTTTATGTGTCCCGCATACCATCACCAAAAAGGGTTCTCCGACCACCTGTATCACGAACCACCGATACACGGAATGAAACTCAAGGAACTGGCCCACATAGTGACGACCATCGAACATGGTGGACCACGAACTGGGTTTCCATAGGACTTGTGTGTGCGATGGACATCAACATACCATATTGCGAACTCAATTATTTGTGGGTGAAGAAAACAGGTAGGGTTCCACAAACCATGATTGAGAAACACATCTTCCATGAACCTCGGTTAACTGAGTCTTCTGCAGGTTGGGATATCTCTTCATTGGCCTCCGCAAATGGTGCCATATGACCATAAATACAATTTCCACGATGATCTATAAAAAGAGAACATAAGGAATTGAGAAAGTACGGATGATGAAATCTTGAAGGGAACTCAGAGGTTGGAAGAAAAAAATTAGAGAATATTCTGGCTTCAGTCATGAACCAATGGAGAAGCCTGAATTGAGAATCACACTCTCTACATGTACAACAAGTCGTGAATCATAAAACAAGAGAACTTAGTAATAATAAGAGAACTGTGAGCCTAAATGGTGAAATCATAACCCACATATTTTTTAAATATGAACTCCCCTCCAACAATAGTCCCCCAAAACCTCCTTCAATATGTTGTTCCGCATAGTGTATCGCTACGCAGATTTAACTCGGCGTCATGTACTGCATCAGTACGCGGATGGAACCCAAAATGGAGTGCTAGACCCTGTACCACTACGAAGGATGGTGGTCCATACCCATGCTTGAATACCGCATCAGTATGAGGACAACCCCTCTGCCCATGTACCACTACAGTATGTAGAGCTTCCCCCATCCCACATAAGAAAACAATACGCATAATGGTGTATTTTTGGGTATTCTTTCCTCCAATTCCAATCATGCCCCTCCATTACTATCCAGACCTCCAAAATACCTCCACAAAATAGTCCCCTATCATCAGGTCAAAGCCTCCTCCAAATAAACTAGACTCATATGATTAGACCATAGGGTGCATCAGCATGCCCTTTTGAGTCTACATATACCCATGGTAAGCGGAATCATGAAGGCTCCCTTCACAACAGTTTGGGCTCCAATGATGTTTGTGGATATAAATTACCATGGTAATCTGGGGTCCAACCTTGGGATGTTGACATGATCCTCTTCGTTCTAGGGATTAGGGGTGATCACATACTTTTCCATTAAATGAGGAATGTCGATCAGTCAAAGGGGTTATGTTCGATTCCCCTTTTGATGAGGAAAACACTCCTCTTCCAAGAACACATTTTGGGGTGCTCCCACTGAGGTATGTCCCCAATCTTTTCAAGCCAAGTAACATTTCCTTGAATGTAATTTCAAATTAAAAGGTTCATCACTCCATTCCCTCGCCCACCATCACCCCGAAATCTTCCTCTGTAGGCTCTCCCTCTCCCACTAGCAAAAGAGGAAGCATGTTGTTGGTTGGATCTCTCACATCCTCTTGTTTCTCACACCGATCATGATTCACGTGGTCTTAGAGGGTTGTCATGATTAAAAAATCTACACAATTCGGAACTACGAGATCTCTGATCCCAAAACAAACCAAGATATGTAGGATGCCTACTTGGAGGCCCGATCTCAAAAAGGTTCCCATCCAAATGGGTTCACCATAATATCCCCCCAAATGGGAAGCGTCCATTCGTAAGCCATAGCCAATATGAACTACGTGGGTCCTGATTCCTCTCTCAAGGATATGTAGTAAAACCATATTATGTGTTCAATCCCAACATAAAGTCAACTTCTGTCCCCCCTAGATGATGATAAACTCTAGAGTGCCTTTTTACATGGCTCCAGTCAGAATCACCTCCGTAGCATCAAATCTATATGTGCTTATGATGATCCAACAAACTACGGGTATCCCATGGAAACAATCTTCCAGAGTGAACAAAGGATTCATGAACATATGAACATAGATTATATCTATAAGAGAGTCCCAGAACAGGAAATAGTCCTCCCCCTAGAAGGGTTTGGTGTGCCCTAATTCCCATCTACTTGACCAATAGAGTCTTTAAGCGTCATTGGCCAAATCATCATCTGAAGAGTTTCTTCCTTTGGAAAGTAGGTCCATGAATCATGGATACCAGGGTTTTTGGGTGTTTATGGATCCAATAATAAATCCATTGGAGACAATATGAGGAGGTTATATTTGAGGAGGGCTAATTTCCCCTGTGCTTGACCCCATGAAATCACCCGCTGGGACCTTTTGACCACGACCTCTCCTTCACAGTATAGAAGGGATAAATTTCCAAGTCCCCAATGGGGTTAATCCAACCCTCCTTTAAAAGATAAGGACATAGAATGGGTCAAAACAAAATAAATGATGAATTTGATGAGGACTCGTCTCTAAGAAAAGTGGAAGGTAATGATTCTTGTCGGACCATTTCCCCATAGCCCCAAACACGCCACCTCGAAGGCGGAACAAGGTAGAAATGCACATCTAGTGTGGAAGTAAGATATTTTGAAGCACCTTTCCAGGATACCTGAATGGATCTCAATCCTCTAGGTCCTACTCTTCTCTAGGGAGATGTACAAGGTACTCAAAGAAACCTATGGAATCCCCATCCATTTTTAAGTAGAAGTAGATACCACAGAAACCTACTATGCAGAGGAGGCCGAGCAAGAAGAATTCCAAGTCACCATATCATTCTCTAGAGAAGATGAGGACTCCCATATACAGGGGCACATCTTCCCACTGTACATCATAGGCTAGTTCAATGGAATGGGATTCTACCACTATATGGTAAACATAGGTTCTAGGATCAATCTCATTCCAACCTAGATACTTCATAAGCTAGGTAAAACTAAAGTAGATTTGAGTCCCTCTTACCTGAAGATTTAATTTTATAAATGGACTAATCAGAGACCGTGTGGAAGAATTTGGATGAGTACCCAATTTGGTGGATTGATATAAAACTAAAAATTCGTGATTTTATCATATGATAATAGTGAAAATGTGTTGATGGGTGGTATTTGGCTTCATATTCATGTATTATTCCCCTCCTCATATCGTCAAAGACTAAAGTACTCCCTCAATGGTCAAGCCGGTGTGCTTCAAGGTGATGTGCCTCCCTTCGACTATTGTGAAGCCTGATATCTATTTATAGGCTATTATAAGGGCTTGTAAAAGTATGTTCAGACCAATGAGGTTGATCACACCACTGTTTCATATACCCCATGGATAGATTTGGTTAACTCTTTCATCCTTCTGATTCAATGATTGGAGGCTACGATTCAATAATTGGGAGGTTTCTGTTTCATATCTGAGAGGAAAGGGTTTTGCATCTCTAAGTACAAGGAACATCATACTCACCCCATTGATACGATTATGTTTTATTCTCACTTGTTTTTTTCAAGATGGGTGGAGTCTCTAGAAGTTGAGGATTCATCATTTCATTGACATCAATAATGGACTTCTTAGTTAAATTCATGATGGGATTAGCAAGATAGCCTCTGTTTCCATGGTCCAAATAGAGCTAGAGTCTGCCAATAATGATTTTACATCCTCCCTAAAAGGTACCACTATTCCTCCAGAAGTATTCCTCCTAGATGAACCATCTATTCCCACGGATTCCCCTACCTTAAAAAATAAGAAGGACTTGTAAGATTATATTCTTATATTCGAAGAGGGTGTATCCCCCCGATTGATGAGATGGTTCAGGTGAACCTTGGCACTATGACATATTTGAGGCCAATGATAATAAGTTCATACCCACCTCCAAAGGAATAGTACTAATATATGTCTTTCTTGAAGAAAAATCAGAGTGTATTTTCTTGTATTTATGATAAGATGTCAAGATTTGACCCTCAAGTAATTTTACACCATCATGGTATCCTAGTGATTTATCTTAGGCTCAAGCAGCCTCCTTGGAAAATGAACCCTTATCATGGTTCGATGTTTGAATCCAAAGTTGATAAGATTTTCAAAGTCAACTTTTTCATAGAGTTTTAGTACCCCAAGTGGCTTTCCAACATCATCTCAGTCAGAAAGAAGAAAGGGAATGTCAGAGTCTATATTAAATTCTGTGATCTCAACTACCACTGTCTGAAGGATGATTTTTACCTTCAAATGACAGAGATACTGATCGATTCCAAAGATGGGTTATATGATCCCTTTATCATGGATGGATATTTTGGGTACAATCTAATCTAGATGTATCCTGAAGATAAAGATTATAATATCTTCAGAGTTCCACAAGGGACCTTCTACTATAAGGTAATTCCTTTCAGTCTGAAGAATGTATTATCCACTTATTAGTGATCCATTCACCACATATTCAAACTGATTCTCAGGGTGCAATTTTAATTCTACATAGATGATTTAGTGGTCAAATCCCCCCTCTGTCAGGACCATCCCATAGATATTGAGAAATTGTTCATCTTTCTCTACTCCCATCATTTGAATATGAACCCCTTGAAAGGTTCCTTTGAGGTTACTTATCGATTTAATTTTTAGATATAGAGGCATTGAGATCGACCTAGAGAAGATAAATTGCATTATCCAGATGCCTCCTCCGAGAAACCTTAGGTAGATATGAGGATTCCATGTCTTCTTGGCATACATACTACAATTCATCATGAATCTGGCCAGCAAGTGTAATCCCTATTACAGGATCCAGAATAAAGGTACCATCTACTAATGGTATGAGGAGCTACATGTTCCCTTCGATGAAATCAAGTAGTGTCTTCTATAGTCATCAGTTCTAATGTCGCTCATCTTAGGAAATCCTCTGATCCTCTACGTGACCACCCTAGAATGTTCCCCTGATGCCTTTATTACCTAGAAGAATAATGAGGGCAGAGATAACAATTTATACTATCTCATCCGCATGCTCCTCAACACAGAGGCCATATACTATCCTATTGAGAAGAGATGCCTCACACTGGTTTTAATAGTGCAGATGTTTTGGAACTATCTACAACATCATGAGATATATTCAGTGTTCTCTGGGGATCTGCTAATGTATATCTTGAATCACCCAATGTTGAAAGGTTTTCTAGCACACTGGGTAGTGATCCCATAGTAGTTTAGTAGTATGTTCATTTAATATAAATCCATCAAAGGTTAAGCACTAGCTGAATTTATGGCCACCCATCCATCTCTTAATGAATTGCCTCTAGATCTAAAATTTTCAAACAAGGTTATCCTCTCAGTAGACCAGGCTATTCCATTATGGAAAATTCATTTTAATGGATCCTCTGGGAGTCCAAATATTAAAAGTTTCAACAATAATAATCTTAATTGGGTAGCCCTGAGGATATTCTTCATCACGTATGCACATGATGTTCTACCCTACTAGTTCCTGTTGTCATAAGGCTTCACCAACAATGAGGCACAATATCAAGATCTCATTACTAGTATCTATATGGATCTAGATATTTATTTCTTTCTTTTTGAATGTGAAAGGGACTCAAAAGTTTTCATCAAATAGATCCACAATGACTATACCATCAGAAATATTGAGCTCCTTCCCTAGTTGGAGCTCACTCACAAGATGATGGACCAATTACCTTATCAGCCAAAGGTGACTCGTGTTCCCCAGTCACAAAATAGTAAAGCTGATTCCTTGTTCAGTATACCTTCTTCTATAGAAGAGCCTGACCATGATGATCTGATCATTCATGTGGTGCACTGAAGAGTTATTTCTCTATTAATTCTAGATAGTGATGATAACCAACATGAAAACTAGGTGATTGAGGGTGCTACAACATCAGGACCACCATGTCCCCCCCCATAGGAGATGAGACCTTAGATTGGAAAACCCCTTTCACTAAGTATCTCCAGCACATTTCTCTCCCACTATAAAGATCCAAATGTGAGAAAATCCATTGGCGTGTAGTATAGGTCACCGTCCATTGTAAGAACTCAAAACATCATTTAGGTATGGATATTGAATTAGGGTTGTTTTTTATGAAAAAGGAAGAAATGAGTTTTTTATAAGTACATGTCGTGTACTTCTGAGTACCAACCATGTACCCTTCTACCACATATAGTCACATACTAGCCATGTAAAGGCTGAGTACATGTCTGTGTGGTGACCTGGATGACTTCCTAAAGCGGGGGTCGGTTGAGGCTAATGCACGACATGTACAGTTAATGAAAATACTGTGTACTTTTTATTTTTATTTGTTAAATAAGAGCAGGGTTGTTTCTATTGTCCACAACTTTAATCTTCTCCCCTCAGTTCGTATAGGAGAGAGATGGAATGGACATCGACTTCGACCCCCTCCTGGTTCTCCATCTGAGCTCTGATCGAGACACCGTTGGGTGCATTGGAATCCCACCGGTGAGTTATCAATTCTCTTAGATCCTTTCTTCCTAATTATTCCTCTCTCATTAGTTATCAAGGGATGGATGTTTTTACCTTTTTGTAGATTGACATAGTTCTAGGATGATTTAAGGGTCTACATTCAAGGGTATTGATTGTACGACACCAAGGTAGGTGGTTTGTTCCATTAATTGTTGGTATTTGGATTATATATGCTAAATGTTCCACATAACCATGTTTGGGGTATTGATTGATTTTGTAAATTAACCCTATTATTTACCTGTTATGGTTTAATTGAATGAAAATGGTTTGTAGCATATGTGTAAGGTTAGATGCCTTGTTTACGGGACACCCCATTGGTGTGTTTCCCTAGTTTGACTATTTATGGCCTTTTGGACTAGGATTCCTATAAGTCGTACCTTGTTTCTATGCCTCAAATTGTTTAGGATAGAGTTTTTTGATTATTTGTATTACATGTCTTATGATTGTGGGTGTTATCCATGTAGTAGTTATAGATTACATGTGCTGCCTTATTATGATAAGCACGCTGTTTTTCCAATGGACCTTGAGAGCCTTAGACTAAGAAAATTGTTGGGATTTCCATATTTATTTATAAAGGTCCATGAGAGCCTTGGTGTAGAATTTTACCCAGGGTTATTGACCGTGAGATCCACCCAAGAGGTCATTTATAAATTATTTATGATATGTTGACCCAGGGGGTATTGACATTAGAGCTACCCAGAGGCCGTTTATAAATTATTGATGCTATGTAGACCTAATGGTATTGACCATGATAGCTGCCCATGAGGTTGTTTATCATTACTCTATGTTATGTGGGAAAATAGGGGTTAGACCGTGAGAGATGTCCAAGAGTTTTGTTTTTCTACAATTGAATTATTTTGATGAGTTTCGAAGCCAAAGCACAAGCTTGGAATCTGTCATACTTGATTGTATAGATGGTCTTCTGAGACATCTATTTTGTAACTATTAAATAGGGGTATATAGAGATTAGGATAGATCCTAAGATTACATGATTTAAAGGACATATAATAAATATAAATGAATCTAAATTGAAAATTGTAGGATTGTTTAATTTTGAGTACTTATTAGTTAGTTGCTTCATTTATGCATATTTCCTGCTATATATATATATATATTAACTGATAGTTAGGCACATATATTTTAGTGTATTACTTCTAGGATTCAACTCACACCCTATTTGGTTCATTATTTTGGACCCAAACAGATTATATGGTTGTAGGTATAGATTAGGTCAAGCGCCCTTCTTCATCAGGTACTTGATTGTTGTTGGAGATGGAGTGCATGGGACCAAGATAAGGATTACGATACTACTGGAGTTTAATTTTTTCTATCATTATTTGTTATATTTATTGTTTTCCATCATTGTGACTTATTTTCTACTTTCCTAGACACATGTGACATGCATCATTTATATATTCTCCAGTTGTTATATTCATATCTATCTTCTATTATTGACTTCTTTTGTTGGTATTACTGCTTCCGATATTGTTCACTATTTGATATTATACCATGTCAACTCTAATAATGATGGAATAGTTTCCCCATTATCATACCCTGAACCTCTCTTCTAGTCAGTAGACTCTGATTTGGGGAAATGCGCTTGAGGTCATGTGACCAATCGGGTATGAGGCACCTTTGGGCAGGACCCAGAACTATAACGTTAAAATGTGGTATCAGATGAGGTTCTTGTCTACTTTGTCTTACTATTTAGAGCCAATAGACTGGGATATAAAGGAATAGGTAGTTTTTAATAAGTTTTTCCCAGGTGTAACTATCCCGTGTATAACGAAAAAGTCAAGTTACATCGAATATTGAAAATTTTCTACTTTTTATATTGTTACAGTTGATTTGATTTCACTATTGGATGACACACTTGTTTTGTGTTGTTATTATTGATATAATTGTGGTTATATTTCTATTTCAACATAATGAGATGAGGGTATTCCATCTCTTTCATCATGTAGGCAATTTCAAGAGATCACATTTCATGCATTCTTGTCAAGCCATTTGGGATTCATTACTGATTTCATGCTATTGTGATATATGCTGAGTTAGATATTCATGATATTGTGATAGATTCCATGATAGAAATACCTTTTATTTTTATAGGGTATTGGCATATATAAAGTTTCATTTGGATGTATTCCAAAATCTGGTCCCTGAGGTGTTATGGGACCTCTTAGATCAGAACCTGGTGGACCATTGTTGAACTTTAATTGAATTCTATTAAGGTATGATGTGAAATAGGATGCCAAAGTTTGATTTGTGGGGAGTATGGGCTCTCACAGATCATAACATGGCATGCCTATTCCAAAATTTTACATTTTTAAGGGTTCCAAAGAAGTTTCAAAGGCTTAGTATCTAAGAAACCCAAAACAACACGGTGTGTGATGTTATGAACACAAGCCATGTGTTTTTCTATTCTGAAAAAATGACTTTTCTTAAGTACATGCCATGTACTATATATACACACCGTGTAGTTGTTGACCGTGTGACTGAATATGTGAGAAGAGACACAAGGTTGATAAACATTTGGTTGAACACACCGTGTACTCTGAGTACACGCTGTGATGAAAAGAGCATGTATCCAGCCGTGTGAATAAAGACACGGGTGGATGAAACAAAGGGTGTACACGTCATGTCTCAATTAAAAACACAGTGTAGAGTAGACCATGTATCCGATTATGTGACTAATGAAACAGATGGATGGAACTTATATGGTACATGCCGTGTCTATGATGAACATGTAGTGAAGTGTTACACCATGAGAAAACCGTGCAGTTATAGCCATGTGAAAGAACATGGGTAGGATGTGATGTTCATGTACACATCATGTCTTAGGAGGAACACGTTGTGTGTAGGGTTGTTACACAACAAGGATTAGTAGAGGCACACGCCCATGTTAAAGGCTTAAGGAAACATGCTGTGTAGTAGTTATACACATCGTGTAACCCTGTTTTGTAAAACATGAATGATTTTTTTTCTCTTGATTCATTATTGATCCTATTTTAAGTCCTTGATAATCTAGAAATGAGGTGTGTTCTTGAACTTACAGACCCGTGATGCCAGGACATTCTCCCGTTGTATTTCTGGAACATAGAAATGATTAGACACTAGAAATGGTAGATCAGGGACTACCAATAGATTCCCTCGTCATGCCCATTTTGGAACCAATAGTTATACCGGACACAGGTGCTGATGCACAGTTCCATGAAGGCTTTTTGAGGTTGATGCAGACTTTCTAGGGTGCAACACATTTTTTCTCAACTATAGTGGAGTTGATGATGGTGTTCCAATAGTAGCATCCTACCACCTTTTTAGGGGATGGAGGACTACATGCTACCGATTCGTGGTTGGAGGCCATTCTCTCTCTCTTCGAGCATCTAGAGACACCTCATAAGTGGAGGGTGAAGCTCGCGATGTACATGATATGATATTCCTCAAAGATAAGGTTAGATGTTTTCTCTTAGGTGGGAAATCATCTGGATATGGCTTAGGAAGAGTTTCATAGAACCTTTTATGATTAATTCTACACTAAGACGTTGAGGGATGACTTAGTCCGGGAGTTCATACATTTGGAGAAGGGTTCTATTTTAGGGATGGATTACTCATCTCGCTTTATACATATTTAAAATTTCTCACTTGTTTTTGGAGGTGATGAGTTTTTTCTGGCTAGGTGGTTTGAGTATGGTCTTAGGTACAACATCTGATCATAGGTGAATGTTTTTAGGATAACTTCGGTAACATCTATAGTAAATTAGGTGCTAATTATTGAGTGTAATCTAAGGAATTTGGGAGCTGTGAGCTAGGGAGGTTCAGTATCCAGGGTAGGTACTCCTTCGTTTGATAGATGGAAGCACCTTTGAGATCCTTAAAATGGTGATTAAAGTATCATGGATGTGTCTTTAGGTAGTCAGGTGAGGTGATACCAGTGCGGGAAGAGTGGGAACATGAGACCTTAGTGCCCAAGAGACCCAGTTGAGTGTCAATCCTACGACAAGATAGGTCATCTTCAATTTTTTTCTGGTTTTTCTCACCAGTATCTAGTGAGAGGGGATCTGTTATAAGTCCACTTTCCGGAGAAGGACAACCAGTTTATCCTCAGAAAGGGAACTGAAGTTTTTTCAGGTCGTTTATGCCAAAGAGTTGGTTGTGGCCGCGATATCCAGGAAATGGGTTTTCAGTGACAATAGGGTGGATTGACTTAGGGTAGTTAGGCAGGGTCACAGGGCCATGCTACATGTCATACTTTTGCGATGTAGCATACCCAATAAGAGTAGGATCCCGAACCCTCTACGGTTAGAGGTATGATTCTAGTTTCCTCAGCTTTAGATTCAGCTCTTTTTGATATAGCAGTTTCCCATATTTTTATATCAATTGGCATTGTGGAGAGCCTTGGTCTCTGTATCATTACATTTGAGGATGTGATGATGTTAGACTCTCCAATGGGGATTAGGATGGCTAGTGTATGTTAGTGAAAGGAGTTTCATCTTGAGGTTGGTGGGTTTCACTTCTAATGGGTCATTTATGTCCTAGAGATGAAGGGTTTCTATATCATTCTTAGAATGTACAGGTTAGTCTTCTTTCAGGACCTTTTTGACTACTATCATCGCAGGGTGAGTTTCATGTCACCAGAGGGAATGTCATTTTTATACAAGGGAAAATGGAATTTCCATGATAGCAGAGATGGAATCGAGAATCATGGGATGTGAGGAATTACAACCCAGATTGATAGTTCATATCTGGATGACTAAGGGACTTCAGAGATGGATTTTCCTTTAGTGGTGTATCGTTTTAGAGATGTCTTACCAGGAAACTTTTTAGGTTTACCTCTAGAGAGAGAGGTATATTTCTCTATTGATATTGTTCCAAGAGTGGAACCAGTGTCTATTATTCTTTATAGGATGGCTACACCAGAGTTACGAGAGCTCAATAAGTAGTTAGAGGAGTTACAGGCAAGGGGATTTATCTGATCCGGTACTTCTACTTGAGGTTCGCCTATCCTTTTTGCGAAGAAGTAAGATGATACCCTTATACTTTGGGTGGATTATCGGAAGTTGAACCAGTTGACTGTTAAGAACCAATATCCCTTATCAAGTATTTATAATATCTCTGATCAGCTTTTGGGAGCCCAGGTGTTCTTGGAGATTGACTTGAGATCTGGTTATCATCAGTTGCGTGTTAGACCACTAGATATACCTCTTATAGACTTTTGGAGCAGGAATAGTCTATACGAGTATTTGGTTATGCCATTAGGTCTCAGGAATGCGCTGATAGATTTCGTGGCATTTATGAACTGAGTGTTCCATCCATAATTCAATAATTTTATGGTAGTCTTCTTGGAAGATATCTTGGTGTACTCTCACACGTGGCATGACCTTTCCTTCCATCTTGAGATCGTATTGAGTACATTGAGAGAGCATCAGTTATATGATAAGATCTCAAAATTACACTTTTAGATGGACTAGATTCACTTATTGGGTCATGTTCTCTCAGAGACAAGAGTATCAGTATACCCATAGAAAGTGAGAGCAGTAGTTCTCTAGGAGGATCCGAAGAACATATTTGAGGTATAGGGTTTTCTGGGGATTTTTGGTTACAATAGGCGCTTTATATAGGACTTTTCGTGCTTAGTAGTGCCACTAATGGGCCTGATTAAGAAGGGTGCAAAGTAATTTTTGAAATATTCCTATGATTCATCCTTTCAGGATCTGAAAGGGAGATTAACTTCATCACCGATACTGATTTTTCTGGATCTGAGAAAGAGTTGATTTGTTTACTGCAATGCATTGGGTATCAGGATGGGAATGTTGCATATGCAGTGGAAAGTAGTCATTGCATATGGGTCTTGGTAGTTGAGGCCACATGATAGGAATTACCCAACACATGATCTCGAGTTGGATGTAGTTGTTCATGATTTGATTTTTTGGAGACATTATCTTATGGGATATTATTTTGTGGTACACACTAACCACAACAGACTCTAGTATATCTTTACCTACCATGAACTTAATTCGAGACAACAAAGGTGGGTTGAGTGCCTTTAGTCATTTGAAATTTATCATGCCGACATGCCTAGGAAAGGCAACACAGTGGCTGATGCATTGAACTTGAGGACTCAGATACAGGCTGTTCAGGAGGCCATCAGTGAGTGGAATCTAATGTCTTTATTCTCTTTGATGCATTTAGAGGTGCACGATAGACAGGGGTAGATATTTATTTCTTATATAGATAACACCTCTACTCTACTGGACCGAGTTCGAATGAGGAAGCTATTAGATTCCAAAGGCCTAGTCCTAAGGGAGAGTGTGTCACGTGAGGACCTTACTCCTAAATGGACCCTAGTTGAGGATGAGGTTTTTCATTTTCATGGACACGTATGGGTGTCAACAGATATATGCGAGGAGCTTTTTTGAGATTTTAATTCCTCAGCATGGGAAGTTCATCCTAGTGTCACCAAAATGTATCGAGATCTACATCGTCAGTATTTGTGGACTAGCATGAAGAGGGATGTTGCTAGTTTTTTATGATATGTTCCACCCGTGAGAAGGTGAAGGCATAACATAAACTATGTGAAGGGCCTTTACAGATGTTACCCATTCTTGAGTTAAAGTGGAATAATGTTGTGATGGATTTTGTGATCGGTTTACCGAGGCACCTTGAAGGAATGATGCAGTTTGTGTTGTTCTTGACAGACTCGCAAAAGTTCCATATTTCCTACCGATCAAGTAAACATTCAATGTCGATGATCTTAGAAGTTTTGACATCTAATATACTTTAAATTTTCATGGGGTTTTACACTCTATCATTTTAGATAGGGATGTGTGGTTTACTTCTCAAGTCTGGAAGGTACTACAGAGGGATTTGGGTACACAGGTACTTCTGAGTATAACTTACCATCCCCAGACAGATTGCCAGTCTGAGTGCACGATTTAGGTTTTAGAGGACATGCTTCAAGCACGCATTTTGGATTTCAAGGGATATTTAGAGAGACCCATATCCCTAGTAGATTTTCCTACAATAATAGTTTTCAGGAGATGATTCAGATGGAACCTTATGTGTATTTTTATTGTAGGTCATTCCGAGCACCCCTATGTTGGATGGAAGTAGGAGGGGCAGCTATGCTGGGACCTCATCTTTTCCAAGAGAGCACTAAGTCGGTGCAGTTGATTCGGAAGAGGATGGATACTACACAATCTCACTAGAAATCTTATGCTGATCGATGGAGACGACCTCTAGAGTTTGGTGTTGGAGATTAGTTTTTCATACGTGTCACACCAAGGTTGGGACACAAGAGTATTAGGAGACATGGGAAACATTCACTAAGATACGCTGGGTTGTTTGAGGTTTTGGAGAGAGTCAGGCCGATTTCTTATCAATTACAGTTACCTGAGAGGTAGCGGTCTATGGACAACGTCTTCCATGTTTCTCAGCTATAATGTTAGTTTTCAGACCTGTCTCATGTTTTTCAACCTAAGGAGGATGATTTAAAGGTAGATGCATCCTTCGAGGATCACCCTATTTAGATTGTGGATCATAACACAAAGGTTCTATATGGTCGGTCTGTTTTCTTTGGTATGGGTGCTATGGAAGCACAGGTGAGTGTAAGACGAGACATGGGAGAGGGAGGCCGACGTATGTTCCCAGTTTCCATAATTTTTTGATGTTTCTTTCTCACCACCCTTGTAATGGAAATTCAAGGATGAATTTATTTAAGGGGGAAGTTTGTAAGAACTTAGATATTCATTAAGGCATGGATCTTGAATTTGGGTTGTTTTTTAAGAAAAATGAAGAAATGGGATTTTTTCTATGTACATACCTTGTGGTTATTAGTACACATCGTGTATCCTAATACTGTGCACAGGTGCGTACTGATCATGTAACGGCTGAGTATATGGTCATGTGGTGACCTTGAAGACCACCTAAAGAGGGGGCCGGTTGAGAATAATACACGGTGTGTACATTTAAGGAACACACTGTGTACTTTTATTTTTATTTGTCAAATAAGATCGGGGTCATGTCTAATGTCCATAACTTTTTTCTTCTCCCCTCAATTTGTATAGTAGAGTGACAGAATAGTCATAGACTTCTATCCCCTCTCGGTTCTCCTTCTGATCTTCGATAGAGACACTATTGGGTGCATTGGAATCCAACATGTTAGTTCTAAATTCTTCTAGTGACTTTAATCCGAATTCTTCCTCTCTCATGAGTTTTCTTGGGATGATCGTTTTTACCCTTTTATAGATATACACCATTCTATGCCGATTCAAGGGTCAACATTCAAGAGTATTGATCGTACGACATCAAGGTAGGTGGTTTGTGGCTTTCATTGTTTTTATTTGTATAATATATTCTAAAAGTGTCGCATACCCATGTTTGGGGTGTTACATGATTTGGGAAATTAACCCTATTATTTACCTGCTATGGTCTAATTGATTGAAAAGGGGTTGTAGCATATGTTTAAGGTAAGATTCCTTGTTTACGGGACACCCCATGGGTGTGTTTTCCTACTTTGACTATTTATGGACGTTTGGCCTAGGTTTATTATGAGGCGTATCTTGTTTCCATGCCTTGAATTCTTCAGGATGAAGTTTTTTTATTATATTAATTCTTTGCGTTATACTTGTAGATGTTATCCATGTAGTAGTTATAGATTGCATGTGCTGCCTTATTATGATAAACACACTTTTCTTCCAATAGATCATGAGAACCTTAGACCAAGAAAACCATGGGGGTTTTCATGTTTATTTACACGGGACCATGAGATCCTTGGTGTAGACTTTAACCCAGGGGTATTGACTGTGAGAACTAACCAGGATGTTATTTATAAATTATTTATGATATGATGACCTAGGGGGTGTTGACCATGAGAGCTACCCAGAATGTCATTTATCATTACTCTATGCTATGTGGGGACCTAGGGGTTATACCATGAGAGCTTTCCTAGAGGGTTGCTTTTGTATAATTGAATTATTATGATGAGTTTTCAAGCCAAAGCACAAGCTTGGACTTAGTCATACTTGATTGTTTATATAGTCTTATGAGACATCTATTTTGTTATTATTACACAGGGGGATATAGATATTAGGCTAGATCCTAGGATTACATTATCTAAAGGATGTATAATAAATATAAATTAATGTAAATTGAAAACTGTAGGATTGTTTAATTTTTAGTACTTCCTAGTTTATTTCTTCATTTATTCATATTTCCTGCTATATATATATTCACTGACACTTAGGCACACATATTTTGGTGGTTTCGTTCTAGGATTCGTCACACACCTTGTGTGGGTCATTATATTGGACTCAAAAAGATTATATGGTTGAAGGTATAGATAACTACAAGCGCCCTTCTTTATTAGGAACTTGATTTCTATTAGAGAAGAAGAGCATGTGACCAAGTTAAGGCTTGTAATTCTACTGGATTTAAATTTTTTTTCTAGCGTACTTTGGTTTCAGTATTGTTTTACATCATTGTGACTTGTTTCCTATTTTCCTAGACACATGTGACATGAATCATTTATATATTCTCCATTTTTTATATTCCTTTCATTCTTCGGTTGTTTAGTTAATTTTTGGTATTACTACGTTTTCTATTGTTTAATATTTGATATTCTGTTGTGTAAACTCTTCCAATTAGGGAATTTTTTCCCCATTATTAGACCTTGTCCCTCACTAAAAATTAGAAGCCTCTGCCATTTGGGGAAATGTGCTTGAAGTTATGTGACCAACCAGGTATGGGGAACCTTTGGGTGGCACCCGAAACTGGGACGATACATCCATAGTGGTCCTAACCTCTAGAAGATTCTCTTAATACATGCATTTAATGGAATTATCCTCTATTGCATACAAGGAGAAGAGATTCCCCAGTTTATGTGGGAGGTTTATTTTAGGCCCTCTGGCACTCATCAGGAAAGGTTGAGGCTCTCCCACTAGATTCAAAGGATTGGATACTTCTAGCCCACCATGGTCCACGACTATGTCGAGTATGCGAAAATGTGTCACACATATAAAATTCATGCCAATTATTTTCATTGACCACCGGAGACACTCAAAACCAACAAGTATTATTGTCCCTTTGTAGTTTTGGGACTCGATGTTGTGGGGGAGTACCCATTAGAAAAACCTTGTTGATGAAGTTGATGAAGGTTCATTCTGATCATGATAGATTTCATCTCCAAGTGTACAGAAGTGATTCCTCTTATTGAATTTAATGCCTGACCAGTTATTGAATTTGTGATATTCCACATCATCCATCGAATCGGAGTCTCTCACACCATTATCACCGAAAAAGACACCAACTTCCAGGCTTCTGAGTTAAAGTTGTATGCTATGTACTTCATCTTGTCCAACCATACTTCCTGCCATTCTATGTAGTCAAATGGATAAATCAAGGCATTCAAAAAACCCTCTCCAACATTATACGAAAGATGTTTGGTAATAACAAGAAGAGTTTTTCATACAATTTCCCCAATTCTCTCTAGGCCTATCAGACGACAACTCAAAATTCCACCCTGGTCACTCCATATTCCCTGGTGTAGAAAAAAATTTATACCAACCCATTAAGATTTAGTTTCCATCACTCCAACCAGCTATCTATGATCAAGAGACTCCAAAAAAAAATGGAAGAAGTATTTCTAGATGAGTTGGAATCTCTTGAAGATAAAAATATCTAGGATTTTCACAATCAAGAGAGGCACCAGAACAAGATATAAAGAGAATCAACAAATTCACCTCCACTCCTTCCTTTAGGTTGACATGGTACTGGCTCTCAGGACGTTAATGATACTCAAAAGAAAACAATGTTAGATACCATGTTGGAAGGACCTTATATCATTCACAAGGTTTATCCCAATATAAAAAACTCTTTGATCACTATGGATAGAGAGTTCGTCACTCCACCCACCAATTCCATTTTTTTGTGAAATACTTCATGTGAGGAGCTCCCAATGTCTTTACCGCATTACGTTAAACTATATGTGCAGATCCTGTCACATGACCTTAAACTATGTTATTATATTTATTTCTACACAATTATAAACTATATAGAACAAACATCATAGTTGTATAACGTTAAGCTATATATCAACCAATATCCTAGTTTCATGAAATCTAATTGAGTAACAATTATAATCATATCTACATTACAAGAAACTGAACAACGCCATAATGTTCACATCTGAGAGGATGTCACCCTCGACATCTGTAACCTACCATGAAATATTTTTGAACTATGTATGAATTGATTTCTATCCACATATTATACATATAAATTCCTAGATTTCACATCCTAGCCCATCCAACTCCAAACAATACCCCCACTCTATGTATGGGTTAGACTTGCGCTAGGATATTTCCTTCAACAACTATGTACGACTTGATTCCTACACATTCAGAATATTTAGTGATTCCCAAATCTCTATTTATGGTCCCAAATGTGATGATACTTCTCTCACATCAAGTTATCCTCATCATAACCGCATGATGATAAACTATATAGTGATAGTTTCTTAGCTGCATGAAATTGAACTTCATAGCATTGGCGGTCCTATATGTGTGACCTAAAAAGGAACATACCAGCATTCTAATAGCATGATAATAAACGTCATAGTTCCCATGTCCCAATGACATGATGTTAAACTATGTTCTTAGTCTAAGCATCATGACTTAAAAAATTATGCAAGCCTTTTCAAGAATGTGTACGTGGTATGTGGGACTCCTAGGTCCTCATTCACATTGGTTATTTCATTCTACGTCATTATACATATTAATTTTTTAGTTCTTCCTCCATGGTTTGAGATTCACAACCTTAAAACAATAGTCTCCCATTGGTCCATGCAACATGACTTAAAAAATTTCAAGGTTCTAAAATATAGAACCTTAAACTAGGAGCCCAAGTCCAAGAATTAGGACATTAAAATATATGTGGAAGTCTCCCTAGGAATGTGTCATGTGTAATGATAATCCTTGGTCCTCATCCACATCCAGTTACTCATGTCCTGCCCTTATATCCCTTTTGGTTTAGATTCTCCCCTCATTATTATAGGCTGGATTTTCTTCGGGATGTTTTGTGTGGCATTGGAACTCATTGGTCCTCATTCACATCACAACACTACAGATATCCCTTTGATACATTCCCCCATTATGGTTCAAAATATATGACCTTAAACTAGGAGTTAACATCCTCAATACATGACATTAACCTGCGATCCTACCCTAAAAAAGTTCAGGATGCCTCACAATAATCACGTGATGTCTCAATTCCCTCATTAGAGAGGATTACCCCCACTAGTCTTGGTATTTCACCATGCTTTTTTTCTAGAACTACATGTGTCTTGATTCCCATTCTTAAGGGATATGTAGAAATGCCCTAGAATTTTTTCTTTGGGCCTAGCCAAAAATTCATCAACCATTTGGTATCCTGGCCTCATTTACAGTCCATGAATTATGACCTTAAACTATATGAAGTCAATATTAACGTGTGTATGTTGTGAGAGAACCTTCTTGTCCTCATTCACGTCATGTTTTACCTCTTTTGTTTCATTTATATACTCATGGAGAAATTTTTTCCTTATAGTCCCAAAGACATGAATCTAAACTATCCACCATGGTCCAGACTGTATGACCTTACACTATGTGTGTAACCTTATACATTTATGTGTGGATTGATTCCCTTCCTAATGGGATGCATAGTAATTATTTAACTTATTATATTCGAACCCAACCACAAATTCATAAATCCTTTGGTCCCTTATCCCCATCTTGGATCTAACTTTAAGACCTTTAACTAATAGTCTTCCATAGTCAAAGAATAAAAAATTTAAACTGTATGAGAATCATTTTATGAATGTTTGGATTCTTGTTGGGACACATAGGTCTTCATTCATGTTGGTTTTTTCACTCTTCCATCCAATGTATCTCCCTTTTGGGGTATTACCTATGGTCTGAGCTCTAAGACCTAAAACCAGTATCCATGGTCCAAAATCCATGACCATAAACTAGGGGTTCAATTTTAAGCATCATGACTTTAAAATATATGCGGCTTATATTCCTAGGGATATGTTGTGTGGTGTTGAGCCTCCTAGGTCCTCATTCACATTGGCCTTTTCAATATTCCACACTAAACTTGTCTATTTGGGATATTAAATTCATTTTCCAATTAGTATGACCATAAACATTGTGAAATTTCTCAGTCCCATGAAGTTAAACCATGAGATGCATCCTAATAAAACGATTTTACAATAAAAAATTATCTTTCCTTACAATATGATTTTAAACTATGTATCTATCATCCCTTTTTCATGACATAAAAATGTTGGGTATCTTAGGCCTTTATCTGAGGCCACTTCCTTCACTTCCAATCATCTACATCATAGCTCATGCTTCGTCATCCCTTGATCAACATCCAATATAGTGCTCCCCTAGAATATGGGTTTGATCCTTTTTTTGGATCAATATACTTACACCAATGTGATCTAATCCATAGTGGTGTAATTATAAGAGTTTTGGAATCCATTCGAACATTCCATCAATCCATTCCAACACTTCATGTTCCCCTTGTTTGGATACTCATCCTATTCCACATCAAAAGGGATCCCCTAATGGTATGTTCCCATTCCATTTTAGACCACCTACTATCCAGATATAATGTCCCATAAGACTACAGATGAAATTCTGAGACGGGTTCTGTGTTTCAAACATTGTCAGTACGTGAACCTTGTTTTTTTGTCCTCATTCAAGGATAACAATATGAATGTTGTGTTTTGAACATGGTTAGAAGTTATCATGTATCTCTATCACACTCTACTTATGTTTCCAATTTTGGGTATTATGATTCAAACTTCCGAATCCCCTTTGTTTGAGTCAAATTCAACACCCCTGGAGTTATCCCATTTGTGAAATAAATCTTGTTGGAATGGAAAGTTAGATGTTCTGAGAACCTTGTAACCCACCAACAACCTCTCTCATCATGTACACTCTTAGTGGTCAGTAAATGATAGAAGACCTTGAGTTCCTGATGATTGTCCAACACTCTCATATGAAGAGAAATCACATGGCCATCTCTTGTTTCTCACATTGGACATGACCCGTGTGAGCTTAGGTATTGGTTATTGGTTGCCTCATAAAAATGATAGAAGTATGACTATAAAAGTAAGGGAACATGTTTAATTATACAAATTATGAAAAAAATGTTTTATTCAGTCATCCACATATTGGATCCTCCCCAACAAAAAATATGCTTCTACAGCTCCGCATCAACAATCAGGCACTCAAGTTTTTCCAGCCTTTGGTATGTGGCCTAGAAAACCTATTATTATGCTACCGGGTCTTCCGTATCCTTGTATAACATTGAGAAAATCATCCGATATACCCTATCATTCCTATTACACCTTACACTTAGCATCTACCTTCTTTATCTCAACCTCTTTGACCTAGAATGCTTCCAATTGATCCCTCATATTGTATGTGTTATCGGCCTGAGTAGCATCATCCATAGTGTGATTCTATTTTAGTCCCTCTAGATGGGAAATCTCTTACTCAACTTTATGAAGTTCTTAGGAACCCTTAACCTTGTGTTTCCTCTAGGCATGATTGAATTGTTGTCATTCTTCACATTCCTATTCGATGAGGAAGTGTAGGTCCAGTGCATGAAGGGTCATTTAATCCACCCCACTAGTCCCTAGACTAACTAAACAATGAAAGATAGATCCCACCAGTTGTGGTATTTTAGGTATCCAGATGAAAGTGATCAAAATTTTCACATTCTTCCATGCCTTTTGAATAACATCCTTGTTATCCTTAGTAGCCTCTAGGACATAATCCTCGATATCTTCAGGTGGTACAGGCTCATGAAGTGGAAAGACCACCTATTCATTTTTAGATAGATCTTCCATATGTAAGTATTCTAATGTGAGTGGATATAGAAGGGTTACATCTATAGGCACTAGTGTCATGATTATTATCCTAGGTAACACTTCATCGCCACTAAAATAAGCCTCTACCGCACCTTGTGGTATCACGGAGGTGGATTCCATCACCTCGTATTTAACTCACCATTTTATATTTGTGGAAACTATAATATATACACACCCAATGTGGCCTCATCAGTCATATCATCTAATGATTATGTCACTACTTCCTCCATTATAATTTCATCCCCAACAGTTGATTTTTCTAGCATCACATCCGTGAAAATTTCAGCCAGCCCTGTTGTGGACCCTATCTTGATCTGCTCCATCGAGTGTGTAGTCTCAATGGTCTCCTCCATTGGATCCTATAAATTGGGTCTGACCACCATGGACTCCCTATCCATTTCCACTGGGATACTAGTATATTTTATCACCACCTCAGCCTTAGGTGCAACTAATGAGAGGGTTGTGTCGGTGGTTGGGTTCCGAGCACCGTTTGAACTACCATTCCAAAATATTCCAGTTAATCATAGGTAGGAAAATAAAAGAGTCAATGATGTATAATAGGAAGGAACTTACTTGAATTTAATACTCTAGTGAGGAGCTCTAGAAGATTCACATAAAGTCCCCAAAGAAACATACACTCCACGACCACTGCCTCAGTTGTAGGCATCGATGTTTGGTTTCTCATAACTTCAATGTTAGTATTGGACCCCACACTCACCCATTTAGGGTTTATGTTCTTGAAACCCTACTTTCCAGATTTGTATCATACCTCCCCCTCCACCACACTTGATTCATATTCAAGTAAAAAAAGAGTGTAAGAAAGTAGTCCTGAGGAACAAGTTATATCTGAGGTACATAAGATCTATATATTTACTAGGTAAACATTGAAACATCCTCTTATAGGTGATCCTTGATAAAATATCTTCCCCAAGACTCATTAAACTCCTATAGAAAATAATAACAAACCAAAATTTTAGCTATTGATAGTTTTATAAGAGGGGTTTTGTCTAGAAACACCTTCACCCAGTCAGTCAGTGGATTCCTAGTGACCCAAGAATGCACTAGGTCCACCAGCTCCACCATGTTACACTCCCCCTCCTCCTAAGACACAAGGGCATCAACCTTGGAATGAATAATATTTATGAGAAACATACCATGTATGTTGAGATGCTACCACTTCCCATGAACATAAAAACACTTCATGAAGATGTCCCACTAGTCCCATGCCTCAAGAAATGGCATCACTGGGAATGTCTATGTGGTGTAATTGCAACCCAAAATCTAGGATGAATGCCCTAGGAATGGATCTATACATCTATCCTTCTTCCCTTGTATTCCTTCCTCAGAATGTTGGGGCTGATGTAGATATTGCTCCTGCTGTTCCTCTTACCTGTTCAGACCCATGAACTATGGGACCTACTATTTTTATCTTGCCCACTAGAACAACTCTATCGGTATTATGCCTTCTAGCCATTGTTTTTTCCTGGACCTATAGTGAAATGATCACCCATTCATTTCCTCATATTGTCTATTACCATAGAATAACCCTGAGATATGTGCTTTCCCACCTCTATATGTAGTTGTGACAAAGCCCATATGCAGCAGTGGGTGGTGGAAGCTCATTCCACATATTTACATCTTTGTGCACAAACATGCGCTATAACTTCGTCACTACTAAAGGGTGGATATCATGATGAACCTTTGAGTACACTTCTAGGGTCATTCTGAACAAACACCTAAAATTCCTCACAAAATGATGTGGATTTCTTGGTTTACTAACCAGCTCATATTCAACTGTTGCTACCAGTAACCCCACCTCAAAAGGCTCGGATGTATGTTATATGTTACCCTAGTCTGTAGGTAGAATTGGTGTAACATGATGAGATTATCCAACCCAACGTTATCTAGAATTTATTCCAAGGTCAACTTGAATGAGTGAATCACCAAAATTTTTATGATTTATGGCTGGAAATTTGTTGATGGTGGGGAAATGGAGTTAGGATACTTATAACCCCCAAAGTGTGTGGAAACCTAGATATACAGAAAATAAAAAATCCCACACACAAGAAGAGGTGTCTTCCCTTCATTTATGTGTTGAAATACCTTGTATAACTTTTCCATTACCGGGATAGAAATTTTAAAACATTTCCATGTCACTATCATTTCTGCCATTATGAAAGTTATTGGCCGCACCCCCATGTGTGCATACCTCACTAGTAGAATCCACCCACAAATGAGCACCGGGATGAATCCTTCCAGCCTAACTATGGATTGGGTATTATTCTTGACATTTTATCCCCATGGATACCACTATATTGATTCCATAATCTTCTATTATTTTTAAAGGTAGTGCTCTGGCTAAAGACCAAAACAACAAATATTATTGAGAAAAACGGTTACACAAGTCTAAAATTTGGAATTTTTTGAACATCCCTAACATAAAGCAGGAGTAAATCTGGAGTAAGATCATCCCTCCAATGTATATCATGGGTAACACCTATATTTTCAAGACCATCAGCAATCCTGTTAGCTTCATGGTAGGTGTGGGTGGCGATGAAGCTGAGACCATACCGAGAGTTCAAGCAAACCATACAACGTGAAGTGAGAGTCCTAGAAAGGTGGATGGTACCATTCCAAATAGCCTGAATGATGGTAGTGGAGTCACTCTCGATCCAGATGTATTTCTAGTTGTGAAGCTTGGAAAAATAAATGGAATGAATGACGACCATAATCTCAGCTTCCAGGGATGTGGAGAAACCGTAGGAGCCATAGAAGTAGCCAAGCATCTGGTCTAAATGATTTCAGTATATGGCACCACAGACCGCTGGTCCAGGGTTGCCTTTGGAGGCTCCATCCACATTGACTTTAATCCAGCCTGGGGGGGGGGGGTGAGATCCAAAACACTTCAAGAGTAAACATAGGGTAGGGATATTTCCCCTCCACACCCACTCTCCTGAGGATCTCAAACTTGGGAAAGATCTCTCACGGATGGTAAACATGGAACTGTGAAGCCCATTATACTATACAGAGTCCTACCCACTTCAAATCTACCTCAAATTCTTGGAATGAAATTAAATCCCAATAGGCCTAGGACAACTCATCTATGAATGTTTTTCTCTAGAGAAAATCTCAGCCTAAATTCCATCCCTTATGTGGGTCCCAAAAACCTACCTTGAGAATCATCTAATACAGTAATGGGAATAAATATTTTGAACCTGTGCTAATCCCCCTTTGTCGGTGCAAGATGACCTGCTGCGTACCCTCATCATGACCCTCTACCTAGCCACGCGTCCCTCAGCCTCCCTTCTCTTGGTGCGACCCACTGTTCTCCAACGCTGGATCCTCCTAATAGTATGGACCTCAGGCGCTACCTACCTTCACCCACGTGACCTCCTCTCTTTGGAGAGCCATCTCTTCCCCCCAATTAGCGTGTGATGATTTTTTACTTCCTCGATTTATTTATTTTAGGGTGGATTCCTATTTTTTTTTCTTTTAATAATAATTATTAGGGTCAATTTTAACATCCTTGCTATGAGAATGATGTACATTTGAAGTTTCATACTGGATATCGGAAATTTTATCCATTCTTGAGGTAGGATCCCTCTGTACTTCTACTTTTAATTGAATATTTCATTGATTGAATAAAAAAAGATCAGCTAGTTGACCAACCCTGTGAAGGTGGAGTGTTGATTTCATGACCTATGTTGGGGAGGAGTAGTTCCAAGTTGTCTTGTTTGGGTGATTCCCTCTAAGACCAATGGGTCATGTAATTGTCTCTGAGCCTTTGGTCCTTGTAAGGGTTCCACATCACCCCTTGAAAGGTGGATTATCCAAAAAAAAAAATAAAGGCCTTCAGGCAATTCCGGTAATACTATAATGGGGATGCCTCATCCTTCAGCTTCTCCCCCATCAAAATTGTTGATATGGTTGTATAGAATGTATGTTGTGATGGATTTTTGGTCTTTCTAGATGTGTATTGCAGTAACCTTATGCCACTTGTATTGTCTTGGTATGCCCCTTAATCAGTAACTCTACTCATCTCTACTCTCCGTTGGGATGAAGACCTCGTCCCTTAAGCCAAAGCCATAATGTGGTAGCCTCTTTTAGAAAGTATATTATATTTGATCCTATAAAGGAAAATAAAGTAATTATTTATGGTCCAAGGCACTTAATATTCACTCCTCTGTCATGATATTTCATGTCATATCTTCCCTCCGATTAGCATCCGCATTAAATTTTGGAGATATTTCTTGAGCAGGCACTAGATTCAAGACTTAAGTTATTTCTGAGTCTATCTCATGAAGGTGTTTAGTGAATCATGTTCATGGAGATATAAGTCATAATTATATCTTTATAGAGATGTGGTTCATGATGTTCAATTCACTAAGAAGAACTCATGGTGAAAATTCAAAAAAGCTCGGTTTGCAATGAACCGTTTGCAGAGCACATTTGTGGGGATCATGAGCTTCATGAAAATAGAGAAAAAAATATTTTATTTGCATGAATTAAAGTTCCTCTGATCCCTTCTATTCTAAAAATATGAAAACATCTAGACCATTATTTTCAATGGCCTTCATGCCAGTGACCATCGCGAGTTCTCATCTTTCATCAGCATCATGAATGAGCTTTGTGAAAGGGAGAAAATTGTCAATTATTTGAAATTATCCCTCATAATATGACCCTCATCTTCCTATCAACACCCATTCTGAGGGGGTATTTTTTTGGCACCAAAATTTGTTCCATAATTATATTTAATTAATAAATAGCTAGTTTAGATCAAAACCAAGCCAAAACATTCCAAAAAACCCATATAAGGGTATGCTTTGTGAATTCTTGTCGCTCTGTAAATGGTTGGATTTCATGGTTCTCCTGGACAAGAAGTAACCTTCATGAATGCTTGAAGACATGAATCTATCCTATACATGTTTGATGGTACTTTATTACCACCTAATGGATTGACGGTGTGCTTTGTGAGCCCTATGGAGCTATACCCATTTAAGAAGCCCATAGTTTCTTCAAGAATGTTTCCTCTGGAATTGGGGATGATCTAATTGATTTAAGATTCAAACATTCCAAGTGGTTTCTAACAGGTTTGTTCATAGAACCAGAAACATCCAATGATTCCATATACATTTGGACATACTTTCCAAAGGTAGGTTCTCATTAGTTATAGACCGATGAGGCTTAGGAATTTGCATTGGTTGAGAGGATGGGAGGTCAGACTCATCACACCTTTTTAGGGGAATTATTTTCTACTCCGGGACTCTCTTTATAGATTTAAGTTTATGTTCATGAATCCTTATTACATTACCAAGTATAAAATGAGATTTCCTTTAGATCTGACAATCAATGATTAAATATGTAGGAAATTTAGAGAATCTTTTATATGTATTTGATGTTCTTCATCGATGGAGAATCATCTGTATTTGTTAGAGATTCTTAGTCAATGGTATACTTCAATACATAAAAGTCTCTTGGTCATTATGATGACCATACTGGTTTTAAAGGAACTCAGCGGGGCACTTGAAGTTTATTTTCATTCAGAAGGACATGGATTATTTCAGAGTTGGGATCGTACCCACAGATGGGATACCTATGTATCCTTTGTTTAGAAAAGGAATCATAACCCACCTAGTTCGAGTAAGGGAGTATGATGTTTATTATTGATGGATCAAAGAAAGATTTAATAATTACATTTACAATCTAAGCTCACGTGAGTCATGCTCGGTGTGATAAACAAGAGGTATTGGTAAAACCAGACAATTGTTCCATGAAAGATGCAATCATAAGAAATGATGTCAGACTTATGTATGTATGACTTCCCAAATAGATGAATATTAATATTTACTTCAAGGATGAAATCCAGAAACATGGTCCATAAAGGTATATGTACTTTATAGAGATTTGAATACTATAATCTTGGGGCTTACTCTTAAGGAAGATGCCCAAGTTAGAAGTGTACTTATGATTGGGTTTTACTCTTGAGAAGGAAGTCTAAATCAAAAGTAAATTAATATTGGTTAAGAGAAATTTAATAATGTGGCTTACTCTTAAGAAGGAGGCCTAGGTTAAAGGGATTTGAAAACTGGGGCTTACTTCTGAAGAGGAGGCCCAGGTTAAGAGAATCTTAAAATTAAGGGATTTGTGGCTTACTCCAAATGAGGATGCCCACATTTATAGATTTGAAACTGTGGTTTATTCCTTGAAAGGAATCCCAGGTTAAAGGAATTATAGTTGGGGTTTACTCCTTAGGAGGATTCCCAAATTAGGGGACTTGGGGCTTACTCCTAAAGAGGATTCCCAATTAAGAGAACTTGGACTGGGGATTACAACTGAAAAGGAGGCCCAAGTTAAGGAAAATTATGACTGGGGATTACTCCTAAAAAGGATTCCCAAATTAATGAGGACATGGGGCTTAATACTAAGGAGGATGCCCAAATTAATTAGGACTTGGGGATTACTCATAAGGAGGATGCCCATGAATAAGGTTCCCTCATCTTAAAGGATGAGGTTGAATGAATGAAATCTCTAACTTTAGTGACATAAAGATGTGTAAATCACTAAGTTTTGAGATATTTCCCACGTAATTCCTTTCAGATAAGGAAGTAAATCAAGAAAACATTCCATAAATGTCTTTAAAGAGTGTTTTGAAGAATGAATCTTGAATAGGAGAGGTGGAATGGCATAAGAGAGGTGAAATGGGTAGGAAGGGCACCCAAAAATAGAAGGGCGCGCAAGTCCTGGGGTGTCGCGCAAGTACTGCATGGGCGCACAAGTTTTGGTCGTGCAAGTAAACTTGCGCGACACATATATACTTGGGCGATCCATTTCTAGTAGAGTATTACTTGGGCGATACTTTATCAAAGCCTTTAGAATTATCCCGAGGTACTTCCAGAAGAGTGGCACACAAGTTTTAATGAGTAGGTAAGGAGGCGCGCAAGTGTGTCCATTTCCATTAAGGGTAAAACACTTATCCACACAAGTGTTAGTGAGTTATAACACTTAGACCTTATTCCTTATATTTAGACCTTCCATTCTAGGTAAAGAATTACCTTAGAAGCATTCAGAAGACTTGAAGAAGAGACTTGGGCGTTCAGAGCTCTGTATCTGTATTCTGGAAAAAATACTCCCCTAAATGGGGGGCCCACCGGGGGTATTTATAGGCTAGAGAAGACCATGGGTGGTTTTCAATGATGGCTCACAAGTCACTTGCGCGACCATTAGGCGACACACAAGTGTACTTGCACGACAGTGAGGGAACTTGCGCGAACCAAAGGCATTTGACTCCTTTTTCATTCCTTTGTCAATTTACGATGTTTTCTTCAAAGGATGAATCAATTTGTGCTAAGTCATTTCCCTTTACATTCCTTTAGACAATGTGATGAAAAGGAGCATCAACAAAATTCCCCCCTCATATTTGGATCCAAAAGAATAAGGATGTGACTCTGAGGAAAAGAAGAAAACCAAAGGGAAAGAGGCGCACAAGAGGTTAGTGCGCTACTGTCATCACGCAGGTGCGGGTCACGCAGGGCTGGAGTGCACTGGTTGTAGGCGCGCAGGTAGCCAGCCTGGCCTATATATATGCGCTCATTTGTCACGCATAGTATCAAATTTTGGATTTTCGAGCTCTCACCGTGCAGGTCACCTTCGTCGCGCAAGTTGCTCTCTTTTCTGCTTTTCCTTTGCTGTCGTGCTACTGTCAAGGTACCTGGATGTGCACGGCAATACTTGCACGCTAAATACTTGTGTGACACATTATACTTGCGCGACACATCCACACTTGCGCGCCAAGATCATATTTGTGCGCCAAGATCAGACTTGCACGCCTTAATGCCTTTGCCATTTTTTTTTGAATTCTTTCACAAATTTAATGAAAAATCAACTTACTTAAGGTTTAATTATTCAAATTTGGTGTAGATTCAAATGGATTCCAAAAGAATCAGAATGGGTGATGAATTGGAAAGAAAACGTCTTGATGATATGATGAACATCATTGGCCACGATTATTATACCGTCTGTGAGAGAACTCTTCCGGATTTGGCCAAGTATCTGAAGAAATATCACTTTGATTTCCCACAAAGCACTTATCTGCCTTTGTACGACTATGGTCACTTGCGAGAATTCACTATTCCAGAAGCAAAGAACTATCTCCCATTTTCATGGTTTTATAATTACACCAACTTTGCTTCAGCAAATATCTCATGTGGAGGAGGATTTATAAATGCTGGAACAGTAGAGAAGGCCCACATGATGCATCATAGCCCTTGTACGCCAAATATGAAACCACATAAGCCTGAGCTGCAACCACATTATCATCCTTAAATCTTTCAAAATGCTCAGATGGATCAATCCAAAGGCTGGAAGAAAAGTTGGGACTTCCATCCTGGGGGAGGTGTGAAGCCAACTTGGATGTGGGCATACTGGGTGCAACAAACCTATGCAGAGTTTGTAGATGATTTGAAAGGAGTGACGATATACGAAGTTTTCTGGGTTGGGAAGACATATGTTTATAGAAATGATAACTTCATGTCAGAGATACTTATCCACTAGAGCCCAGAAACTAATTCTTTCCATCTAACTCATGGATAAGTAGGCATCAGTATATGGGATGTCCACAGGATCTTAGGGGCTCCAATTTTGGGCTACATGTATGATGAATTCATTCCTCCCAAGGTGACTTGGAATGATTCAGAGAAGACTCCTGCTTTGGCTTGGGAATTATTTAAAATCTTCCACAGGCTCAAGAGTTCAGATACCTCCTTAACTCATTCTAGAAAGGATATTCATCTGGAGGAGTGGATGAATATATTTCTTATTGAGAAGAAAGAGAAGGATCCAAAGGATAAGGAGCCGAAGGAGAAAGGATCCAAGAAAAAGAAATCCAAGGATAAGAGGCCCACCCGTCCTATCACCTGCCCAAAAACCGAGAAGAGGGGTGCTCCTGGCACATTCTGGATAACTCTAGAAGCATGAGAGTTTGAGAAATGTGGATATGAGGTCAATCAAAGGATCCCAAAGAAGACTCATTTGGCAGGCTTCTTGGCTTTGTGTCTCAGCATTTATCTCTTTCTAGTCAGGGACTTGAAGGTAGGCATCAGGCCAGGGACCTTCGTTATTGCGGAAAATTTGGATGAGGAAAAAATGGTTGGGTTGGATACCCCCATTTTAGCAAAGATTCACAGGATTTTACTTCATGTCT
The DNA here is from genome assembly GCA_963277665.1 of Viscum album. NCBI lineage: Eukaryota > Viridiplantae > Streptophyta > Magnoliopsida > Santalales > Viscaceae > Viscum > Viscum album. The sequence goes on along the minus strand of OY728155.1, from coordinate 117,103,034 downwards.
TCATGGGTAAATATCCTTTGAGAATAGTGGGACCATTCCAAGTTTTATGGGGATGGATCACCACTCACTTCAGGACTTATAATGTACAGAATAGAGTACAAATTCATAGAAGTTCTTTTAGGCCATCAGTGTAAGCATTTTCTAGAATTTCTCCATTAGATATTAATGCCTATGACATGAAAGTGAGGTTGATCATGTTTAAGGAATTAAACTTCTTTACCTATGGAAATCCGCCAACCGGGTGGTTTGTTGATGATTGAACAACCCACTTGGATTTGAGGGCATACATTCTAGCCTGCAGATATGGTGTGCTAGTTTCCAGGATTGATAGAGAGATTATATGTGAGGCCTATGCTCCATATATATTTTCACGCCAATTCAAGTGTTTGCAATAGATTTCTGTATCTCCCCCTGTACATGTCAGGTTATAGAAACATCCGATGGTTGCTCGACAAATGTGGTTGCTAACATCTAGGGAGAAGACTAGGGAGGTGTTTGATCTACCAGTTGAAAGAGTGGCACATAACCTGACTACATGGTATGCCAATCACTAGATAGAATCATACCCTAAAGGGGTGCTGAATCACCCAGTTTATCAGGTGGGGAAAAAGAAGAGGACTGTAGAGAAAAGAAACCCTTCCTCATGAAGGTGATGCTTCCCCACCTGAAGCTGATTCGCCAGATTCCTCATCAAGGACTGGCTCACCAGATTCCCAAGATGGGGACGATGAGGCACAACAAGTGGCAAAGCGGCCTCATGCCCGATATAATATTTCAGTCAGAATCAAAATACCCACTCCATCAACTCATGGTGAGTTACTTCATTGGGGTACTTTAATCATTACTACTTTATAAAGCAATAAGTCTTATTTTCTTTATTCTCTATCTATAGATGCAGGAGCTGGGAAGAAATTCAAGTCAAAGATTGTAGGAACTTCCTCATAGCCTTCTAGTACACGCACTGAATATCTACGACCAGAGTCTGTCCAGACATGGAAGAGTTTATACTGTGGTATTGAAACTGCCTGGCTGGATTTATGCTAGGGGTTACAACTCCCTGGAATAGGGACTCTTCTCGCTTCTACCGATATTAATTTCGAAGATAGCCCCGATGAAGTGAGAGCTTATATCAGAGAGATGGAAATGCTCATATATGCCACCGATGATTCCATTCCTGTCACCAAGTGGGTGAAGGAAATGATAGATCGTGGCGCCGCTGAGGGGACTGATGAAGAGTGGCACAATTACATGGCCCCTGAAGATGTATGTTTTCTTTCCTTATTTTCATTGAAACTTGATTTCAGTAGAAGATTTTTTATTCAAGGAAGTTATTTTATTCATCTTGTAGCTTTCAAAGAAAGGAACTAATGAGGTTCCTTCGCCACAGTATAGCCCTGGTGGTACTTCCATCGGGGTTACTGCTGAATCTCCTCACAAGTCAGGTAAGATATCTTTGGGCCAGCAGGCCATGGATGAGGAGTTGGATATGGCTTTCCATTCTCCCATTAAGGTACCTATAATGGAGAGTGCTGATACTCCCAAAAAGCCAAAGAAGCAAAGGCATCAGAGGAATAAGTCCACAACTAAACGCTTCATCAGTAGTGGTAAGTCCATCGGATAATCATGAATTTTAAATCATGAAAAAGATTGAACATTTTCCTTGGGATTACAGGGGCTTATTCAATTTACCCTCTGAGGGAGAGGACTGATCATCCTCTAAGGACCACATAGGGTGCTATGGAACAATCGCAAATTCAAGCTGACTTGGATGATCCTGGAAAAGACCCAGCATCTGTTCCCAGTATCCCTCCTGCTGCTGTTGCAATAAGAGAAGAACCTGCTTCTGGTAAGTTAACAATGCTTTATAAAATGTTTAATGAAACATATACTGACTTCCATTATGTGATACTTAAGGTTCAACCCCTACATTAGAGCTTTTGAAGGCTATTGCAACTGATGCCGCGATTTTATCCGAAGATGCTGTCCAGGGTCAGGGACCGCAGGATGAAGGTCGCCAAGAAGACACATCAAATGCTCCCACTGGTGAGACTAACCAGGATTCTGAGATGAAATTAAATGAAATGATGGAACTTGGAACATCTTTTGAAGATTTTATAAATCATGTTAAATTACCATGTAATTTAGAAGATTATGGACGTGAATGTTATCCTTCGTCCTATTAAGAATAACTTCTTATTACATGTCTAATCATCATTGGTTCAAATGTGAAGTTTTTTCTGAGCAAGCTACTGAACTACCCATGCCTGAAGGGGGTACAAAAAACCCTACCATTGCAGAGACATTAGCACAAGTGGAGCTCAACCCAATAGATATTCCTCAAACGCATCCTGAAAATCCGGTCGAATCTAGAAAAGATGGGGAGGAGCCTTCTCAGGTTGCTGATCTACCGTTGTGTAAGGAATAACAATATTTGTGATTGTACTTAATTTTCAAGACAACCGATTCTTTTGTTATCCTTTGAAACTAACCAAAGCTTTCAATTAATTATGAAGGGCCATCAAATGTAGTGGCTAGATCTGGAGGTGAGGCCTCAGCCTCCTCCCCAATGGAAATTTAAAGTGAAGAAGCTTAGGTCAGGGGGTAAGGAGCAGAACATGGAACTTCCCTAAGTGCATTAATCCTAGATTTTACTCCCCCCTGTGATAGTGATGCTGAGTCGGACCCGAAAGTTCAAAAGGCCTTCCAATTTTCACGACGCAAGGCATGGCAGAACATATGGAAAATCATATCTGAAGTGACTCTAGAGGAGCTGCCATCAAAGATTCCCCGGCTGTCATCCCTATTTGTCATATTGGGACTTGGCGGTTTTGGATATGAAAAGATCCATACCGCGGTGAAATTGGTCATTTCCAGGAGGGAGCATGAGCAAAAGTGTCATGAAGATCTGACCAGGGTGAAAATTTTGTCCAACATTAGTGAATTTGAGGTTGCGGTATCCCGAGCTAAGGCTGACTATGTTGCCAAAATGAAGGAGTCGAACCATAAGATCAAAGATAAAGTCGTCTAGAAGATGCACCTCCAGCAATAGTTAGATGCTGTTACTAGGGAACTAGACCAACTCAATAATTCATTAGAGGGAGCTCAAACGAATGGTATGAAGGCCATTGCAATGCCAAGAAAGCACTCCATCAGGCTGAAAAGAGTGAAGTTGGTTGAGTGCATGAGCTTCAAGTAGCTGCTAATGAAGCTCGGGATGCTGTTCATAAAGTGAAGACTTATGTTGATAGCCTCTTGTAATTTCTTTAGAAAATATAAGAGACTCCAATATGTGGATTTCTTTCTAATTCTTGTGCATCAAATGGAAATAATTCTTTCATCTTCAATCACTTGTGCACGTATTTTCCTACTAACTGCTTTAAATTTTATCTATGCAAATGGGCCTAGTAAGCATGGTTTGATTTTACTAGGATTATTATAAATAACCCTACGAACTTTGAATCATTTAATTGCTTAATATTTCCTAAATAATACAAAATGTATGTTTAGTGAGCTGGAACTTGACTTTTATTTAGAGTTCCCTTGTCTTTTGTGGTCAGTTTAAAGTCATGCATGTCGGACATAAAGAGGCTAATGTTTAAGGTCGAAATAGCTTTGACCAAAATGGATTAAAATTGACTCAATTCCTTGACAATTTATCTGAAAACATATTATCACACTCAAGTATGAGGGAAAAAATGTAAACTATGACTTAAGAAAATTTGAATCCAAGGAATGATATGAAAAAATAGCTAAAAGGAATTAGAAGAAGTAGTTTCCAAGAATGAAGTTACCATTATTTAACAAACCCGTTAGGGGGTTGAATTATACAGGGCCACCTAAGGGAATTGCCTGCATAGTCAAAGAAATAACATCTTTTGGCAGATAGGTCCGTTATGTAGACTACTTATGCAAGGCCACCTAAGGGAACATTCTTCATAGTCAGGCAAAATAACTCTCAGAAATTTACTTTTCTACTACTAAAAAGCCAGTGAATGTTTATGGGGATTCAACTTTTCCAAAGTATAGAGTTTTCTGTATGGAAAGAGGTACTTGAATATGGAGATGATTTTTCCGAACAAGATTATTTGAAGAACTGGATGAATATCACTCCTATGAAGGTCTGAACCAAATGTAGGGAAGGGAAATATAAACCATAGACTTGAATACTTTCAGATCATGAAAGACGATATGGGACAAATATGTTAAGGATGGCTATTTTTTCATATCCCTACATATTGTCATTAAGACAAATAAGGACAAAAGAGGTTTTCCTCCGAAGAATGAAGTTACCAATATTTAACAAACCCATTAGGGGGTGGAATTATGTAGGTCTGCCTAAGGGAATTGGCTGCATAGTCAAATAATAGCATCTTTTGGCTGACAGGTCTGTTATGTGGACCATTTATGCAAGGCCAGCTAAGGGCACATGATGCATATTCAGGAAAAATAACTTTTATAAATTAGACATTTTTTTGACTAGAAGTCAAGAAAAAAGGGAATGGAGATCTGAAAATATTTAAGATTAGGATTATGACACATAAAAATGGGTATTTTCCAATGTATGTAGAGATACACAGATCAATGCTGACCATAATCATGTTCTGGCTGGGTCCTGAATTGAAATGTTGGACTTCACTACATATCCCATAAGGATGGGAATCAAGCCATACATAGTTCTTGAACTACAGTTTAACGTCGTGTGGGATGAAAGTGTAAGAGATCTTAGTTTAGGGTCATAGAACTCGGACCATTATAAGAAATAAACAGCGTGTGTTTTCACAGGGATGTTTCAGTCAGGGTACTGAAAGTGGAATTTGGGGTTAGGCTCAAAAGACTTGTGGCTGGATTCGAGGGACACTCGAATGTTCCTACGTATCCCATAAGGATGAAAATCAAGCCCACGTAGTTCTAGAAATACCCTCTGTACAAATTTGGTTCGTACATGTGAAGGGTGAAAGGGGACTTTAGTGCAATGATGGTTTAACCCAAGATAAAATGTTCATGTATTTCCATTTATGAACATAATTTTTGGAATATAACATGATTGAAAATCAATGTAAATAATGATTCCCTCTAAGGTGAGGGTATCAAAAAATATTGTAGTTTATTGTCATACAAGACAAAAGGGTTGTACAGTTTAACGTCGTATAGCAAGGACGAAGGCGAACCAATGTAAAGATATTGATTCTAGGGGTGGTTTCACGAATCAACATCGTATGAGATAGAGGTGAACCGATGTGAAGAGATTGGTTTTGGGAGGTTGCCTACGTACCCATCCTGGAAGGCAAGGATCAAAGTCCGCGTAGTTCAATTAAAGAATGAATTAGTGATCAAGTTTTTCCTAGGGACAACAACCTAAAAAATGGTGTTGGGACTTACGCATGGTTAGTGGCCTAGAGAGGGTGTTATGGTTGAAGTTTTCTCTAAGATCACATGAGTCATACTCAGTGTGAGAAACAAGAGGTAACAATAACCTTAACGATGCACAATTTAATGTCATGTAGGACATATGAAGGGACTATGCAGTTTAAAGTCTTGCAGTTAGGATTATTGGTGCTGCATAGTTTAGTGTCATGTACCAGGGACAAAATACAGTTTAACGTCATGTAGGATGTATTAATGGATTTCTATATAGTTTAGCATCATGTAGTTAGGACGATGGGGACAATACAGTTTAATGTCATGTTGGACAAAAAGAGGACTGTGTAGTTTAATGTCACGCAGTAAGGACAAAATCGGACACATTTTAACGTCATGTTGGACATATTAGGGACTTTTTCACAGTTTAACATCATTTTGTACATATTAGGGACTTTTCATAGTTTAACGTCATGTTGGACAAAAAAGGATGATACAGTTTAGCATCATGTTGGACGAAAGTGCGAATAGTTTAAGGTCATATGCATGGACCGTGGATGGTATAGTTTAACGTCGTGCTGGACGTAAGGGAAATGAAAATAGTTTAAGGTCATATGCATGGACCACAGATGGTGCAGTTTAACGTCATGTTGGATGTAAGAGACTTCTGTACAATTTAGCGTCATTTAGTTATGACGTCATAGTTTAACGTCGTTTGAGACGAAAGTAATACAAATAGTTTAAGGTCATATGTATGGACCGTAATAATGTATTTTGTGTTTATACAAAATACTTCTTCAGAAATATGGCATTGGTTGAAGTAGTGATGAGTTCTCCATCCAATGAGATTAAAGAATAAGCTCCATTGGAATAGAACTTATGTATTTAATAAGGTCCTTCCCACTTTGGTTCAAGATTGGGAGGTTTATTTATTGGTATCATTGGAGTTCTGAGAACTAATACCAACTCTCCCTGAACGAATGAACAAAGACGAACATTTATGTTGAAATCTCGTGCTATTCGATTCTGATAGACTTCCAAGTGGTGCAGAGTGAAAAATCTTTTCTCATATAACCATTCTAATTAATCCAATCACTTTTGAGATTGTTCATCTGTAGATGATTGATCAAAAATGGCTACTCTGAGCAAAGGTAATTGAACCTCAATTGGAAAGACTGCTTCCTTTCCATATACCAATGAATATGGAGTTGACCGCGTTGCAGTGCGGGTGGTAGTTCGATAAGTCCATAAAGCATGAAGAGTTTATCAGGCCATGACCTCTTATATTTATCCACCATATTTTGTAGTATATTTGATAGAGTCTTGTTGAAGGATTCTATCTGGCCATTGGCCACTGCATGATACCGAGATTAATGATTGGATTTGATGTTGTATTCTTGATACAACTTCTTCACCTTAGATGAACAGAAGTTGGTGCCATTGTCTGTCAATGTGGTATGAGGAACACCAAAGCTGGTAATAATGTTAGACTTTATGAAGCTAACAATGCACTTAGAACTGACTTCCTTGAGAGTTATTTCCTCTGACCATTTGGAAAATAAGTTAGTAGCAGTAAGAATATACTTAAACTTCTTGGCTGTAGCTAAAGGATAAGGTCCCACCACATCCATTCCCCATGTGGAAAATGGCCACGAGTATTTAAGTGTATGAAACAACTCTGGGGTTTGATGAATGAAGTTGGCATATACATGTAATGAATGAAACTTCTTTGTGAAATCAACACAATCTTGTATCATTGAAGGCCAAAAGTATCCAAGCCTTCGAATCTGATCAGACAGTCTATGTCCAGACTGGTGGGAACCACAGACTCCTGCATGCACTTCTTTCATGACAACCATTGTCTCTTCACCATCAATGAATCTGAAGAGAACTCCATCAAAACCACGTTTGTAGAGAATTTTCTCTAGGTGATCTGAGCTATCATAAAGAGTAAAATTGAACACACGTCTCCAGATATATTCTTTCCCAACTCTATCAGGTGGAAGTGTTCCATTTTGAAGGTATTCCCTGATAGGTGTCATCCATCCCGTAGTGTGACCATATGGTTTAGATATGGGACTAATTTCATTGATTTCCTCTTTTCTGGCTTGAACATAGGGTGAAATTGTACGATGGTGGGCAATACTGATGATTGTCTCGTCCCGATTTGGATCTTCTAGAGCTGTGGCTATATTAGCCAATGCATCAGCTTGAGCATTTTGTGATCTTGGGACATAAGAAAATGTCAGTCCTTAAGGGAATTCCTCCATTAACTCTCTAACGTAATCATACAAAGGGATTAGTTCTTCTTTTATGATTACATAATCCCCATTGACTTGTTTGATTACTAGGTCTGAATCACCTTTCACCTTTAAGTGATTCACTTGTGCTTGAAGCACCAACTCCAAGCCTGCGATGAGAGCTTGTATTCTGCTTCATTATTTGTTCCACCACCCAATAATGATAAGGAATAGGGTAACACTGCCTTTTCTGGAGAAATAAGAATAACTCCTAATCCAACCTTGTTGAATTTAGGATCTTTCATTTTCTTCCCTATTGGACTTCTTGAAGTACCATCAAAATACATTTCCCATACCTGAGGACTATCCGGAATAGAGAAGACTTCCTCATCAGGGAGTTCAATATCTGAAGATGTTTCTTCCACTGAAGGGTGTTCAGCAAGGAAATCAGCCAGAGCTTGGACCTTTATTACCTTCTAAGACACATATTGAATGTCAAATTGCTACAAGATAACTGCCCACCTTGCCAGACGTCCTGTAAGCATTGGATGAATAAGGATGAATTTGAGCGGGTTACTACGAGATACCAATTGGACCTCGTAATGTTGCAGGTAGTGTCTCAACTTATGAACTGTAAATATCAATTCTAGGCATCACTTATCAATATTTGAATATCGGGTTTCTACTTCAATCATAGTCTGACTGAGATAGTAGAGACAGTTTTCATTCCCAACATCATTCTTCTGAGCAAGAAAAGCACCCAGTGATCGCTCTAGAGCTGTCACATAGAGGATAAGTGGTCTTCCTTCAACATGTATCATTAACACCGGTGGAATCAAGAGATACTTCTTGAGAATATTGAATGCCTCTATACATTCTTTAGTTCACTGGTAAGTGACTCCCATCTTCATCAATTTGGTGATGGGTAAGGTTTTTCCTGCCAAATTAGCGATGAAACACCAAATATAGGCTAAATATCCTTGAATTCCTCTCAATTCTTTCAAATTTCGAGGAGGTGACATACGAAGGATTGAATTTGTCTTCTTAGGACTGACTTCGATACCACGATGGCGTACAACAAAGCTGAGAAATTTTCCTAAGGTTACCCCAAAAGAACATTTTAAGGGGTTCATCTTCAAGTTATGTTGCCGAAGTTTGTGGAATATGACTTCCAAATCAGCCAAGTGATTAGAACGTTGCCTAGATTTGACCACCAAATCATCCACATAACATTCAATGAACTTCCCTAAAAAGGGTTTGAAGATACGATGCATGGCACACTGATATGTTGCGCCTGCATTCTTTAGACCAAAGGGCATTACCCGATAAAAAACACACCCTGAGGGGATCTGAAGGCTGTAGATTCCTCATATTCTGGAGCCATTTGGATTTGATTAGACCCAGAATATTCATCCATGAAGGGGAGTGCTTCATAGCTAGCTGTTGCATCAATTAGGAGTTCTGTAATCGGAACTAGAAAATCATCCTTAAGACAATGCCGATTAAGATCTTTGAAATCAATGCAAACTCTAATTTTCCCATTCTTATTTTTCACTAGGACAATATTAGCCAACCACTTGGGATATTGAAATTCTATGAAAAAGTTCGATTTGATAATATTATCCACTTCAGCCTCAATTTTGGAAGCATAAGTTGGGTGTGTTCTTCTAGCATATTGTTTGAATCCTCGATGTTCTTCTAGCAAACCCAAATGATGAGTGGAAACATCAGGATCAAGCCCTGGCATCTCTGTATAGTTCCAAGAAAATATGTCTCGATGTTTCTTTAAAAAGGAAATATACATCTCTTGTTCTTCAAGAGTCATAGCCGCACTAATTAAAGTGGGGCGTGGATATTCTTTTGTACCCAGATTTATTTCTCCGAGTTCATCCACGGTAGTAGATATAACCTCTTAAAATGCTAGAGGAGAATCCCTGAGATCTTTCTCTTCTTCTTCAACACGTGTTATTTCTTCTGTTTCTACTTTCATAGTATATGATGAAGCAAACTTTTCATGATCAGAAGAGACATTAAAATTTGCACATCTTGAAGAAGAAGCTTCCATTTCCGACCCGAATGATGATAAAGGGTCTTCCTTGGGTAATAAACAGGAGATGATGGATTGAGAATCAACATCAACGTTAACTTATAACATTGCTATAACTTCTTCTGGCATGGTTGGTGAAGTATAGACTTTCTGGATTTCAGCAGATGAAATAAAGACATCTATATTTGAGCTTTCATCATTGCTTGGTGGATCACCACTTTCTCCCATATTGTCTGGCTTGATTTCCATGATTTACATTATGGAGTTTTCCATAAGAGTATTTTGATTTGGGTCTATCCTATCAATTTGATTGATAGGTAATACATAATCTGTACTCACATGTCCTAATGGGTTTACTGGAATCTTTTCCAAACCATATAGAGCATTAACTTTGGAAATCTCATTTGTTGTGGATTCCTCCTTTCCCTTCATGTGGTAGAATTATGCCTCAATGTATTGAGATTCACATGTCTTATATGGGGCCTTATTACCATATAATGTCCCAACTTGACCATCAAAACAATACTTGAGACATTGATGGTATGATGAAGGGATAGCCGCATGTTGATGTAGCCAGGGTCTTCCAAGCAAGATGTTGAAGGCTGAGTCTTGATCAACAACCATGAAATCTGAATTGGACACAAGATCTCCAAACTGAGTTCTTAGTGTAATCTCGCCCAATGGTTCTTGTTCATTTTTATCATATCCTTGTAACATCATAGTTGAAGGAGACAAATCAGATTTCGTGAGGCCCAATAGACGAAGTGTACAAATGGGCATGAGGTTGACTCCTGAACCATTATCAATGAAAGATCTTCAGATTTCTCCACCATTGACCTTTCCAGATAATTACAAAGGTATAATATGCCCATGCACAACATCATATTCATCTTCATCTGTGAAAGATATCACTGCATGGAATTCCGCAGGATTATTCTCTACGTGGTAAACTTTAGCTGCAACAATTTTAGTTTCAAACTCCTGAGGACTTGAAAAAGCCTCGTTAAGTGCCTCCTGAAGATCCTTTGATAGATTCAAAGCATCTTGAATTGATAACTTGGCCGTTACATGGGCCAGGTGTTTCAATACATCATACTTTTGATCCAAAGGTTCGCGTTTCCCAACAGGAACATGTGGTTTGGAAGGTACCTTGGAAGTTGATGCTTTGGAATTTGATGCATCTTGTACCGAGATAGGAGTTGGTAATACTCTTGGATTTGGAAGATTACACCGATTAGGTCTATTTACTTGCTGAGAGGAAGAAGATGGAACCTTTAACCAATCTTCGAGAATAATTGTGCTAGGACTGAGTCTACCTTGTGTGTAAAAACTTGCTTATTCTTGTTGAGCTCGTTGAAGGGCTCTACCACGAGTTTCTGCCGAATACACAGTTCTAGCAGGGGTAGAATTGGAATAGTGGCCTCTGAAAGATCCACGTCTTCCCCTATATCCAGAGCCTCTAGAACCTCCTCTGATTCCTCTATTTGATATAGGGAATTCGGGATCATCAAAATCAAAACTATGACTGTCATATGGATATGTTAATTGAATCATATCAACAGAACCGATGATCAACTCTTCATCCGATGAAGACTCTACCTGATTAGCCTGTTTAGGCTGTTCTGTTTGGTGGGGCGGTGCCCGTTGCTTCAAAGTAGATGGCCTGTAATCTTCCAGATTCAAAGACAACTTAGGCTTTGACACATACTCATCTTCTTCTGATTGTTCGTCTTTCTTGTAATTGTGCCATTTCTTTGAGGATTTTCCCTCTGAAGAGTATTTTTTTGTGGAATCCATAGAAGAAGACACAATTGGTTTCTTCAATTGAATTCACAAAGTGGCATGAGTTCGGTTGGTCGTTTTCCAGACCATCCAATCATCATATTTATGTGTATTTTTTCTTTTGACTTCTTTCCATTCTATTTCTTCTTCTGGAACTATAGTAGTAACACATGCTACCTAAGCTGAAGATCCTTTTAGTTTGACTTGTCCTGAGTTGAACATATTTTGCAGGAGGTATTTGAGGATAAAACACTCTTGGATGGGATGCCCCATCATTTGATGAAAGGGGCAATAGTTGGGACGGTCTTCATCTCCTTCCTTGTTTGGCCTTTTAGGCCTTGGCAACTGAACCAAATTATTTTCCAGAGCCGAAATGAAGTATCCAGAAACTTGTTCATTTCGAAAAGAGTAAACTTTTCTCTTTAGATCCTTAAATTTTTTTCGTATTTGATCTCTTTGATCATATTGACAAAACGGCCTCTGTTGTTTATGCTCAGGAGGTACAGCCCTTCAAGAAGATGAAGGTTTTGAAGTAGAAGCAGGTACAGGTGCTTGTTTAAGCATAACTGTAGCAGTCTCTGCTTCACCCATTCTCCTTCCTAGAGTTGATGGAATTACACGAGCTTTATCCTTACTCTTTATAAGAGAATCTTATATCTGTTGAGCGATTGAAGTAAGGTCTCAAAAGCCTCCTATGTATTTCATAGGGATCAGCGGTGTGCGCAACTCATCACGTAAATTTGCCACATATATTGGAAATAATTCCTCCTGAGGGAGTGCTAAGCTTAGGGAATATGTTAATCCCTTCCAGCGAGCAATGAAAACTGAAACCCTTTCATTCTCCGTTTTTTTTACAGTTTTTAAGATAAAAAACTGTTGTCTTTGGCAATGTTGAGCTGAATTAGAGAAGGAATCTTTGGTGGAGATCCTCCCATCTGGTAATTGACCGGGATTGCAAGCTTGTGTACCAGACAAAAGATGGTCCTTGCAAGGTTCTAATGAAGCATTTGAGTTTCACTACATCTTGCTGCTCCAGAGTTCCCATCATAGGATCACAACAAGACACGTAATGCATCAAATGCTGTTCAGTATCTCCTGATCCATTGAACATATGAAATACAGGGTTCCCAAAACTTGATGGGGGGGGGGGATTGAATCTACCCATTCAGGGTAAGCTCTCTTTTCTGGTTGAACCTACACACGCTTCCCTTCCATAGTCTCTAACCGAGCTGTTAATGACTCAATGGTAGTTATTAACTTTTGAGAAATATCCGGTTGAACTTGGACCGGTTGATCTTGGACCTGAACAGGTGCAATGACTGGAGCTGGTACAGATGTGGTGGCTGGTGCTGCAATTGATGGTAGCACTGCCAATTGTTTTTGCACTTGACACGTAGGATTAGACCTGTGCGGGTCTACTGATAGAGGAGGATATTCTTGATCCATATTAGTAACATTAACAAACTCCCTTGGCTGACTGACTCCAGCACGCTTAGGAGGAAGACTACCTTAAAGTTGTTCTGCGTTCAACCTCATCAATTCCTTCATTTCTTCCTCTTTTTGTGCAAATCTTTGCTTTAGTGAGAGTGATTGGACTTCTCCAGAGGAAGGGTATGTAACTTGGTTCTTTCCTATCACCTTATTGGAAACCTTTCAGAGAGGGGGAAGTGGGTTACTTGAAGGATTACCTAGATTCTGGGTAAGCCTTTGATTTCGTGTACTCACACCTTCTTCATTTGTGTCTGTGCGTACAACTTCTTAAGCAGGAACCTCTTCATCTGATCCCTCTGAGTGAAACTCATCTAGTAGATCAACAACAATGGAATTGATGACATTGATTGATGCATAATTCATTTCATCCCTTCTATCAGTATTCCTGAGATATTTTCTTCTTCCAAGTCTTTGATGAGACATTGACTTTTGTTGATTTGATCCCTCATGAACTTATTGGAGAACCATAATTTGGAGAGAATATCCTCATTATTTGTCTCTCCTTTCTTCCTGGGGCTTCTTCCCTAATCGAGAGAAGACTGACTTTCTTTGAGGGAGGAATTGAGGATTTAAAAAATTCCCCAGTCTGGTGGACTGGGGCTATTCATACTGTCTTTGATCAACTCCTCGATTCCTATTTGTTGATTCCGAGGGTTGAGTTAAAAGAGTCCCCAGTCTGTCAAGCTGGGGTGGCTCTTGACATGCTATATATGAGACTTTCTTAAAATCTCTCCTAATCTTATGGAACTTGGTCCATAAATTAGCTAGATACATCAATTGACATACACTTTTATCACCCGGCTCAAAAGACAGTTGGATGATTTCTGAAACTTCTGTCACTTGATGATGTGCTTGCTCCATATGAGAGGCCTATTAAATATTCTCGTTTGATTGATGAAGGAGTAATTCAACAACTTGTTCTCTGTATTCTTGATTTTGAGAAGAACTAGTTGAGGCCTGTTCTTGGGCAAGGTTTTGATTACAAACAAAACCCATTGACTATGGCCGACCACGAGCAATAACATTTCATGAGACCATTTTCGGCGGGATTTGCTGACTGGAGAGTACAGTGAAATGTAGTGCTCCATGAACACCCCAACCCCTGATATGAATACCAAATGGGTCATTGGCAATTAATTGGCACAATATTCTTAGTGTTCCAAGGCATGAACGTTGAAGGGCTCTCTGCTACTTTTCATCCTTCAGGTATCGAGAGATTGATAGAGATGCCAAGTCAATTTGGTGTTGTAACCCTTCTATTATCTTAACATGATTTTCATATTCATCAAAAAATAATACTTTATTTTTCAACTGAAAAAGATTTTTCCATATGTTGAGACGAATATCATGAATTCCATCTTCCGTCAACATCTCTGTAATGTCATACTGAGAGTCAGCCAGAGGCCAAAACATGACTGACACTTCACCTTTCTCCAGTTGTTTTCACATGTTCAGCATTTCCTCTTTATCATTTAATGAAGACTCTTCTACTTGTTTAGACTAGAGCTGGTTATTTCTTGTTGCTTCATCAGATTCAACAAGATCGGTAGAGAATTCACTGATCAAACTAGAAAATGAACGACCCAGGGGTGGTTCAGAGAATGACCTACACCCCAGGATATCTTCTGATTGAGAAAGTGTTTGACCTGATAATGGTAAAGAATTAGACATGACTGGCTTCACATTTTCAAGTTCCTCAAGATAAGAGGGATTTCTCTTCACTACATTGTCTATTGGAGAATTTTCCAAACAATGTGAATCACTACTGCGGAGAGTACTTTCGCAGCTAAATTCATCATCATGGGGAGGACCACCATGGTGGGTTACATCAAAAGATGAAACATTTTTCTCCTTGGTCTTCTGGCCACACAAAGGGTTCTTGTGGCTCTAATATGAAGATGAAACTTCGAGATCGACCGAATTGTCATGAAGAAAGCCTTCATGAGGAAGTGTCTGGTGAAAACTTTCAGAATTAATGTTCCCACTATTTGGAACTGAGAGAGCAAAATATTGAGTTGCAACAGATAGTTTTATAAGTGCATCAAGAACTCCAGCATCGAGTAAGGCCTTGTTACAGATTGGCCCTTGATTTCTTGACTGTGTTGGGCGAGTCTTCTTCTTAGATGCCTTCTTACTCAATTTGGCAAGTGTGTGTGCCTTCTCAGGAGAAATTATCAGGTTAGGATGATTATATCCACTAAAACCAGGTGTATATGCCTGACTTGGTTGTCCATATGATATGGGGGAGTATGCCCCACAACCCTCTTGGATTGGAACAGATGTGTGTGTCTGTTCTGGAGTGAACTGTTGATGTGTCACTCCACTGGTAGGGATAGATTTTTGTGTCTTTCCATGAGATGCTGCTGAAGCTGTTATAATATCCTGGGAGGCATCTAGAATATGAGCAGGGATTTGTTTATGCTATTTCACCATTGACAGAATGTTCTTGGTGACTTCAGCAGCCGGAATGGGGATATGCATCTTTTCCGTGCTTGGAGTAGGTGTATGTGCCTGCTCCTGTCCTCCTTTTCCTGTCAATGAATCCTGACAGTACTCATGTGTGGGGGAAAAGAGTTGAGTCTACCTCCTGTTTGTCACCAGAGCTTTCCAAATGACTTCTACAAGTTCTACCAAGCGAGACTATTGATAGGCTTGATCAATACTAGCAGGTGTATATGCCCACTGATTGCACTTTGCCGAACGTGGTTGACGAGCTCCATCATACGTAGTCAGACGAGCCTACTAACTAGCTGATGATTTATAAACAGGTGTATGTTCATGTCTATAGTACTCCGCCGGAATTGCCTGGCGAGATTGGCGTGATGCTGCCAGATGAGTCTGCTAGACAACAGAATTAAAATGGACGGATGTGTGTGCATGCTCGTTGCTTGCCACCAAGTTAGGTTGGTGGACTTCTCTGGAAACGGCAGAGATAAGAACCTACTCACTGTTGACCGGATTTCACCTCTGGCGATTCGTCTTGCCTGCTTGGGTTTGAGGAACCTGAGCCGAATGCCTGGAGATGATACCCTTATCATGTTGAGGGTGCACTGTCGCACGAGTCTGGCGGCGATTGTTAATGGGAGCCCTCAGGAAGGACTCCCATCTCCTTGAATTAAGGCCCTGAGGGACCTTCTCATTCACCTCATCAGAATATGGGAGTGAATGATGATTGTGTTCTAGGGATAATGACCCGAAATGGTTAAAGACGGTGGTTGGCACTGCCTATTTCTTGATCACTGATCATCGCTGTTCGGATGAACAGGTTGAATTATTGACATGAAGGGCTTGTCGAGTGGCCTCCAGAGTCGGAATATTACCGTTTTGATGGTACTCCTTAACCAGTGCATTTGATACCCATCGTTGAAGACGCTGAGTAGGTGATGTTGTCCTCAGAGTGGACGACGATCCAGTAGGAGTACCAGCAATAGCATTTGCAGTAGAGGTTTTCATAGCAGAGGTATTCACAGATGTGAACT
The DNA here is from genome assembly GCA_963277665.1 of Viscum album. Lineage (NCBI taxonomy): Eukaryota > Viridiplantae > Streptophyta > Magnoliopsida > Santalales > Viscaceae > Viscum > Viscum album. Next base: position 117,086,637 of record OY728155.1, on the reverse strand, counting down.
TAAGAAGAGCCATTCTTGTAATGTAGAAGATCTTGGAAAAGAGTGCCAGTTTGATATAACATACATAATAAAGATAAGTCCAACCACTACATCTTTTGGATGAGAAAATATTTTATTGATTGTTTTGTTTTCCCTCTCATTGTGTTTTAAATAGGGTCCTAACAAATAAGTAAAACATCATTTTAACTTGGTTAAGGATTCACGTCGGGTTCACCATTTTTTTGTTTCCTATGGAATTGGGGATTATCTCATTGATTTAAGATTCAAACATTCCAAGCGGTTTCTAACGGGTTTTGTTCATAGAACCGGAAACATCCAATGATTCCATATCCATTTGGACCTACTTTCCAAAGGTAGGTGCTCATTAGTTGTGGACCGATGAGGCTTAGGAATTTGCATTGGTTGAGAGGATGGGAGGTCAGACTCATCACACCTTTTTGAGGGGAATTATTTTCTACTCCGGGACTCTCTTTATAGATTTAAGTTTATGTTCATGAATCCTTATTACATTACCAAGTATAAAATGATATTTCCTTTAGATATGAAAATCAATGATTAAATATGTAGGAAATTTAGAGAACCTTTTATATGTATTTGAGGTTCTTCATCGATGGAGAAGTATCTATATTTGTTAGAGATTCTTAGTCAATGGTATCCTTAAATAAATAAAAGTCTCTTGGTCATTATGATGACCATAGTGGTTTTAAAGGAACTCAGCGGGGCACTTAAAGTTTATTGTCATTCAATAGGACATGGATTATTTCAGAGTTGGGATCATACCCACAAATGGGCTACCTATGTATCCTTTGTTTAGAAAAGGAATCAGAACCCACATAGTTCGAGTAAGGGAGTATGATGTTTAGGATTGATGGCTCAAAGAAAGATGTCATAATTACTTTTACACTCTAAGCTCATGTGAGTCATGCTCGGTGTGAGAAACAAGAGGTATTGGTAAAACCAGACAATTGTGCCACGAAAGATGCAATCATAATAAATGATGTGGGTCTTATGTATGTATGACTGCCCAAACAGATGAAGATTAAGATTTAATTCAGGGAAGAAATCCAGAAATAGGGTCCATAAAGGTATATGTACTTTATGGAGATTTGAATACTCTAATCTTGGGGCTTACTCCTAAAGAAGATGCCCAAGTTAGGATGGGACTTATGATTGAGTTTTATTCTTGAGAAGGAAGTCCAAATCAAAAGTAAATTAAGACTGGTTAAGAGAAATTTAAGACTGGGGCTTACTCCTAAGGATGAGGCCCGGGTTAAAGGGATTTGAAAACTTGGGCTTACTCCTGAAGAGGAGGCCCAAGTTAAGAGAATTTTAAAATTAAGGGATTTTGGGCTTACTCCTAACGAGGACACCCACATTTATAGATTTGAAACTGGGGTTTATTCCTGGAAAGGAAGCCTAGGTTAAAGGAATTATGGTTGGGGCTTACTCCTAAGAAGGATGCCCAAATTAGGGGACTTGGGCCTTACTCTTGAAGAGGATTCCCAAATAAGAGAACTTCGACCGAGGCTTACTCTTGAAAAGGAGGCCCAGGTTAAGATAAATTATGATTGGGGCTTACTTTTAAGGAGGATGCCCAAATTAATGAGGTCTTGGGGATTACTCCTAAAGAGCATGCCCAAATTAATGACGACTTGGGGCTTACTCCTAAGGAGGATGCCCGTGAATAGGGGTTTCTCATCTTAAAGGATGAGGTTGAATGAATGAAATCTCCAACTTTAGTGGCATAAAGATGTGTAAATCACTATGTTTTGAGAGATGTTCCACGAAATTTCTTTCAGATAAGGAAGTAAATCAAGAAAACATTACATAAATGGCTTTGAAGAGTGTCTTGAAGACTGACTCTTGAATAGGAGAGATGGAATGGCATAAGGGAGGTGAAATGGGCAGGAAGGGCACCCAAAAATAGAAGGGCACACAAGTCCTGGGGGGGGGATCGTGAAAGTACTGCATGGGCATGAAAGTTTTGGTCGCGCAAGTATACTTTCGTGACACATATATACTTGGGAGATCCTTGTCCAGTAGAGTAGTACTTGGGATATCCTTTACCAAAGCCTTTAGAATTATCCTGAGGTACTTTCAGAAGAGTGGCACGCAAGTTTCAATGAGTAGGTAAGGAGGCGCACAAGTGTGTCAAGTTCCCTTAAGGGTAAAACACTTAGGCGCACAAGTGTTAGTGAGTTCTAACACTTAGACCTTATTCTTCTTGTTTAGACCTTCCATTCTATGTAAATAATTACATTATAAGCGTTCGTAAGACTTGAAGAAGTGACTTGGGCATTCAAAGATCTATATTTGAATTCTGGAAAAAATCCTCCCCAAAATGGGGGGACCATCGAGGGTATTTATAGGCTGGAGAAGACACTGAGAGTTTTCAATGATGGCGTGCAAGTCACTTGCGCGACCATTAGGCGACGCACAAGTGTACTTGTGCGACAATGAGGGAACTTGCGCGACCCAAAGGAATTTGACTCTTTTTTCATTCATTTTTTGATTTTTGAAGTTTTCTTCAAAGGATGAATCAATTTGTGCTAAGTCATTTCCCTTTCAATTCCTTTAGACAATGTGAAAAAAAGGAGCATCAACAACGAACTACTTCCTAGCTTCCAAAAACTTTTTACCTATAAAACCCCCTCATCATAACATTTGGAGGAATGTTACCCAACCCTTCAGCTTCCAAATTTCTTCCAATTAGTGAAACTCCTAAGAATTAAGAACCAGAAAAAATGGATAATCCAAGGTACTTGGGATTCACAAAATCCCCTTTCATGTGTTCTTTAAAGCATCCAATCTAGGTGTTGATGCCTTTCACAAAGGCCTATTCCCTTCACAAAGTAAGTATGCCTTATGGGTCACTTGGGGATTCTTGAAGAATTTCTCCCTTGTGAAGCACTCCATTACTCAGCTAAGACTTCATCCTAAGGAATATTCTCCCTATTTTATGAAACCAACTCTTTCTCAAATCTCTTGACCTTCAGGAAGTACTTGAGCTTCACGAATCACCTCTCTTAGAGTCCATAATATTCAATAAACCTCTCTCCTAGACCTATATATGATTCCTCCTTTATGTTGAAACCTATTTGCGAATGTTGAGTGCCCAGAGGCCCCACACCCATCCACAAATGGTCCAACAACACCACAAGTCCCTACATAACTAGTGCCACCCATTCTTGTGGCCCATTCAACTTTAAGTGTGACTCGAGACTCCTAACTACCTCTCGATTCTTAGAATAGTTATACTAACACCAGTTGCTTCTCGTCATATGCATTTTAATGTGGACCTCAAAATTTGCCACTCCTCCCCATCATAGTATCATGGAATTTACAATGCCTTGATCCGCACATAGGTGAATGAGAATTGGTTATGTAAGTATAAGGGGTAGAGAGTTAGTCCCCCACATCTGAGATACATGATGTAAAAACTAGCTAACAACAATTTCCTAAACACATGTCATCAAACTTTGACCTTACCCTATATAATGAGAACATGATGCTCTATATGTGAGTGGAATGGGATGTTATCTATAGTTCCTACCCTTATATGTAATGATATACTCCTCACATGGAATTAGATACTCTCCACATGGAATTAAATACTCCTTGGAAAGCCTATATGCATAATCCCCACACCATTTCTCATTGTCACTTATTTCGAGAAATGAGCATTAATTCTACTGCTTCCTCTTGTTTCTCACATAGAGCATGACTCACATGGTCTTAGTGGTTATTAGTGACCTTAAAATCCTCCCAATCACATCCATTTAAATCCATATACATATAATCCCAAACAAGTTGGACCACCTCTATGCATAAGCCCCAAACAAATTCTCATTGGTGCCTCCTCCTTAGGTATAAGCCTCATCCCATTCTGAACTACTTGGGATTTGATTCCTAACTAACTGGGATACGTTGGTAGCCTACCTGAGGTCAAAACCCAACATCCTCACCCATAGTCCTCTTCTTTGGACTGTGTATTGGGTATGGTCATGCCCCACACCTAGGATACCACATATCCTCTAGGTCCCTCAGGAATCTCAATTCGTAATCCCCACGCCTTCTAACCAAGATAAATAATCTTATGAATGGAATATTCTATGTGTAATCTCCACAACATCCCTCATTGGCACACCACTTGTAATGAGAAAATCTTTACTATATGACTCAAAACTTCATGGACTGGTCCTATTGCATGACCTTAAACCGAGGAATCAAATTATGTGGGTTTTAATCCCTATCATCTAAATAGGGTACATAGGACACCTCTATGAGGTTCAATCTTGACCAGGGGTAAACCTATGTGCTCCCTCTTATGGATGCGATTCCTCGATCCACCTTCGTTCATTGTGTGAAATATTATTTTTATGGGACACACACTCAGATCCACATCCATAGGGAATCCTGATCCATCCACCTGGTAAACCTTCTCAGTGCTCCCTCCTAGGGATGTACCTTCACGATGTGACATCTTCCCTTTATGAAAGACACCTCATGGATCCGAATCTATGGGGTTTATGAGCCATCCATATAGGGTTCTCCTCTATGGGGTGTTCTCACCAACCTTCATAGTGTGACATATTCCCTTGATGGGAAAAACATCTTGGATCCTCCTCCACAGGGTGTTCTGATCCATCCAATAGTAAACTTCCAGGTGTGACATCTTCCTTCCTAGAGATGCACCTTCTTGATATGTGTATATGGGGAATCTAGATCAATTAAATTTGTATCCATAATAAATTAAACTTTTTCCTCTAAATAGATACATTTTTAAAAACATGGGATGCCTAATGTGAAATTCATGGATGATATATGCTCAGAACATCAGTTACCTCATGCTACACATGGGATTCCTGAGGCGATATCCTTGGAAGATATATATCTTTGGCAACAGACACCTCGTGGATGAAACTAGATTCCTTAGGCTCTATTCCTATGATTCCCCCATGAGATTGCATATAATGAGTAAGAATATAGGTGACCAATGTTCCTAGTATCCAGACATGCCAACGATGCCCAACATGACTACTCTCCTAACCCATGGTTTTTTAGCTATCAATACTCACTGGAATTTCCATACAAAATTAGTATAATTAACCAGTATCTATGAAGATATAGAACTTGTAATGAGTTTCACAAACACGACTTAAATCTATGAGGGAGACCTAGAATTGGTTATAGGTTCCAAGGAGGAATCCCTGGAAGGAGGATTGAAGTCCCATCATCCTATTTTGATCAAGGAATGGATATCACCATTGTAAGTGATGAAATTCACCTACCTTTGGAATGTGTGAATGGGGAAAAATAATGTAATTCTAGTATGTATCAACATTAATGGTGGTGAAACCCAGAGAAAACATATAAAATATAGCCATGAACTAAACTCCCACACAATTCATGAACCAAACATACATGACACAAACTTACTTTCACATTGTGAATTCCCCACTCTTATATATTTCAGTACCCAAACACCACTAAACCTCCTCTATGATTCCTCCAGAAATCACATGATTCAAAAACATGAAAATTAATGGGTTAAGGGATGCATGAATGTAAATGTTTCTAAATATTATCAATTTTTTCGGAGGGTTTTTATTGTATATATACAGTATCATTTTGTTATGGTGTTTCAAAAAGGGCCATGCATGAGTCTCGTGATAATTTTTTTGGGATTTAAGAGAACCTGAGTAGTGAAAATATATTAATGTGATGGAGAGGAGTATCCCTTAGTCCTTATGCACTAAGAGACATTCCATAAGACTTGAGTTGGTCTTTGTAAATATCACACATAAGGTGTGATGAGGTGTGATTTGTGGATTTTTCAATTCATTTATTGGTTGAGGATCAATGAATTTGATGAGATGGATATGGGAGTATAAGAATGGTATTTTAGTGAGAATTTGAGTTATTATATCTATAGTAATTTAGTATTTACATGGGGACATGGAATATTATATAATTTAATTATATATTAAATTGGTTGAAGAATGATATTTTTTTGTGGTTATGAAATTGATCAGTGTAGGGTATGTCTGCTATGGTGCTAGGGATGAGTAATAGATCGTCAATGTGGTTTGATAAATATGAACCAGATATCTGTTGAGTGTTTGACCTGAGTTTGGTCCTTTATACAGGTTATCATAAATCAAATGACCTTAGATTAATAGGAGAGAAGCATGCCTGATTTTGGAACATCTCAAGTGTTATACTCATAGAGAAATATTTTAAGGGAATCTATATAGTGTGGAGTTAATTATTCATTATTGGAGGGTGTAATGCTCATTACAAGTGAATTATAGTGAATACAGAGAGTGGAATTCTAGAAAGAGCTGAGGTAGTTAGAAATATATGAATTCATGCTATAAATATGGTATGATTGAGTGGGTTACATCTATTCATTGAGTTTGGTAATGGTAAGAAAATCAGCCTCAAGAATCATTAATGATGATTCATTAGGAAAATTATGAGGATAATACCATGGTGGGGAGAATCTTACCATCTTCTAGTTCATAGCCCTCATGTTGTAAGGGTTTTGCGTGAGGTTAGACTAGGTGTAGAATAGTTGAGATAACACCATGATGCCTATATTTTGGAAGATATTATTTTATTTGGTTCCTTACAAAATACCATTATTAGGATTCAAATATGGTCTTGGAAGAATTCACTGTTACAATATCTAGCACATGATGTAATTCAAGGTGATCCTAGAGTGATCTAGATCGAGGGTGAGTCGTTGCTCATGGGTAGAGTAAAATTACAACTTTGGTTGGATGAGGATCCAACTAGTGAATTAAACCATGTTTCATTTAAGAATTTTTTTGGGTGACTATTTTTATTCTACAATTCCTTCTATAGTTAACGAATTGTGATGTGGTAATTTTAGAGTTTTTTGGTTTAAATAGAATGAGTTTTTCTGTGATGGGAAACCCATTTTATGGATTGTTGGTTTAAAAGGAAATGTGTTTTAGGTGTTGGAAAAACAATGGTGAGATGAACAGTTCTTTCATGTGTGATTGGATGTGGTGAACTAAAAATAAAACTTGGTACTTCATATCTGTTACGATAGACTTGAGGATCTAACCAGAGATTTCTAGAGAAAATTTTATCTATCGGGGCTTGGTTTATGGTTTTTTGAGTTGTATCTAATTAAATTTAGAATTGATAGAGAGGAGTATTATTTGATTTTGGTGAATGATTGTAAGTCAAGAGATTTTTTTTTCGGTTCTTTTTGGGAATGATAACCCTTATGATGGGGAGTTTTAAGTAATATTTGATTTATAAATCATTTAAATTAATATAAAATTTTAATTTTTTGTCCCATGGTAGGGGTGGTTTGAGAAATAAACATTAGATAGGGTATATGAGTGTGTAGAAAAAACAATTAGGTTTTTTTCAATAGTTGTTGGGTGGTTTTAGGAGGCTTGGGAAGTAGAACAGGTGTTAGAGGGAGGATCATGTTATTGGTGTAACTATACCATTACTATAGTTACCACTGTTTACATCTTGGTTCCCCACCTTCTAGTTGGTGATGGTGCAATAAGAGGCTGGTGGAGCACGAAGTACCCGTTGTAAGCTTAACAAGTACCAAATAGATTATTCTATTTTTTCTTAGGGTAGTCAAAAAAGGAAACATTTAGGAACCTTCTATTAGAACATTATCCATGGTTCTTTTTCCCCAATGTATGTACTTATATAGGGTCCACACCCTTACCTTTCATTCCCTCCCCCTTTTCACATTTATTAAAGGGTAGTATATGCATATTTTTCATGGAATTTTAGAGGTATAAACTTCCCCTTATTCCTCTATTATTACTTAATATTCAACTATGATTTTATGATGTTTTAAGTTTGAATTTGATATCGAACCATTGTTTAATCATCCTAAATGTTGTGGGTTATTCATGTGTTGGGTTGAGGGTTCCTCTTAATGATGAATGATTTTAATCTTTCAAAATATTAGTTAATTTATATCATCCAGTGAATTCATTTAGTAAATTTAATTTAAATGAGTTATATTTGTGATTTTATATGTTTTAGATGAAAGATATTTTGTATCATGGAGGTGTTGTAGGTGTGTTTTGGACCTTGGACATGTCGTTGGTTGTAGTTTTGAGGATGTGACATTTATTAGTGAGTTATTTGTTATTATGACTTGTTAGGGATAATTTGTTTATTAATTAAAATTATTATAAATAATTGATAAATTAATTGTAAATTTTATATAATTAACTTTTATGGATGTTGTGGCTTGATATCAGGGCCTAAATGTTGGTGTGTCTTGGAACAAGCTAGGCTGATGATGAGGAGAGAATCATAAAGGGGTAGCTCTATTTATGAGTTACATGTTCTCTATAATAAATAACAATATTATTTTTTATGGTTGATAATTCATCCATTCATGAGATCATTGGTTCAAGTAAAATGTAATGGTGTTGTGAGTGCCTTTATGGGGGAATTAGGTGCAATTGGGCACCCTAGGATTAGAGTGAGTTCTTTACTGACTACTGAGTAAATGGAATCACCTAATAAATATGTTTCTAATGGGTATAGGAAACTGATTGAGTTTATTAGAGGATCTAGATAGGCCATGATAACCATTATGAGTATTTGATAGCCAAAACTAGTTCATTTTGGGGTGGTTAAATAAGTGTGAAAGGACTTAGGACTTGGGGTGATGTGTGATATTCCTGAACATCTCATACATGATAAGGATTACCCTCTTAAAGGATAATTAGATCTTTGTGTTTGTCATGAATGAGATGAGTCATTTAGATATAAATGTGGTGTGTTGGGGAGGGTTACCTCTTGAAGATGGGCATCATACCTCTCCTAAAAGAGATGTTACACGAGACCTAGGTATGAGTCATGAGGATTATATTGATGGTTGGGCAATGAGTTTCTAATAGACCTTAGGTGGAATTATATTTTCATGGTATATAAGAATAGGGATCAGGATGTTGATTTGAGAATTGGAAGGGGGATAAGAACTACACCATGGGGTTTTATCTATATGTTTCATATGATAGTGGTGTCACTGTGGGGTGTCCGATGCAGGTTTTACCAATGGGTAGAGACTAGGATTGGTCTAAGTAATCTATTGGATTCCATTATAGGTGATATGGTGACATTCATGAGTATGATATGTTTTTCATTTTTGATTTAGTCAGACTAGGGATTATTTGTAAATTCTTGGTGGGTGTTGAGATATACATTTAATGTTTTTCTAGGTCATGAGAAACTAGTGACGAGTTGAGACATAGATATGTGATGTGATGAGGAGATATGTTTCTTTTATAGATTTTATATTAATATTCGCAACTATGATCATGTGGTTGATTATTGGAGTTAATTTTTAGCCTTTAACGTAGTGAGAGATTATTAGAATGGACTTCCATGAGTGATACGTCATTAGATCAATATGTGATTATGATACCCACCCTATGTGAGAGTGGATTCATCAATGTGATGTGGCATGTGAGTATGTATGAGGCATTGCCTTGGGTGAGAAGATTCTAGAAACTACAACCTTGAGTGATATGTTATTGGTCTGGGATTTCATTGTGTGACCTATGGGAGCAATGCATTTTTTTATTGAGATGATGTATTACCCTGACCCTGAGTGAGAGGGTAGTGGTATGATTTCTAATAAAATTCTTGTTATGATATTGAGGTTGTGAATTGGACACTACTATAAATGAGAGGGTAGAAGTTGATACTTGGTATTATTTAGTTAGGTTTTGGTATGAAACCTACCCAAAGTGAGTGGTTAGGCATCATAAAATGGATGGAACCCCACCTCGAGTTATAGGGTATTGAATAGGATTTGTGGAATGAGGTGGCTTCTTCTTCTAATGTTGATTTAGCTAAATAGGCCAGGTAATGTTGTTTCATGGTTATCATATAATGATATGACATGCATTGTAATGCCCCAAATTTCTAAAACCATTCCTTGGTGATTTACCAAGGCCTGTAAGTGTTATAAAGTATTTCATGGTGTTTTACCCTTTATAATTTCCTAGTTTCCCTCATGATCACTTTCATTACAATATTTCTTGATTTTGTTCTTGTGGTTGGATAGTTGTTCTTACAGTTTATTTGTTTGTTCAAGTGGTTGATCATTTCCTTCATGAATTTGATTAGTTCCTTTGTGTGGTCCATTATATTGTTTGTGTGGTCATTAGATTATTTCATGTGTTTGAACAATATCTTCATGTGGTCCCTTGTTTTTATTATTCATTCGATTATTTTTCCATGTGGCCGGTCTGTTTATTCGTGTGCTCAATTATTAGTTTCATGTGTTTGATTAGCCCCTTCATGTGGTCAGTTTGGTTAGTTGTGTGGACAATAAGTCACATGGTTAGACTTTGTGGTCCCTTGAATCCTTGATGTATTATTTCCCTTCATTTGGTAGCTTCAAAAGTTTACAAAATATCAAAAAAATTAAAAGACTTATATTTTTCAAGAATGATTTTAAAATGTTTTTTAATGTAAAATATAGGATTTCTGGATTAAATAAACATTTTAAAATATTTTATGTGGGGATTATGTTGTGAAATTGAATTTCATGAATCCAAAGCTTTTAAATTTTGTAGTTTTATAGGATTTTAATTAATAAAATTAAAGATAATTTCAGAAATAAACAAGGGAATTAGCATGAGATTACACTAAGAGGGGGTGAATCAGGGTATAGACTGTCAATGGAAATTAATAATTTTTCCCATTTAAAGTGTTACTTTCCCAATAATATATTAAAATCTAAACATTGAGGGTAACTTGGATTAATCATTAATCATATATACTTTAGGCTTATTGATCTATTTTATTGTTCATGCATAAAGAAAATATAGACATTTATATTAACTTGGTTCTCCCTCACCGTTCTACTCTAAAGAACATGCAACAATGGTGTGTTGTACACCAAAATAACCATGAGATAACTTATTTTAAAAAATTTGGGATATGTCACTCTTATTCCCAATATCACTAACTTACAATTTTTATGGGAAACTCAATACTTTGTAAGGGTCACTCCCTCGAATGTTAATATATTGGATCACTATCAGTGGAAAGGATCACCTTCATAGTTTATGGGAATATATTTTCATCCTCCAACAACAATATATTGAATTACATCATTAGGTATGAATATATGATATTTTTTGGTCATGTTTGGCTTCTCCTTCACCTCTATAAAAATACCTTTATTTTTCACCTTCTCTATTTTCCAAAATCCCTCTGGAACAACTTCATTTTGTTGTATCCACAAGAGAAAAATATTTTATATTTATTATGGATTGCTCTTAAATGGTTTCTAATTATTAACTAATTCCATCCCTCTCACTAGAAAAAAATCTCTTTACTCTTTATGAATTTGATATGTAAATGTATTATAGATGTTTCACTTCTTACCATCTAACTTTCAATTAATCTAACTATTTTGATATAGGGAGGTTGTTCACCCATCAACTAAAAAATTTTCAAGATCATATATGGGATTTGAAAACTACCCAAAACTCCTACATAATTCCTCCATGATTTATCTAAAGAACTATTAATGAATAAATTCTCATGGGAACCAAGAAAACTCGTGGATGTGGTGTGTTATGAAAGACTATGGTGTAGCAATTGCCATTTTGAAACTTATGTGGAACAATAAAGTTTACCAAAGAATAGCATTTAATTATTTAGAATTAAATGTATTGTGGTATAAAATATATGATTTAAAAATGAACAATGTGGTTTGGACACCAATAGTTGACCAAATCTATACATCTCATAGGTAGTAACTCCTCTATAACTCTTCATTGTTTCAGGCATGATCTCCTCAAACTGCTTCTTACACTGAACTGATTGCGGCATGGATAGATCACTATGGTGTGATATCTTTTTGGAATGGAGATCCAAAATTCATTACTATTTTTAAAATTTTACCCTCCATGATGCAATTCATGGTTGTTGTGTGGAATTATTCCTCCCTAAGGGCACTACAGCGTTGCCGTTTCTATTACGGCATGGAAACCTCAAATCTTCTAGTGGTACTAATATCCCTTGGAGAGCACTTCTATGTCATGGTCTATTTGGATGTGTCATATCCTAAGTGTCCCAAATAATGTATTATAAATTATTCTATAATTCCCGTATCCTATAAGAAATCACCTCTCACGAATCACTAATTACAAGTAACAAGGGATGATCTCGGCTTCCTCCAGGCTTCCACCCTGCGATGTGGATCAATTCATCCATGTTTTCACCCAATTTCATGGACCATTATGTCCATATGTATTATTAACCTCATGAAAGACTTCCTACCTCTTGGTGTCATCATGGATGGTTTTCCTTTCTATTTCCCCAATATGGCCGAGCTTGCTCCCACATATATAGGGTTGTGATTAACATGGCTATCTAGCCAAGGGTTGGCCTTATTTTTTAATCCTCTATTATTTATTATAGTTGAACCATAAAAACTTAGTCGTATTAATGGTGACTACATGGTGCAAAAACATTGGAGTTATCCCCCAATATCTCTCCTTTTGGAAAACTTTCACACTTGTTCAAAACACTCTATGAACTTCACTTTTGGTATGCCTCCAAAAAAATTCCACTTGTCCAATTATCACTTTTTCAAAACATAAACATGTATATATATGATTCTTATTGTAAAAAACATATCTTTTCCATCATATTTAGGATCAATTAATCGAACAAGGATAAATTCTTCACTTCAGTCATCTTCAACATGTGTTTCTAATAATGTTATTGTAAAGAAACAACTTTCTTAATTGGGATACCAACACATATCTGGTTATAAAACTTCACTATATTTATTATAAATAAATAATTAAAATATTATTATCAATAACCTTTACCAACATTTTATTCAAAAAAATAAAAATTCAGTCCTTTTTTATTGCTAACAATATATCCCTTTGAATTTTTTTGACAATACACAACAAACTTTTTAACGCCTTTATTAAATATACTCTTGGAAGTATCTTATACCCCATAATGGTATCTTATACCTATCAATATATATTATTATCCACATTATTATTAATGAAATAAAAATGTACTTAAAAATTCAATAGTTCTTTCCAAACATCCTTTTACAAATGATGGGATACACCTTTCTTCATTTTCCTCCTTATTATAGAGAACATTATCTTCACATCATCTCCCCCTTAATATAGGAAATTTTTTAAAGAAAACTCAACTAACCCTAAGGGATATCTTATCCAATTTAAGTTATTTTATCTGACCATATTTCAAAATACCTGCATTATTTGGCATCAACCACATGTTGATTATCCAAACCCTTTGAAACCACATGTTACACAATCCATAATTATTTCCATATATATTTTATCAAGAGATTCACTGAGTGAATTTACCAATTTTCACTTTAGATCTTAATAAATACTATAATCCTACTAATATGGAGCTTATTTTATAAAAAAAGAGTTCTTATAGTCAAAAACAAGGTCTTCTATATTCCTCATGAATTTTAATAAACACACAAAACAACTTCAGATTTTCCACTTTTAACAAACAACCAGTGATCTCCATCACTTCACTCCAAACCGTTAGTTAATTACATTATATTATTTTTTTGTGAGATACATACCACATAATGAATTAATTGATACCACTTGATAAAAATTTGATACCATATGTTGCAAGATTATTATCAATTTGAACAAATAATATAATTTGAACTCTATGCCTTTTAGATCTTCGTAGGATTCAAAAAATTCTAATAATTCATAATATACTTTGATGTTAATAACACCCCCCTTGAGACTTCATCTCTTTAAACCAATTTTTAGATCAATTATCAATGTAAAAAATGGGGACAAATCTTCAGATTTTCTAGATTCGCATTAAGCTTCATCAACTTATGCTTCTCAAGCACAACGATTCATGTGATTTTGAAGCAAAATTACCCCATGTACCATATCTCCCATTTAAATATACAAATCTTCATAAAAATTTATTATTAATAAATAACATGGGAATAAGGGTACCTAAAATGTTTTTAGGTTGAGGAATAGGGTTGGTCAAGATAAACCAACCCATCACCTTCCATATTTCCTTTTCTATTTTTTAGATTTCAGGAAAGGAGTGCAATGAAATATTCAAGTTATCCATAATCACATAGAGATAGAAAAATAAACCTATTTTTTAATATGTTCTTTGTGTGTTACCTCTTACACACTTCTTTGTAATTATTTTAATATTTTTATCCTTCCATAGTTTAGGATCTTCTATAATCATGGAATCGATCACACTTGAACAAGTAACTTCATGGGTTTCATCACTAGCGAATCTCACCACTGGATTTATTCCCCATTTCATCTTATTATTTTCACTATTAGTAGTATTTATAGGAAAACTTTGGAAAAACTCTCCTTGGATAGCGAAAAGTTACTTCTTAGAATACATCTTTCTTGGTGGTTTCAACTCCAAATTCTCTTCTGCCTTCTTTATAGCTGGAATAACATCTTGTTTTTTTCTAGATTTTTATTTTTTTTACAAAAGACATTTTTTGTGAGTTCTTGGTTTTTCATGCGTGATACAACATTTTTAGGATCATTTTCATTCACCAAAACATTAAACCTATTTCCATACTAATATGAAGTCTTCTTGGATAGGACTTCAACTTTTAATTTATTGTAGTGGAGTGTCTCCATATGGATTCTTTACACATCCATGCATCTATCTAGCTGAAATATCTGGTCATATGAATTAGGTTAGAAGGAATGAAATATTGACCATAATAATAATAAAACATTTAGTATCTTCTAACATATTTTGGAATTTTATCCACAAAACATATACTCATGATGTGCCTGAATCTTCTAAAATAAAAGAACTTTAGTTCTTTAATATTTTAGAGAACAAAAGTTATAGATTTTTTATTGAAAATATACTTACTTCTAGGTTTTATATTTTGATTAATTTTCATTGTTTCACAAGTTGAGATTTATTTTTGAGGAATATTCTTCTTTTTTTAGTGGTTTTCAACCTCTCCTAAAGGTCTTTTATATTCTCATAATTTTCTTATAGTTTTTCATAAACTTATTCAACACTAGGATGGAATCTATCAAATCCCATTTTCTTTCTTCATATTGTTCTCTCAGTGAAATATATATTGACTTTAATTCCTTTTTATATCCATTTTTTCAGATATCTATGGAAATATCTTTAAGTGTATATATTCATTATTTCAAATTAATTTCTAGTTCGTTTACTCTGAAATTCATGGTAACTTCTTCGTCTATTAAAATCCTATTTTAAAAGGATAAATATTCAATAATAGTGTAGTATACTCCTTTCATGATACTCCATCTATCATAAATTTAATTGCATAATTTTAATATCAACGTGATTTTGTTTTAATTTCATCTATAGAATCACATATCCACTTTATCTCTAAGATAGACTCTGAAATTTCACAATCAGTCTCCAAATTAGGGTCAGAATCAAAATTATTTGGTTTTTATTTTACCTTATCTAGAGAAAAAAAAAACTTTTTGGGATAACTTCTTCTTACTCTCTATCTTAATTCCTTTTGTCATAAGAAACTTATCACTTGTCCATTATTCTTTTCAAAAAAATAATTCCAATTGTATCCACATGTATTTAGAGAACTTTCCATGATTTACTTATTTGTGAAAGTATTACTCAAGATAATACTTTAATTCATCTTTGAATAAAGCATAAAACTTAATTTTTCTTTTATAAACATCAAATATTACTTTGTTTCAACTTAACAAAACAATTCCATTATCCACCACTTCTCGAGAAACTCTAAGAGAATCTTCTATAAACTAGATGAACTCCCTTTTTTATGATTTGAAATTATTACCATTAAAGAAAGGATCCTTCACTATGGATTCCTTCTTCAATTCCACTTCTATTCAATTTAGAGCAATAAAAAATCCAAAATTGAACCTATCCCCCTGATACCACTTATTGGAAATTAAAAAGTAACTTAGTGTGATATTAACTCGACTTGGGTGGTAAATCCATGTATCCAATGTCAATGACAATTAAAACTCTTTCACCTTTAAAGTATAATTTGACCAATATAGTTTTATCCTCTTAAAATTGATGGTCACTTTAATTTCTTTTTATCTATATATACTTTGGGTTTTTTGATCTATTTCAATGTATATGCATAAAGTAAATATAGAAACAAAAATTTACTTGGTTCACCCTCACTTGGGATACTTCAAAGAACTTGAAATGATGATGTGTCAGGAAAAAAATAACTTTGATCTCATTTTTCATCAAAGTCTAGTACAATGTCACTCCTAGGACTAGGATCAATGCCTAAAAAAGCATAGGTATAACTCACTACTTCTCAAGGGTCACTCCCTTGAACATTACTTCATTGGATCAATATTAGTGAAAATGATCACCTTCATAGTTTATTGACATGTAGGTACCTCCACAATAAGACTATCTTGGATTAAATATTCAGGTATAAATTCTCTATTTTAGTCTTATTGGGTTTCTACTTAACCAATATGAAAACACCATGATTCATCACCTTTTATATTTTCCAAAATTCTTCTAGAATAACTTCACTTTGATGTTTTCATAGTAGATAAAATATTTATTCTTATTCTTGGATTGATCTTCAATGGTTGATAATTATTTAATACCTTCAGTCCCTTGCTAGAACATAATATCCTTGGTCTATGACAATCAAATATGGAAATTTAATCTCTATAAAGTTCTAATTATAATCTTACTTCTAGTTCATATACATTTATTGATATAGAGAAATTTTTTACCTATTAAATAAAAACCTATAAAGTTGCTTTTTATTATTTGAAAACTTCCCATAACTGCTCTAGTATTTCTCCATGTTTTTCCCAAATAACTATTGAGAAATGAATTCTCATGGAAACCTAGAAAAATATTATTTGTTGTATGTTCTGAAGGACTATGGTATACACCTCACATTTTTTAACTTCTATAGTGTTGTCCGGTCTAATATGGTACAAAATTTAATTATTTAAACTTCACTATGGAATGGTCTATAAAAAAGTAGTTTATACATGCACATTGCTGCATAGACACCAATAGTTGACCAAATCCATATATCTCACACACAGTAACTCCTCCAAAACTCTTCTTGATTTCAGGCATGATCTCCTCAATCCCACTTCTCTCACTGAACTGGTTATGACATGGAAACATCACTACTTCATGAGATATTATAGTAATGTAGATTCTAAATTCTTTATTCATATTTTATTTTGACCCTCCATGTCACAATTTGTACCTTTATCATGGACTTATTCCTTCCTAAGGGAATTGTGTCATAGCCCTTTCTTCTAGGGCATAGAAATCTCAAATCTTCCCATGGTACTGAAATAACTCTACATAAAATTTTACACCATGGTCTATTTGGATATGGTGTAGCCTAAGAGTCACATATCTAACATCAATAATTCTTACAACATATAATAAGTCACCTCCCAAGACACACTAATTGTGAGTAACAGGGTCTACTCTTAGCCTCCTTCACATTACTTCCCATTGACATAGACCACTACTTCCTTTCACACACCTTTTCCTATGCATAATCACCTACCTCCTAGTGTATTCATGGTAAGATGGACTTTTTGGTTCCCCTATGTGGTCAAGTTTTCTCCCACATGTGTAGGGTTGATTTTTGATTGGCTATAAAGCCAAGGGTTGGCCTTATTTTTACATCCTCCACCCATCATTATAGCATAAACATTAACATTGTAGCATACTCATGGTGACAATGGCATGGACATGCTTTTCCATTTTCCACAACATATACCATTTTGAACAGCATTCACTCTTGTGCAGCACACTCTAGAAACTTCTCTTCTGATATTCCTCCAAACATCTTCCACTTTGACAATCACCACTTTTTAAACACTACAACTTGTATTGATATGAATCTTGTTTTTAGAAACATTCCTTGGACATCATATTTGGAATTTACCAACATCCCAAGGATCACTTCATCACTGTTTTCATCTTCAACACGTGATGTCAACAATGATATTGTTAAAGATCTAAATTTCTTCATTAAGATTCTAATACATATCTTTTTCATCAACCGTGGCCACCCTTATTGTCAATAAACCTTGACCATCTAATTTTAAAAAACCTTGAACAAACATATTGTCAACAAAACCAATGTTAATCCTTTGGAATATCTAAAAAATTGAACAAAAATGAATGTTTACTACGATAACATCTCATGGATTTTAGGAATATATATATAGAATCTCAATGTATGGGATTTCATCCATTCTAGACTTTTTTGTTTAATTACAGTTAAAATGAACTAGAACTAGATTCATAATCCTTGGATTCATGTACCTTTAACCCGATCACTCCATACTCATGATTCTATACATGTTTAATATCTTCTTTCCCACTTTGTTTACTCCAACACCATGTAGAATTTGATGTAAGAGTTTTTCCCTCCCTCTTGTTCAAACTTTATCTTAAAGTGTTGTATGGATAATCAATCCCTTTCCTTGTGATATAAAAGCAATGATATCACCTCCCTCTTCCCTCAATTTTACTATAGCGCAACATACAATAATTCTAGGTGGGTAATTATTGTTCTCTATTTCTTTTGGGAAACTATGTGGCTAATATGATTTTGTTTACCATTAGGTGGATGGTGTGGATTAACTAATTATGATAATGAATTGGATTAAATTTTATTAAAGGGGTTAGTGTATTGGCATGTGGTTACTCATTATATTTTATCATTTTATTTTGTCCCATGAACATTATAATCTTTATGATTATCACATTGTAACTACTTTAGATTGAGAACCCCTGATAAAAATTGATAACCCTTGTTGTGAATTATTGTTCAAACCCACCACTCACAAAACGTTAAGCACTTATATATAGATAGTGAACTTTTTATGCGTAAAGTGGGAATCTATGTAAAAACAATCATTCATGAGATGATAAATTAATGTGAATTCTACGTTAAATGGATGTGGGGAATTGTGTGAATTGAGAATATATATTTTTTGGCATCTTTGGTGTTTTTTTCTTTATGGTTTTGTGGGATTATTGGATCTATATAGGGATGGTGAGAAGTAGTTCAGATGTAAGATGTGTTGTGGGTGGTGGAAGTGTTGTGGTAGATATGTGGTTGTTGTGGTGAGATGGTTGGATTATGGTTTTGGAAATGGAAGGTGATGTGATTATTGATTTTGTGAGGTGGATATATTTCTATGTGGTGCCATCTTATATTAGCCTATTAGTAATGGAATATAAAATTGAAAAGGGTTTGGATTTATGTGGGAATAATTTTAGGTACTAGATAGATTGGTTGTCCTTAAATATAGGTTAAATTGGATTAATAAAAGAATGGTGGTTAGTAATGTTTTAAAATTGATAATGGTTAAATATATTAATGAAATAAAGAAAATTATTGGTATTTTGTGGTTGATTAGTATAGTATGGTTTTATTTAGTGGTGGAAGAATGGGTTAATGGTATTATGGTGTTTAAGATAGATATAGATGATGAATTTTCTATTTTGAACCTTTATTTCATGATTTTATTCTATCTATATATGTATATGCTTATATTTTTAGGTTACTTCTATATATAGTCCAACATCAGAAAGTACTTTATACCGACACCCAAATATTTCGGGGGGGGGGGGTTTCCTTAACATTTAGGGTGGTAGAGGAATAGATGAATGATTACCCCCTCTTCCCTTATCTTCCTTCAACAGTAGTATGTGGTGGAGGGACCCAGTTGGTGGAAAGTACTAACCGATGATGAAACTATTAGTGGAACTACTTAATCCTGAGAGGATAAGATATGTGTTGGGGGTCATGTTTGGTATGAGGATGGAGTTATATTTATTTACCTCACATTTATGATACCTAAATACCCATGTTATGAGGTTTTTGTTGGATTCGATGTTGATGTGGATGATGATATGGAAATAGTGAGAGATATGTAGATTATTAAGGCCAGCACGAGATGTTAGAGTCTGTAGGTGGTTAGGTTAGGTGAGGTTGTGACCTTACCCACATCAGGTATGGTGAAATTCATTGTTATTAAATGACATGAAAGGGGTGTAAGAATAGTATTTTTGATGTTGGGGTGTGAGATTGGAAAATCATAGGGGAATTTGGGATGACTTGAACCTGGGTGCCAATTGTAGTTTCTCCAAGCCAGGTTGGCCACATGTCATCATGTGCATATCCTCAAA
Source organism: Viscum album (assembly GCA_963277665.1). Classification (NCBI taxonomy): domain Eukaryota; kingdom Viridiplantae; phylum Streptophyta; class Magnoliopsida; order Santalales; family Viscaceae; genus Viscum; species Viscum album. The sequence goes on along the minus strand of OY728155.1, from coordinate 117,066,375 downwards.
TTCTAGAGGCTACCAAATAGCAGCAAGGAACTAGGTTGTGTCCTTGGGAAGAGTATTCCCTCATTACTAGGTCATATAATGGCGGATAAATATAATAAACGGTATATATAAGAATTAATATAAGTTAGTAAATGGAAATGTAGAAGCATACACTAAATATATTAGAAAAGTAACCCACCATAATGAGAAAAATAATAAATAATAGAAGTAACTGATCATAATACTCAAAATATGGTAATAATATAGGTAATGTGTCTATAAAAATGAAAAAAATTATACATTGTAATAGGAAATAAATTATCTCAAAACAAAGAAAAAACAATCCAAAAACAATCCAAGAATCTCAAGCTCCATCTTGATCATATAATTCAAAGATTCATAATGATGTAAGAAAGAAATATAAGGTGTCCAAGGTGGGATGGTTCCCTTTGACAACACATGTATATATGTAATCTTCTCAGGTACTAATGGTGGATCAGATAGGGTGTGAGATAAATCAAATTAGTCCACCAACAATGGTGTATATTACATCCATTCCATACAATTTAAACATAAATGGTGTATAGGCATGAATATATGAAAGTAAATCTATACATAAATATATATACTAAGTACCTACTTCTGACTCAGCTAGGGTATGAACATGTATTCATTTGAGTTAGTAATTATGTTCCAGATTATATATTAAGTCTCATGAGGTATAACCTCCACTTAAATCATGTCTTGATAGTAATAATGAAGGATCCAAGATGTAACAAGGTATCTTGTAATGATGATAATAATGATAATAATGAAAATAATGAAAGAGGATCCAAGTTAATAACTAAGGAATCTTATACCTCAAGGGTCAAGATAACTCAGATATAACTTGTAGCCTAGATATAAGGGTAAGAGTGTAATCTAATGGAATCAACCAAGGCACTACACAATAACATAGTACTAATCGAATCCAAGGAAGTCATCCATGAAAAAATGGGATAAGAAATGACTAGACCCAATGAGTTTATCCCTGGTGCCTTATGGTCGTTGAAGTCATGCTATATCAAAGAGTGTATCCAAGGAATCTTACAATAATAATGGAGGGATTCTATGATATCATACGGAAAATCCACCAGTAAAAAAATATAGGGTTCTAATGTGGGTATCCCCCTTGGAAACAATCATCCTTGAATCAGAATGGCATCCATGATTGCTTAAGGAATTATATTAGGAATACAAGTTAGGCTTGAGTCTAACCAATCTTATAAATATTTCTAGTTCCATATTCATTATTCAGCTTATAAATAATTCATTTAATAAAATAGTCTATGTGATACTCATTCCATTTAACAATTCATTTGGAATAATCCATTGCCGTTAATTGGTGTGAAAAGGCTAATAGGGCTTGCAACCATTCGGTTATTTTATTACTTAATCATTAATAAGATTCACTTTACTACCTTCCATTACAATGGACAGGGGTGCTACGAATATGAAACCAAACCATTTAATTACATTTAAATAGTCCAAGTGATATATATAATATAATTTCCAATTAGATTTATGAATTTTTATTATATTGAAGTACTTAACTTTGAAGGTTCATGTGAAAATAATACTTTTGATAGCCACTTACTTTTCATTTATTTAAATAATTCTTACCTATATCAAGGCCAAGTAAAATCACACCCGAATGGTAGTGCAGACATGCATAACATCCACTAAAGGAATAATTAAGGGAAACACCCTACATAGAGTGGATATTTTTGAGGTTGTAACGTCCAATGGAATGAATAAATTTTTTTAAACAAGATTAGGAACACAATAATGACCACTATAAGAAAGGCATGTGAATTAAATAGAAAACACCCAATGAAATTAATGTGAGCACAATAATGGAAATTTATAAAATAGCGAGACATGAGGGATGGGTCATTGACCACATAACTTATCATACAACCCTATTCATATTGTATCAGCCTTTATTTTAGCCTATACTGGAAGAAATATGAATAATTGATTAATGCCATGAAAATAGGGCATATGATCCCTTATCTAAATAGAATCATCAATGGAAGGAAGAATGAAAAATGAGTCAAATGGAATCAATCACTTACCGATGAACATATAATGTGATGAATAAGGATCAAATCAGACTTCAAATTGAAGAACATGATTAAAACCTATGCAAGAGGGTTTGGGGGCTCAAAAAGGGAGAGGGAGCGATCTCTTGTCCTCTAGAATGATCCAAGGAGGAAGGGGTGAGTTAAACATTTCATTAATGTAATTTTCATAATTTAACCCCAAAAATAGAATCCCATGGTTTTGTCATAATGTTGTCCAAACCATGCACCAACCATGAAAGGCTCGCTTCCTTGGAAGGGCACCCACATGGTTAGGATTTAGAGTTATGGAACTATGCGCCAACTGTTCGAATCTCCTCTATAAGAAACTACAGAAATTTTTCATGGGCATTTGGCGCTTGGAACATGGTTAGGAAATTTTTTCCCTACTTTACCCCATTTTCCAGCTCTGTGTGGTTAATAGAGACCATGCGGGATGGGTTGCATGGTTTCTACTAACTGTGTGGCCCAGTGTTTTTCTCTATCGGTCAGGGTTCCAAGCTCCAAACAAGCCACTTACACCCCCAAAACCTTTCTAACCTCATATAGAATCCATTTTAGGTTCAAAATACAGAATTATACTTAATTTAAAAGAATCCTTACTTGAGATAAAAAGTTGGGTTCTTACAGTCTCCCAACATTAAAGAACCCCATCCCCATGTTCACCTTCCAATGGTGGTGAAACACTATCTGTGAAAAATCCTAGAAAATGGGAATGTATGTCAGCCTCCCAATCACAAGTCTCATCTTGTACTTGGTCATGATTTCATAACACTCATACTAAAGGAACGTATTGTTCTTTTAGATCCTCTATGATTTGACCAGTGATGCGTATAAGATACTCCTCAAATGAAGAATCAACATCAATCTCAACATCCTCAGTATCAAAAGTATGATATGGTTCAACATGATAATGGAAAAGCTGTCAAACATGGAAGAAGTCGTGCATGTAATGATACCTATGTGGTAGTAGTAACTGATAGCCTATCAGACCGACTCTCTCTAAAATCTCAAATGGACCAATAAAATGAGGTGATAACTTCCGTTTCCTCTATATTCATGCATTCCCAAGCCCGAGAGATACCTGAAGAAAAATATGATCCCCAAATTTGAAATCTATATGTCATTGATGGAAATCATAATAATATTTCTATCTAGAATGATAATTAGATATACACTTCCCGACCAGTTAAACATTATCCAAATTCTATTTCATGAGATAAGGACCTAGTAGTTTTTCCTTTCCTACCTCTAACTAATATAGGGGTGAATGGAATGAACCACCATACAAGTCCTCAAAATTATCCATCTAAATTGTCGCCGATAAGCTATTATTATTGGAAAACTTGATGATAGGAATACGATTCTCCCAAGAACATCCAAAATTGAGGACACATGCTCTGAGAATGTCCTCTAAAACCAATACTGTCTATTATAACTGGCCATTGGTCTGAGGGTGAAATATTGTTCTCAAAAGTAACTATGTACCCATATGCTTCTTCAACCCCTACTATAACCATGATGTCAAATGAGTTTCCCTATTTGAAATGATAGTATGAGGGACCCCGTGTAGTTGGATTCTCTCACATACATAAAATCTTCCATCACATCAACTGAGAACATCCCTCAGATGGGAAGAAAGTGGGATACTTTTTTCATTCTATCAATGAAAATTGAAATTGTGTCACTACCTCTAGGAGACCTTGGTAATCAGACTAAAACGTCCATAGAAACAGATTCCCATTTCTATTATAGTACCAGAAGTGGTTGTAAGAAGCCAAAAGTTCAATGGTGCTCTACCTTCACCTACTGATAGGTGGAACACCTGGTGATAAAACCTACTATATAATGTTTCATCTCAGGAAAACAATAATAGCATCACATATCTCGATACATATTGGTTATTCTTGGATGAACTTCCCACTAAGAAGTGTGATACTCGCACATCGGTTCCCCTATCATATCTATTAGAACCTAGACACATCCATGAATACATAGGATATTGTATTTTTCTACATACCAATCCAAAGGTGGGTCCTCTCCTGAAATACTCTCCCAGAGAATTTGCCCCTCTAGATCTAAAAATTGCATACACTTTACCCTCTCAAGGAGTGAATAGGTAACTATAAATTATATGATTTAATAATAATCATGAATATCATGAAACTCTATATGTATCTTGGAGAATAGGGTCATTAATTTTCATTTGTCAATATATTATTCAGTGACATATGCCTGGGTTTTATGACTCAGTGCTTCAGCTACTGCATTGCCCTTTCCAGATGTATAGGAAAACTCAAAATCAAATGACTAGAGATATATGACTCATATTCATTGTCTGAGATTCAAGACACACTGTATAAAGATATATTTGAGGCTCTTGTGTTCTGTATACACCACAAAGAGATCACCCGTCAGATAATGTCTCCAGAAATGTAAGGTATGAAAACTGCTTCTAGCAGTAGGTCATGTGTTGGGTAGGTTCTTTCCTGAGGCCTCAACTACTAATATCCATACACAATAACTCTATCCTCATACATCAACACTCCACCAACACTGAGGCTAGATGCATCACAGAATATTTTATAGCTTTTTTTAGGCATAAGCAGTATTAGGACCAGTGCCAAATCAAGCCTTCCTTTCATCTCCTAAGAGGATTTATCACACTATTATGACCATAGGAACTTAGTACCCTTCCTTTTAAGACTATTAATAGGTTTATAAAGGTTTGATAACTCCTGTATGAAACTCTAATAATATGCAACCATCCCCAAGAAACAGCATATATCAAACACATTTCCGAGATGCTCCCAATAAACTACAACACTCACCTTATATGAGTAAACAGATACTCTTGATTTTGAGATAATATGACCCAATAAGTAAACTTTTTTGATCTAGAAGTTTTTTTTCCAATATTGGTATATATTTGATGATCTCTGAATGTACTCATAATGATCTCAAGATTCTTTGAATTGTTTCTATGAGTGTGAGAATACACCAAAGATGTTGTCTATAAAGACCACGAAAAATGAATCCAAATAGGGGTGGAAAACCCTATTCATCAAATCAATGAAAACAGAAGGTGTTTTTGTAAGACATAATGGAATAAAAAGATACTCATATAGACCATACCTTCTACAAAAATTTGTATGAGGTATGTCTAAAGGTTTGGCTCGTGCCTAATGATAACCCGATCTTAGGTCTATCTTAGAGAAAACCCTAGCTCCTTTGAGCTGGTCAAATAGATCATCTATTCAAGGAAATCTATCCAGGTAATTTAGTGTAACTAATTAAACCTTATATAATCCATGCTTAAAAAAGGGGCTCATCTGCCTTCTTGGTGAAATGCATAGGTGATCCCCAAGAGGATGTGTTATTCCATATAAAACCTTTGGCCTCTAGATCCTCCAACTATCGCTTGAGATTTTAGAGCTATATAAGTGCCATCATGTACAGAGGAATGAACACTAGTGTTGGTCCTGGAAAGAGATCAATCATAAACTATACCTATCTCTCTCAAGAAGTAATCCTGAAAAATCATTGGTAAAAAAGTCTCTAAAACAATCTACTATGGGAGGAAAATATTCCAAGTGTTCTCCCTGATCCTCCATGAAGAGACTATAAATATGGGTGTTCACTCCACCTAGCCCATGATTCTATAGTCCCACTCTACTAGACTATAAATACCACTTACCCTTGTGTAGATAACTGATTCCCTCTAGTGAGGTAAATGATACCCTATAGAAATAGAAGTCAGCAAAGGCATGATAAGGGACCATCCAATATATCCCTATAATGACATCAAATACTATCATATTAAGAATAAAGGGGTTCCATATGAAAGGGAAATTTCCTAATTAAATGGGATAGTCCCTGCATTGGCGTATTCCCTCTTACCATAATCCCAATAATGTATATAGGGACATTACACTACAATAATTATGAAATTCTATCCCAATACATTCCATGATAGATAAAGAGATGAAGTTGTGTAAAGAACCTATATCAAATAAAGTAGATACTATGATAGAGGATACTGTAATAGTACCTCATACTATAGATGGTCCCGCACTTTGATCTCTGGGTATCAGCTATAAAGCATTCAACTGACCTGATCCACATCACTGTGTTATTACTAGACTACCCTGAGTGTGTACACTCTAATGATGCTAATGATCAGAATTCTGGCTACCATGGACATGAAATACTCCACAACCAGTCATGCTAGTGCTACTCTAACTCCCTGCCTGACATGGCATAAATGATCCTTCCCATGAAGGTGGAGTTGGTGTGGATCCTATTCTACTAGAACCAAATGAAAACATCCAACAAAATCTCTGCAGATGCCCCATATAGACACAATCATGGAACTCCATCAAGTCTCTATCACACTAAGGCTTTAGATGCCTCTGTCTTCCATACTATTGGAATGCCACAAATCTTCCAGTTTGATTACTCTGACCACTATTGATCTGATGTGAATCCTAGTGGGAATGCTTCCTGCTACGAAAAGAAATATTAGCCTTCTGTGGAACTAAACTTATATTCCCAATACTATCACCCTACCTCTGGTTTCACTTAGTGATAAGATCCTGATTAACGATATCAAAGAAAGTAGGTAGGCAAAAAAAATTACCTGAGTATAGATGGAATACTAGATCGCATCCTCAAAGCATCTAGCACTAGAAATCTCATTACTTGATAATAACTATGAAAAGTGATACAACTCAATAAAATTAACTAAATAATCCATGACTAAAATATCACCCTTCACTAAATTCATAAACTATCTGGCTCAACCAACTTCCATCATGTGAGGGAAAAAATGATTATAGAAGGAATTATAGAAATCATCCCATAACATGCCCTGATTGTGACTATCCTGGGTAATCACATCCCACTAGTTCTTGGATAAATCATGTAGCATATAAGTAGAAAGTTTTTCTCTTAGATATGGAAGCTTATCCAAATTATCAATGATTGATAGGGTCTCCTCCAACCAATAATCAATAGCCTATGGACTATCATCCATCTAGAAGGTATGAGGATACTGCTACTAGAACTCACGTGTCAGATCATCCATTGAATGTGTAGGTCGTAGAGAACCCTACATGGACTGCATCAGTTGTAAGACACTCTGAAGAAGTTAATCATCAGTTCCCAGATTAGGTATAGTATGTGGTGTATCAATTGTCACTCCTAGAAATAAGACTTGTTGACCATGTCCCACCACATCTAAATCATGAAAATTACCACCATCTTGGCACACAACATGGAGATGTCATTGCAACATAGATCTACAAATTAAAAAAACATCCATCATAATAATTTATAAGCAGATAGAAGCACTAGAAGAAGATGCTTATAAGATAAAGGGATCACTACCCAAGATAAAATACCCCAAATACACACTTAAGCGGCCAATTATTGATATATTTTTAAATTTAAATTAAAGGGGTTTCATTTGATGAAGGGTTAATAACACCTGACCTCTTTATATACTGGAAACCATTTTTTTAATTTATGTTTCACATTTTTAAGTTTAAATTTCTTGTAAACTTATATCATTGTCTAATTAAAATGGATTGTCATTCCTATTAAATCAGTGCCCATACACATTATCATTGAAATAAACACCCATTTATTTTCTAATTAACCTAGTCTAAATTTTTCTAAGAATGCAACGGGTTATATACGATGGCTTGACTAGGTAAAATACCCATTCTAACCTATGAGGGACCATACACCTCATTAATTAAAACTAAAAATCACTAAATCACTTCCAAATAGTAGCATAGTAATATATATATATATATATATATATAAACAAGGCTCACTCAATAATAACAGGTAATACAAAAAAATTATCGCAATGAAATAGACCTATATGTCATGGAATATGAATGGGATGTGAATTTTAGGTGCCTATAATGATACATGATTGATGCGCCTTTCCCTAATCTCATTATGTCAAAGATAAAACACAAACCTAAATCACAATAATAATAATAATAATAATAATAATAATAATAATAATAATAATAACCATTACACATCATGTGTGTCACCCAACAATGGAAAGATATCAACTATAATAGGAAAAATCAATACAACAATTATTATTCAGGAAACTCAGCATTTACACCAAACATGGGTTAGATATTCCCATGAGTGGATCATAACCAAGTTCAAAATAGATACTAATATCCTCTCAATTATGTCTAAATGGTATAGAAATAAAGGAACTACTCTGATATCACATTGTAATGTCTCGAGCCTAGGTTCCACTCAAAGGTTCCCAAATCCTAGTTTGGCACATGGACTCAAGCACAAATCCCCAAATTACAGATGCTTCAAACTAGTATCAAGGGCCTAGGTTGTTTCCATGTGGAAACTAGACCCTTATTTCTAGATTAGAGCATAGTAGATAAATATAATAATAGGTAAATAGTCAAACAAATATAAGTAAATAGATGGTATGATCGAGAAAACACTAAAGACGCTAGACCAATAAACTTCCCTAATGGAAGCTATTAAGAATAATAAATAATAGAAGAAACTGATAGTAATACTAAAATTCTAATGATAATGCATGTCAAATGTCTAAACAATTGAAATCTAGGTGTGCATAGCATCAAGAAATACATTCTATAGAAAAGAGCTAAAAAACTATTGAATCATCCTAAGCTTCATCTCAGTCATCTGCTACCATGCTTCATCTTAATAGAAATAAGAAATATCTGGTTTCCAAGCCGAGAAGCTTCCCTTTATCAACAACTGTATACATGTAATTTTCTTAGGTACCAATGGAATCCTAGATAAGGTGTGAGATAAATCTCAGTAGGCCACCACTAATGGTATCTATAACATATATTCCATGTAATATAAACTAAAATAGTGTCTATGCATACATATATAAAATTAAAGCAGTACAACAATGTAAATACCTAGTACCAACTTCTTCCTCATCTGATTTATGAACATGTAACACTTTCATTTAGTAATGATGTTCCAATTTATATATTATTTCATGTGAGGGATAACTAGAACTAACATAATTTCTTAATATTAATAATAAAGGATCGACAATGTAATAATGAATCAAGTAAAGATGATAATAATGAAAGAGGATCCAAGGTAACAACCAAGGCATCCTTGACCTCAAGGGTCGATCCATCTAACTTATAACCTATATCATAGATATAAGGGTAAGAGTGTAAACTAAGAAGAATCACCTAAGGAATTCCACATTAATAATATTCTAACTGAGTCTATGGAATTCATCCAAGGTAAAAAATGATAAGAAATGACAAGGACCCATGAGTGTATACATGGATTCTCATGTCTATAGACATCACATTAGATCTAAGGAGTGTATCCAAGGCATCTTATAATACTAATGGATGCATCTTATGGGTATTCTATGGTGTCAGATCAGGAATCCACAAAATAGAAAAATCTCAGGTTCCAAGGTGGGTATCACCCATGGAAACTTACATCCATGGATCAGAATGGATTCCATGAGTGCTTGGGGAATTCCCTTGGGAATCCATGGTTGTCTCGATTATAACCACACCTATAAATATTTCAAGTTAAATATGCATTAGGAACCTTATAATTAATTCATTTCATAAAATAGTCCATGTTATACTCATTCCATTTTACAAGACATTTGGTTCAAGTAGTTTCCTTTCATTTGTGTGACTAGTCTAAGAGGGCATGAAAAATTTTAGTTCTTTGGTTACATAATCATTAATATGGTTCACTCTTTTTCCTTCCATTGGTATGAAAAGAGGTGTTAAGGAAATGAAACCAAACCATTTAATTACATTTTAATAGGCCAAGTGATATATATAATATACTTTCCAGTTACATTTAAGATTGTTTTATTATATAGAAGAACTTAACTTAAAAGGGTCAAGTGGTAAGCATGCTTGTTCTAGACACTTACATTTAATTTATTTAATTAACACTTAGCTTTATAAAGTTTAAGTCTAAGCACAGCCAAATGGTGGCATAGACAGGAATAACATCCAATAAAGGCATAATTAAGGGAAAAACCCTACATGGGGTGGATAGTGTTGAAGTTGTAACCTCCAAAAACAATAATAAAATTTATTAACCAATCTCTAGAACATCAGTGTGATGACTATAGTAAAGGCATGTGAATTGAACATGCAATGTATGATGAAACTGGTGTGAGAACAATGACAATAACTTATAAAATAGTGTGACATAAGGGATGAGTCATAGACCACATACCTTAATCTATTATGTCTCTTTTCATCTAGTATCCAAAAATAGGGCATATGAACTTGAATCTAAATAGAGGCATTGAGGGAAATAATAATGATTAATGACTCCAAAGGAATCGATTACATACCAATGCACATCCAACGAGACGAGCGAGGATAAAATTTTAATTCAGATCAGATAAAGAGATCAAAGCATATGAAAGATGGTTTGGGATCTCAAAAGGGGAGAATAAGAGAACTCTTATCCACTATAATGAGCCAAGGAGGAAGGGATGAGTTAAATATTTCATTAATTAAATTTCAGTAATCTCACCCCAAAAACATAGGCGCACAATTTGGCTACAGGGTTGGCTAAACCGTGCACCAACTGTGCAAGGATCAATTCCTTAGTAGTTCAACCGCATGGTTAGACTGAATGGTTAGACTTCATGGTTACAAAAACTATGTACCAACCATTTGAATATCCTCTTATAAAAACTACATACATTTCTTATTGGTGTACAGTCTCTAGCACACAGTTATGAAAAAATGTGTGCCCTGCTTCACCCCATTATCCAACCCTACATGGTTAGGAGAGACCATGCAGGATGGGTCATACATTGTCTAAAAACTATGATTCCTAATGTTTTCTTTCACCTTTTAGGGTTTGGAGCTTTGAAAAAGCCATGAACAGCCCCCAAAACCATTATAACCTCATAGGTAATCCGTATTAGCTACATAATAAAGAATTATAATGAATTTAAAAGGACCCATACCTAATATAAAAACAAATTTGTTACAGAAGTGGATATAAAGGACCGTAATTGATATTTTTATAAATTATCTTAAATAATTATTTCATTATTTGTTGAGAAATCCATGGTGGGGATGGGATGGATAAATGACCTATTTATGTTCTTTTTGGATTTTTTGTTTGTTCACTAGTGAGTAAGTATAATATTTTCAAATTTTCATGGGATAATTTCGGTATTATATTATACATAATACATGTAATGCTCATCTTACATAATAGAAAACTATTTCTCAGGTTTCTAGGAGGGTTTTATAAACTGATCTTTGTGTTTCCAACATGAAGTTTGGATCTATTATAAATCCACTACCATAGTTTTTTTGGTATTTTAATTTGTAAAATTTATTACTACTTCTTATCATACATTGTGGGATATTTTGGTTTCATTTATATTATGTTATGGAGTAGTTTTTTGTTTGGGTTTATTATCCCCTAGCCCCTTTCTTTATATAGAGTGTAATGCCTCAAATTTGAGTGTTTTACACCAGATGTGATTATCTCCACCCTGGGGCCTACTAGAGGAGATACTTAAGAGGTCAATAATTCAATTTACTATAGGCCTAATAGGGGAGCCAATAGAAGGGGTTCATTATAGACTGGTATCAAATCATTTAGTTTATAGATATGATGGAGTTTTGAGTTAGACACTAGTGAGGATTGTAAGGTAATTAAAGGGAAACAACATTAATTGAACTTAGTGTGATACATAGTAGGAAAGTCCATCTAGGAAACATGTTTTTAGTCCCCCCTATGATCTAATTCATGGTACATAAGCTTACTGAACACCCTAAGTAATATATTTCCATTTGTGGGGTAAACACATAAGAGAGGTACATGCATCCTGATTTTTTTTAATTTTTTATTTAACGAGGTGTTTTCAATAAATTAAAATAAAATTAATTAAATAAATCTAAATAAATCCCATGATAATAGGATTAGTAATTTCAATCTATTTTCTATATATATCTCTTAGTTATAATCTACATGAAGTTCAAGAGGTAGAGTTTTAGCAGGCAGATCTACTTGGTCGTCAGAGTATTGATTTGACAGATGAGGACAAGAAGTGGTCGAGGTAGTTTTATGTGTTCCAATTTAAAATTATAGAAAATTACCATATGATAATAATTGATATAGACAAGGTTCGTTTATTGGAGTATCTTAAGATCAACTTCAGTATTATTTATACATGAGCTAAGTACTAGGTTTCATTGACAGATAGTTTGATACGTGGAGCAGCAAGTTAGTGGTTGACACTGTATCCTGGAGAGTGGGAGGAGACACTTTTTTATTGGGATGAATTTTTTAGGTATCTTAATTTTTAGTTCTTATCATTAATTATGAACACATAAAATATTATGGAGTTACCCTCCATTCATTATGGGAGCCTGAGTGCGTGAGAGCTCAAGATTAAGTTCAAGGACCTCCTATTTTTCGATCCCAAAATTTTTCTAGATGAGGATTCTAGAGCATGAATAATTAAATAGTATTTGTGTGCAACAATTATATATTAATTCAACCTTTTTTACACTTACTACATATCTATAAGTGCATAAGAAGGTAGTGACGATTTAGTGGATGCACCCACATGGAGGAGTTCCTTAAGAGGGAGGTTAGTATAGCTTCTTAAGGTGAAAAGATTCAGGTGGATGATAGAAGATTTTGTGGTAATTGAAGTACCAATCAATTGGGATTCAGTCATAATAGTCTACATCATGCTTCCCTATGGATGTAAGTTCCTGATATTTTTTAGAGGATTTCCATTTTCATTCTATTCCTATGGGGTTCATGGAAATCATTAGCCTTAGTGCCCGAATTCTCTGGGTGGGTAAGCCCCTTTGCAGTATCAGAGTATAAATTTTTTGTTCATTAGCTAAAGGTATATATAAATATCATATTCCAACCTTGTTATGGAACTCTTCTTCCAATACCTAGATCATAGGATTGATTTTGAGGTATTCCTCAATGATGAAAAGCAGCTAGGCATGGGAAGATGCATATTATAGATGTTCTAGAACTGGAGGGGATAGAGGTTTCTCAAGGTACGATCAGTATATTTTCTACCTTAGTTCTATTTTTTTGATTCAAGAGCTTAATTTTCCTTCGTTTCATCTACTTTTTTCTTTACATTAGGACTATAAATGCAAAGGATTCCAGAACCCATTATGTTATCAAAATTAGTTAAAGGTCATGATTTGTTGTTTTATGTGTGTTGGGAATATAGACTAATGATGGGGTATCATAAATTAGTGAAGAATTTTTTCTTATTATAGATAAAACCATAGGATTTCATACTTGGTATGGATTATTTGTACTCTCTACATGAAGTTATCAAATGTTTCTATGGGAGAGTAATGTTTTATAATGTGGAACGCTAACGAGTCATGTTCATTGGTGATCAGAGTTATTGGATGGGTGGAAGGTATGAAGTGCCTATTTTAACTTATATGGTGAAGTTATTAGTGGGATCTTAAGATATGTAGGTTCATATAGTAGTTTAGGATATCCTTGATGCCTTTATATATGAGTTTGTGACCCTACCCCCTTAATGCACTATTGTTGAGTTCGAGATAGAATTATAACCAAGTGCGTCAACTATATTGATGGCCCCTTATCACATGGAAAACATAGAGCTATATGAGGTGAGGATATAGATCAATGATTTGTAGTATAATTGATTTATCAGGCCCAATATGTCTCTCTTGGGCTCTCCATTGTTGTTCTTCAATAAGGTGGATGGTAGTCTGAGGTTTTTTTGTATAATAATGGAAGTTGGATCAAGTGACGGTCAAGAACTGTTACACCCTTCAAAGGGTAGATTATATGTTTGACTAGTTTAAGGTATCCACAGGATTTAAAAAGACCAATCTATGTTTTAGGTATCACCAAATGAGGTTAACGAATGATGATATCTTGAAGGATTCCATTTAGTATAGTTATGGGATCATTGAGTTTGTGTTAATTCTGTTCGGCATCACGAACAAATCTATTGTGTCCATGGGGACCATGAAATCTTTAATCTATGATGTCATGGACCGTTTCATAGTCATGTTCATCAATGAAATTATTATCTTCTCAAAATTGGTAGAGGATCATGTTGAGCACTTTATAGTATCCTTCAGGTTCTTTGGCACCATAAACTCTATGTAATATTTTCCATGTTTATGCATTGGATGTGGAAAGTGAATTTATGTGGACATGTAGTTTCTAAACTGGGTGTAGCTATGTAACCCTAAAATATAGTGGTAGTTGTTTCTTGGGAATCCCTCAGTAATGTGTTATAGGTTCATAGATTCCTTGGTATTTTGGGCTATTACTAGAGGTTTTTGTCCAATTTATCAAGGATTTATCCCCATTAACAACATTGATCTAGATGAACTAAGCTTTCTCCTAGACTAGTTTGTGTTAGGAAACATTGTTATACTTGAAATAGATATTGATCAATTACTCAGAGCTTTATTTATTAGAGTAAGGGGTGATATTTTAGGTCTTTTATGACACTTCCCATATGATCTTGGGATGCCACTTGATGTATAAAATGGTGGTGATCTCTTATGGGTCTATAATTTTACATTTCTATGAGTGTAACTATTCCACCAATTATCTAAATTTGGTGATTGTGGTGTTATCCTTGAATATGTGTATATATTACCTCATCCATTAGCACTTTTGGGTCTTTATAGACACCAAGAGTCTGAGGTATGTTTTCTCACAGTTGAATATGAACTTACATTGTTGGAGTTGGATGGATTTTCCCTAGAACTGTGATTTTGATATCTCTTATAACCCAATAAAGTGGAATTTGGTAGATGAAATGTTTATCCAAATGTTGATATGAGATTTTTTTCAGGGTCCTAAGGATTTTTCAGAAGTGATGAAATAGATTTTAGTGATATATCTCGATATGGAAGAAGTTAGTGGTAAAGGTTTCCTCTATCATATGATATTTGAATTGTATTTGATGTGGTAGGTGGGTGAGTATCATAGGGGAGACTCAGAGGTGGTTGTGATGCTAGACCATGTCAACCAAGGTGATACTCTAGAGGGGTGGTCCAATGATGTTAGAAATTGATATTGTTTTAGGGGAGGCTATTGTTCTGTTGTCCATGTATGAGAGAGTTCTACATGACTTTCATAGATCAATTTTATTAGTATATCTAGATGTGTCAAAGATATAGCATGGATTGATAAGGATGTATTAGGGGCCATGGATAATGTGGTCAGTGGTAGATATTATGGAATAGTGTTTGCTTTCTCAGTAAATTAAAGTTGATTATTGTTTTCCTAAAGGGTTTTTGCAGCCCTTGGATGTACATAAGTGGAAATGGGGGTAAATGTGAATGGATGTAATCACAAAGATACCCTATGATCAGAGAGGTTTTGATTCTATTTGGGTGATCATTGACTAACGAATGAATTAATCCAATTTTATGGTGATCTAGGAGTTGAGTGAGTGGATTCTCTGGTGAGGAAGTACATGGAAGATGTAGAGATACTCTACGAGGAACATAACACTATCATGTCCATCCAAGATTCACATTTTACGCCAGGATTCTTGATAGAATCATAACATTATTTTGGTTCTCAGTTACACCTTATCATGGCTTTCCACCCCTAAATAGACTGAAAAATAAAGGATACCATCCATATGATAGAGGATATATTGCAGACTTACATCTTGGATTTTGGTAATATTGATTGAGTTTACCTATAAAAATATACATCCCTCATCCATTTGTATGGATCCTTTTCAGGTGTTTATGGTTGTAAATTTAATTCCCCATTGCGATTTATTGTGGTTGTAGAGTCATTAGTTCTTGGTATTGATGTGGTAAACAGAATGATAGAGAAGATCCATATGGTTAGAGAGTGGATTAAGGTAGTGAAAGACCATCATAAAGTCTATTATAAACATAGGATGAGGCCCCTAGAGTTTGAGGTAGGAGACCATGTGTTCATGAGGGTCCCTCATTATTGGGGGAAATGGAGGTTTGGTTATGGGAGTAAGATTTATCTTATGTTTGTTGGGACTTTTAGGGAGTTAAAGTGAATTGGAGATATGGATTATAAGTTATTACATCCACTGTGACTGGAAATGGTTCATGATGTCATTATCATGTCCCATATTCATCGATATATTCACAATTACTCCCAATTCACTGACCATGGAGAGTTGGATATCGAGTATGATGTGACATATTTGGAGTGGTCAGTTGAGATCTATGATCATTGAGAGAAAGTGTTTTGTGGGTGAGTTATTCCCTTGGTTCATTTATTTTGGATGCATAGTGGCTTGGATATGAGTAATTAGGATCCATAGACAAAATTATGTTCTCAATACTCCCCATGATGTATTGATTATTGTTTCTATACTTTATGCTGATAAGATTTGTTTTATTTTATGTTGGTATATGAGTTTGGTCTTCTTCCTTAGTAGATGAAGTTTATTGGTTATGTGTTTTTCTCCAATGATGTGTGGTTTTTTCTATTTATAATGATTTCCATGAGAGGTATCTCATGGGTGGTTGTTCATTCCCCCATTCCCTTTTCTTATTAGTTACTTTATTCTCAAGGATGATAATTGATTAAGAGGTATTTGATGTAATTCCTTATATTTATAAAACATTTTATTTTTATTTTTCCATGTCTTAGAGATTTTTTAGGGAGCTCAATTCCTTTTCCCCACTTTAAATTTAAAATTTTCTTTCATATTTACTTGACTAGCCTTTATTCTTGACTATTCTCTTTCAATCAGATAGTTATTCTTATGGTTGATCTATTTGTTCAAACGGTCGATCATTTCCTTCATGAATTCAATCAGTTCATTCAATAAGTATCATAGTTTTTTATATGGTTGGTAAATTCCTACATGTATTTGATCATCCCCTTCCTGTAGTCACTTGGTTCGACCATGTGGTTGGTCCATTTTTTCATGTGGTTGGTTTTTTACTTCATGTGGTTGATCTTTCCCTTCATGCAGTCTCTTTGCATGGTTATGAGGTCAATCCATCGTGTGGCCTATAAGATTTATCATAATAAAAGATCACAAAAATAATTAGTAAATAAGTAATGATACCAGTTATGCGATATTTATCACTTGTTACTAGAGTTAAATTTTTTTTCATAGGGCTCCATCTCTTAAAGTTGATGCTAAATAACCTTTTGTTGGTCACCATAAGGTCTCCATAAATTTCTTAATCTATTGAAACTATATTTTGAAATGAAATTCAGAATGGGTAACCACTTTTTTTATAATGTTTCGTTTATCCAATAGCTTCTAGGTATTTTAATTATAATTATATAATACCACATTATTAGTAAAATGGTATATAATCATGAAAGATCGGGAATTTCATTATGTTTCCACTAATATGACCACTCATTCCTGGTGGGATGATACCATATTTTTAGTATTCACTGGTAGTTTGATACTAATATAACTTTAAAAATATATATTTTACACCTTCTCTACCTTCTTATCAAACTCTACATCATTGGTTCTCTTTATTCCAGTATACAAATATCATATTCATATTTGAACATTATAGTGGTTGTTGGTCTCTACATGTCTAGTCAGTTTAGGGATATGATGACCATATACAAATTAAAAATTGATATACCTCTAGATCTTCTTTCAACTCATAATCATCTCTATATACAGACATATACATGGAATTAATACATTTCCACGGATCATATCTCCCTCTTAAGTATGTCTCACTTTCATTAGTAGATATTAGACGCATTTATTTACATGGGGAGAGGGGTTTCCTCCTCAAGTATAGAAGTGTGGTTGGTATTTCTAGACCAAAACTTTATTAAGACTATTCATCTATGTTTTTATAGTGTTGTGTATTTTCATCAAACCATATATACATTCTCGCTTTTTAAAATTTTCTTTATAATCCATCCCATTTTTTGTCTGGGATTCACTTAAATAGTGATAACTGTCCCACTGGTATAGGTTTCTTTTATTGGTGCATTGTTATTGCACCATATAGAATTATAATGATTCTAAACAAAGGTAAATACACAATATTTTTGTTGTTTCTTTGTTTTAGTGTATGTAAACACATTTAAGAATGCCTCTATATTATATTCCTTGATTACCATGTGAAAATTACTCCTTATCCTTCTCTCTCTATAATCAATTCCTTTATTTCTATGTAGTAAATTAAGAGTACACTCTCTCTAGTCCTTAAACCAATTTTTGATTATTTTATTCATTATTATTTATGACACTAAATATAGTTTTTTTCTAAAATACATTTGACACACTTCCAACCATATCTCCTTAATTCTATATATTTTGGGAATATTTTCATAACAACTTCTTTGATTCTATTTATGAAGTTACATGACAGATGGCCAAGATTAACACAAATATAGTGTCATTCATTGAAACAATACCTCATGTGATGTTTCTATCTAAGATGAGTTAATATTGTATAATATTATCCTATTTGGTATACCTCCACTGTATCTATATATGAACTAATAAAATAGTATTATTTATCACATAAATAACAGTATAATAGCATTATTCTTTGAGGAATTATTATAACTATCATGGAATATCTGAACTAGTTGTTTCCTAAATCCAGAATGATGATATTATTGTAGATTTATGATATCCTTTTATAATAACCTTCAAAAATTTACATATTCCCTATTATAATAAGACCTTCCTGAAGTTTTGTAACCCTTTATTCCCTTTATCTTCAACTGATCTTATAAATTATCAATGTGAAAATTACTTTTATCATGGACAACCTCATATGATTTTTATACCACCCTATAAGATCATCAATGGATTATTCATAGGATTTATCCTTTTCCATTCTTTATTTTCTTCTTTCACAAGATCCTTAATTACATAACATTCTTCCTTCATATCCAAGATCATTTTTAAAATGCATTCCTTTAAAGTCATACCTTCCTTTATCAAATTATTATTTTTCTCTTCCAAAAAAACTATAATAATATAATAGTTCTTAACTTCAAAATTTCAAAATTTAACTTCATTCATCAAGTATTGAATCTTCCCATCTTGGTTTCACTGAAAATTTCTAAGCTTACCACAAAATTTGGTTGCATGATCTTCTATATATAGAAGTGATATTGAGTGTGTATCTTTATATTTATAAGAAGAATCTTCCATAGGGTTATAAATATATATGAACATAGAAGTAAATTTTCCCTTATATAGTAGAACCCAAATTATTATTATTCCTCTTCATGATCTTCATCCTTTTGCATTTACGCTGATTACACTCTTCCTTTGATAGTTTACACACACAAATCATCAACTTATTTACATATATCTGAAGAAAAATATTCATTTTCTTTATTCATCATAGATGTTTTTTCATATATCTCCTCTTATGCTTTCCAGATATCAAAATTAGTACCAAAATGAATAATAATTTTTTAAACTTAATCTGACATATATTTATCCATGATATTATATTTCATTGAATTTTAAATTCTCCCACTGGGTATATCCATAACTGAAGATTATGGAATTCTCTTCATAAACTTCTTGCCTCAGGACTATAGGGAAACAAATCTTTTTCTAGCCCTAGATATTAGTATCTTTGAAAATTGGTTCCTTTAACATTGGATCCATAAGAGAACCAATTTTAAAACACAACTTATGAAGTTTAAAGAAAATTTAAAACCATTAGGCTCTTAAACCACTTGTTGGAACTAGAGACCCCCCTGAGGGGGGGGGTCTATTTAGGGTGTTTCCAATTTATATATCTTTTATTTTATACAATAATAATATTTTATTTCAGAATATTGGTTCCTCATTAATAATATCGTTTATTCAACATGTTTTATTTTTCATATGCAGCCAAATCATACAAATTTAGAAATTAAATAGGTGGGGATACCCTGATTTTACTTGGTTTGTGCAAATGGACTACTCCAAAGAGTTCACACCAACAATGTGTTAGTTCTCTTGGGTTGTAATACTCTATAGTAGGGTTATTACAATGTATTTCTAAAGGACTCACAACTTATCCTAAGTGAAAGTACACTAATTAAACTCTCACTGACTATTGGAGTCTCTGAATACAGAGTTTATAGGCTTGAGGGTATCTTAAATAGTTTATATACATGTTGGTATTCTTATTCAGATCAGCATTGGTTGCTAAAAAACACTACATCTTTTATCTCCAAATATATGTGCCTTAATTTTCAATATGATGTAAGAAATTTTCTTCAATCTAAATGAGATCGACTAATTTTTTTTTGAGGGTTGAATATATGACTTCACATAAACTGAAACAACCCTTATCTACTAGATATATTAATGGTACATCTCATAGTCCTCCTCTTGACCATATTTCTTTTAGCTTCACTTTAATATAAATTACATGAACTCCATATTATTTTTTAGATTAATAAAAATCCATATAAATTGATTTACATAATCCGTACTTTATCACTATTAAATTCTTTGATTTTGAAAAACATATTTAGAAATGTATTGCACCCACACTTATCTTTCTTATTATTATTTGATATACCTGATATGTAAATATTTCTTTAGTCTATCTCATTTTCTAGAGCTACCTAGAGGAACTTATATAGTTTCTATCCTAAATCTATACACAATGTCTAATAATAGAGATCTCACCATGTCTTTATAATATCCATGATCTTGTCATGTTTCCCTATAGTCAAAACATCTCAATTTAATTTGAATGAGTTCTATAAAAATATCTCTATGATAATTATTTTTTAATTAAAAAATTTCTTCTTTTCTCACTTTTTCCTCTCAGTAATATGATATTATAGTTACTATGTAACGTCTTCTAACATGGTTAGTTCATATCCCCAATTTCAATGCATTTTAAAACTATATTAAAACATTACCTAGATATGTGAACTCTGATCATGTATTCTTTCTCCTACAAAACCCATTAAATCTGGTGGACATATCATATTTTATTTTCACAAAAATATCATATAAGATTCCTTAATTACTTACCAATTCCATATTTTTTTATTATTTTTCAGATAATACATATTTTTAATCAGGATTAGAGATAACCCTTACATGACCCAAAAGCCCAAAATTCCTGGCCTAAATTCTTATAGGAACAAAGTCCTTGCATGTTTTTTACTAGACTTCACTTACACAACTCCTCCCCAACACCTCTTTAACATGTATGCATAGATCACCACCTAAATATATGGTCACCTTATCCTCACCCTATGTAGAGCTGTGCAGGGCTAAAATAAGGTGTCTTGTCTGCCTCATCCCTCCATCGTCCTGTATCTAATTAGAACTACCTTATGACTAATACCATTCTAATTCATCATTTCGACGTTTCTTCACTATATTTAAACTTCCCACTAAGTATTAATAAATATTTACCTATATTAAGTGATTTTATTCCCATGATATATAGAATATCTTAGAAACATTCCTATTGAAATTGTCAGTAAAATTCCCGACACTTCTTATTTTTCCCCAACACCAAATTTCCCAATCCTCTAAAATTCCCAACACTCTAAAATGCTCAAGAAAATAAAATAATGGTCTCCCTATATTATATGAATTTACATCTATGTTTCAACCATGGTAACCACAATTCGTATAATATCACTCACCATTTCAAAAAAGAAAAACCTCAAACCACAATGTTGAGATCCATGATGTGCTCTCAGGATGTTTTGAGTCTCACAAAACTCTTTTAACCTCACACACAATCACTGAAACTCTTATGACCTCCAAAAATTCTATGTATGGAATATCTATTTAACATAGAAAAACTTTCAATGTGAAAGTCCTTCCTATGTTGTTTTGTGAAAAAAATGTTTGGCTATTTTATACCCAATGCACCCATGGTCTACTTCCCCCATGATGTGTTCCACATTTTATTGATCTCCTAGATTTCCAAAATTCACTTCAATATTATCTAGTATTATCCTTTTTCCCACATCTAACTTTCAAATCAATTATAATATTCTTTATGGTCCTTATCACTCAACACTTATTTATATGCCTCACATGTTTATGCCCCATACTATGACTATTATTCTCTATAAATGGTTCACTATCCGTGTTCTCTTTTTCACACACTTTTCCACAAATTCCCTCCACTATACTTAAATATCACTCATGTGGTTTGGATCCCAATTATTTATTTCTATTTTATTTTCCATTTACTTTTCCTTTTCCAAATTTTTGTTTTAGTACCTTTAACCACAACAACCATAACATGTCTTGAATTACTTTAACATGGTGAGTGTTTCTGTTTTCAACACGTAGGCTTCTTATTTGAAGTGACATACAAAACACACAGGTAAAAACCTTCTCTTTAATTATTTTCACCTTTTGTGTAGCATGATTGGATTCAATTTGACCACTCACCATTATGTGGTTCATCTCATGGTGAATATTACTTCACTAAAATGCCCACTTTATTTTCTAAAAACATTTGTAGCTCAATGTCCACTATAGATTCCCCATGTTCACCATGGAATGGTATATTTTATGGTTAAATATTTCTTTAGGATTCTAATTTTATCTAGATTCATATCATTCACTACTATAAAACAAGCATTTAATAGCGCTGGCCTTTATCGGTGCTAGAAGAAATAATTGATAAAAGGTTCACTTTATCAGAGCTAAAACAAGCACTGATAAGGGGTCCCTTTTATGAGCAGTTTTTTTCTAGCACTAATAAAAAGAACCCTTTATCATCGCGATTTTTTAGCACTGATAAAGTGTGCTGTTTATCAGTGCATTATTTTTAGCACTCATAAAGGACACACATTATTAGTGAATTTTTAGCACTGATAATGGGTAAACCTTATCAACAGTTTTTTTAGAAACCATAAAGGAATCATTTATCAATGATTTTTTAGCACTAATAAAGTCCAAATATAATGAAATAATTAAATAAATAAATAATAATAACAAATTTATTTAAAAAACAATAAAAATCTTATTAATAAAATAATTATTGATAAAAATGAATAAATTGGTTATACTATATATAAATTATAAATACTAATAAATAGTATATATTAAATATATAGATATATAAAAAATGAAAATTATACAAATAAAAATTAAAAATAAGTAAATTGAAAAAACTATTAAACATTTTATTAATTAAATAATTATTGATAATTTTAATAAATAGTATATATTAAATATATAGATTTACATGAATGTATATAAATATGATTTATATAATAAAAAAATTTATCTTTACATTAAACATTAATAAATTTAAGGAATAATGTTTTATAATTAAAATTTAATACGAATTAAAAATATTAACTAATAACAACTAATAATAGAGATAATTGAATGTCATTTGATTTTTTAATTTATCATACATCAAACATATTATATTGATTTAAAATATAGTTAATTAATTCATATTTATATACAATGTGGACATACAACTATTCTTTTGGTAATTTAATCAAATCCTATTATTTATTATATATATATTTATTTTCGATATTTTAATATTTTCAATATGTATTCAAATTTATTTCAACATATATCCATTTTCTAATGATTTATATTTATTCAATCAAACTTATCCAGTTTTTCAATATTGTTAAAGCGTAATCATTTTTAATTATTCAATTTTAGTCATTTTTTATATGCATGCACTAAAAAATAAAATTTATTAATAATGTTAAAAAATTATTTGTAAAAAATTATTTATATATAATTTTATTTATAAATAAATGTATTTATAAATGTATATTTACTGTTTTTTGTATATTTATAATTATAAATAAATAAAAAACAATAGTTTAAAAACTATTTATATAATTATAAATATATAATTATATATAAATAATTATATATATTTAAATAATTGTAATATTATAAAAAATTTATTTAAATAATGAATATATTTACTATATATATTTAAATATATTTAACAAATATATATATATATAACGATATAAATATATTTTTTAAATTAATTATATAATTATAAATAAATAATTATATATTCAAAGAATTATAAAATTATTATTTTATTAAGAGTATTATTATAAGTTTTATAATTATATATAATAATTACACTCTTTTTAAAAAGATATTTAAAAAAATGGCATTATAAATATTTGTCATCGCATTTTTAATGCTGATAATGATCGTGACTTATCAGCATTAAAAAGCACTGATAAAATCAATTTTTATCAGCGCTAACATTTTTTCATTGATAAATCTCTATCTTTATCAGCGCTAATGTTTTAGCACTGATAAATATTACTTTTATCAGCACTTATTTACTAAGCACTAATAAAAGGTATCTTTATCAGTTCTTTTTTGAAAGAACTGATAAAACTTTCCCAATCAATTTTAATAACCCTAGCCATCATGAACCACTTTTTGATATTCGAAGCTCTTCATGGAAGTCAACTGCTATCAAAACTCCTCATTGACAAATCCATGCCCGAATCTAGGCTAGAATCAAGGATCCAACTATCCCAAGGCTTGAATCCGAGGCTCGAGTAATTCAAGGTTCAAATGCAACCAAGGCATGATTGAAATCCAGGTTTTTTAATATCTATAATTTCCCTCAACTATCCACTAAACCTTCTCATCCCACATTTGGGTATCCCAATAATTCCGGTTTCACTATCCTATAATAAAACAATCCAAAATTTGTTGTTTTTTAGATATATTGAAGTATTATTTTTCTCAATAGCATGAGGCTTTCCTTGTGATAGTATACGTACTGTATGACTTGAAATATATCAAAACCAATGTTGGGTAATGTTTTTGTGTGCTATAATAGGCTCATAATGCCAATATTCCATGAAATCTATATCTTTGGAATCATAAAATTTGAAAATATTTGTCGATATATCAGTTGGTGTTGTCATTTGTTTGGAATATTCCATTTCAAAACACTTGGGAACCTTTCTTTCATGTTTTGGTTGAGAAATTAATATAATATGATTTACTTGATTAACCTATACACCAAGGAAAAATTTTCACCAATCATATACATCTCACTATAATGCCTTATATTATCCAAAAAAATTCATTGTGATTTTTCCAATCCTAAAATATTATATCTTTGATATATATGAGTACCAACATCCTTTGATCATTATCATTCTTGATGTAGATGCCGTGATCAACTCTACCTTACTAAAAAACAACTTTTCTTAGATATTGATCCAACCTTAAATACCAGGTCCTTAGTGATTTCTTTATCTTATACAAATAATACTTTAACTATAACAACATTCTCTCATTTCCATCCATAATAAACCCATATGGGTTTTTAATGTATACTACCTCTTTATGAACTTTATTAAAGAACATATATTTGATATCCATTTGGTAATGTTAACTACATTTTCACTAAAATACCCAAAAAAATAAATTTTTACCAATGAGGATATAAGAGTAAATTTATCATAAATATAAATTCATTTGATTTAAGTGTTCCCCTTGAAAACTATCTATTGTTTATTTCAAGCCACTTTTCCATAGTTAATGAGTTTATTAGTGAACACCCACTTGATTGTGATAACATTTCTATCTTCTAGCATTGGATCAATTTCTCATGTCACATTGTTCTTATTCGAATCAAGATCCTCTTTCATGGATTTGATCAAATTATTATGCTTTTTATCCTCTCCAGATTATTTAGGCTCTATTTCAGAAACAATGAGGTGTTTTATAGAGTCTTAATCCTTCTAGTTTTAACCAATACTATTTGATAACCAATGAAATTTTATTCATTGATTTCAGCCTTTCTTATATTTATTGTAGTTCATAATCCCTCTTCATTTTACTCACCATCAATGTATTATTTTGAGTCTACATCATCACTGTGTTCTCTCCCCTATTATACTCAATTCAAAATTAATTTCATCCAATGTTTCATCATTATTTTAATTATTAACAATCCCCCCATTCTAATTTTTAAAAAAAATCTATCAATTTTATCTTTTCATCATAAAAACATCTCAAACCACCATTTTAATGTTTTTTTTCATTTTCTCATTATCTAATATTATCAATTTTCACTACTAAAAACCAATTTCCACTTTTAAGCATAATTACCATAAATTTTTACCAACCCCAAATCAAAAAATTGTTCTAATAGTTCTCTATAACTTTGTAAAAATATATCCATCTTTGAAACGATAAACCTTTAATTAATTCTTCTTAAAAATCACTTCATTTATTTCATCACAAATCTATTAAACACTATGTTTTTTTTACTTTAATCCATATAAAAACAAACCATTATTTAAATTTTTTTGGTTCCACCCTCAGGAATATCTGATTATCATCTATATAATTCTCACAAATGGGAGGCATTACCCCTTTTGGAGAACACAATGGAGTACAAGTTTCATCCTCATTAGTTTCATCTACCGAAATAATTGTTATTGCAATTTTTCTCTTGGGACTCATCCCCCATCTCTTTTATATTTCTTTTACTATTATATGTAGTATTTATAATATGGATGACTATTTCTTTGATTATTTCAATAAACATAGGTGTGTGTCCACAAAAGACGGAGGATGAGTTCCAAACAAAAAATGCAATGATAACTATATGAAAGATGAGCTGATGAGGATGAAAAGTTTCTATAACATTAAACTTTGGATGAATTCAGAGGATAATTCCTACCAAAATGGATACTTTATTTTCTAAAATTCAATTACCCATTTTCTTCCAAGCATACTAAAATTATTTGAAATAATCAAATGTTGAGTTTCCATTTTTAGAATTATATATAACTTTCACCTTGGATAATGAATATCTTATGTGTATTTATTTATTTATTATAAAAAATTAATATTTTATAAAACCAATAGAATATATTTCCATTATATTGGACGATTCAAAGCTTCAATAGAAGGTATATTATTTTCTCCTCATCTTACTAACTCCTTGATTGATTATTTCAAGATATATATTTACATTTTTTTATCACCATTCTAGATTTACTATAAGTATATCCATATGATCAATAATGTTTTCACATTAAAATCATTACCTATATAATTAGTGTATTATTTCATATTTATGTTTAATTTATTTATTTTTAGTATCAATCATACAATAATTTTTTCTTGTACAAGTGAAATCTTTTGTTTGAGCTGGGGTTGTTTGTTTTAAGATACTCCTACTCACGAGGGATTGCAATTCAAGCCTAAAACTGATATGTTGATAATAAGGAAATGTGTCAATAATTCATACCACCACAAGGAAAAGGTGAATTAATTCTACTTATTTAATTAATTTTTTCATCATTTTATCTATTATTTAAAAGTTAATTTTATTTATCATTTTTATCTGATACTTATTTATTTTTTAGAGATCTTTTGGGATTTTTTATTTTTCTTTCAACTATATCTAACAAGAGAAAAAAGAGATAAATTTTTTATTTCTAACAATGTTACAACATTTTCCATTTTTATTGTCTTTCTTTGTCGAGCTACCAACACTACATACTGATTAGATGTTTTTAACCAAATA
Source organism: Viscum album (assembly GCA_963277665.1). Classification (NCBI taxonomy): domain Eukaryota; kingdom Viridiplantae; phylum Streptophyta; class Magnoliopsida; order Santalales; family Viscaceae; genus Viscum; species Viscum album. The sequence continues at coordinate 117,038,720 of OY728155.1, read as the reverse complement.
TTTTTTTTATTATTGTAATACAGAATATTTGAGGAAGATCATGTGCCCATTTTGGTTACATTTTGTGATATAACGGGAACATGATCTTCCTCTTCTCTTCTGACTTTCAATGACGAGAAAAGTTTTTCAGCTAAGAACATTGAGTTAGTATGCAGTGTTAGAAGTTAGACATATAAGTACAATGTAAATGTGGTAACATTGAAAATTAGTATCTTTTGAGTCTTTGGGACATGTAGAAATTAGTCATACCTCAATCTGACAAGCGGTGTGAATGTTATGACACCATTTTCTTCTTTTTATTTAAAATTGACATTAAATTTAGTAAAAAGGACAACTAACAAACTCAAAACCAAGAAAACATGTTCCTATTGTTTTGATACGTTGGGGAAACAATCTATAAGAAATTTAGGATGTGTAGGAATTATCCTCACATCAATTTGATGTATGGTGTGACCAATATGACTCAATGTTTTTGTTATGAGTTTAAAATCGACCGTTTAGTTCAAAAACATTCACTCAGTAAAAATAGAGAAAACATGTTCAAATTTTCTTGATAATTTAGGACATTTATTCATATGTCATTTTTGATGTTTGGGATTTAGTCTCACATCAAGCTGATACACAATGGGATCGGTATGAGTCAAATTACACATTTCCAATTTAAAATAAAATTTAAGTAAAAGAAACAAGTGATGTACTAAAAACCAAGGAAAAATATTAATATTGATTTGATAATTTAGTAAAATGATCCATAAGTCATTTGAGATGAATATGAATAATCCTCACCTCAATATGATTCATGATATGAATGATATGTCTCTAAGTGCATTTTTTATTTAAAATTAACATCAATTTTTGTAAAAAGGAAAAATTTCATAATTAGAATTGAGAAAATGCATTCAGATTGTCTTGATACATTAGTAAAATGATACATAAGTCATTTTTGATGTTTAATAATCAGCCACACCTCAATCTGATACACAATGTTCTTGATATGAATCAATATGTTCGTTAACAGTTTAAAATGAATAGTTTAGTTCAAAAAACGCCACTCATTATAAAATAAGAAAACTTACTTGTATTATTGTGATAGTTTATAAAAATGATCCATATGTCATTTTTTATGTGTAGGAATTTTTATCATGTTAACCTGATATACGATGCGATTATTATGAGTCAAAGTGCATGTTTCTAGTTTAAAATTACATTTTAATAAAAAAATAAAAATGACAGACTCAAAATCAAGAAAAAATATTCACATTATTTTTATATTTTATAAAAATGATCCATATTCCATTTGGGACATGTTGGAATCAATCGTACCTTAATCTAATTCATGGTGTGACCAGTATGACTCCAAGTATGTATTTTTATTTAAAATTGACATCAATTTTAGTAAAAAGGACAGATGGCCTACTCAAAACCGAGAAAACACATTCCGGTACATGGTTTGATTGGTATGACTCCAAGCGCAACATTTTATTTAAAATTGACATCTATTTTAGTAAAAAGGAAAACTGGATTACTCAAAACTGAGAATACACATTCAAATTATTTTGATACTTTAGGGGAACAATCCATAAGTCATTTTTGAATTGTAGGAATTAGTTTCACCTCAATCTGATACATAATGTTCCTAGTACGACTCAATGTGTCCATTATTAGTTTAAAATCCATAGTTTAGTACAAAAAATCTCACTCACTGAAAACAAAGGAAACATGCTCAGATTGTCATGATAGAGTTGGACAATGATTTATAAGTCATTTTTGAAATTTAGGAATTAGTATCATTTTAATCTAAAACATGATGTGATCAATATGATTCAAAGGGAGTGTTTCCAGTTTAAAATGACATTTTAGTAAAAAAGAAAAGTGACATACTCAAAACTAAGATAAACCCATTCAGATTGTATTTAAACTTTAGGAAAACAATCAATAAGTAATTTTCGATGTGTAAGAATCAATCACATCTCAATCCGATGCATAGTGTGATCGGTATAACTTCAAGTGAATATTTTCAATATATAAGTGTCATTTTAGTTTATAACGTGTATCATGTCACCAAAATCGATCAAAAGAGTCTATATTTTTTTTCTAATCATTTTATTTTCTGTTACTTAAATAATTTTCTTATAATTTTTATCTTATACTTATTTAGTTAATTTTCATAGAGATAATTCTTGAAGAAGAAAATTAAATGGTGTGATGTGAAAGAATAAATCACAACTCAATATGATATATAATATTCTTAATATGACTCAAAGTTTAGTTTAAAATTAACACGTTTTTTTTAATTTATTTCATTATATTATTACTAAAATAAATATTTATTTCTTATACTAGTCTGTCTTTTTCTTGAGCAAGGTTTAGGATCAAAGAATAAAGGAAGAATTCTATTTTTGAATGTATGTAATAAATTTTACTTATGTAATTGTAAAATATAATGTTTTAAATATCTTTAATATAGTGTTTTTTCTTGTATTTGTGTTGTAAATTTATATTTTTTACTTTATTTTTCTGATTTCATGGTGTTTTTGGTGTAGTGGTGTGCTATTAAAGCACATTTAACTGGATCTACAATGTATTGTTGTAGAATATTTCAATACGTCTCTTTATCAGTGATTCTACAAACACTAATAAAAGACTAAGGATTTTAATATATCCTTGGTTATTGGTGCTTCTTTATTACTGATAAAGGCCATTTTTAGCATTGTTAAAGGCCTATTTTTTAGAAGTGATTATTTATTTGATCCAAATCATTTCAAGTATGTAATATTATTGAATAAACCTATTAAATGCCATTAATGAAAATTTCACCTTCATATACACTTGAATTTATATTTTACTAACTAAAACAAGGAAATCCTCCACCTCTATAGTTGAATATTTAATTCAATCACTCCAACACATATCTTGAAAAAATTAATCACACAATCATGTTGTTTAAATATAATGCTTTTGAAAGATCAAGCTACCAATGTAATCAAATTAAGTGAGTGACACATATATATTTGAAAATGTTAATATAGAATCTTATTTATTACAATATGATTTAGCTTAGTAGTCTTATAGGATTTTTTGATGACTCAAAAACGAAGTAGTAAATTCACTTGATAAAATATATGATTATATTACAGATGAGTTTAAAAAAAGATATTTGGAGTGTAAATTTTAATGAATATAGATTTTTTTTTTCAAAAATTAATATCATCATATTATATTAATAGGTGGTATATTGATTGAATATGAAGCCCAATAAATTTAAAGGAAAATTCATATGGTTTTCTAAGAGAATAATTATTTAGTTTTTAACTTATGGTGTCAAATATGCTAAGAATAAGTTCATAAAAATAATTATTTTAAAAGGACGATTAAAAAACCAGATTTCCCCAACATGATCCTTTTATAAATTATTGAAAATTTGGAAATAGGGGGAGTAAATATGATTGAGGTAGCCCTATTGAATTTTAGGATATATACGATTCATGATAATAACATTTTTATAGATTCCTTACGTGGAAAATATTATAAATCTAAAACTAAAGGTAATAAGGCCTCTGTATTTTATTGAAAAAATTATAGAAGGAGTTGAATGCACTATTAATGTGGATTAAGAATGATTTATATGGGTTAAGAAATATCTATTCCATTATTAATCCAGTTGAAGAAGGATTTATTGTGTAGTAATATTTTAAACAAAAAACCAAAGATAAATAAATTTTCCACTAAATATTTTGTGTTGGATTTTTTGAAAATAACTAAAGAAGTTGTGTAATGAATTGATGGTTGTGTTTTGAAGTAATGAAAACAAATTAAATCCTTTGTAGTGATGATGAAACATCATATATGAATTGAAGAGTGGCGATGCACATTGATGAACTTGTGTTGAAATACTTGGAAATATTATGATATCTCAATAAATCATAGTCATGGAGTTGTTAAAGAAGGTTGAAGTTGAAATAAGATGGTTGTGCCACATTACATAATAACCAAGAACAAATTACACTAGAGAACTAGTAACCACATTGTGACCAAAGTTTATGTTTAAAATTTTGGAAAATTCATTAATTTTTTAAGGTTCATATACCTTTCTATATCTGAAGAATCAAAGAGCTTCAAATTGTAATCCACGTTGGCCTTTTAGTAGTGGTATTTGTATTTTGAAACAAATAGGGCCAACCCTTACAAATGTTTTGGAGAAAATCACCACCATGATTCAATAGCAAGATCAACCAAGGTTCCAATAAAAGGTGATAGTGGTAGAGTAGATAGCTTAGTTCAAGTCAGTTCTAGGAGTTATGTAGGTCTATAGTGAAACATGGAACTATGGAGTAAAATATCATGTTGGACAGTAGGGTGACCCCCTTTACAGGGTAGATCCTAAGGGGTTTGTTCAGGTAATGGTTGTCATGTCTAAGGTAACAAAGCATCCTCATCTCAAAGTAAATTTTTATGTGGGATTTAACCAAAATAGGTTGTGCAACAAAACAGGTGACCAATATCTTGAATATAATGTATTGAATAAACATATGAAATATTTTGACTATTCCAAAGAAGAGGAGGTCACAATATAGAAATGGTCAAAGTAATTTTAGTCATTCTAGAGATTTAGTAAATTCCACATTTTATTTTAATTCCTATGACGTGAAAGGTGTAACTTAGAATATATGAATGTTTGTGATTTTTTATAGTTAACATTACTCCCCACCATGTTCTTATTGACAAAATTATAGTTAGTATTTAGATGAATACTTCCAAGTAGATGAAAGAGATTATATTATGGAGGGTCTTATATGGGTAGTGATACAAGTGCGATTATTATCAAATATACAATAGGTTACACTTTTGAGATATTCTATGGGCCCTGGCCAATGTGGTAGTTAAGTTCAATTAAGGAAAAACTGACTCAACACACTGTAAACAAATATAATGCATTGTGAGGTATTGTTTCTATAGAATTTGAGAAAAAATGATGATTTGGACATTTTATAAAGGTTTGTTGGATTGATAAATAACTTAAACTATAAAATAAAAAATCAATGGTGGATATATATTTTAGTATTAATCCAAGGGGTGGGATTGAAGCAAGAAAAATTTGATGTTTTTTTGGTATTTGAATTGATTTTTTTGAATTCAAATCATTATAGGATGTATGATTATCTACTATGGATAATTGAGTGACAAGAGAGTATAGAAGATAAAAAGATATTAAATATGAGAGGATAGAATAGGGTATTCTTAGAGAATATAATTGAGGTCAGCTACAAGGTCTTATGTTAAATATCTAATTTTAATAAATATTGTTGTTTCAATTTTCTATTTTATTGAAGAGTAGTTTTTTAAGAATAATAGGGATGAGTTTGTCATTGATTATCAGTTATAGAATATGTTGTAATTACTGTGAATATCTAGGAAGATGTGATTTATAGATTCTAATAGATACATATGGATCATTGAGGTGAAGTTGATAGATTGCACTGAAGGATAATTCCATTTCTTGAATTATTATATAAGGATTATTGATACGGTTTGATGTTTAATTGACGATCAATGTTAGAACTCTTATTATATATATCTATAAATATCTTGTGGTAGATTTATAAGAAAAACATAGAAATTATCATTAAATATATTTATAATATGAAGATGCAAGGAATATAAATTTCTTATACTAATCCTGAAATGACCTTCATATTAATAAACTAAAATGATATCTACAAGTATAAAAAATACTATCTAATCCCCTCTTATAAAAACTGTGTGAATGATAGTAATAGGCTATAGACCCTGGTATATTAGTTATCTATTCCATAAATTTGTAATCACATACTAGTAAATTAATGATTATTATAATATGAACACATAATTTATATGTTCTCCTTAACGTATCCTTTTACAGGTTAATTGTGTAAAATATTTGGGTTCGTTCATGTTTTATATTCCACATTTATGTATGATATATAATGTTAATTAATAAGACAAATATGTATGTAGTTAAAGGTTTCATAGTGTTCCTTACAACAAGGGAACATGATCTGAAGGGAAATGAAATAAGGAGAAAGTTTTAAATCAACATTTATCCTAAATTACCCCTATTAGGGTGTCTCAGGCCCCCATATTGTGAAGCTAGGGTAAATATTTCATAAACTTATTCAAATTGTTATAATATTTAAAAATATTTTTATAAATGAAATTAATTAACAATACCAAGCCTTATAGGATATATTCAACATCTCTAAATAATTAAAACGCACAATCACATTGAGTATAAGTTTAGTGAATAAAGTTTATTTGGACATTTTTAATCCAATGTGTAATGAACCAAACTTTTATAAATGAAATTCCCTTTTTAAATGAATAAGTATATTATTTATCCATTGTAAATATAGAAAAAACATGCACTATAATGGTTATATTGGACCGTTATAGTTTATATCCTATCATATTCAAAATACCATTAAGAATCAAATCCCTCAAAAATATATTTGTTGAAATAAAATAATATGATTAGTATATATTAAGGTTTATGATAAATTCTTATTAACATAGACAAAAGAATCGATGACCTCGACCAATAAGATCATACCCTATAAAGCCCAATTATCAGAAATTCTAAGGGAGATAAAATATAAGGTATTTCCATTGATCAATACCAAGTTGAGATCCAAAAAATAAAGAATTAGTGAGACTGATTATGGGACAAGTTTAAGATCATCGATATCATGACCCAAACCATGTTCATCGAGCCACCCCATGAGAATCCCACTACCACGCACCTTACCCTTAAGGCATTCACTAGTTTATCAAGGTGGTATGTATCTCAAACCTACTAGTATGAATATATATATATATATTATATCTAATAAATTAATTATTATATTTATTTCTTATTTTTTGAGATTAATAAATTATTAAGTAATGAGTTTGATAAATTTTTTGTTTTAATACGAAAAAACTCAAATTAAATTTTGGGGTAATATGCAAATTTAGTTAAGAAATTACTTTTGATGAATTCATGATTTTTATAAATAAATTATATTTAAATTAAATATTTTATATTAAATATAAATTATACTATATTGTTTACAACATGAAAATTTAATTTTTATAAGGGTTAAAAAACTGTTATTATAAAAAAATAAGTATTTTTCAATAGATAAGGATTTTAATTTAAAAGTTTAATTTGTCATATTTATAGAAAGATTTTGATTAAATAAATATTTTTTTTAAATACTGACATTAAAATTATCCAATAGTGAATGTTTTATAAATTTTTATGATAGTCGAATTTTGTATTACAAATTAAATACGGTATAAATATACTATGCGTATTATGACATCATAATGAAAAAAAGTGATGTAATATGTGCCATAAAAGGAATCAATGATCAAATATATACATACCCTTTAAAATAATGTGTGTTTTAGGTTATTTTATTAATTTTATAAATAATTTATGAATCCTCCAAAACCTATATTATATTTTAAGGTTTTAAAATCAATTCTTTGTAAATATGACTCACTTACACATCACCAGTGGTATTTTTTTAATTTTATTAGTTCATAGAATTTTAAAATAATAAAAACCATTCCTAATTTTTAGAAACTATGGTAAAAAAATGGAATGGTTTTTCGTTTTCATTACTTTATTGTATAGAGTCCAAAACCTAAGTCTGAAAAATAATAAACAACCCCCCTCTCTTTTCGTATATAAAACCAACCAAGATCCCATTTATTTTTATTAAAATTTTTTTTATAATGACTATATTTTTCCCCTTACTCTATGGATTCCTCTAAAGGTTCCTCCAAGATCTTAGAATCTCCTCTTAATATTTTTTAAATACCCTCTCTAGGTAAGGGATTTTTTTCTTCTCCTCTTTATTCAAGAACCTACTTTATGTTATGCCTTTTGTTTTCCATTTTAAAAAGTTGGAGTATATTATAAAACATTAATTTTACTTCTTGTATGATTTAAAAGTGATTATATACCAATTTCACTCTCATTAATCCCTCCCATGATTAATTATTTACCCCTATTTTGCTGTCGAAATTATCATGTGACTTTTCTATTCCAAACTACTATTAAAGAAACCTTTTTGTATTATGTCTTTTAATTCCCAATTTTTCATTTTGTATTATGTAATTAAATATCCCTATTAATGATATTATGATTGAAAATTGATGATATACCCCTTTAAATCTCATTAACACCTTTTATGACTCATTATGTACCCCCGTTATACCGCTAAAATTATCCTACAATGTTTCCATGCCAAACCTTTGTATTATAAATAACATCACCATTTACACTCAAGGTAATCAAACTATACATTCATATTATTATTTTATTGAGTAATTACATGTTTTTATTCTAAAATTATTAATTTTAAGATTAAATTTGATAAAATATTATCATATATTGAATGATCTATGTAGTACACTTATGCATGTACATGATATGAAAGTGACAAGTGCTCCTAAAGTTTTATAGAACTACAATGAATTGGGTAATGATTTAGTCCCATTATATGTCATATATGGGATTAGGGAGTAAAAATAGTCTACAATGGATATTATCCACCATGTTATGATGCCTTGGATATTATCCTTGACCTATGTTTTTGATGTCATGTTTATCATTGTTGTCACATTACCATGTTGCCTTTAGGCTATCATGGTGTATCCTGACTCATTGTTCAAGATTTTGATTCTCATATATTTTAAATTCAATTAAAATTAAAATTAAACAACATGTGAAAATTTCATAATTTTGTTCTTTTTTATTACCATATGGGGATTTATATCTCACCGTTTTATTATGTATGTCCCTAGGTTACCCTGTGTAGTTTTATAAGACTTGAAATTTTATTAGAATTTTAAGGAATTTTTAAATAATGTTGTTGTAAACAGGTATAATGTTTTTGTTTTATGTACCTAATCTAAAAAATACACTAGTATTATTGATCTTTTGGGTTTTACTAAATGTGCTTATATGTAATAAATCCTGAAATAATGTGTATTAGAGCTAAGGGTTGTCATAGAAGTTATCAAAGGAAAGTTTGGTTATTTTTGGTGTTAGGATTAGAAAAATATTTCAATAACCTTAGGGATAATACTAAACATAAGAAAAAAACCATATTTTTCTTTAAATTATATATTAAGTGGTTCCTAAGAGAGCACATCCTTTTCTGGATACTAAAAGTGGATGAGGCTTTGGGATGGAGGTACCTAGGTGTAATTTATCTGTATAGGGAGAATTGAGATGGATTCAATTTTCACCTATTTTATGACAAAAAACCTTGATACATACATGGTTTGACACTCCTAAGGGATATTCTTTGGTAAATATACATGATCCTCATAAACCATTACTAAGGGAACAAAAAAATCCCACAAGTTTTTATAGAATAAAAGAGATTGTGGAAAACTTATTTTGAAGACTATAAATTAATAGGTTACGGAAAATTTGTTATATATGAGTTATCAATTTAATAGTCATATTTTACCTTTTATATATTTATTAATTTAAAAATTCTCAAACCTAAGTCTAAATAAAATGATTAGAAATAGGGTCAAATAGTGAAATCCATGATTATCATCTATTAATGAACTTCAAGTATCCAATGTGACTATGGTTCAACACATTATTTCATATCTCACATGTTTAGTAGAACTATTAAAACTCCACCACAATTCAAAGAAGAAGATATATCAGTGAGAATGAAAAATTGGTCAATTATTTCATCTCAATTATATAACTCCTACCCTATCAAAATTGTTGGAAAAAACTTTATAGTGAACCTTATCATACCCCCATTAGAATAATCTGATGCAATTCTGGTTATGGATTGGCTTTCCTTATATAGATCCAATAGAAATATATGAGAGAAGAAAATCACCCTCTGTATCATGAATCATTATTTTATTCTATACAAGTTCAAGGAGGTGGATGAATCATATTTAGTACCCACATCTAATTCATGGATATTATTTCCTTGCGAATAAGAGTTTCTATACCAAATTTTTATGATTAAAGGAAATATCATCCTTAAAGACATGCCCATTTTGAGGGAATAAACTGACGTGTTTCCTAAATTTTTTTTAGTCTTCCTCCTAGGCAAGAGGTAGAATTTTTCATTGATCTAACACCTAGTGATTTTCCAATATCCAAGACTCTATATAGGATGTTCATTATTAAACTTGAGGAGTGGAAGAAGCAACTACCAGAGAATCTGGATAAGGGGTTTATACACACAAAACCCTAGGACTAAATAAGTATCTTGCAATATTCAAGGATTTAATGAATAGAGTATTTAGTGATTACCTTGAAAAATTTGTGGTAGTATTTATTAATGATATTATTATCTACTCCAAAACCATGGGGGAACATGAGGTGCATTTGAATAATGTACCAAAGAACTTGTGGAAATAAAATGTGCATTAAAAGTATAGTAAATGAAATTTTTAATTGGTGTAGATAACATTCCTGGGGAATGTCATCACTAGAAAAGGGATATCTATGGATCCTTCAAAAATAGAGTTGATTGAAGGGTGTCCTAGACAAAACTCTATGATGTAAATCTATAGATTAATTGGATTGGATGGGTATTATCATCAATTTTTTAGAAACTTTTCATAATTTTTAATCCCCCTAATAACGATATCTCAAAAATGACTCCAGTTTTTCTAGAATGATGAATGTGAGAAAAGATTTAAAGAACTGAAAAAGAGCCTAACCGTTGCACCTATAATCACATTACCCACTATTTGGGAAGGAATTTTGATGTATAGTGATGCATATAAAAATTTATTGAGTTGTGTAATCATGAAAAATGATAAAGTGATATCCCATACCTCCGAAAAACTAAACATTCATGAGAAAAACTAAAAAAATCATAATTTATAATATAATATAGTGATATTTTCATTAATGATTTAGAAACATTATCTCTATGGGGAGAAGTGTGGTATATATACCGACCATAAAATCCTTAAGTATATATTCACACAAAAGAGGTTAATATACTCCAATGAAGGTGGTTAGAGATAATGAAGGATTATGATTATTAAATCCATTACCATCCTATAAAAGAAAAATATATGGTATATTCTCTAAGTAGAAATGATATAAAAACTCTATCCCTGATTAGAATTTTAAGGGATACAATATTCAGGGTCATAGAAAGTATATAAATAGGAATAATAAAAGGATATTTATTCTACCTTAATCAAATAACTTCTCAACCACCTCTTCTTGATAGAATTAAGGAGGCTAAAAAAGATGATGAGTTTCTATAGTAAAAATAGAGAATATTCTAGAGTTCAACATTCTTGACGATGGATTTGTATGGTATGGAACCTAGATATGTGTCTCATAAAAACTAGAACTAAAGATGAAACTAATAATGCCATCTAGTTGGTAGTAAATCTCCTTACCAAGTCAGTATGTTTTGTTGTTATCAAGTAATATTTCTCTCTTGAACAACTCACTATAATATACATAAGGGAAATGATAAGATTACATGGAATGCAACTCTATATTGTATCTGATTGGGATATGATGTTTAGCTTAATGTTTTAGAGAATAATTCCAAAAGAATTGGATATAGAACTATTATTCTACACTTCTTATCACCCTAAAACTAATGGTTAACCTAAAAATACTATTTAATCCTTCTATGATATATTGATATCATGTTCAATGGGTTTCCAATGACTTTGGTATCAATACCTTTCGCTAGCGGAGTTATCATATAACAAAATATTCTATTATAGAATTCATATGGGAGATTATGAGGCTCTATATGGGAATAGGTTTAAGACTCCAACATTCTAGGATGGAGTCTTAAAGTATGATATTATGGGACCTAGTCTTATCCAAATGATGAAAGAAGAGGTTAAAACCATTTAGCATCACAAGAAATCCACATAAATTCTATAGAAAATATATACAGATATCTGTTAATGAGATTTAGAGTTTATGTCGATGATAAATTTTTCCTTTATATATCACCATGGAATAAATTCATGAGGTTTGGGAAGAAGGGAAAGCATATTCCAAGAAACATTGGCTCCTTTGAGATCTGTGATTACATCAGAGCGGTGACCTATCAACTAGCTTTTCACCTAACCTATATCAATTAAATGATTTTATTTATGTATCCCTATTGAGAAAGTACATACCAGACCCCTTACATGTACTAAATCAATAGGTGGTACCATTAAAGAATGATATTACTTATGAGGAGCAATAAGTTAAGATATTAGATTGTAGAGACAAAATTCTACAAAATAAGGCAACTCACCTAGTCAAAGTGTTGTGGTAGAACCACAAGTTCTAGGAAGTGACATGTGAAGAGGAAAAAGATATGAAACAAAAGTACCCTCATATTTTTTACTGTATGAAATGAAAATTTCAAGGGAGATTTTTTGGAAGGAAGGAATAATGGAATGACATAAAATATTATAAATGAAATTACATTTTTAAATGAATACGTTACTTATTTATTTAATGTAAATATAAAAAACACTTGCACTACTTTGGTTCTATTGGACTATTATAAGTTATATCCTATAAGATAAAAAATATTATTAATTATCTTGATCGTTGATAATATAGACATTGAATAGTAATCATATGGCTAGTATATATCAAGGTTTATGAAAAAGTCTTATTAACACATACAAAATAAGCAATGGAGTCAACCAATAGGATTGTACCCTATCAAGTCCATCTATTAAAGATTCCACGGGAGATAACATATTTGGTATTTTACCTTGATCAAACACATTATGATATCTAACTACTAAAGAATGAATCAAACCAATTATGGGAGAAGTTTAAGCTCATTGAGATCCTGAACAAAACAATGTTCATTAAATAACCCCATGGTAATCTCACTATGGCACACCTTAACCTTAGTGTGTTAGCTGGTGTAATAAGGGGTTATGTATCTTGAACCTAATTGTATGAATATATATATTTTCTTTCCAATAAATTAATTATTATATATATTATTTGTTGTTTTTACTTTATAAATGATAAATTAATGTGTTTCATAAAAATCATATTTTAATACGACCAAACTCGAATTATATTTTGGGGTAATATACACTTTCAATTAATACATTAATTTTGATGAATAATAAAATTTTAAAATAAATTATATTCTAATAAAATATTATTATTAAATATTAAATATTAAATATTATATATTAAATATAAATGAGAATATAATTTTTTTGAAGTGAAAATTTAATTTTTATAAGGTTCAGAAAACTGTTATTATGAAAGCCCATTATTTCTCAAAAAACAAGGATTTTAATTTAAAAGTGTAATTTATAATATTTATTTAATTATTTTGATTAAATAAATATTATTTTTGGGTTCATTATTTTTAATTTATCCAATGGTGAATTTTACATAATTTTTTGTGATAGTTGATTTTTTGAGTAAAAATTTAATATGGTCTAAATATACAATGTGTATTATGACATCATAATGACCCAAATTTTATATAATATCTTCCATAAAAGGTATTAATGACCAAATACATAATTACCATTTAAAATAATTTTTGTTATGTTATTTGATTAATTTTATAAAACCTTTATGAATCCTAAAAAACATATATTATATTGTAATGTGTTAAAATCAATTATTTGTAAAAATGATTGATTTCCACATCACTAGGTGTGTTATTTTAATGTTATCAGTTAATAGATAATATTTGAACAAAAAACATACTATTTTTTTTTTAATATTGGAATGTCTATATATTTGACTTCTTATGTTCATATTTGAAAATATGAAAAAGAAATTTAACACTTTAAACTAAATCATACATCCATCCACAATATAAAAAATTTATATCAATAGATAAAGTATGAAATAAAATAAATAGATAAACAATTAATATATTTAAACATGAGATAAACAATTTATTTACTATTAATAAGTAAAGAAATTATAATCATTTATAATTTAGTTATGCAATATAGACATTCCAAAATTAAAAAATAGTTTGTTTTTAGTTCAAATATTAACTATTAATATTATCTTTTTATATGTCATTTACATTAAATATATGGTTTTAAATGAAATATATACATTTTATATTCCGATTCTATTATGTAAAAATTTAAAATAATCTAAATATCACAAATTTAAAAATTATTAAACAATGACCATATAAATTATCAGAACTAATTTTGATATGTTTCAAATAATTTCTAAAATAAGTCTCTTTAATTAGACCAATTCAAATTAAATATTAAGAATAATTCATAATATTAACATAAAATCCATTATATATTTATCCTTATTTAATAATTTATAACCACCTTATAAATTACACTTATAATTTGCATATAAACATTGTATATCTAAATAAAAAGTCTTTCAATATAAATTTCAAAATTCTAAAATTAATTATTAATATTATGGATATTTATTTATTAATTTATTTATAAACATTTAATTAAATATTTTTTGTAAAACATATAATTTACTAATTTATAAATATTTTATCAATTAATTGAATATACCCAAATACCTTTTCTCTTGATTTAAAAATATTTTATAAAGCATACAATTTAATTCATAATTTAAATGTATAAAAATTAAATGTTACTAATATATCATATGTTATGGTATAAACAATATCATAACCTATCCTTTGGTTTGAAACTAAAACCATGCACTATGATGGGCGTGTCGTGGCCTATGATCGATAATCCCACATTATCAAACATTTTTTATTATATCTTCATATCGTATGTTTTGGGATTCCTATAATATATTATGAATGGCCCTTTATAACATTATCTAGTGGAACGTGGAAAAATACATAGTAGTATCCCTTTAATTCTTAGAAAATAACCATTTATGATATGTATTTATATCATAAAAGTGATGTGAGTCTCTATTTTACAACCATCAATTGGTTCCATTATAACTTATGATAGGTCATATAATATGCTATAATATATACAAAATGAAGGATTTAAAATATCTCAACAATTACAATATCTCATATCATGAGGTGTGGTCATATAATATCTTATGAAATATTATATCATATACCAAGTCATAGTGAAATTTTCCAATCAATTTTTACAAAATAATATATCCTATTTTTAGCCATAAAACAAAACATATAATGTTTTTTATGATAGGGAATATGAAAACAATATGATATATATTTAAATATTCTGTAAAATGGTTTAGTGAATCAAGAATCATTGTTAATATCTGATAACACTGATAGGTTACTATGGATGGATGACATGTGTTTAATATGGTGGAAGACAATAGAAACCATATTCCCAAGATCTCAATGAGAAAGAAAAACCATGTATAAATAAACAATAAAGAACCTATGTAAATTTTATTGATGAATGTTTCTATGACTATCTTCAATCATGAAGTGTATAGTGATATATTCAGTCACACTGAGATAGGGTTTGAATCAATGTGGCCAAAGTTTACAAAATTTCTTTCTCTTAACATCATTAACCCTCATAGTATTCAAACCTCAGAACCTATTTGGGTGAATGGATATTCATATGAATTACCAATACACCACACCACATGAGAAGAGTTAAATAAGGATAAACAAAAATGAAATATTTTTTTTCAAGGTTCAACCCTTATGTGGGTGAATACAACCTTACTATGTTCAAGTTGAGTCAGAGACATAAATATCCACTAATATAATCATGTCAATAATGTGGGGAAAGATAGCATCCTTTATGCCAAAGGATATCTATTGAAAATCTTATATAGTATCTTGATTATATTTTATACAGGCTCCCTCCAATATACAGATAGTCCTCTCAAACTTGATAATGAAAACCATCTTCTTGAACCTCCAAGATTTCACTACATTACATCATCAGATCATCTTCATCAACATAAATATTCAATTTTCAATATGTATTGTACTATAATATCATGAAATTCCTCTTTCTTTACTCTCTATTTTAATTTTAAAATGATCAACACATGTATACAACAACTTCGTTCATGTTTTCTTCTTCCTTCATAGCAATAATAACTTCAACAGAAAATATATATTCAAGAAGTATCAGCATTCTGGCACTTCTCGCTCAATATTCTTCATTATCTTTAAGATTCTAGACACATAGAATATATATGTGCATGTGTGTGTGTTTAGGGTCCTGAAAAAAAATCCGCAAAGGAGAATGATGATCACCTTTAACTGAAGGGAGATTCTGCCCAATTTCCCCTCAAAAGGATTAGGAAAATGTGGACAATACTGAAGGATGGCGAAGGAGGAACCGGTCTACGGACCGGTCTAATGTTAACGATGCACGACCGATTCCGCGAAGCGTCCCTCCTCTGTGGACAGTTGTTGTTCGTGATATGGAGGCGGATATCCTCCGAGGTTGTGTGGCGGGATTGGCGCCAACCCAGTTCACCATTCCGGACCGCCCCAGCCGTGAGCTGCGTCAGCCGGCCTGAACCGCCTCCGCTGTCATTCGCGAAATGGAGGCGGAACCCTTAGCAGCCGTGAAACGCTCCCCGAGTTTGGTTCACGAAGGAGTGTTTAATACCCCGTGAATTACGGATTGACCAAGTCATCCGTGAACCGGGTTTTCAGTCATGGGCCTCCGCAAAAGGTGCTGCATGACCATAGATACATCCTTTTCCCCGCTCTATAAAAGGAGATTGAAGAAGAAAGAAAAAAGGAGAACGGAGAGGAGATCGGTCAGATTCGGGTGGAAGGATTTTGAAGGAAGGATTAGGATTTCAGAAGTTCCAGTTCGCGAACTAGAGAAGGTATGAACCTGGTAATGAACTAATAATGAATGAAAAACATGCATAATAACTTGGTGAACCGCGAACCTAAAATAACAAAGAAGTGAAAACCACGAACCAGGGTCCCTCCGCGGATGTACTCCCCACGGACCAGGGAGTTTATGCCTCTTTTCCGATCCGCCGCACCGCGTAGCACCCTCCTACGCAGGCAAATCCCCAACCGACGAGTCTCCGGTCAGTGCCGCCCTTGGCCGCCACTACCTACATGGAACCCTCCGCGGACCACCCTGATACATGGATCGAACCTGGAGCCACGAACCACCTTTGTTCGCGTGATTCCCATCAGTCCACAGACTACCCTGGTTCACGGATGGCCTCTCCAGCCATGTAGCACTTCCCTACGCGAAGGGCGCCACCACCCATACCCCTCTAGGGCCTGCCAAAACCTTCGGAGTTCCCTGAGCTAGATAAAATCCTTCCAATTTCAATCCGGCCTGATCCTTCGCAACCTCCTCATTGGCCTACTCATCGGCCCCGAGCCGAGGCCTCCACCAGAGCCACCATATCCATGTGGTGTAACCCTCATGCACATCAGCGTGTTGTTTTGAGTGTACATACCAACGGTAAACTGGGGCAAATGGGTTTCCCCGACCCTTGGGTGGATCGTCGAAGCATGTCTGGGTTCAAATTCCCACAGTAATGTGGGGTCTGAGCCTGAGAGCCCTCTTTCTACCTCTACTCACTAGGATGGGGGACAACACGCTTCAGCATCGGGCACTTTTCCCCTCCCCAGAGAGGGGGCGACAAACCCATCCGAAGGCAGCCGTCCTCATGCACCTCAGTACTTCCCCGGGGAACAATGGAGGTGACAGGCACAAGAGCACCCCTTTCCCTCTCCTGCTGCGCTTTGTCTTCATGGGCGTCTATCCCGGAGTAAGCCTCGAATTTATGGGCCGCCCTCATGTGTAAGCCCCACTCCATTTCTCATGGACACACCTTTCACGATGTGATCCTCTGGTCCCTGCTACCTCTTGTTTCTCACACCAAGCATGACTCACGTGGGCTTAGAGTAAGCATCGACCATGAAAACCTCTTATGGGCCTCCTCAGAGTGTAAGCCCCAATACATCACCCTGGGCCTCCTCAGAGTCACTACTACAAAAACGGGCAAGGGAAGCGCGCCCTTATAACAGCGCTAAGCAAAATCGCTGATAAAGGATACCCTATATCAGCGCTAACATTACAGCGCTGAAAAAGCTAATGTTTATCAGCGCTTTCTTAGCGCTGATAATAGTAATATTTATCAGCGCTAGAAAAGCGCTGATAAATATGATCTGTATCAGCGCTAAAATTTTAGCGCTGATACAGTTGGTCTTTATCAGCGCTCAAAAAGCGCTGATAAAGGTTCGCCTATATAAGCGCTAAAAAAGCACTGATACAGAACACCTCTATCAGCGATCAAATTTCAGCACTGATATAGGGTATCCTTTATCAGCGCTCAAAAAGCACTGATAAAAATTATCTTTATCAGCGCTAAAAAAGCGCTGATAAAGAGACCCGGTATCAGCGCTATAATTGTAGCGCTGATACGGGGAATCTTTATCAGCGCTTTTCTAGCGCTGATAAATCATAATATTATCAGCGCTAGAAAAGCGCTGATAAAGCTAGATTTTATCAGCGCTATAATTTTAGCGCTGATAAAGGTAGCCTTTATCAGCGCCTTTTTAGCGCTGATAAAACCTTAGTCGACTTTTTTATAAAGTCGGTCGCACAGTGCCCTCGTTTTATCGCAGCTAAAGCCCTCGCGGAACCGTAACCCTGCTACTCTTCTCCCGAATACCGCTGCTGTGTTCGCTTCGCCGAAGCTTGCCGCCCTCGGTACAGTCGCCGTCCTCCGCCGCCCGCAACACCCTCGGCCGACCTCCACCGCCTGCCGCCCTCGGCTGCCCGCAACGCCCTCGGCCGCCATTCTCTGCCGCCCTCGGCCGCTCTCCGCCGCCTCCGTCGCCCTCCGCCTCACTCGGCCGCCCTCGGTCGCCCTCCGTGGCCGCCTTCCGCAACCCGCAACGCCCTCGGCCGCCGCCTTAAGGTAACAATCTATGAAGAAGATGTATATGTTTTCATATAGATAGATTGTGTATAGCTGATTCTCTCTAAGTGTATGCATGATGATGTCCAGATGTTGGGAATGATCATCATTATTTTGGTATTACACCAATATGTCATCCATAAAAAAACTACAATCTGGTCTAGGTACAAGTGAAATATTCAACTCATCAAGAGAATAAATGCCATGGGGAATTCGTCAACACAAATTTTATTATGAAGAATTCATAAAAACTATACATGATTTCAAAATTAGTTTATAGTATATCAGAATTTCTCAACCTCAAATGATGATAAACAAACCTTAGATCAATCTTAGAGAACAATATGGAACCCCTCAGCTGGTCAAATAGATCAAAAATACAAAGAAGTGGATATCTGTTCTTAATTTTCATCTGATTCATATTCTATTAATAGAAACACATATGTAATGTTCTGTCATCCTTCTTGGAAAATAAAACATGAGATCCCCAAGGTGACATACTCGAGCAGATGCACCCTTCATAATCTAACTCCTCTCATTGAGTTTTATGTTCCTGAATCTATTCTTGTTTCATTCTGAAAGGCGTTATATAAAATGGCTCAACTCCACGCATCAGCTCAATCATGAACTCAAAGTCTCTTTTAGGTGGTAGCCCTGATCAATTCTCATGAAACACATCCTAGAACCAGTCTACTACTGGGGGAAATATTTCTTGTTTCAATCCATTATCATCAAGAAAAATATTCGTAAACTGGTCTATGTTCTCACCTAGTTGTGGAAGAACTGGTCCTACATGGTCTACCAAGATATCCCATTCTCCATAAAAGACATGGGCTCTACCCTTATGAGGCATGACGGTCACTCATCTACGGTAAAAATCAATGTGATATTGATTAAATACCAAAAATTACATCATCACTATCTATTCAATTCATATCATATCAAGCATGTATAAATCCAAAATGAAACAATACTCACAAACCATGAGGGAACATCCCTTACGAAGACAGATGCCTTCTAATCACACCCCCAATGGTGTGTTGACCAACATGATCCAACAAAAGTACTCTAACACAAAACAGAAACCATTTACCAAGAGATAAGATATAAAATAATGAGAGGATCCCCTATTACAAGTCTCCTTTAGGTTCCCCTATTCGGTGCTCTGTACCAATATAGATCATCCATCACTACCCATATTACAAGAGTTCATGTAGAACCTATATATATGAACCATCATGATACATGATTGACACTTCACTAGTGGTCAAAGTCATAGGCCTAACATGTGACCAGACCTACCTCATTGATTGAAGATGACTAAAAACCTCTCTAAGAGAAAAATCCTCTCACATAGATACTCTATCCACCACCACCCTAGTGGAAGATATCATAATGGTGAATCCTACTATCATAATATGTACCACTAGATCATTCAATTGAAACCGCCCTACCATCACTACAAGTCTCCTTTAGGTTCCCCTTGGAAATGAGAACCTGATCCACCACCTCAACAAACCTCATAAAAAATATATTTACCTGGGACTTAATCTCACATCTAAGTCCATCCTAATTTATTTTTCATAGATACCTTATCTCCTGTCAACATTAGATAAAAACATTACTGGTATGTGAATAATCTAACATAATCTATCATTATCAAACATAATTATGTCAAACATATTAAATATTCATATTTTCATTTCCTCAATGTCGTAGGTTAAAAGTGCTCCATGAACATATCCTAGATTTTCTTCCAAGTCATTCCCTCCATATGCTCATCCCAAGACTAAATATCACAGTAGATCATTGTTGGCCCCCATAACATATACGCTACCAACTCTACCCTATTCTACTAAGGAGTAGAAAAGTTATCTAGAATATTCTAGATGAACTAAATTTAGAACTTATCTACCTTGGGTCCACCCTCTCCAGAAAACATCAGAGGGTGTTGCAACTGAACCTCTATTTTCAAGTCAAACACACTCGGCACTTCCAACCCTTGTCATTTCTTCATAAATTGTATAAAACAAGAAAGGTAATCCAAAAACTACTATTCCCTCTATCACTCATGATTAATGGGGGAACCTGTACCACTACTAGAATGAATCCTGAGTGCCTATACAAATCATAATAGAGATGATAATGAATTTTAAATTGTATAATGGATTATTTATTTTAATTATTCGTTCTTTATCTCACATGCATTTTAAATATAGTTTTTGTATCCTGAGTGCCTATACAAATCAGATAGAAGCTCTAGTGGATGCGTTTGGTTTCTCTCTGATAAAGGTATCTCTCATCGATTGGAAATCCTCTATCTCCTGTTATATCCTCCTTATAGAGTGATAGATAATCATCTTTTTAGTGAATCTAATATTCTTTTTTATGAATATTGATTATAGGTTAGACTACTTGATCTCCTTCCAAGGAAGTGGTTCCCTTCTACTGTATTTGGAAGTCTTCTTTTGTGTACTTGAACCATAAATACTAATATTTGAGATTCAAATAGGATGAAGATGAATAAAGATTGGATGGATTCTAATAGTTTAACAATAGAGTATGAGAACGGAGTGAAAGAGTTCATCAAGTTTGCAAAGGATCACACAAAGGATCCTTCTCAAATCCTTTGTCCGTGTTTACGTTGTTGTTATTCTAGACTACTTACTCCAGAGGAGTTGGAAGAACATTTGATATGTCACGGAATAGATCGGAGTTATAAATGTTGGAAAAAACACGGAGAAAAAGCGAATGTAGCTACTGGCTGGGATAAAACTGCGTTTTATGGATCGTCAGATATGAATACAAATATAGATAATGAAGAAGACCGTATGGAGGATGTGATTACAGATGTCAATGATGATAAAGATCGTATTGATGAAATGACAAAGACAATTCAAGATGAACCCCGTGATTGCCCAAAATTGTTTGAGAAGTTAAAGAGTTGTGCAAAGACGCCATTGTATGCTGCTTGCACTAAGTATACAACATTGTCAGCTGTACTGAAGTCGTATAAATTTAAAGCAGGCAATGGATGGAGTGATGTCAGTTTTACGGAACTACTTGCTCTCTTGAATGACATGCTCCCGGAAGATAATGAGCTCCCAAGCCAGACATATGAAGCTAGACGAATGCTACGCTCGATGGGAATGATTTCTGAAAGAATACATGCCTGCCCGAAAGACTGTATATTGTTTCGAAAGGAGAACAAATCACTTACAGAATGCCCAAAGTGTGGTGCTTCTCGATACAAGAAAGATAAATCCAATCCTACGAAAGTTGTATGGTACTTTCCAATCATTCCAAGGTTTAGGCGTTTATATGGAAGTAAAGAAACTGCAAGACAATTGTCGTGGCATGCAGATAAAAGAAATAAAGATGGGTTATTACGTCATCCGGCCGACTCTCCTCAATGGAAGAAAATTGATCATGAGTATCCTGAATTTGGAAAAGAGCCGAGAAACCTTCGTCTTGCGTTATCTACAGATGGAGTGAATCCTTTTGGTTTTCAAACCAGCACTCATAGTACATGGCCTATTATGTTGCTAAATTATAACTTGCCACCCTGGTTATGCATGAAGCGAAAATTCATCATGTTATCTATGCTTATATCAGGACCAAAACAACCAGGTAACGATATTGATGTTTATTTGACTCCTTTGATCGAGGATTTGAAGTTATTGTGGGACTCAGGTGTAATGTTGTATGATGCTTATAAAAGTGAATACTTCACGTTGAGAGCGATGTTGTATGGGACAATAAATGATTTCTCTGCTTCTGGAAATTTGTCAGGCTATAGCATTAAAGGAACTCAAGGGTGTCCCATGTGCGAAGAAGATAAAGAATCAATTAGGTTGAAACATTCATCGAAATCTGTGTTTCTAGGACATCGTAGATTTCTACCTCGTCGGCATAAGTACCGATCTTGGACGACATCATTCAATGGAAGTTCAGAAAAATGCACAACACCATCTCCACTAACAGGTGATCAGCTGTTTGAGAAAGTAAAAGATATGAACACTGTTTTTGGTAAACCATTTTCGAAAAACCATACGAAAATCGGTTGGAAAAAGAGATCAGTTTTTTTTGAATTACCATACTGGAATTGTTTGTACGTCAGACATTTTCTTGATGTGATGCATGTGGAAAAAAATGTATGTGATAGTGTTATTGGAACGTTGCTAAATGCCCCTGGCAAAACAAAAGATGGAATTAAGGCAAGGTTGGACATGGTTGACATGGGAATACAAGAAGAGTTGGCTCCCGTGAAAGGTGAAAATCGAATGTTTCTTCCTCCTGCTACTTATACTCTTTCTAGGGCAGAGAGATATCAGTTTTGCAACTTCTTTAATGATGTAAAGGTTCCAGAGGGGTACTCATCAAATATCAAGAAAATTGTGTCAATGAATGATTTGAAGTTAAAAGGTTTGAAATCACATGATTGCCATGTTTTGATGCAAGATCTAATTCCTATAGCTTTACGTTGCATTTTACCCAAGAATGTTCGTCATACGTTAACCAAACTTTGTTTCTTTTTCAAAGCTATATGTAGCAAAGTTTTAGACCCGGGGAAATTGCCAGCTATGGAAAAAGAAATTGTCATCATATTATGTGAATTAGAAATGTTCTTCCCGCCAACATTCTTTGATATGATGGTTCATTTGATGATTCACTTGGTGAGAGAGATTCGACTTTGTGGTCCTGTGCACTATAGATGGATGTATCCTGTTGAACGGTATATGAAGATTTTGAAAGGATATGTCAAAAATCGAAGTCGGCCAGAGGGTTGTATAGTGAAGCGATATATTGTTGAGGAAGCCATTGAATTTTGTATTGAATACCTATCTGATGTGGAAAGCATTGGTCTCCTGAAATCTCGTCACACTGGACGCATTGAGGGTGAGGGAATTTCTGGAAGAGAAGTTCTAACAATCAGTATTACAGATCGGGAGCAGGCTCATCTTTATGTTTTGCATAACAGTTGGGAGGTTGCTCCATATATTGAAACTCACAAAGAAATTCTTAGGCAGTTGAATCCATCGAGGGCTGAAAAATGGTTAGCAGATACACATAATCACCAGTTTATAGGATGGTTTCAGGACCATATTTTTAAGCAGTTGGATGAAAATCCAAATTCAATTTCAGAACGACTTCGATGGCTAGCCGCTGGACCAAGTGTGTATGTATTATCTTACAGTGGGTATGTAATTAATGGTTATACATTCTATACGGATGAACATGATGAAGAGAGTACCATGCAAAATAGTGGAGTTACACTAGTGGCTGAAGCGATGCATGTTTCTGGTAGTAAGGATAGAAATCCAATTTATGCAAATATGTCATACTTTGGCATTATCAAACTAATATGGGAGTTGGATTATACGACATTTCAATTGCCGATTTTTCAATGCAAATGGATTGATAACAATAGTGGTGTTAAAATAGATGAATGGGGATTTATGAAAGTTGATTTTAGTAAAGAAGGGTACAAAGACGAACAGTTTATAATGGCATCACAAGCGGTACAAGTTTTATATGTTCCAGATCCCGCAAACCGAAAGTGGTCGATTGTTCTGTTATCATCCAAAACTATTGAGGGTTCCGATGAAAATTCAGTTGAGGACGATCCTTTTAGTGGTACGTCACAATCAATTCGGAGCGGTCCCAATGCAGATGATGTTTTGTATGTTAGAGGAGACCACAATGAAGGGATTTGGATTGTCGATAGAGGTGTCAAATCTCTTCAACCTTTGAAAAAAAGAAAGAGAGTTCAGTAAACAGGTTATATTTTGTTTGTAATATAGATCTTGTTATCTCATGTTATTATCTTATCATTACAGAATTTATGTAATTTGAATGAACTGTTCAACCACTTTTGCAGATAATGACTTCTGCACATTCTGGTGCTCCTAACCTTGAGACTGAACAAGTCTCTCAAGCAGCTGCTGCTGCGGCTGCTGCTGCTCCTGCTGCTCCTGCAGCTCATTCTGCTGCTACTATTGCTCCTGATGTGGCTCCTGCTGCTCCTACTACTGTGGCTCCTACTCCTCCTCCTGCTGTGGCTCCTGGTGCTCCTACTGCTCCTTCTGTGGCTCCTGGTGCTCCTACTGCTCCTGCTGCTGCTCTTACTGCTGCGGCTCCTGGTGCTCCTACTGCTCCTGCTGCTGCTCTTGCTGTTGCGGCTCCTTCTCTTACTGTTGAGGTCCAACAACCATCAGCACATGCCGTTGATATCATAGTATATGAACATATATATGATGTTGATATCGATGAAATGGTCGGGAATGAAGGACCGACGTCGTAGACATCACAGGTGCGTCGTAGTTTGACAGTGTTAGCCAAAATTCTTAAGGCGAAAAGCAAAGGCATCAAATTTGAAGTCGGATGGAATGCACGAGGCCAACATGTGAATCCCAACAAGGCTATGTTTAGCAGTTACATTGGAGTTGTCACTCGGCAACGCGTGCCGATTGACATAGATTCATGGCACCATGTTGTGTCCGGGTTGAAGGCTGTGATCTGGGAAGAAATTACGGTAACATTATGAATTTATTTCTTTAATTAACTAGAAAATAAAATGATGAAACAGTGTCTTACTCTTCTCAATCTCTTGCAGAGTACATTTATAGTAGACGACTCACACAAGGATTATGTACTAAGGCTTGCAGGAAAGATTCATCAAGGTTATCGTACTATTTTAACAAGATGTCACCTGAAAGATTCTAAAGGTAAAATAAACCCGCACCCACCCATTGTCTATGCGCACCTGATATCCCAAGAAGCATGGGATGCATTTATTGGCCGTCGTGGGGATGAGAAGTTTCAGGTACATTGTGAGTGATAATACGTTGTTTGAGGATACCTGTATTCATCACTTTGATTGTCAATATTTCATTTATGAAACAGAAACTCTGTACTGAAAATAAGGAACGTGCATCAAATCCAACATACCCCTATCGTAAAGCAAGGATGTGGTACGCTTCATTAGAAAAGAAAATGGTACGTATTGTAAATTTACAGTAATATTGTTAGGTGCCAATAAACAACATCATAATTATCTTTCTATGTTTATATGTAGATTGATGAATCTAAAACCAAATGCACTTCTATCCCACGTCATGTGCTATGGAAGGAGGCACGTGTGAACAAAGAAGGGAAGTTAATAGATGAGAACACACAAAAAGTGTGGGAAATATGTGTAAGTATGACACGATGATAAAAAGATTTGTTTAAAATTGCTATTACATAAAAATAATTAGTTTTTTTCCTATATCTGACAGTCACAGGAATCAGCTACTCCTGTAGCTGATACAGACCTATTATCGACGGCTTTGAAGCAGCCAGAAAAATACGGTCGTGTCAGAGGTGCAGGGTTTGGGGTGACACCCCGAGTATATTTTGAGAAGAAGAAAAAAATAGATGATACAGAGAAAAAATTGGAACAAATGAGCGAAAAAATAGCAACCCTTGAAGAACAATTGCAATGGCAGGGAGAGTTGCTAGCAACTTTTATGGGTGGGAAGCAAAGGGAGGACACAACTTAGGAACAACCACCGCATGAACATCCTGCCCCACCCCCCACCAGCTTTGAGGCGAGCCATTCACCTAAAAAAAATGTCTTAGCCGTGGTAATCAATATTCTAATAACGGTTCCCATTAAATATGAATCAAACAAACACTGATAATTTATCTGTACTGATCTTCTACAGGGTGATAATGATTGTGATTTATATCTGTCAACACCCACCTATCACCTTGTAGCGAGGGCTACAGTGTTCAATATCCCAGATGCCACACTTCATAATAGACCACTTTCAAAAGATCATCTGAAAGTGATGATTACTGTAGCTCATGAGCCAAATGCAATGCTACCTATTCCACTTGATGAAGATGATATTCATACGGTTGAAAAGGCTATTGGGACATTCATTGCATGGCCGGCACAACTTGTAAGAGTACATGCAGACAAAGAGGTATTTATTTCCTTTTATTTTCAAGCTAAACCCTTAACAATTAATGAAAAGAGTGTCTGAATCAATGATTGTTGTTATAGACGGAGAAAGGAAAGGGGGTGACTAACATCGGCTCGAAACCATCTAAAGGATCGACCAATCGATCCCAAGGAGCTACTGAAAGCACAATAACACCACCTATTCTCTTTCCACATTTACTAGCATTGAAGAATCATGTGGATACGAAGCTAAAAGATGGTAATAGTCATATAGTGATTTTCGAAGATAATATATACGGAGAGGAAAGTCAAGATTTCGTTGCTGCTGAAAATGTAAATGAAATCCTTGAAAACGGTTGGTTAGGCGTCACTGTTGTAAATGTATATATGAGGTATGTTTCCATGAATTGATTTTCTAAAATCTGATCTAATGTGCAAATTATGACTAAATGCATTTTATATTGTTGACAGATGCATTTATGAAAAACAGTTGAAGGGATTTTCCCATGAGCCAAGATTTGGACTGGTTAGTCCTCATATCACATCAACACACCAAACAAAAATAAAGTCATCAAAAAGGGATGCAATAGTGAAGGACTTGCTGAAAACATTTGAATGCAAGATTACAGATGACAGACTTTTCCTAATACCAACCATGCAGGGGTAATACTCTACGATTAAAGCATATCAATTATATTTTCACTTTTTTTATTACTTATTCCTTTTTGTGTTTTTAGGCAACATTGGTTGCTAATTGCGGTGAACTTGGATACTCCGAAGATTTATTTTCTGGATTCAAAGCTAGGATATCCATCAAACTGACCATACATGATGGAGTTTGTGAATCTGTAAGACACTACATCTTACGTTTTAGGTATAAACATCAATTTATATAATATATATTATCTTTTACTGAGGATTCTGTTATGATAGGGCGGTGTACCAATATTGTCTAAATCATGGTATGAGGACAGGGGCTAAGCATAAGGAGCCGAGCAAGTACTACGTCTGGACAAATATCAGGGTATATATAATAAAATTTCACTATCCAAACACACCTCAACACAAGTTATTTATTCTCCTAATGATCAATTTTTTTGCAGTGTCCAAAACAAACAAACGATAATGATTGCGGTTATTATGTTTGTAAATTTATGAAAGAGATCGTTTTTCATCAGCAAACTAGCATCCCTAAAGAGGTATTTTCAAAAACAATTACTAGTTCGTTTAAGTTATTTATTAATTCTTTATTTTTTTATTTTGCAGTACTACTATGACTGCCGAAAAGCCTCATACTCACAAGACGATATAGATGTGTTCAGAAACGAGTGGGCCGAATACCTGATGACAGATTGTACACAAATACAATGATGATCTGACTTGGGGACATGTACAATTGGTGGTCATTTTTGAGAGGGGTTAAGGGGATCAAAAGATGAAATATTGTTGTATGTAAATGTTCGTAGCAAAATTGTAATTGTTATTAAATAAAAAATTCTTTCTCCAATGAGTCATTTTTCCATTTTAACAGATGATATGCACCAGCAACATGCAAGAATGTTGAACCACTAAAATGGTCGCTCTCTTGTTTAAAATGGACACCACTTTAATTGAAAACAACAACTGACCTACGGAAATCCGACCAGACGCATCTGGATTGCCTTCATCCTTTAGGAGAACGATCCACGGGTCCTTGGTGACGTGTACGAGTCAACTCCGCCTCAATCCGAGGCACGGTGTGACCGCTACCACCCAAAGGGTCGCTCTCTTGTTTAAAATGGACACCACTTTAATTGGAAACAACAACTGACCTACGGAAATCCGACCGGACGCATCCGGATTGCCTTCATTCTTTAGGAGAACGATCCACAGGTCCTTGGTGACGTGTACGAGTCAACCCTGCCTCAATCCGAGGCACGGTGTGACCTCTACCACCCAAAGAGTCGCTCTCTTGTTTAAAATGGACACCACTTTAATTGGAAACAACAACTGACCTACGTAAATCGGACCAGACGCATCCGGATTGCCTTCATCCTTTAGGAGAAGGATCCACGGGTCCTTGGTGACGTGTACGAGTCAACCCCACCTCAATCCGAGGCACGGTGTGACCGCTACCACCCAAAGGGTCGCTCTCTTGTTTAAAATGGACACCACTTTAATTGGAAACAACAACTGACCTACGTAAATCTGACCAGACGCATCCGGATTTCCTTCATCCTTTAGGAGAAGGATCCACGGGTCCTTGGTGACGTGTACGAGTAACATGCAAGAATGATGGACCACATTTCTTTGGCCTTTGGACAAAAAAACCAGTAAAATCTCCAAAATACCTTCATATCATGCATGAACCAGTAAAATCTCCAAAATACCTTCATATCACGCAGTTCTGAAAAGAGTCACTATTTAAAAGAAAGTCACAAATTTAGATACATCTCGAGATGGTCAGTTGTTGATTTCACTTAAAAATAAGTCCATTTTTAACAAAACAGTGACACTGTGAGTGGTGTCGGCCACACCGGGCCTCGGATTGATGCGGTGTTGAATCGTACACGTCACACATGAGTCATTGATCATTGTGAAAAAGTATCAATGCAATCAGAAGCCGTTAGATCGATTTGGCGTATGTATGTAAAATATTGTCCATTTTAAACTAAATACATACACTTGGAGTGATACCGGTCACACCGCGCCTCGGATTGAGACCCCACCCTTTCCCCTCGGCTGTCAAAAATCATAACCAGATAGTCGAAGGGTGATTTTGACAGCCGAGGGGAAAGGGTGGGGTCTGAAGACATTGTAGGATATGTTGAAGGGTGATTTTGTGTGTGACCGGTATCACTCCAAGTGTATGTATTTAGTTTAAAATGGACAATATTTTACGTACATACGCCAAACTGATCTAACGGCTTCTGATTGCATTGATACTTTTTCACAATGATCAATGACTCATGTGTGACGTGTACGATTCAACACCGCATCAATCCGAGGCCCGGTGTGGCCGACACCACTCACAGTGTCACTGTTTTGTTAAAAATGGACTTAATTTTAAGTGAAATCAACAACTGACATACGGAAAACCGACCAAACACATTGGGATTCTATTGAAACTTAAGGACAACTATCCATGGGTCAAATGTGACGTGTAAGATTCAACCCCGCCTCAATCAGAGGCGCGGTGTGACCGGTATCACTCCAAGTGTATGTATTTAGTTTAAAATGGACAATATTTTACGTACATACGCCAAACCGATCTAACGGCTTCTGATTGCGTTGATACTTTTTCACAACAATCAATGACTCATGATACATAGAGAAATTCACTGGCCACCTTCGAGAATGATCTGAAGCACAAACCATGACAGCATTATGTTTTTAACTTCAGCACCTCAATTGAGAATGTGACACCTTTCAGGACTTGGCGCCATTGTATGTCGTTTCGTCCACTGAATGGGTATATCCTTTTATTTAATTTTTTTAACTTCAGTCAAATATTCTAGAAAGATGTCGCGGCAGATCCTTCACCATTTTGTTTTGCTGAACATCTCATTACATTGTTAAAAAAAGAGCAGGGTGTCTTGCATGGGCAATACGTTCGTGTATTAAAGATGATGCACTCCCATTTATTCGAACCCACATGGTTAATTATTTTGTTTAAGCCTAATGATTGATTTAATTATTGTGGAACACATAATCATGAAAATCGTATGATGGTTGTACCCAGATAGGACTCCAATTCATTGGTTAAATCTATTGTCTCATGAGATGTTATGTATTAGATTAGGGAGTAAACCTAGTCCATTAAAATGGGAGTGCATCATCTTCAATACAGGAACGTATTGCCCATGCAAGACACCCTGCTTTTTTTAACAATGTAATGAGATGTTCAGCAAAACAAAATGGTGAAGGATCTGCCGCGACATCTTTCTAGAATATTTGACTGAAGTTAAAAAAATTAAATAAAAGGATAGACCCATTCAGTGGACGAAACGACATACAATGGCGCCAAGTCCTGAAAGGTGTCACATTCTCAATTGAGGTGCTGAAGTTAAAAACATAATGCTGTCATGGTTTGTGCTTCAGATCATTCTCGAAGGTGGCCAGTGAATTTCTCTATGTATCATGAGCGTTCTAATGCATATCTTGTTTTGAAGATCATTGTAGTAGACAACGATCTAAAAGTGGGGGATGAGTGCATATCTGAGCATGTCTTTAGTAGTGTCCCTCAAAATGTCTTTAAACTGACCATCTTGAGATGTATCTAAACTTGTGACTTTCTTTCAAATAGTGACTCTTTTCAGAACTGCGGGAGTTAACATTTCTCCAACATATTCACACACAAAATCACCCTTCGACATATCCTACAATGTCTTCAGACCCAACCCTTTCCCCTCGGCTGTCAAGAAAACCTAAAAGACAATGGCTAACAATGATCATTCCAAAATGCATTTAAACTGAAACCTTCCAGAAAAAAATAGAGTAGAATACCTGCAAGTTGTAACTTAGGTCGCTTTGCACAAGCCGATTTCCACATTGTTTGTAGCAACCACATTTGCTCCAACACTCTAATGATCTTCATTGCTTCATGTCTTTTATACTCTTCCAGAAACCCTTCTCTAAGAAGTTCAACTATCATGTATGCATACTCACCTTCAAATGTGACGTGTACGAGTCAACCCCGCCTCAATCTGAGGCCTGTTGTGGCTGACACAACTCCAAGTGCCTCTGTTTTGTTCAAAATGGACTTATTTTTAAGTGAGAAATCAACAACTGACATACGGGAAACCGACCAAACGCCTTCGGATTGTGTTGACACTTTAGGACAACGATTCATGGGTTATATGTGACGTGTACGACCCAACCCCGCCTCAATCCGAGACGCGGTGTGACCGATATCACTCCAAGTGTATGTATTTAGTTTAAAATGGACAATATTTTACGTACATACGCCAAACTGATCTAACGGCTTCTGATTGCATTGATACTTTTTTAAAATGATCAATGACTCATGTGTGACGTGTACGATTCAACACCGCATCAATCCGAGGCCCGGTGTGGCCGACACCACTCACAGTGTCACTGTTTTGTTAAAAAATGGACTTAATTTTAAGTGAAATCAACAACTGACATACGGAAAACCGACCAAACACATTGGGATTCTATTGAAACTTAAGGACAACTATCCATGGGTCAAATGTGACGTGTAATATTCAACCCCGCCTCAATCAGAGGCACGGTGTGACCGGTATCACTCCAAGTGTATGTATTTAGTTTAAAATGGACAATATTTTACGTACATACGCCAAACCAAT
Source organism: Viscum album (assembly GCA_963277665.1). Lineage (NCBI taxonomy): Eukaryota > Viridiplantae > Streptophyta > Magnoliopsida > Santalales > Viscaceae > Viscum > Viscum album. The sequence continues at coordinate 117,006,589 of OY728155.1, read as the reverse complement.
CTAACGGATTCTGATTGCGTTGATACTTTTTCACAACAATCAATGAATCATGTGTGACGTGTACGATTCAACACTGCATCAATCTGAGGCCCGGTGTGGCCGACACCACTCACAGTGTCACTGTTTTGTTAAAAATGGACTTAATTTTAAGTGAAATCAACAACTGACATACGACAAACCGACCAAACGCATTGGGATTCTATTGAAACTTAAGGACAATGATCCATGGGTCAAATGTGACGTGTTCGAGTCAACCCCGCCTCAATCAGAGGCGCGGTGTGACCGGTATCACTCCAAGTGTATGTATTTAGTTTAAAATGGACAATATTTTACGTACATACGCCAAATCGATCTAACGGCTTCTGATTGCGTTGATACTTTTTCACAATGATCAATGACTCATGTGTGACGTAACACCGCATCAATCCGAGGCCCGGTGTGGCCGACACAACTCACAGTGCCTCTCTTTTGTTCAAAATGGACTTATTTTTAAGTGAAATCAACAACTGACATGCGGCAAACCGACCAAACGCATTTGGATTCTGTTGAAACTTAAGGGCAATGATCCATGGGTCAAATTTGACGTGTAAGAGTCAACCCCGACTCAATCCGAGGCCCGGTGTGGCCGACACCACTCAAAGTGCCTCTATTTTGTTCAAAATGGATTTATTTTTAAGTGAAATCAACAACTGACATACGGGAAACCGACCAAACGCCTTAGGATTGTGTTAACACTTTAGTACAATGATCCATGGGTCATATGTGACGTGTATGAGTCAAACCTGGGGTGGATTACATGGCTTTCCTACATGGAATATATCCCACTACACGTCTTTAATGAGCCAGCTACGCAGTTTATCCCTTGTACAGATACACAGGAAGAATCACACGAGATCGACGTCATGTACTAACATAGGGCAAGGGTGCATAAGAGGACACAAGATCAAAGGGTAACACGTATATGTTTTTTAACATGCCATGTAATTTCCTATTTATATGACATGTATATTCACACAGGCAGCTGAACATTGGAGTTACCCAGGGTAAAGCGACAAGGCATGTGACCCTTTAAATGACACATAATTTTATGTACCATGATTGATCTCTTTGAACACTATATCAAGGACATATTTCATTAGGGTTGGCTCCCATGATCCTTCCTAGGATGGTTTTGGTATCTTTTCCGACTTACGGTAGTACGATCGCTTCAGCAGGACGTCCTAGACATAGTTGGAGTCTCTCTGAAAGTCCTGGAGTGAGATCATACATCTATTGTTGAGGTCCAGGTAGAGTCATGTATCAACGCAACCAATCCTACCAGACATCGATCCTATATATAGAATGTTAATATTGATGTCTCATTAAAGTCCCCCAATTTATGATATGTTACCTTTTTTGTATTAATATACATAATTACTAAGGGTGATGGTTGGGAGAGTTAGGATATCCTTTTTATGTATTGCAGAATGATTCAAGGAGCACGGGCTCTGCACGATTTGTCAAAACCAAGTGGCAATCCAAGGAGAAACAATGCATAGTGGAATGTTCTAGTATTTATCTTCTGAGTTGTGTAGGAATATTTTGTGATACTATGTAATGAGGTAGTTTTGCTTTCTGGGTAGATGGTATCTAACTCATGGTAAGAACACTGTTTGGTTGGGTTGTGATCGGTTGATGACATGCTTGTGGTTGATATACTGGTTTTTGTGCAGGTCTGTGGTTGATATACTGGTTTTTGTGCAGGTCTGCTCGGCTGGCTGTACTAGTGCAGGTTTCGTATTAGCAGCAGGCAGGGATTTAACAGCGCTTTTTTAGCGCTGTTAAAGGCGACATTTAACAGCGCTAAAAAAGCGCTGTTAAAGGAGATATTTAACAGCGCTAAAAAAGCGCTGTTAAAGGAAACATATAACAGCGCTTTTTTAGCGCCATTAAAGGTATCCTTTAACAGCGCTTTTTTAGCGCCATTAAAGGTGACATTTAACAGCGCTTTTTTAGCGCTGTTAAAGGTGACATTTAACAGCGCTAAAAAAGCGCTGTTAAAGGACCCCCCCTTTATCAGCGCTGAGCTTTACAGCGCTTTTCTAGCGCTGTTAAAGCCCGATTTTAGCGCTGTTATTGCCCGTTTTTGTAGTAGTGAGTGTAAGACCCAATCCATCACCATGGGCCTCCTCAGAGTGTAAGCCTCAATCCATCACCCTGGGCCTCCTCAGAGTGTAAGACCCAATCCATCACCCTCGACCTCCTCAGAGTGTAAGCCCCAATCCATCATTCTGGGCTGCCTCAGAGCATAAGACCCAAGCTAGTGCGAACCATGAGTACTTTGATTCCCTACCACAGGGATACATAGGAAGCCTACATGAGGTTCAAGCCCGATCACCAATGGACCCCTGGGTCCACCTTCACATCGGTTCTCCGATGCTCCCCTTTCGAACTACGTGGACTTTGATCCCTGTCCCCTAGGCAGGGTACGTAGGAAGCCTCCATGAGGTTCAAGCACAACAATCGGTCGATCCGACTATCTTCACATCGGTTCACCGTGCCACTCCTAGTGCCGCCTCAATGAGTTCCGACTCCTCGTGGTCATTAATCCAACGAGGGATGGTAAACCTTGGGCATAAATGATTCTGAACCACTGCTTACAGCTGACCATTGCCAACCAAGAGAAATCTGTGGATAATATTCTTGGGTATAAACCAATGATTCGTGAACAAATTAATACGTCTTAAATCTATAAGAGTCTCTTGGAACAAGAAATAATTCCCCCCAAAAGGGTGCGATGATCTCGACTTCACATCCTCTCGACCAATGTGAGTTCTTAAGCATCGCTGGTCAAACCATCCGGAAAATTCCTGCCTTTGGAAACTAGGTCCATGCATCATCGGATACGGAACCAGTGGGTGTTTTGAGACCGACCCGAAACAAAAATGGTGAACCCGATGTGAATCTTTAACCAAACCTGATGGATTTAACTTAATCCCACCCTGTGCCCCCTTTTAATCATAATTAGGGCCAAGAAAGGTCATTAATTACGCATGGGATCATGAGATGCTTCTTTGACACGTTTTCTGCCTGTATTTGCTAAATTGTTTTGCAGGTACTACCTTTAGAACCCCCATTGATCCAATAGTGTCCCGAAGGAACTCACAAGCGCATGCTTGCAACTATGCAATGACAGGACTTCCTCACATATGGAGGACCCCATCACCCACCCAGCATCTTCAACGTTGGCTCTCAGATGTGCTGATCCGAGAGTACCACATGAACGATAATCTCCCAACGGTGGAGGTGGCCATGCACACCCTCCAATCCGCCATAACTCATCGGTCACCTGCCCAGTAGCGGCCGCAAAGGAAGATCTAGACAACCACTATTTCTGTCTTCAACTGTTTCGGGAGTCTATCCCCAGAACGGGACAATGCGTACCTCCCTTATCCTAGGGAGGCAGATGAGGTCGACGCTGAGGACTTCATCCCCACTGAACAGGGGTTCCACTCGAAGGCCCCCGCTGGCAGACGTCATCACGGTCACACCGCGATTCAATATCCTCACGCCGAGGAGGATGTCTCCCAGAGGATTCAGGCCCACGCTCCCCGAGCTCCAACACATCAGACCGCCCAAAGAGGGTGACAAACATATAATCAGGGACCGATCATCACCCTGGTCCCTGAGGAGGAGCTTTGCTGCCCATCCACAAAGACATACAACGAACAGGCGCCTAAACCTATTCGCTCCTCCTGAGCCCACCATCCAGACATGGCGGCATCATACAAGCCGGCACGCATCCCCGCCGAGCTCCATCAAGCCTGTCTCTCACACAAGATGACACTTACCAAGTAGGAACCTCTCCCTGCCCAGGGCCGTGAAGCCCACCAGCTTGACATGGTGGTGACCCAGCGCCTGCAGGACCAACTCCTAGTAGTTTCTTCTGACGCCCGCTATCCTGATATGATGGCGATCAACAAAGCCTGCCATCCAGATGTGGCGGAAAATCATAGGTGGGCATGTCTCCCCACCAACAAAGGCCACCAACTCGATACATTGGGAAACCAATATATATAGGTTCAGCTCCCTATGGATGCAAGTAAAGTCCACCATCCCGATGTGGCAGCCGACAGAGAGATAAACTGGCGTATCCCGGTACAGGGGCAGATTCGTTCACCTGCCCCGACATAAGAGAATTGTCAGTACCCACTGAAAACCGGAGGACCGGAGTAGGATATTCCTACTCCGATATCGGAATGGGAATTCATACCCATTCTAGACAAATATGTCTCTCTGCATATCCATTAAATGAAGGAGGAGCATGTATCGATCCCTGATCATATCTTTCAGACTTTCCAGAATGTAATTGCATCAGCGGAAACAGCAAGGACTCAGGCCTGTGAGCCCGTCTCCCCAATTGAGGCGACTCATCTAAGAGACGTGATAGCCACCTCGGAGCAGATCTGCATCCCTGCTTCTACCCATGAGGGTTGCCGACCATATTCCGTGATGCAAGGGCAACCAGATCGAGCACCTTCACTCATTCCAATAGGGGACACCCATACATCACGGTAGATGCTCCAGATCAGGAATATATCCCTGCTAAAAGTCAAGATGTTCGTTGGCGTATCTTGGCAGCATCACGGGATCCAATTATATAGGGACCCAAAGGTGAAGGCCATTTTCAACAGCAGAAGGTCCCGGCTGCTCGCAAAAGAGCGCCCCGAACACGCCAAAGGCAGCCGGAAAATAAAGAGGGAGTTCATGACTCTGCTCTGCTAGAAGATGGGGTTCCCAATGCCGCTAAGCATACATCAAAGGCTCAGAACCCTGCCCATGCATTACCATATTATGGGAGTGGAAGTAGAAGTTGCGAAGGTCCTCCCTGCAATGGTGCTACCAGCATCTCTGAAGGTCCTCCACAGAGCAGCCGTGGGGCCCTCCCTCGCGGGCATATAATGATCGATCACGAGAGATCCTCTTTTGATGCGAGTCACGAAAACCCTCCATGTGGCCAGAAGATGGAGCAGCAAGAAGGTCCTCCACTTACTACAGTCCACCTTGAAGGTCCTCCCTGGGGTATACGCTACAAACACTCTCCATGCAGTGGGACCAGAGATTATGATAGTAGTCCTCACTATCATAGTCGCAATTGCAGAGGCCCTCCCTGCAGTGATGTCTCATCATGACAAGAAGGTCCTCCCCTTATCATAGCCTTCCCTAAGGGTCCTCCCCAGGGGTTAGACTGTAATGGAACTCCACGCAGCCAGGCAACAGATCACGGTGGTAGTCCTATCCACCCTGAAAAATAGAGGTCCTCCCCATAGAGACTTCAAGCAACGAGAAGGCCCTCCTTTCTTTGCCGTACATTCTGAAGGCCCTCCCCAGGATGTATCCTGCAAATATTCTCCCTGTGGTAGCAGTAATGGTATTCCTCACCATTTCTACAGTTATGATGCTAGTCCTCACCACCATGGCCACCATTGTGAAGGTCCTCCTCGCATTGTCCCCAAGCAACAAGAAGGTCCTCCCCTTGTCACAGTGTGTCCTAAAGATCCTCCCCAGGATGCACATCGAACGTCAAGCCATGATGGCCATCCTCACCATGATGGAAGTTGTTGCGAAGGTCCTCCCCGTAACGACTCTATGCAACCAGAAGGTCCTCCCCAGGGTGTGCACTGCAAAATTCCCCTATGCAGTGAAGCATCAATAAATAATGGTAGTACTCTCCATTATGGCCTCCATTGCCGAGGTCCTCCATGTGATGACATATCATATCGACAGGAAGGTCCTTCTCCTTTCGAATCAAGCACAGAAAAGCCATAGTATGCCGAGGAACTCAAAAGGATGGGATCAAGCATGTCAGATTCCCAGTTAGTCACCAACGACATCCTTCTGCAATTAGGAGATAGTATAGGGCCGCGTTCATCCTCTGAACCACCTCAGAATTGCCCACATAATGACTCAACACCTACAGGTCCCACTGCTTCCAACCACATTGACAACGAGCGTCTCAGTTGGGCTGACCAGGTAGAGGAGTCACTAGTGGAGGAGTATGCCGATTTGCTGCACCTGAGGAAATGACTGGACCAGGATGATATACCAGTTATGTTTTGGCTTACGTCCACCTCTCAGTTCGACATACCCAGAGAGTTGTCTGAAGAATGTGTGCACGACATCCGCCATAATATATGAACAAACCTTCACCAACTAAAATCAAGCTTCCTACCGACAATAGGGGACCTCTTGCGTCACATCGAACTGGAAGCTCTTCCTTCAGCACGAAAACAGAGAACCGAAAGGCGTAAAGGAAACATGGAGATAACCTGCCTCCGTGCGCTGCAACAGGTGCGCCGCCTCATCGGTGATGCTGTGATGGGAGTCCATATCAGGGGATGGGGAGAACATAGAGCTCTGAATTTCACTCCACTCCTTGCCCAGAAGAACCAGTTTGGCATGGTGTCTTGCAACGTCATCACATCAAGACGACAATCGAGTGGTCTCTCTATTCAGGAAAGGCAACACACCCAGCAGAGTCAGGCCCTGAGTAAGTCCTAGAAGCTTCAGGCCCGACGGGAACAGGCCATTCAAGAACACCTGAATCAGGCCACCAAGAGCAAACAACAGGCCTCTCGCCTAAGAGAGGCCAATCAGTGATCTTTGTCTGCCTCCATAGAATGGATTGATTCACAGAAGAACTCGGCACCAAACCCAGTTCACCCCCGAATAAGGGCACACAAGACCAGGCAGGTAGCGATAGCCGCATCCACTGTCACAATCCATGGTCAACCCGAGCCTGCAGGGCTGGGGGCATTTTTAACAACAAATTCCCCCATAATACCAATAAAACTGGGAAAAGACTCGATGTCCATGGAATGGAGCCAACCCCAGCCCTTAGGGCTGGGGGCATTATTACCCCCACAACAACAACCTCCTCTATGAGAGTCAGTATTCTCTCATCTAGGGAGGTCAATTAGAAGAGGTGGTTCCCATCCTATCCCATCATTTGAATCATCATCCCCTCTGAGAGGAAGGCGCACCGTAAGGTCGCACCAAAGAACCCTCCACATCACCCTTCGTCAAGATGTCCAAAAAGAATCCCAGGTCACGAAAGGGAAGGCCATAAGAAGACGCGGAAGATCCTCTTCCCATTTGGATGATGAAATCTTCTCTGCCCTGCGATATGAATATATCAACATCCTCGAGGTTAACCCCACGGGTGACACCAGAGATACTGCAAATCAGGAGGGATTGATAGACGATAGTTCCGGTCAGGCTGTGACTCACAAAGAACCACCAGGTGTGCACACCCGGAACAAGAGGGCCGCCCTAAATATGGCCTTCCTTCCAACCAACCCTCCTCCACCTACCCTTCAAGCTTCCATCAAGGATAATAACAAAGGAATGGTTACCCTTAACCCACCTTCTTCTCTCGACAAAGACGATCCACTCATGCTCAAAGAGAGATTCGCTCGACAGGAAGAGGAGATAAAAGAATTGAGGTGGCATAACACTGATCTACTCCAGAGGAACCGCCTTATCGAAAGTGCATCCCAGGAGGAGCCACATCATGGACTCCCAACAAGCGCACCTCAAAGACTAAGGTTTTCCCCGGCAAAGGAAACAAGGTCAGGGCTCTCGTCCAACAAGGCGCCCGGGCTGTCCAACTATCTAAACGTAGATTCAGATGAATACCAAAACTTCCCTCCACTCAGGAATCAACCAGAGAGAGTACGCCCGAACCCTCCAAAGGTGCCAAAAATGGCACACACACCCCTAGTGTCGGCCAATCTAGATCTTCAAAAAATGCCTCGGGCTACGCCTGCCCAGGACCGGGCCCAACAGGATGTAAACCAGTGTCTCACCAACACCATCGAGGAAATAAAATCTCTATTGGAAGTGATGGAAGGTAGACGTGCTCTGATACAGCCAGATCGAAAACCCTACCCGGATTGGGTGAGCAACACACTGCCTCCACCCAATTTTGGGAGCCCTATATTCCCTATCTTCAATGGATCAGGTGATCCGGAATAGCATTTGATGCACTACACATCCTATTGTGACCCTATGATGGGAACTCCGAAGCAACAAGAAGTAGTAAAACTCAGATACTTTGTACAGACCTTGCAAGGATCTGCCTTCATCTGGTATACGAGTCTGCCAGGCCAGTCAATAAAGAGCTGGGAAGAACTACGATAGCAGTTCTTGTTCCACTTCAGCTCAACGTTGCATAAAACAATGGTCAAAGATCTCATGAACTGCAAGAAAAGGGAGAACAAGAGGGTCTCAGATTTCATCGCAAGATGTAAAGGTCTGACCTATACCTTGAACAGGCTGATACCTCAAGATGAGATTCTATCCATATGCATCGATAATATTTGAGATGAGCTGCGAACACCGGTCATACCAGTGGAGTGCACCACTGGCTTCCGCCATCTCTTGGCCATTGACCATATAATTGAGGACTCCCTACAGCGGACTAATTCGATGTCCCGAATAGCCTCACAGGCTCTTGTGAAAAGAGCCCCTAGAGCTAAAGCATCTGCTGTCACACTCAAGCCGGCCCCTGTGCCCCCTCCACCGCTCAGGCCTCCACCAAATTTTCAAGGGCGTCCTGCATATTAGCGGCTGCCTCCACCTAAACGGGATGATTAGCGAGGACCGAAGCAAAACTAGTTTGAGGAACGAAGACAAAAAGTATACTCGTTCTGAGACAATCAAGTCTGCGGCTACTTCATTACCGCCATGAACTGCAACTTGCTCCACCTCCCGGAGCTGAGGAAACTTGAAGTGGTTGGCCACGATGACATGCCAGATTACTTCCCCTACCATCGAATGCTGGGGCACAATATCTGAGAATGATTCATCTTTAAATACCTCCTGTAGAGGATGGTAGACTATAGAAAGATCGATCTGGGACCACCCCCAGCACATGTGGCATGTATCTCTACTACTGACTCTGACAAAGAGGAGGGGTGGCAGAAAGTCACCAGCAACCAGGGAAAGAAATTTGACAACTGGATGAATCAGAATACTATCAACCAAGACCAAGGCATACTCCGAGTTCAAATACAGCAGCCGGTGTTTCCACAAATAGCACCTGAAGCCACATATCTGACAGTATCGACCTCACAACCCTCTATGAGCCGGTCATCCTGGCGCAGTTGAAGAATGAGGAAACAATCGCAAGAGGAGCAGTCCGTGACGGGGCCAAAGTTAGTCCCGACCCTGGAAGATTATATGCCCTAGACTTTGGCACCACAGGCACCGACCCACCAAATGGCATCATTAGGGACAACCCACCAGGTTGACCTGTCAGAGGATGAAGATCCAATCTTTGGTTCTATTAACGTCATCCATATTATGGAATCATTCCCTAATGAAGGGTATGGTTACAAACCCGAGTTCCTTGCACGAGGAGATGGGAGGAGGAATCACAGAGGTAGGGGATACTAGGGGAGGCGCAACCGTGACCGAAACCAACCCTACGGTTAAACCCCAAACCAAACCGTTAGTATCGCGGAAACCTGTGGGAGAGCCCTTCAACGGACTCAGCAGGAGAAAGAATTACCCTCTACCTCAATAAGCAGCCACTCTATCCCTATTGTTCTATGATACCCACCAGAGGATAAACAAGTTTCTGGATGCCTTGTGCACACAAACATAACGGTAGGGCCATGTCCTCAAAACATAGGAATTCCATCGATATCCCACCCCGCGGCCGGTCCATCCTCGTCAAATTCTCTAGACCCTAAAGCACCCGCTAAGACTCTCCCACCAATAGAGAAGCGTCGGCTGCTGGAGTAGAAATACGATATCCTTAACCAGCTGGCATCGGTACCAGCCAAGTTGTCAATCCTCGATGCCCTAAGTCTATCAGCAGACCTCAGGGAGGCGATTATAGTTTCTTTTATCAGCCCCCAGAAGTTTCAAGCTGAGGTAGCTACCACCGAAATTTACCGGACAGAGACTAACCCGGCTGAATGAAATGCGGTGATTCCTTCGCCGATTAGGATGAAGATTCCATCATGTAAGGACACATTAGACCATGATATGTGTCTGACACACTGAATAGTATTGAGATCGAGAAATTATTTATAGACAATGGCTCTGAAGTTATCCTCCTTCCCCTACGGACACTTCGTAAGTTGGGCTACAGTGAGGATGACCTAATTCCCTCGACCACAACTCTGTTGGGTTACGAAAAGAGTGAGTAGAAGCCAATGGGACAAATTAAGCTAAAGAACCATTTTGGTGACCTGGTAGCCTACACGAAATTTTTGGTGGTCCGGCGAGTACAACATTCAATGCCTTGCTGGGAAGGTCATGGCACCATAAGCACATGGACATCCCTTCATCCTACCACAAGTGTATCAAGTAATGCATCAATTGACAAAGTGGAACATTGCACGCTGACCAGGCCCCTTTAGATCTTTCCAAGTAACATTACCTTGACACTGGGTTCTATGAGCAAGAGAAAAAGAAGCATTTGGTCGATGGTGTCGACTGGATCCCTGCTCCAAATGGCCTAGAAATGGTTCTTGATGACCCCCTCAGGCAGCTTGGCAGAGATTATGTCCGGCCCATCAACCATGTTGAGAGTAGGGGTTCATGTACAGACATGCACTCGGATGTCCTCATGACTTCATCCATGATGTCCGAGCACGAAAATGCGGGAATGTCTGCAAAACCTTGATCTGAGGACGAATACTCAAGCGGGGATGCCCACGATGACTCTCCCTCAAACCCTAGAAGGCTCAGACCGGAAGCTCCACCCCCGTCAGATCAAGAAGATGAGGACTTGGGAGAAGAAGAGGAGGAAGATCTCCGAGATGCACCTCCCTCATTTGAGGAGGGTATCTACACCACGGTGGATGAGCTCAGGGAAATAAACCTGGGTATCGAGGAAGATTCGAGGCCTACTCTCATTAGTGCAGCCATGTCCCCCGAGAATCACAAGGTATATACCACTTTCCTGAGGTAACATCGTGATGTGTTTTCCTGGAATTACACAGAAATGCTGGGACTCTATCCTGAAGTGGCGACGCATCACCTGGGTCTTCCAGAAGACCACTAGGGCTATAAATAGGCCGCCAGAAGGACACATCCATCACATGCCACAAAAATAGAGGCTGGAGTCGATAATATCATTAAATGAGGATTTATTCAGGAGGTCTAGTACCCCATTTGGTTGGCCAACATCGTCCCTCTCAAGAAAAATAATGGAAAAATCCGCATCTGCATTGACTTCAGAGATCTCAATTGGCATTGTCCGAAAGATGATTTCCCTGTCTTGATCACCGTATTATTAATCGATGCGACGACCAGGTACGAGGCTCTATTCTTCATGGAAGGCTATTCTGGATATAATCAAATCAAGATGGCCCGAGAAGACGAAGAAGCCACTGCCTTCAGAGGCCCTCAAGGGGTATTCTGTTACAGGGTCATGCCCTTCGGTCTCAAGAACGTTGGCGCCACATATCAGCGTGCCATGCATCGGATCTTTAAACCATTCCTGGGAAAATCCATTGAATTTTACATGGATGACCTGATGGTCAGGTCCAGATAGCGCTCAGATCACCTATCAGACCTTGATACTGTCTTCAACAAACTCCAACAGCATAGCTTGAAGATGAACCCCTTGAAATGTGCCTTTGGGGTTACCTCATGGAAATTCATTGGCTTCGTTGTATGCCATCGTGGCATCGAAGTCGACCCTGAGAAGACAAAGGCTATCCTTGGATTACCACCTCCCCAAAATCTCACTGAGTTAAGGGGATTCCAAGGACACCTAGCCTATAATAGGTGGTTCAAAGCCAACCGGGATGAAATTTTTTTCCCTTCACCAGATTAATGAAGAAGGGGGTCACGTACCAATGGACGGATGACTGCCAAGAGGCGTTCAATAACTTGAAGAAGTACCTCTTAATCCCACCAGTGCTCATGCCCCCAGTTGAAGGAAGACCTCTCATCTTGTACGTGACAGCCTTAGATCAATCACTAGGAGCCTTCCTCACACAAAATAATGACACGGGCAGTGAAAATAGTCTCTATTACCTTAGTAAAACAATGATTGATGCTGAGACTCGATACTCAAATAGTGAGAAGATCTGTTTAGCCTTGGTCTTCATAGTTCAAAAGTTGCGACATTATCTACAACATCATGAAGTCTATTTGATATCGCGGAGTAACCCGCTCAAGTACATCATCAGCTGCCCAATGCTAATCAGATGCCTATCCCAATGGGCGGTCATCCTGCAACAGTTTGACATCCGGTTTGTGCCTCATAAATCCATCAAGGGTCAGGCATTAGCAAAATTTCTAGCAGAGAACCCTTTGATAGGGACCACTGCATCGGATGTCGAGCTACTTGATGAAGACATCTTCTTGGTTCGAGAGGAGTTCTCAGCATGGGAAATGTACTTCGACGACGCATCCTGAAGCCCAACCGGGAAGAGGACGGAGGATCCCAAATTCAACAAAGTGGGTTTGGGAATAATACTCGTGTCCCCAGAAAAGGAAATCTTTCCATATTCCTTCCTCATGTTAGAAGGATGTACGAACAATGAAGCAGAATATCAAGCTCTCATTGTAGGCCTGGAACTCGCACTCCAGGCACAAGTACAAAACCTTAAGGTAAAATGTGACTCCAAACTAGTCATCAAGAAAGTCAATAGTGACTATGCTATTAAAAAGGAGGAGCTGATCCCCCTGTTTTACCATGTCTGAGGGTTAATGGAGGAATTCTCCACAGAACCAACACTGATCGTTGTTCCTCAGTCTCAGAATGCTTAGGCTGATGCATTAGCCAATGCGGCCACAACCCTAGCTGACCCAGGCTGCGATGAAACGGTTATTAGTATTGCTCGCCGTCGAATGGTCTTGCCATATATTCAAGCTAAGATGGAAGAAATCCACGAAGTCAGTCCGGTCCCTGAGCCATATGCTCTTATCACTGGATGGATGCCCCCATTGAAAATTACCATCAACGGGGAGAACATCCATCAAACAGGGATGAACGAGAGAAAATATGGAGAAGGACAGTCAACTTTGTCCTATATAAAGGCGCGAGTCAATAAAAGGTCCTCTACAAACGAGGCCTCGATGGAGTGATCCTCAGATGCATTGATGGAGAAGAAACCACTACTGTAATGAATGAAGTACATGCCAGAGCGTGTGGAGCACATCAATCGGGGACCAAGATTTCCCATTAGGTTTGAAGGCTTGGATACTATTGGCCCACTGTGGCACGAGACTGCGAGAGTTTTACCACAATATGCCACTCATTCTAGATTCATGCCAAATTCATACACCAACCCCCAGAGTTACTTCCTCAAGCCAAGTACTCCTGGGCATTTTCCATCTGGGGGATGGACATCGTGGGACTGTATCCTCCTGCCACTGCCAAACAGCTGAAGTATATCCTCACGGAAACCGACTTCTTTTCCAAATGGTTAGAAGCCATACCCCTCAAGGAAGTCGGGAAAGAAATATTGTCAGATTTGTGAAGACCAATATCATCACTAGATTTGGTGTCCCTCATACCATACTTACGGAAAACGGCACCAACTTCCGCTCTGCTGAATTGGAGAAACTATACCACGAGTATGGTATCAAGGCTAACCACTCATCCCGCTACCATGCAGCGGCCAACAGACAGATAAAGGCTTTCAACAAGACCCTGTCCAACATTCTCCAGAAAATGGTGGACAAAGACAAGAATTCATGGGCAGATAAACTCCTCCATGCATTGGGAGATTATTGAACAACAATCCGAACCGCTACTCGGGCCACCCCGTAATCATTGGTGTATGGCACAGAGGTGGTCCTGCCCATTGAATTCCAACTTCCCTCACTCCGTGTTTCCATATGTGATCAATTATCTGATGATGAGTAGTCAGAAAAGCGACTAGGTGAATTGGAGCAGCTAGACAAGAAGCGGTCGCACACTTTGAACCATCTGGAGGTATACCAGAACCGGATCCCACAAGCCTTCAAAAAAAAGGTTCGTCTTCAGTCTTTCTTGGAAGAAGAATCAGTGTTGGTCCTCCAGACCCCAATGATACCTAGAAAGAAGCCACCAAAGCTAGAGCCCAAATGGGAGGGACCATACCTTGTACACAAGGTCTACTCCAACGGAGCATATACCCTGATCTCCATGAACGGGAAAGTCACCACAGATCCTACCAATGAGAGATTCCTAAAGAAGTATTTTGCATAGAAACCGAAAGTGGAGTACGTCCTCACTACATTACGTTAAAATGCATGGAGTACGTCCTCACCCCATAACATTAAAATGCATGGTGTACATCCTCACCACATGACGTTAAGTTGTATGAAGTACGTCCTTACCGCACGACGTTAAATTGCACAAAATCTAATAATGCCCCTCATCCTAACCACATGACGTTAAACTGTATGACTTACGTACTCACCGCATGACATTAAAATTTATGGAGTTCGTCCTTACCGCATGACGTTAAACTGTACAGAATATAATAATACCCCTCGTCCTAACCACATGACGTTAAACTGTATGGCTTTCGTCCTTACCGCATGACGTTAAACTGCACAGATAATAAGATTTAAAAATGCCTTCTACCCCCGTGTACAGACCAGACCTACACGGGGTGTATTCCTCGTCCTCACCGTATGACGTTAAAATACATGGATTTCAGCAAACTACATACAGATTGATTCCTGCCCTTGCAGGATACATAGTGACACCGAGATCCCCTATCCTGGCCTAGCCACTCCCAAATGAAAGTTAAAAATGCCTTCTTCCCCCCATGTACGGAACAGACCTGCATGGGGTGTATCCCTCGTCCTTACCACATGACGTTAAACTGCACAGACAAGAAGTTTTAACAATGCCCCTCTCCCCCCGTGTATGGACCAGACCTGGATGGGGTGTACTTCTTTCAGTGAACTACGTATAGCTTGATTCCTGCCCTCGCAGGATACGTAGTGACTGCAAGGTTCCCCGTCCTGGCCCAGCCACCTCCAAATGAAATAAAATAAAAGTTAGACAATGTCCCCTTCCCATATGTATGGACCAGCCCTGCACGAGGTGTAAATATTATAGACAACTACGTGCGGATTGATTCCTGCCCTCACAGGATACGTAGTAACGCCAGGGTTTCCTGTCCTAGCCCAGACCCCTAAATAAAAGGTAAAAATGCCCTTTTCCCCCCATGTACTGAC
This sequence comes from Viscum album, assembly GCA_963277665.1. Taxonomy (NCBI): domain Eukaryota; kingdom Viridiplantae; phylum Streptophyta; class Magnoliopsida; order Santalales; family Viscaceae; genus Viscum; species Viscum album. The sequence goes on along the minus strand of OY728155.1, from coordinate 116,991,403 downwards.
CAGGACTACACGGGGTGTACTCCTTGTCCTTACCACACGACGTAAAACTGCATGGATAACAAGATTTAAAAATTCTCCCTTTTCCCCGTGTATGGGCTAGACCTGCACGGGGGTAATTTTGATTCCTTATCGCATGACGTTAAACTGCACAAAAAATAATGTTAAAAATGCACCCTTCCCCCGTGTATGGACCAGACCTAAACGGGGTGTATACCTCGTCCTTACCGCATGACGTTAAACTGCACAGACTTCATCCTTACCGCATGACATTAAACTGCATGGACTTTATCCTTACCGCATGACGTTAAACTGCACGGACTCCGTCCTTACCGCATGATGTTAAACTGCATGGACTTCATCTTTACCACATGACGTTAAAATGCACGGAATTCCTCCTTACCATATGAAGTTAAACTACAGGGACTTCGTCCTTACCGCATGACGTTAAACTGCACGGACTTTGTCCTGACTACATGACGTTAAACTGCATGGACTTCGTCCTGACCGTATGACGTTAAACTGCACAGACTTCATCCTCACCACATGTTGTTAAACTGAATGGACTTCATCGCGACCCACCCAAGAAACATGGTGATATGAGATGGAGATACTCTTTGGACATTTGGATGCATCATCTCCATACATCAGACTCCACGACCCAGATAATTATGGATCTTCATAACCACTCATGGCCATCAGAAGTGGAAAGTCATCTACCTGTGGACACCTTTTCATGGCTATGCATACCATTCCCTCAGCGGCTCTACATATTGATATCCCCTGGCCCGTCTTCAAAAGGAAAGATTTCCTCAGGTGACACTCTTCCTAGCTCTGTATGCCTACCGGCCTCAGAGCCCCCGTATCACATCCCCCGATCCAAAAATATATGGAGAAGTGGATTACAAGGTCATTCCTCTTTTCACATCCAAATGTTTCCAGGTTACCCATACCTGGCTAGCCTATGTGTCCGCCGGTGGTTCACATAGCGACCTGCGTCAATGAACATCAAGATGGGACTAGGCTACTTTGACTCAATGGAAAATTACTGTGAAGATGTTTCTTGTATACTTGGACACCATTATCCCCACGTGCCAAACTCTACACTGTGAGAAATCTCGGATTCTCGTAATCATTCATGGCCATCAGAAGTGGAAAGTTATCGACCCGAGGACACCTTTGTACGAATATGCATACCATTCCCTCAGCAGCTCTGCATAATGATAGCCCCTGGCTCATCCATCAAAGGCAAAATTTCCTTGGGTGATACTCTTCCTAGCTCCGTACGCTTACCGGCCTCAGAGCCCCCACACCACACCTCATGAACCGAGAAAACTCAAAGTTGAAATTTACAACCTTCATCCCCCACCTTGTTCCAAGTATATCAGAACATGTTGACCCAGTTATCCTTCGAGTAACTGCAGTAATAGTCACCCAATGGTCTGAGCTCTATGACCGCTAAACTAGGATTACCTCGTCCTTACCGCATGACGTTAAACTACATGGAGTGAAGGTACACCCCCACACACAAAATTAATCAGCGCAGAGAGCTCTCTAAGCTTTAACATCAACTAGGTTCGAGTATGCCCAACATGTTCAGACATTTCCTTCCCTGATGATAGACTTCGTGGCCCAGATAATTACGGATCTTCATAACCATTCATGGCCATCAGAAGTGGAAATTCATTGACCCAGAGACACCTTTTCATGACAATGAATACCATGCCCTCAGCGGCTCTGCATATTGATAGCCCCTGGCTCGTCTACCGAAGGTAAGATTTCCTTGGGCGATACCCTTCCTAGCTCCGTACACTTACTTGCCCCAGAGCTTCCATGTCATCTCTCCTGATCCAAGAAGCCCCAGAACCATGATTTACCCCATCAACCCCCCTACACCTCTTGGACATGCCAAGATACTCAGGCCCAGTTACATTCTAATCAAGAGCGGCCTTTTTAACTATGTCCTTGCCACATGACGCCAAACGGCATGGAATACATCTTGGCCACTTGGCGTAAGGCTGAAAAGACCAAGCATCAAACATTTAGGGGAATTCCCCCAACAAAAAGCATTTTCAATGGTTTAATAATGATCCTCGTCCTTACCACACGGCGTAAAATGCATGGTCAATTGTCCTTGCTGCATGACGTTAAACTACACGGCATTGGCAAAGGAAAGAAAAATTCACCTCGTCCTCACTACATGATGTTAAACTGCACAGCACCCTTTAATAATTCTCTTCGTCTTTACTGCATGATGCTAAACTGCACGGTCAAACCTATTACGGGTTCAATAAGGAACATAGGCTTTTCTCTGTCCTTCAGTGCACGGGTCAGACCGACACAAGCCACCGTCTCACTCTCGCGTGAGAAGGGATTACTTCACCCATTCTTGGGAAGTTCAGTCTAGATGTTTCCCCCATATCCAGGCACCCTTTCATCATAAACCATAATCTATACTCAGAAAAATCCGGACTCTCATAATCCACCCCTGGTGGTCCCAAATCTCAACTTCCCTGAAGTTGCTTGGATATCGGGGGAATACACTCATTGACCTAAGGACACTGTTGCATGACTATGCATACCATGCCCTCAGCGGCTCTGCATATTGATCGCCCCTGGCCCGTCTACCAAAGGTAGGATTTCCTTAGGCAAAGCTTCTCTCCATACGCCCCTTGGCCTCCGAGCCCCCATGTCTATCCTGGGATTCGGAAACCCTCTGAGTTACAGTTTACCAAACTCTTTCACAACCCTGCCTGAATATGGTGGAATGTCTCTGACAAGATTACCGAGGACTAGGAGAAGTTGTTCCATTCCAAATGATGTCCCAGCTGCATGACTTTAAACTGCGCTAAGCCCTAACCGTCCTTTATACTAGATAAATTCGTAGGATAGGAACCTTGCTTCCACACTCTTGATTGATACAGATGTTCTAAACACCTTTCAGATGTCACATACCCTTTCCGAGCCACCCCAGGTGGTTTTCATAATTCTCCAAGCCACCCATGGTTGTTTCCATAATCCTAGCTTTCATAAAGTCCTATGGCCATCAGAAATGGAGAGTCATTAAATTAAGGACACCTTTTCATGACTATGTATACCATGCCCTCAGAGTCTCTACATATTGATCGCCCCTGGACTATCTACCCAAGGAAAGATTTCCTTAGGCAATGCTCCTCCCACCTCTGCACGCCGACACAGATCCCATGCCTTGAGACATGCCCTGCATGTCATTCAAATTTAAACACACTCCCTCAAAATGCGTCGGAAGGACACCGAGACATCTTTTAATCAACCAAACCCCAATTGGGGCCCTTTCCCCACCATATTTGGTCAAAGATGTTCGACCTAAAACATTAGTAATGATAGTCTTAACGGCGAGACTCTAAACCGCCCAATAAAAGAGGCACAAAGCCTGTTAGGCTGAAAACCTGAAAAGGGAGACCAAAGCAAAAGTTAGGCCATACCCGCTGGGTTCACACTAAATAAGACCAGGAAAAATTAGGGCATTAAAATAAAAGATAAAACTTTGGTAGGGTTTTTCTACAAAACCCTAGCAATAGTCGAACTATGCACGCTGGACTCCATGGTCTAGAAAAAAGTTAGAGTTTGTTTTACTGAGTTATGATTAATTCTAATTCAGTGAGTTGTTATTTACACAACAATTGTTCTAGTAGCAATCAAATTTTACAGAAACAAGTGATTGACAGAGATTGTATTTTGTTCGAACAAAAAGGGAGGACGTCCACAAGCTGGGGTCTCTCCCTCACAAAAAAGGGAGAGGGGTAAGTAAAACAGAGAGTACAAGAGTGGCTCTGATAGTCATAAAGGATCTTGACTCGCTCTTTCCACCAGATCAGCGACCGTGCAACGGAGGTTGTTGCGAGACTATTCCAACACGGCCTTCTCCCTGGCTTAAACCTCAGCCACTAGATGAGTACGCTCCACTGTTGTTTGGAGATCGTTGATCCCTTTTCTGGTGGCTTCAAGATGACTAGTCACAGCTAATAAATGATTCCTCAACATCACTGCCCATTCTTCATATTCATGCAACTTGGAGGATAGGACGTCCACCTGATCATGAGAGATTGCCTTCTGTGCTATCAGCTAATGGAGTTGTATCGTGGCTTCCTCTAGGGCTCGGGTCCCGCAATGAGCGGCAGAAAAGTGAGCAATTTTGCGTTCACTAGTGGCAGCTTCCTAACGGGCCATGAAAACTTGGAAATCAAGAGAATGGAACTGCCAATATTCAAAGCCACCCGACCCCAGACCCTGGAAGAGCTGTCGAAGAGCTTCAGTTTTAGTTTCCATCTCATCTAGAGGAGTTTCGACAACTATCTCGCCAATCCAAGGCCAGACCCACCTACGCACCGCCAGGTGGTCTGCCATGACATGAGGATCTTTGGTATCCTCACTGGATAGCATGAGAATGAAATCTGGCATTGCAACCAGCGCGGGCATGTGCTCGCTAGAAGTTGGTTCCGAAGCTGGAAAGTCTGGAGCCTCTAACCCCAGTTTAGGCTTAGGGATCAAGTTGCTAGGACTGATATCAACTGGAAAAACTTCCGGGATTGTCTCACTGGGACCTGGAACCATAGGTCCATCCTCATCCACGTCCAAGAAGGATGAACCCGTCTAAACTTCAGCCACCACATGGATGAGAGAGGAAAATCCCCTGAGTCGCTTTGATCGACGAGCCATCAGTCGATCCTCCCTTAGAACGGATGAGGAAGGTGTAGTGGATGCAACAGCCGCAATACCTCCTAATTTGGGAACTTTCCAGATGGCCTTCCCTAGGATCCCATCAGGATAGTGTTTTTCCCATGCTTTTGCATACTCTATGGAAAGGCCGACAGCTGCCCCCATGACAGGTAAGGGAATGATCGTGTCAGATCCCTCCCACGTCAGCATCAGCCACCATTGACAAAGTATGGCCAGGTGTAGTCATCGAGCCTGGGGAGGGGGAAGGGAAAATTGGACTTGCATGCACCCAAATTGGTGAGAAAAACGATACGGGACATACAACTCGCACAAAGAAACCTCGTTGATCCATGCAAACAGAAATCCGTCCCGCAGAGAAATCATATAAGAACACTCCTCCCGGATCCCCCAGCGGTTGTCAAATAAGACGCCAGAAGGGGTGGGGTAGGGAGTGAAAGCAAACTGAGAGAAGTCACTCAGAATCTTGAGGACTTCACCAGAGCTGAGGGATTTCAAGCGAAATCTAGCTATATCAACCAAGGTAGGCTGAAAAGTAGGAATCAGGATGACTGTGTTGTGACGATACTCATAACAGCAACAATGATCTGCTACCCAACCATACAAAAATTGAACTGGCCAACTCAGACGGAAGGGTGACCCACCCTTTTTCATGTGACCCAATAGTTCATAAATACGAGCCAATGTGGGCATGACCAAATTCACTAGGAGACCCTCTGCCAGCTCAACTGCCATCATCAGGGTGGAAGCCCTGATGCTAGGATTAATATCCCGAGAAAGGAATAGCCACCCACTCAGGAACATAGAAAACAAACCTACCAGCCGGAGCATAGGTGGCACACCGGGCGCACCTTGAAACCCCATCAAAGGTAGTCGCCCGCCTCTAGAACCGCCCAGTAGGAACCTACGGAGGTTCGTAACTATTGAGAAGGATGAGTCCTGGGGTGCTTTATCTTCGGCACAGGACCAGTGGTGTTCAGAAATAACCCTATCCATGTACTATAGTTAATAATAGAGCGGGAACATAAGTCCTGACCCAGTGATTACTCCGCCATAACCAATATATCCATCACTAATAAATGCACTTGTTCGACGTCTTCCTATGCGTCAGGGGCAGGCAGAAATTAGTCATACATTTCACCAATAACCGAGAGCCCTCCCAATTGATGGATATCCCACATACTAATGCCAAATTCACCATGGGAAAGGTGGAAAGTATTAGTGCTTGAACAACATCGACTGAGTAGGTCTTCCAGGACCAAGGATGGTGGGTAAATAGCAAATTGGGAAGCCCACACTGCGGAGTATAAATTGACTGCTTCCAGTGAATCGGGAGACTCCCGAAAATGATGATGGACCCAGAAAGCCCAGGACCAGTCATTTGAGAAGAGCCCGCCAGACCGAAGATCCCACCTAGGAATCCACCCCGCATCGGGATCTACTCGAGCAAGGTTGATAATAGAAGGGTAACTCTTGAAGACAGATTCCTGAGAAACGTTTCAGGCATGCTGATCACTTTGGGTCTAAAAAGAGCCTCTCAATATGAAGGCGTCTTTTTGACCAAAGTCAAAAACCATATCCCCCAATTGGGTAAGGTTCGCCTAAATACACTTGGACAAAGCGTCCAAGAAAGGAGAAGGAAGACCAGAGAAAGTGGGGGGAATAGGGACATCGTCATGAAGACCAAATCCATGAAGCGGAAGCCGAATAGCAGATAATCCAGGAGCTTAGGAGGGAGCAAGTATTTCAAGACACCATCATCAGGAATGATGGATACACTAGGGTCCTCTTGGATTATCTCTGCTCTGTGAATCATAGCTAAACATCTCCCTGAACCAGTTGGGAGAGGCTCTGCAGTAGGCCTTGGTGCAGAACGATGGGGAACCATATTTTCTCCCTGCACGACGAGAGCCAACAAGCGGTTTGTCCAGAATAAAAAAAAAAGGTTTAGACAAAAATACAAAATATATGGTTGAGGATCAGTTGAGGAGCCTTCATATCAAAGTCCGTGATGAGGCCTCGAAGGATGGTTCGCGATGACAGCATCCCGCGATCCAGCCCTTCGCGAAAGTAGTCCGCAAAACCCTGGCCCGCGGAGCGTTGGCCAGGAAACCGTGGACCAGGTTGATCCACGTAATTTAAATCCCGAATTTAAGTGGTTAAGTTCGAAAGACTTAGAAACTTTTAATGTTTAGTGGATTTTAGTTCGTGGAGCATTGAAACCGCAGACCATCGAAACCGCGGAGTATCGAAACCGTGGAGCACCAAAACTGCGAAGCGAGTTCCCACACGGCCCGTTGTGACTTAATTTTTAATTAATTAAAAGTTTTAGTTGGCGGCTGGGAAGTTTATCCACATATGAAGAATGGCGCGAATGAGAAATGGTTCACGGATTTAGCATCCGATTCGCGAAAAAATCATTTCGCGAAGGAACAAGCATGCACACAGAAAAAAGGCTCTGGTTTCACGAAAAATCTGGTAAAGTAAAAATGAAGGCCTCCCGTATTTATAGGCGTGGTCCCCTACCGGTTCCACCTCTCTCCTACAAACTACCCAAGTTTTAGGACCACTCTACATCGGAATAGCCTCCTCTTCGTTCCGATCTGACCCCATTCCAATGGGGGGCATTTGTAGGGTCTTGAAAAAACAATCCACAAAGGAGAATTATGATCCCGTTTAACACATGGGAGATTCTTCCCAATTTCCCCTCAAAAGGATTAGGAAAATGTGGACAATACTCAAGGATGGAAAAGGAGGAATCGGTCCGCAGACCGGTCTAATGTTAATGATGCACGACCGGTTCCGCGAAGCGTCCCTCCTCTGCGGATTGTCATCATTCACGAGATGGAGGCGGAGATCCTCCTCGGTCGTGAGGTGGGATAGTCGCCAACCCAGTTCACCATTCCGGACCACCCTAGCCGCGAGCTACATCAGCCAGCCCGAACCGCCCCTGCTGTCATTCGCAAAATGGAGGTGGAACCCTCCGCAGCCGCGAAGCACTCCCCGAGTTTGGTTCGCGGAGGAGTGTTTAATACCCCGCGAATGATGGATTAACCAAGTCACCCGTGAACCGGGTTTTCGGTCATGGGCCTCCGAAAAAGGTGCCTCATGACGATAGATACATCCTTTTCCCTGCTCTATAAAAGGAGATTGAAGAATAAAGAAAAAAGGAGAATGGAGAGGAGATTAGTCAGATTCAGGTGGAAGGATTTTGAAGGAAGGCTTAGGATTTCGAAAGTTCCTGTTCGCGAACCAGAGTAGGTATGAACCTGGGAACGAACTAATAAGGAACCAAAAAAATACATAATAACTTGGTGAACCGCGAACTTAAAATAACAAAGAAGATAAAACCATGAACCAGGGTCCCTCCGCGGATGTACTCCCCATAGACCAGGGAGTTTATGACTCTTTCCAATCCTCCGTACCACGTAGCACCCTCCTACGCGGGAAAAGCTCCAACCAACAAGCCTCTAGCCGGCACCGGCCTTGGCCGCTGCTGCCTGCATGGAACCCTCCACGGACCACCCTAGTTCGCGGATCGAACCCGAAGCCGTGAACCACCTTGGTTTGCAGGATTCCCATTAGTCCACGGACCACCCTGGTTCGCGGACGACCTCTCCAGCCGCGTAGCACTTCCCTACGTGAAGGGCACCACCACACATTCCACTGTGTAGCCTTCCAAAACCTTTGAAGTTCCTCGAGCTAGATAAAATACTTCCAATTTCAATCTAGCCCGATCCTTTGCAACCTCCTCATTGGCCTACTCATCGGCCTCGAGCCGAGTCCTCCACCAGAGCCACCAGATCAGTGTGGTGTAACCCTCAAGTGCATCAGCGTGCCATTTTGAGTTCACATACCCACAATAAACAGGGGAATAGGGGTTTCCCCGACCCATGGGTGGATTCTTAAAGCACGCCTGGGTTCACATTCCCATGGTAATACGGGTTCTGAGCCCGAGAGACCCCTTTCTGCCTCTACTTGCCAGAATGGGGGACTTCACGCTTCGGCGGTCAGGCACTTCTCCCCTCCCCAGAGAGGGGGCGACATACCCATTCGAAGGCAGCAGACCCAATGCACCTCGGTACTTCCCTGGGGAACAAGAGAGGTGACAGGCATAGGATCACCCCTTTCCCTCTGCTGCTATGCTTTTTCTCCATGGGCATCCATCCCGAAGTAAGCCCCAACATTATGGGCCGCCCTCATGCATAAGCCCCACTCCACTTCTCATGGACGCACCTTTTGCGACGTGATCCTCTAGTTCCTGCTGCCTCTTATTTCTCACACCGATCATGACTCACGTGGGATTAGAGTAAGAATCGACCATGACATCCTCTTATGGGCCTCCTCATAGTGTAAGCCCCAATCCATCACCCTGGGCCTCCTCAGAGTGTAAGCCCCAATCCATCACCATGGGCCTCCTCAGAGTGTAAGCCCCAATCCATCACCTTGGGCCTCCTCAGAGTGTAAGCCCCCATCCATCACCCTGGGCCTCCTCAGAGTGTAAGCCCCAATCCATCATTCCAGGCTACCTCAGAGCATAAGTCCCAAGACAGTGATAACTACGAGGACTTTGATCCCCTGCCATAGCGATACGTAGGAAGCCTCCATGAGGTTCAAGCTGGATCACCAACGGACCCCCGGGTCCACCTTGACATCGGTTCTCCGACGCTCCCCTTTCGATCTACGTGGACTTTGATCCATGTCCCCTAGGAAAGGTATGTAGGAAGCCTCCATGAGGTTCAATCCCAACAACCGGTCGATCTGACTATCTTCACATCGGTTCACAGCACCACTCCTAGTGCTGCCTCAATGAGTTTCGACTCCTCGGGGTCATTAATCCAACGAGGTATGGTAAACCTCGGGCATAAATGATTCCAAACCCTGGCGTACAGCTGACCATTTCCAACAAAGAGACATCCGTGGATACTATTCTTGGGTATAAACCAAAGATTTGCGAACATATGAATACGTCTTAAATCTATAAGAGAGTCCCGGAACAGGCAATAATTCCCCCCAAAAGGGTGCAATGAGCCCGACTTCCCATCCTCTCGACCAATGTGAGTTCTTAAGCATCACTGGTCAAACCATCCGGCAAACGCCTGCCTTTGGAAAGCAGGTCCACGTGTCATCGGATACGGAACCGTTGGTCATTTCAAGACCAACCCGAAATAGTGTTTGTGTGCATTATTAGTGTTATCCTTTCTCAGCTCTATTTTTCTTTCTTCACATTCTTCATACTTATCTTCTATCTTTATGATATAAGAGCATTCTATATAGTCTCTTTGTGTTTTCATATTTTATAATTCATTTTATTATTATTATTTTCACACACGCATGGTATCTAATATATTAAAATATAATCATATTCTCTCTATATATTAATCTATTTCACAAATACACAAAATATCCAGGGATTTCTTTATCAGTTTCTTCTTCTATTATCTCTCATTATGTATTTTTATTCTTCTTTTTCAGTTTTTATACTCAATATCTCAACAGATCACATGGGTTTTATCCCCATGATTCCTTAATAAATAACTATTCATAAGTTACTATACCACATGATCTTTACTCCTTAAAATATTATTAATATTATTTAATTAATATTCAAAAAATACCCACACCATTTATCATCTTCCATATTTATAATTTAATATTTATAATATTAAACTTTAGTTCTCTTTTAGGACCAATCATTTTTTTCTCAATAAAACCATCATTTTTTAACTTCATACTTAATTTCATAATATTTTTATTTATAAAAATAGAATATTTATGTAGATATAGTTTCAATTAAATCTCATTTAATTTTACAATAAATTCTTCTTCAATCTTTGACTTCATTCTCCTTTAAAATTCATTCATTATGATATGTAGTTGACCCTTTACAACATGAGCTTATTCTCCACAGTGCACAAATCATCTTCTCAAAACCAAGAATTATTCAATATTAATTCTTCATAGTATCATGTTATTTAAATAATTTAAGATTAAATATGTATATATACCATTTAATTTAATTTTCATTCTGAAGGCCTCTTCCAGAATACTTATATTTTTTGCAAACCATACGTATTATTAAAATGATATTTCACATGATGTGGAATCTCTCATTAAATACTATATATAAAAAATATATTTTTTATACTCAATAACATCATCCACATTCTCAAAGAAATATTACTTTTACTTCAATAAATTTTCCATGTCATCTATAAGATCTTATATACCATAGAATCTTTTATACTTTTTGAAGTTTCACTCTGCTTCATCTTATGTACCACTACCTATAAAATGTAAGGTATCACTTTTAAAATCATCCATATGATCTAGTGTACCTTAATTTTTACAATGAAAATTTAAATTTTCTGAATTTTATGTTGAAATTATGTATATAAATATATATATATTCCCTTTTCACTTGATGATATTATGTATCAATGAGAACACCTTATTTACCATCTAAGTGATGTTATGTGCCCAAAAAAAAACTCATAAGTTTACCTGCATCTCTTCTAGATAATGTTAAATATCTTATTGGGATATAATAATTTTTTAATTTTCTTTTTGGAGAAAAAGTTACATCAACATTTTCAATTAATCTAATCTAACCTGGAAATCTAGATTTTTTACAAGGTAGCTGAAAAATTCTTCATACATTATCAGCGTATCTCTATCCACTACAACACATCACAATACAACTTAAATTACTTCAAGAATTTCTCAAACCATTAGAAAACTCTTATATAAAATTACAAACACATATTAGGATATATTAATACTCTTCTTGAGTATTTCAATGAAACTCTGCTACCTCAATTACGTCCTCATATATTATGAAAAATTATTCTTAAAAATAGTCCTTATATTATTCCTAAATAAATATAGAACCTATATCATTATAAATATAGTATATCAAACCATTATATATGTGTTGTGATAAACAAATATATTATATTTCATTATTGATTACCCAAGTATGGGTACTAACTGTAATTAACACATAGTTTCATTCAATTCACTCAATAACTATTTGATATTTTCAACAGACATATTCTCAAATTTATCTTGTATCATATCATAGATTGTTCTTTCATCACCCATTAACTCTTTTCATTTTTCCCATAATTTACATCTCCACAATCAATATATATATCAATTACTACTTCCTTAATTCTAAATTTATGATAACTCTAAGCAACAATATCTTCATCTTCATTTCTCATCTCCCCATGGTAGTCTCACATTCAAATTTGATAGCATATAAATGTATCTTCTATGGTATATATTTAATCACCATTTCTTAAAACTCCACAAATTTTGGATCCAACATTATCACTCATCCTATATTGACTTTACCATCTCTTCAAGATCTTCATCTCTTACTGATAAAAAACTACAACACTTACCATACATTGGGTACATTGAATCATATTTATAGAATAAAACATAGAGGAAACCATCAGACTCACTCCTCTGTGGTGTATCCATGTGATGAAATGAATTACATGACACTCCGGTGGGATACTTAATCCTTCCATTATATGATAATATCTCTGGGAACCTGAGGAATGAGATGGAAGAAAGCACTAAAGATTTGGTTAAAGTATTTTGGCTTTTACCAAACCATCTCAGTGGTTAAAAATCATTTATATAAACTCGAAGGATGATTCTCAATACCAATAAGTTTAGTTATACATTCAAAAAATATAACTTAATTTTATATGCTTATAATAATTATAACCATAGGCTGATCCAACTCCCATACATTTCACCTTATGAAACATTAGTTATAAATGATAACATATGTGGAAGATTATTGGAATGTTAATATTTAATCTTATGTTTCTTAATCAATCAGAGGGTGTTTATATGGACCATACTATATTATTCACTATTCTATGATATTTCATTGTCATACAATACAACTTACCAAGTAAAGGTCATATGATATATATATTATTGTATTGAAAAAAATACCCAAACAATATATTATAAGAATAAATATCATACTATATGATATCCCCATATCATTACATATGATGTGACCAATATAAATCTTTTGAATATATGACTTAAGGAATGTATCTTTTATATGTCAATTGATCTTTAAGAATATCCATGAAAATGAATATACAATATGAACCATGAATGAAATAGGTGTCTAATACAAAATAACAATAATTTAACTAAAAAGGAAAATTTTAAAGAAATTATTTATATTTTCATTTTACTATATACATTAAAACCAATTATAGTGAACCGAAACATTAAGTATCGCGACACATTAGTTTCATTAAATTATAATTTTGGGCATTTAGAGTCAATTATGATAAATATTATTGATAGATAAATAAATGAAAATTAATTTATAGATAAATTTTAGGCATCCATTAGAGGGAGTGTCATGATTTTTTAATGGATGTATGTCTAATAAATTATTAGTTAAAAGATAATTTTTTATTCTCTTATTGATATTAGGAATGAACCTTGTATGATGATTTACCATGCTCAAAAAACATTTTATATCATTACCATCTATATTGAAAGTAATGATACAATATTTTTAAGATATATTAATTATAGAATATATATATATATATATATATATGAGAAAATTTCCCTACCATGTAAACCATTTATATGTTGTACGAAAGATTCATACATATAATAGTCAAATGTGTTATTATTTTTCAGGGAATATTTTCCAAATATTTTACATTTTTATTTAATTAAATATTGAGTATCACATTAATTATATAAAATGATCTAGCATAATCATTTATAAAATTCTCACATTAGTTACATGTATAATTCGGTTTTATAGTATTAAAAATCATATGTATGACATATTTATTATACACATCAGATGTGTGGTCTAACTGATTATATAAACTCATTTTTAATTGTGAATGGAATGAAAAAAATAAATTATTACCCAGAAGTGGAAAATAAATATATTATTAGAAATATATATGTACATATTATAGCCCAAAATTCACAGTAGTACCATGTAAATTTTAAGATATCATTTATTATTATTGATGATAAATTTTAATTTTTGAATTCTATCAAAACTCATTGATAAAAAATGGTTATTGTGAAACCTTGATTTAAAAATAATAGGATTAATAGAATTTAATAACTATGTGATATATTAAACATATAATTTTTTTGATTTTCTATCCAAACTATTAATACTATTGAACACTGATAAGATTATTATATAAATTTTATTCCTTCTCATAACATTGATTACAATATCCATATCTGAATCTTTGAATGGTTCATAATTCATGGAGAATATTCTAAATTATAAATCATTTAACAAAGTAGATCAATTATTATATGGGTCAAAATGAATAAGGAATGTTTTATATAACACTTTTTATAAGTATTCATATGAATATATATATATATATAATTGATTTCATCATCTCATGGTTTTTGTAAATAAATTTTTTTTCACAAATCATCATACTATCCTGATGTCCTAAATAATAAAAAAAACTCATAAAGATTTTACAAAAATAGTAAAATATTTAATTATAAAATTACAAGTAATGTATTTATATTTAAGAATAAACTATCAAAAAAATAGAATAAAACATTTTGAAGGATTTTTTATATTATTGAAATACCCTTAATGAATATTTAAATTTCTTTCTTTCAAGTGTTTTATATTTAATAAATGAGTGGATAATAAAGAACTTATTTATCCCTAGAGGATTAAATATAAATTCACAATTTATTTATCCTACAAGGACATAAATATATATTTATATGTGTACCTTAAATGTAATGTCAAATCTTATTACAATAAATTCTTAATCAAGGTAATGATCGTATCCTACCCATTGAGGTTTTAAGGGTATACATGATTATAAATTCCAAAATGTTTTAGAAAAATGAGTTTATTATTATAATTATAGATATTTATCTAATCCACATATAGTTAGATCCAAAACCTAGAAATTTAGTCTTATATTTATGAATGACTATATCCTGGAGTTCTTTAATGAAAACCATTTTTCATATATTCCAAAATCATGTTTTATTATTTTAATTCATGAATAAATTCATGATCTATTCATGAAGAAAGTAGTGAATATTTTTTTGGTTTAGATCATTTATTCACTATATCTGAAATAGTTGTGGATTGAGTATGAATAATAAATTTTACAAAACTTTAAATGAGGTAAATGTTTCCTGTATAGAATAATTAAAGTTGGGGTATATCAAATTTGATAAGAAAAAGATATATCTATAAAAAATTATTTTATGAAAATGAGTTTGAAAAGAATGGTGAGATGTATATCCAATAAATAATATCATGTCATAATTTTTTTGATTTATTCACAAAGGCATTACAATTTTTTTTTGATAATTTGTTTTAAAAAATTGATATGGAATAACTACAAAGTCTATCAATATTTAATCGGTAGGCTAAGAATGATATAATATTTTTTACATCATTGGGGTTTTCCCTTTGGGATTTCTGAATAAGGTTTTTAATGAAGAGGCTTAAAATTTGGCATAAAATTGAATTATTTTTTATTCACTTATTTTTTATTGGGTATTTTTAAGTGGTGGATAAATTATTTTCAATGAAATTGATGAAATTCAAGGAGGATGTTATAGATAAATAATTAATTTAGAGGTCATGATTTTCCATAATTTATAACTCCAATAGATATAAATTCTTAACTATATACTTTAATATTCCCCCTTCTATATTCTTATTTTTCATATTTCAACCATTACATTTAACATGAATGATAGAGATAAATATATAACATTCATATATTTTCATGTTTCTTATATATAATTCAATATTATAGTGAAATAAAAATTTTAGACTCTATTTATTTATTTATTTATATATATATCTCTATTTTAGATTATCGATTGTTTTATATTTCCATTGTGATTATATGACCACTTTCAATTTCCATCTTCTTCGATTTCAATAGAAATCATAATTTTCCAATGATTGATTATGATATTACTATTTTAAAATAATCTATGGTTTCAATTAGTGTTTCAACATCAATTGTGCAATAAATACATGAATATATAAATATATGTACATACAAAAATATATGTATATATGATATTATTTCTTTTATAAGATAATAAAATTTTAATTTTATATTAATAATAATAATTTTATTAGGGATAATGAATAATAAACCTAATAATAAGAGTAAATTATAATAACAATAATGATAATAATAATATCAATAACAACAAAAAATAATGTAAAAATTATAAAAATACCAATTATTATTACTATATCTACATTTTCTTTTGGGATGGATTGAAAAAATGGGCCCCTGTTAAAGATTTAACTAAACAAGGATACTAACTTATATGAAGAGTTATAGACATTGTGTGGGATGATTATATGGAATTTTGATTCTATTTTGGCACTGATTCATTCATAATGGTTTTTTAAGTGATGTTTAACATCAATTTTATCACTCTTTATTTTCATAAATGTTACTTTATGGAACTTCATTTTTTTCATTTATGTTTTTCTTAAAATATTCCCTACTAATGTAATCTAGTTACACCTTATATATACACTCAAATACTTTTTATTATTTGTTAAAAAACATTTGGGGTGTGGGTTAGTATTTACGCATGCACCATGCCAGTTATTATTATTACTATTATTATTATAAAATACAATTAGTTGAATTTTTAATGCATAAAAATAAATGTGAAAAATACAAATAATATAGAATGGTAAAAAATATAAATTAACAATATAGTTCATCACATAAGAAAAAAAATCCTTTTTTATTATTATTAACATGTTTATATACATCTCCTAGGGTGTTTTCCCACAAACAAAATTGGAAAATAACATCATTAGCGTAGTTTCTTTAGGGTTTTATGGTGGTTTACTAAACTATTACATATATCATTATCATTAATATATTCATAGACAACTGTTTTTATTTATTAGAGGTTTTAGAATGTTTCATTTCCCCATTTAGTGGTAGTTCTATATTATTTAAGTGGATATTTATATTATTTAACTTTTTATTAAAAAAATTCAAACTCACTAGAAACAAAATTATATGGATGTTTTATTTTTTTAATTTTTCTACATGAAATTAACGGTAAATAGTAGTTTCATTTAGGGATTATTATCCTAAAGTGCTGCCAAACTGGGATTATAAAAAATTTAATTAACAAAACAAAATTTAACTATGCAATAATTAAATATAATTATCAACATATTCCATAAAAATATTAAATATTAACATATATAACAAAAATATATACATCAAAAGTATTTAAAAAAAATTAATGAAACATTCAATTATAATATAAATAATATAATATGAATAAATATCTACCCTTTAGCTACCTCAAATACTTCCCCACCACATACATTTTTATCCCACAATTTCTATCACTGTTTCTAGGATCATATTATCCAAAACTGATATTATCCCTAGCATATCAATGGAAATAAAAACAAGAATTTTTTTGAATAAGTTAAAAAATAATATTTAAAGTATATTTTTTTATAATGTTTAACAAATATTCTATAGAAACATAAAAACATCAACAATAACCTATAAAGGTTGATGTAGATCAGTAGATTCAGCACTCAACATACTTCCCAAAATTTTCAGCTATAATATTAAACCATAACATTTAATAAAATTAATATAAAATATATTAATCACACTAAAAAATAAAAAATTGATGAGAAATTATAGTATTAAAATAATTCTTTGCTTTTTTAAAATCAAGTGATTTCATTATTTTTCAATAACATACTAATAAGTTAGATGATATGTAAATTGAATCAAATTAGGTCAAATACAAAAAAATTACTTTTTTTACTAATAGAATTATATTATTCAGTCAATTAATAAAGTATATTCCAAATATCATATCCATTTTCTCAAAATAAAATTATCATAAAATGAGAAATATGTATTTTCTTCATTTTATACATATTAAATTATTTTCATTAGAATTATTAATAAAATAGTGACATATATCACATCTCGACCCAAATCACTCTATAAACAATAACTATAATGGTTAGAGACAAGTACTCAAGCATACCTCCCCGTATGTTATAGGTTTCCAGGTAGTAGTGAGGGTCTAAGGGTGATAGAGTGGCGATACTATACCCTATGAATTAGTAGTAAATATAGATAATGCATAAATAAAGTAAAGGAAGTGAAATATAATAACGAATACCTAAATGATAAAAATATATAGATCGCCCAGGACAATGCTTAATAATCCAACCATTTGTAAATATTTTATTCCATAAATACAAGATATTCTAGAATCCAAAAAGTAATACATACAATAAGAATAGACTAAAAAATAAAATAAATAAACAATTAACCCAACTTCTATAGGTGGGTAAAGTATATGCTTATCTCCCAGCTCCATGTAAATTCTTTGCACATAGTAAAGTAATCACTATTGAAAAAATGGATTATTGCGACGGGTCATTTGAGATGGGTTCCCATCGCAAATGGTCTTTTGTGATAGAGTCCAATCACAGATGACTTGTTGCGGAAAATAGCATCGTAAATATAAATTTTTACGACGGCCCATTACAAAATGTTATTATTTGTGATGGGCAGTAACACCGTCCTAAAAATAATTTGGTAAATTTTTAAAAAACACCATTCTGACGGAATAAACCACCCATCACAAATAGTTTCTCATTCTTTATCTTTTTTGTGATGGATCATCACAATTTGTAGTTGCAACAGATCATCGCAATTAGTAGTTTTAACGGACTATCACAAATACTATTGAAAATTTAAAAAAATAAACCCTTTTGCAACGGGCCCATCACAAATAGTTGAAAAAATTTTAAAAAATAAAATAAAATAACATTAATAATAGTATAATATTATTATAAATGAAATCAGAATATTAATATTAATATAATAAAATTAATTATAAATAATAATAAAAAATAATATTAATATAAATAAAACAATAATATTAATATTCATAAAATAAAAGTAATTATAAAATAATAAAATAATATATAATAATATTATTAGTATTAATGAAATAATAATATTAATATTTGAAAAATAATAAAAACCTAATTACTCACAAAAAGATAAAAATATAACAATTAATAAAATAATAAATATAATAAAAAACTGTAATATTTGAGAAAATGTAAAAAACACACTATTAAAAACATTAAATAGTTAATATTGCAAACAAAATACATTCAAATATTTCATTATAAAATAAAAATAAATCATTGAGTGGGAGGGTTGTCTGGTGGAGCTGGAGGAGATAGTGGAGGTAACTCCATCCCAAAACAGTGAGTCAGACATCGCATGTACTCTACCTGCTCCTTCTCCTACTGCTGCCACCATCGACGTATCTCATCCAGCACCTCCTACTAATATTGCTGCTATTTTCATAGGAACTCTTTCTACTATTGATGCTTCCACTGACGCATCTCCTCCAACTCTCTACGCATAATCTCTATAAGTTTACTCTGAGCTCTTAACTACTCCTGATACTATGCATGGGATGATGCTGACTCTCTGCGATCTCCTCTCAAGGTGGAAGTTGACATCACAGAGGTTCCATAAAATCTCTATGGTTTATTTGGGAGCTGATAACAACCACTCTTCCTATCGAAAAAGCATATTGGGTCACCTTCATCCATGCTGCCTCATCAAATCAGGGAGGCGGGGGGGGGGGGGGGGCACTAGTCTGACTATCGGTCTCAGCCTAACTCTAAACATGTTTATGAGACATCATGGCCTCATATGAATCCTTCAATTTCAATATAAAATTAAAATAGTTAAAATATTATTTATAGTTAAATTTAAAATTCAATATGAACATATACTGACCACAATCTGACACTAGTGAGAACCTCTAATGTCTCTAGTGGCTGAATCACTATACATCCTCCTATAAACAATGTACTTCTTAATATTGGGTTATGTGACTGCCGATATGAAAATAAAATAATCTATTTATATTTCAAATTATATACAATATTTATAAATTATGTACTTACCAGATGCTCCATATTCATACTAAATATATGACTACCAGCTCGATGTTTCACCTATTATGTCCCCCAACTTTGCTGACCAACAGATGATCTACTCTAAAACCACCTACTCAGCCAGTGTGTACATAATTCATCACAAACCCAAGAAAAAATATAATCAGGCCAGTGGACATGACATGTCTCATCAAACACCTTCACTCATGCTTTCTCTATTGCTTTCCTTTTCAAATTCTGCAAAAACTAAGTGCAATGGTGACGTATATCTCCCTTCCATGCCTTCCAGATATCCTCACACATGCTATCCTAAATTGGATACCGTAAACCCTCCAATAATTTATTATATAAAGTAATTAATTAAATTAATTTCAAAATAAATATTATTTATTTACATACCATCCAATGCTCGAACATGCACCGCTGAACATCAATGGGAATCTAATCCCATGACACCCATGCATCATAAAAATAATTACGCAATATATAACTCCTCTGTCCAACAACTATATACATAAATATATGAAAAAAATAACAATTAATCAATCAATTAGAATATAAATAAATTAATAAAAACTAACTAAAATACATAGGTAAGCAAAACTTTTTGTGCATGGATCGAACCCAAGATGTGGACATCACTCGGGGATAGGGTCATAAATAATCATTCGGGCAAGACCACACCCCCTCCGAGTGACCCTTGAACCACCAACAGTTTGATGGTCGGCTGATTTGACATCCATTTCATCCAAAGGTAGATCATTCTCCTATAACAAACGATACAGGTCCTCATCCATCTGAAACACAAAATTATTGTTGTTAGAAAATAGTTGAAAACAACTATTATATATAGATATATATTATATATGATTATTATGAGAATTTTACTATTTCAACATCCATATTAATCCCCATCTTTATAGATATTGATGTCAATGTATTCATATTCTTCCTCACCAACATAAATTTCCATATTAGTTTTAGTTTTATTATCTCTTGTCATTTCAAAATTAGTTTTAGTTTTATTATCTCTTTAGCGCAACCACATTCAATTTTAGTAAACTGATTCTCTTGATATTTAATTTTTATTATGACCCACCAATCAACCAACTCCTTTGAAATAGAATAGTAATTTGAAAAATAAATTTGATGCACCTGATGAGCCAATAAAAATAGTTCATTTATGATAATAATAATTTTATATTTAATATCAATTATTCCATAGATCAGATAAGCACACAAGACTCTCTCAGTATCAAACCACTGATATTTAAACATCCTTATGTAATGTTTTCCCATGTAACATAGTTCAATGATTTCTTCCAGCATGCCGTAAAAGGGAACTTCAATTTCTCTTTTATGAGATCCCCTCAAGAAAGCACCACTAGTCATTGTTTTTTGTTTTTTTCCATATGAATGTGTATGAAATCGAAAACCATTCACCACATATGAATTATATGATTTTTCCCATTTTTGAAGTTGGGTTATTAAATATAGACAATCAATTATCAATTTTATAAGCTTGTTGAGATACTTGAAAAGTTTTAAAACAATTATCACTATAACAAGTATTAAATTTATTTTTTATGTGAAATGAAAAATAATTTATGTTACATGTTTTTGAAACCAATAGGAATTTTTTACGGTGTTATTCAAGAGAAGCTGTTGTAATTTGTAGAATTTTTTTTGATACGATTATCATATAACCTAAAAATAAAATAAGATTAATGTATTGTATTAAAAATTATAAAATAATTGATTGGAGGACTCACATTAAAAATGGTGTAGTTTTATTAGAGTGGAGCATAATATATGTACGATCTCTATGATGTTCATCATCTGAAAGCCATCATTCATGAACTCCACCAAATCCAAATTTGGCCTAATTGAAAACTGATAATTTATTTCTCATGTCATCATCATCATTTCCCTTGTTATGGATCTTACAGTTGTATTTTAGGGATATTTAGATTGAAAGTAATGAGAGAAGAAAAAATAAATTTCCCCTTACAAAAACTATTCTGCAATTGAGCCTTAAACTGATGCCTTGTTATGTATTTTTTCAATTTATGCATGCATCTCTCAAATGGCTACATCCGTCGAGACTATACCAAACCTCCACATTTTGTTTCATGCAAGAAATGTAATATCAAATGTTACATTGAGTCAAAAAAACCTGGCAAGAAGATTTTTCTAATTTATTTAAAATTAAAATGAGATCTTGTTGCAGTTTTCTTATGGAATCATGTTCTGTTGTTGGTGCACAAATGTCTCAAAAAATATGATATTTCTGTTAGTTCATCCAAAATCATAGGATTTAACAATCCTTTTAAGGTAATTGGTAGAAGTCTTTTTATTAAAATATGACAGTCATGACTTTTCAATTCAGTAATATGACCATTTTTGACACATCTACCTAAATTGGAAGCATAAACATCCGAAAGTATTAAATCTACAATACACTAACAAAATAATAAGTGGATATATTTAGATAGTGTATAAGATGTTTTTGGCTTCATTAACATCTGTGATATAAAATTTTAAAATATTTAAAGTTTTGGTCGCTTGCAGATTTGGGAAAGATCTAATTATACCTTTACATTATCTTTGGTCTTACCTAGTGTATCCAAAATTGTTTGAAATAAATTATCCAAACAATTATTCTTAATATGAATCACCTCCCACAAGTGACGAACCAAAAAATCAATCCAATTTGGCTAATATCAAAAAATTCTATGTTTTATCCAATTGTGTTCTTTTACAAACCCACTAATTTTCTATTTGTTTATTTTTGGTCGAAATGTGATAAGAGGTAATGAAGATACAATTGATTTTAACATTTTAATTGAGATCCTTGTTGAAGGACCATATTGTTTAATAGTCCTTTTTCATAAATAATGTTTTTTTCTTCAAAAAGGATGACTAGTTGGAAGGAATTTGTGATTATAGTTGAAAAAAAAGGTTTTTTCCATTGACGAGCATTAACACTTTTCTGTCGCTCATACAGTATGGACATGATTTTGGACCATGTGTACTCCAGCTAGATATCATGCCATATTCTCGGAATTCAAAAATTTTCCACATCAATGCAACTTTCAGTAGGAAGTTTTTCTTCACAGCATCATCATCTGTACTGACACAATTACTCTATAGTGAATTTATCTCATCAATAAATGGTTTCAAATAAAAATCGATATTCTTTTTCAGATTACCTAGAATCAATACGTTCAAAAATATATGTGGATCCTTCATCAAAATACATGGAGGTGAATTATACAGAGTTATAATGATAAGACAAAATGAATAATGACTACCTTAAAAACCAAATGGATAGAAATCAGTCAGTAGAAAGACCCAATCCCATGTTTTAGGCTTCTAAAGGAAAATACAGATGCACTTGGTAAAAATATTTCCATGAATTACCATCAAAGGGATGATTTGGGCTTTTATTGGTTGAAAAGTTGGTTTTGTACCATGACAACAATGATGTTATCTTTTGAGAAATAAATAAATGTTGCAATCTAGGTGTGAGAGGGAAATATCTCAATTGTTTTACAGGAACAAATCCAGACATCCCTAGTTGAGTTTTTTTAATCATTGATGGTCCATATGTAGGACAACTATCCAACGACTCATTTTTACCATAATATAAGATTTTTTCATTTGAACATGCATGAATCTTCTGATAACTAAGACCTGGATTACAAACCGGCCTCTTTCTCTCATATAAATTTGCAAGAAACACATTTCCTTCAGGTAGAAGAGTTTTTACCAATAAAATATATGATCAAAACAACTATATGACATTCCATTACATGATTTAATAGCCTTAAAATAATCAAATACATCAAAAATTCATATCTTTTAACCAGGATATAAGGCATCCTCATCGTACCACAACAACTAAAATAAATGATATGGTTCCAACCCAAGAGTTAAATCAATATCATCTTGAGTTTTAGTTTTTTGAAAAGATATACCTACCACATCATGTAATAAATTTTGAAATAGTGCTAGTTCTAGAACTAAATTATTAGTATCTTCTCTGGAACTGCATTCACAATGTTAATACCAAAAACAATATTCCAGTTGAAAACCAAAACACAATAAATGACCATCAACATTTTCAAATATGCCATATGTCCTCAGAGCATGTTTTTTACGAGGAAATTTAATTGTACCATCTCAAACAATTTTTTTGTGATGATGAAAATGATAAGAAATCTTAAACACCCTCAATATATACAAAATTTAAACAGAACAATTTGGATTCCTATACTAATTTATCCAACAATGATCATATAATAATGACTTTTGTCGACTTCCTTGTTCCATATTTTTATAAAAAATATGAAATAATTAGTTATTTTGTATAATTAGATATAAAATAATCATTATCAAAAAATAGAAGATAATCAAATTCTCTTTTCTATCAATTTATAAAAATTTCTATTATTTTATAGTTCTATATGCTATTTTTTACGATTTTATAATAATCTACACTCATTTATAAAAATTTATACTAATTCCAACTAATTATTATTAATTACATGTATTTTGTACTAATTATTGTTAATTACTAGCATCACAATTTCCAACGGATTAGCGACAACTCTTTTTCTCAACAACTCATACCCTTACAACTTTCTATGACTCAAATCACAATGAAAATTCTACTCCAACATACGGATATCCATTTTCATATGCACGAGGATTGAGAGTTGGGAGGTCTCGTCATCCTGCTCTCTATACACGTGTATACAAATATTGATATATGTACGTCAGAGCATACTTTTCATAGTGATTTCAGCCGAAGAAGTTCTAAAAAGACGAGTCATTGGGAAAAAGAGCCTCTTTTGTCTGATGGCTCACATCCATGACCCTTTCTCCGAATTAAATCACTATGAAAAATCTTCTCTGACATACATCCAAGATGATTTTCCTAATAATTTTAGTGTGAAAAAGTTGTAAGGAGTTGAGGCGTCGATCAAAAGGAATGTCAACAATCTGCTGTAAATTATGCCAGTTTATCAATATACTAGAACTTATTTCAATTTATTACTAATTAATCCTAATTAATCATAATTATTACTAATTAATATTAATTATTACTAATTGTTACTAATTCTTACTAATTGTTACTAATTATTACTAATTAATTATAATTAATCCTAATTAATCCCAATTAGTCCAAATTATTACAAATTAATCTCGATTTTTACTAATTATTCTTAATTATTAATAATTATTCTTAATTATTACATATAAATCATAATTATTTGTATTTAATCTTAATTATTCCAAATTAATCCAAATAATTACTTATTAATCCTAATTATTACTAATTAATCCTAATTATTACTAATTTTTAATAATTAATCCTAATTATTACTAATTAACCCTAATTATTATTAATTAATCTTAATTATTACTAATTATTACTAATTATTACAATTTTTAGTCATTATTACAAATTATTAAAATTTATTGGTAATTATTACTAATTAATCTCAATTATTTCTAATTAAACCTAATTATTACAAATCAATCCAAATTATTGATAATTATTTCTAATTATTTCAAATTATTTCTAATAATTACAAATTATTACAAATTATAACAAATTATTACTAATTATAACAAATTATTACTAATTATTACAATTTATTACAAATTATTACAAATTATTACAAATTATTTCTAAGTTTACACATTATTTCTAATTATTACAAATTATAACTAATTATTACAAATTCTCACTAATTATTACAAATTATTACAAATTATTACTAATTATTCCAAATTATTCCAAATTATTACAAATTATTATAAATTATTAGTAATTATTACAAATTATTACATATTATTACTAATTATTATCATTTATTACTAATTATTACTACTTATTTGTAATTATTGTAATTCATTACTGTTTATTACATTTTATTACAAATTATTATAATTTATTACCATTTATTACTAATTATTACCAATGATTACTAATTATTACCATTTATTACTAATTATTACTAATTATTACTAATTATTGCTGTTTGTTACAAATTATTAAAATTTAATGCTAATTAATACTAATTATTACAATTTAGTACTAATTAATACCATTTATTATTATTTATTACAATTTATTACTAATTATTATCATTTATTACTAATTATTACAACTTATTACTAATTGTTACAATTTATTACAATTTATTAATAATTTTTACTATTTATAACTAATTATTACTAATTGTTACAGTTTATTACTAATTATTACAATTTATTTCTAAATCTTACTAATTATTACCATTTATTACTAATTCGTGCTAATTGTCACTAATTGTTACTAATTATTACTAATTATTACTTATTAATCCTAATTAATCATAATTATTCTAATTATTACATATTAATCATAATTATTACTAATTATTCCTAGTTATTGCAAATTAATCCTAATTATTACTAATTATTCCTAATTATTACTAATTATTCCTAATTATAACTAATTTTAACTAATTAAACATAATTATTAATAATTATTATTAAATAATTCAATTTTTACTCATTATTACTAATTATTACAATTTATTACTATTATTAATAATTATTACTTATTAATCCTAATTATTTCTAATTTATCTTATTTTTTCTAATTAGTCATAGTTATTTTTAATTAATACTAATTATTTCTAATTAATCGTAACTATTACTAATTAATCCTAATTATTGATAATTATTATTAATTATTAATAAATATTTCTAAATATTTCTAATTATTTTTAATTATCGCAAATTATTACAAATTATTACTAATTATTAATAATTATTACAAATTATTACCAATTATTTCTAATTATTACAAATTATTACAAATTATTACAATTTATTACTAATTATTGCTGATTATTACAATTTATTTCTAATTATTACAAATTATTACAACTTATTACTAATTATTACCATTTATTACTAATTATTAGTAATTATTACGAATTATTACTAATTATCACAATTTATTATGAATTATTACAATTTATTACAATTTATTGCGCTATATTACAATTTATTGCTAATTATTAAATATTATTACTAATTATTACAAATTATTACTAATTATTACAGTTTATTCCTAATTATTAGAGTTTATTACTAATTATTTCAATTTAATAATAATTATTACAATTTATTACTAATTATTACAATTTTTTACTAATTATTGCTAATTGTTACTAATTATTACTAATTATTTCAATTTATTACAAATTATTAGAATTTATTACTAATTATTACAATTTATTACTAATCATTTCCATTTATTAACATTTATTACAATTTATTACAAGTTATTACAAATTATTACTAATTATTAGAGTTTGTTACTAATTATTAGAATATATTACTAATTTTTACAATTTATTACTAATTATTAAAATTTATTACTAATTATTAAAAATTATTACTAATTATTACAATTTGTTACAAACTATTGGGAATTATTAACGATTGATCCTAATTATTTCTAATTAATCCTAATTATTTCTAAATAATCCTAATTATTGAAAATTATTACTAATTATTACTGAATATTTCTTATTATTTCTAATTATAACAAATTATTACAAATTATTACTAATTATTTATAATTAACACGTAGACCTAATTATTCAAAAAAAATACTAAAAAAATATCTAATTCTAATTTAATTTAATTGCATCTAATTAAATCAATTATAAATAATTTAAAATAAAATTAATTAACTAAACAATAACAAAAAGATAAATACCTTAAAATTGATGCTTTTTGAGTATAAAAGCCGCGGATTATGATCCGATTTAAAAGTTTAAACTATGAAATTTTTTTGAAGAACATTTGTTAGAAGATAAGGAGAGAGAAGTTGATAAACAAGTATAATGAGAGGAAAATAGATGGGGTATATTGTAAGATCTCATGTTTTTCTGGACTGTCGTTTTGAGCAGAAATTTGAGTTTTTTCATTTGGATGCTCATTAGTGGTAAAACGGTCTTTTTCACCAAACAGATGACCACATATAGTTTTTCTAACAACTTCGTTTGTCCCAGAATAGGGTACCCTAGGATAAGAGTTTAGTGGAAATATGAGATGTCTGAATTTTAGCGGAACATTTAATGTTTAATATTATTAAATTAAATATTAATTTATTCACACTGGTTCATTTGGTAATAAATTATAAACATAGCCTCGTATTGAGATTTCGTCTTCGCCGTTGAGTTCAGAATGGGGTGTTTAGCCTAGGCGAGGCATAAACTCGAGTCGGGCGTCGGGGCCAGCCCGGACCCCTTTTTCTTCTTTTCCTTTTTCTTTTCTTCTTTGCTTTTCCTTCTCCTCTTCCCTCCTCGTCGTTGCGCCTGTTTTCTATGCCTCCTCATTGGCTGTGTCCTTTGGGGAGAATTGGAGTTTGAGAAACAGAGAGATTTGGGAGACAAGAGTGGTACCAATTCGAAGCCATCAACCTGCTGACCAAGGGAGTCCCCTGTACAATCTCTATCCTGTTTTCCTTTGAGAGGATGCCTGTTATAGGATGCCTATGTTGTTCTTAATTCTAGGATCCAGTGTAGGATTCCTCCCTTACTCCTCTCTAATGATCCTGTGTAGGATGCCTTTGCTCGTGTTTACCTGGAGGATCCTGATTATGATGCCTCCTCAATGTTTAACTTAAGGGAACCCAACGGGTGCCTGTTGTTTGACCGAACCTGAGTTGTTACATCAGGTTTCAGTAGAGATGGTGTTTGGGTGTCACCTAGAACCTGTTCCAAACATGTAAGCCCATGGGGCTATGGATGTAGTTTTGGGTTGGGTGTTCGGGCCACCCTCACTCGTTTGTTTATATCTGACATGGTTTTGCCGATACAGCAGTGGATACCAAAGGTGCTTCTTGGTTGGTGGCTGTTGAGCCTGACACGAGGCGTCTTTTTATATTCTATTGGGGTATCCAGAGGTGCTTCTTGGTATCCGGTCATTGAGCCTTACATGTTTACTTTTACGCCTTGATTGATACTTTGATTCTCGTAGTAGGATTGTCTTGGACGGACTCATGGGATGAATGATACAGCTGCGGGCGAGGTTATGATATGCCTGCAGGCGAGGTTATGATATGCCTGTGCGCGAGGTTATGATATGCCTGCAGGCGAGGTTGTGATATGCCTGAGAGTGAGATTTTGGTATGCCACGGGGGGAGGGGGTCTACTATGCCTGCAGGAGGGTTCTGATATGCCTGAGGGTGTGGTTTTTTATGCCCGTGGTAAGGGTTTTCTGAGTCTTGGTTGGATTCACGGGCTTATGCTTTATGTTTTTCTACTAGTAACATTTTATAGGATTGACCGTCGGTATATGGTATCTTAGTTTATGATTGGAGGCGAGTACGGGTGAACCCAGGTTGTAGAGACCCGTATCTTGACGTACATGGACATTACATTACATTTGCGGAATACTTAGTACATAACAAAAACACACACTAAAGGATCGTAATAGTTTAGTGTCTTTGGAAACTCGGAACGTAATCTTCTAATCGTGGTGAAAGTTCTTCAATATCTCCCATAAAGGTCATCCCTTTTTTTTTACCTAAAACCTTTCTTTATATCCTGGGGAAAAGAAAACATAAAAGGGTGAGCTCAAATGCTCAGTAAGGGTAAACAAAAGAAATATCAATCACATCATATATATAAGAACATAGCTTTTGGAAATCTTAACCTGCAAAAAAGCTCATAATATCATAACATGGGATAAATCATAGAAGTGATATGTAATCCCAATAATCATAACTTAAAACATGAAACTTTGTGGCATACACACATAATCATAGAGAATCATTTCTTGTTAGTCAAGACTCAATGCCAAGACTATCTTAGTGGACAAAGTCCCTTTCTGAATCGAGTAACCCTCGTTTCAGTCCTGTTTCACTGAACCGGTATAACCTACCATTTCAGCCATGTCTATCTCATGAGATATAAAATCTTTACCCAATGCATTGGAGGGAGATATAGGTCCCACCCATCTTATAATGAATCCTTTCTTATGTGTGCCACAAAACCATAACCCATACATCATAGCATAACCCATGTAATAAAAAATGGGATTCTTAAACAACATGACATCATAAAACCATTCATATGAGATAAAGGAATTCATAAACATAATTCCATCACAACATAGTCAAATCAATGTAAAAATATGGATAGAAACATAACCCTTTATTATCTTAGATGGAAAATAATATTGATAAAACACTTGAAATGAATTCTTGAGGAAAATATCATTTCTTCTTCAAAATCAATTTCTTTTCACAAAACATCATGCAATTTTAAAAGAAAGAGATTTTATTAAAAATAGTCATGAAATCTTTTGGAGGAAGCTTCATGAAAATAAGGCTTTATAAAACCGTAAAAATCCGTTCATGCCGTTTAAGTTAAAAAAAACATTCTTCGTACTTTTGTCGGAAAAGTCAAAAAGTACCTCGTACGAAAAACGACAAAAGATTCCTTTCATTTATTTTACTAAAAACTCACCGAAGGGTAAAAATGGATTTAAAAAATTTTAGGTGGATGGAAATAATATTACATATTTATGAAACATGGATATGGATGATAAAATACACCCCAGTAAATACTTACGAATAAACAATCTCGGATAAAAATGAGATTGTGATATTTCCCTTACCTTAGGTCCGACTTGCTTTGTAAGTGTCCGAACCTCCTGTATAATGATTTAAATCATGTTATTGACTTATTACAGAATCATATTCATTGTTATGATATCATATATGGTTCACTTATGACATTATATTACCCGTTCTTTTGTAAATTCCATGTTAAAGAAGCGTTTTGGGTAAAATCGTTTCATTTATCGTAGGTGTTTTGACTTGTTGTTCTTGACATCATTATTACTTATATCATGATTTACTCACTTACAGAATATAAAATATGATTTATATATCATATATATTCAGTATATATATATATATATAATAGGTAGATAAATAAAATGAAAAACACCGTTCATGGAGACGGTAGTCCGTACGTACGCATGAACGCTGTTTTCCTTTCCTTATTGTCTTGAATGGAAGTAAGTTGATGACATACATATATATATATACATAAATCCAGTAACTTTATAATGTCATATATTTCATTATTATTTCTTATATATACTTTATAATCATTTTTAAATGGTTAACATGGAGAATGAATCTCATCGCGTCGTGGAGACGGTAGTCCGTACGTACGCACGAGCGATGATATCATTTCCATAAATACTGAATTGAATTGGAGTGGATTATACAATATATCAGAATCAATATGATGTTGTAATAACTATGTATAGTTATTCTTTACACCATTATACCCATCCATGTAAGGTGGTGGTGGAAAATAGATTACACCACGGCGTGGAGACGGTATTCCGTACGTACGCACGCGCGGTGATTTCTTTTCCCGTAGGATGGATAGATGGTGAAATAGGGTTATTTCATACTTATAATAACATATCAGTATATGAGTGATACTGATGTTATTACTTCATAATGAAACAACCTAAGAAGAAGAAGTGGAAGAAGAAATAAAGATGAAAGAATTGGTAACGGTAATTACCTCTTCTTTGAAGCGCCTCTTTGAGACCTCCTCTTAGGGCACTAAAATTGGTCTTTGAGGAAGACCAGAACCTCTAGGATTATTCTAGGGAAGTAGAGAAGAGATTTTGGCAGGGGTTGGCCGAGCTTGAGTGCTCAAATTGGTGTGAGGAGGAGGGGGAGGAGGTGTCCTTTTATAGGGAAGGAGAGGGGCACCTTAGGAATATCTCAAAATATTATTTTATATTAAAGTCAAAATCGGTTTATAATGGTTCCAAAGGGTCTTATTTCGAAGCTAAAGTGGGGATGGGTCGAAATCCTATCAACCAATATAATTTAGACAAGTTTAGGATATTATTTTAACCTTATCAATTAGATTTAACTCCAAGTTAAATAATTTAACTTTTACCGTGTCTTTTTGTTTTCTTTCACTATATGGTTAATACACTTACTATAACATGCCAAACGAACCCCAAATTATTTATTATTAATATATATATCCTTATCTAAGTCATTTGGCCGAACCTTAGATTTTTAGGAATAAAATAACAATTAATAATATAATATTTGATTTAAAAACTATTTTGTGTCAATTTTGACACTATTTGATATATGATTTTTGTGAAAGTCATAACAGAATTAAATGTTCGAACCAAGTTGATTAAATCAACATTAATATATCATAGTAACCTAGAAAATTAGTGGAATTCATAAAAAATCTCAAATTACATTTATTTTGGTGTTTATAACATCAATTATGTCAATATTTCATTAATAAGATAATTACTGCATCATCGTTGTGTCATAAATAAATTAAATTATATGATGTCTAAAAATTACAAATAAAATACCATCATGTAGGAAATCGTTTTATCTTTTTAATGAATATTTACAATCGAATTTATCTTATGTATAACCCCATATTAAAAATGATTTACTTATTAAACTTTGATTTTAACTATTTTAACCTTTCTTTAAATAAATTAATAATAAATGTCCTAATCTAATCCAAGTGGGCCTAAATGGTCATATTTTATTCCTAAGTTTGTTTTTGGTCGAATTACACTTGTCCAATAGAATTAGGACATGTGTTAGGGTAATATTAATATCATATTTACCCTTAGTTACCCTATTTACTATTAACCGCGGTAAAAAAAAGTAAAAAGTTACTATTCACCAAAAATTATTTTCATCTCATTGAACCACATTTTAGTCCTTGATATTAACCGCGTCTGTCGGATTTTCAAAATTCTGTTCACAGAAGCGGTAAAATTAAGTTTTATGCAAAATTCAATTTTTTAACCTACCACTTAGTAGTTTCACTATTCATCAAAAATTGATGTTTTTCAGAACAATGCCAAAATTTCATCCTAAGCTATATTTCATTTTCCGAATTCAAAAATGAAATCTATTTTACCAAATTCATAACATAGAAGTTGCATTAATTAATTTTATAATTAAATCCCGCTGTTAAAATAAATAGCGTGTTTTTAGGAAACAATATATATCAAAAGATTGACACTTGATTATGTCTGGTTTAAATGTGAAATTAAAACCAATGAACAAAATTGTATTAAATTGTAAAAATATATTCTAAATATACTTTAAAACCACTCAAATTAATAATTTATCACTATTAATTATTTCGATTAAAAAAGTTGTTTTTAATTATAATTTAGTAATTTTCACTATTCATCAGAATGTGAAAGTTATCCGAAAAGTACCAAAATTTCACCTTAGGCTAAATTCGATACTCCGAATCCAAGAATGAAGTTCATTTTGAAAAATAAGATTTACAGAATTTAAAAAAGTGGTTATTACTATTCATAACGGCTAGTTTTAATAATATTTTAAAAGCATATCGTTGTTTAGTGAAACTTGGTATTGCGTATTACACACGCTATCGAGGAAGGTCGCGATTGCGTGTAATGCAAGGCAAGTCAAGGATGCGTGTTGTGCAAGCTCCTTTTGGTGTAGCGTACAACACAAGACATTAATAAAAATAAAAAGAATATTTTTTATAAAATCTTGGGCTGTTACATTCTACCCCCCTTAAAATGAATTTCGCCCTCGAAATTCGTCGGGGTTATAAATGGTTTACTATTCGAAAGTTTCTTTAATAGAAACCCACATCGTAAAAAGGAATGTCAAAACCAATCTTTAAAAACAAAAGTATGAAACGTAACGGTTACCCAAATAAACTAATTATTGGGTTTCCACATAGGTGAAAATATGGATATGGAAGAGAAATCTAACCATCATGTTCTGATGGAGAGTGGTAGAGAACATGGCTACGGAAAAGCCAGTAATCACAAATCCATAAATTTGTGACGATCTAAGGTACCATCTGATTCATCAGGTATAAGAGAACTAGGACAACATTTTTGGTTTTCATGATCATTTCCCTAAAGTTAAAGAATTTGAATTAAAATAAATACTTACTTTATTTTGGTACAATCTCACTGTTGTTCGTGCCTTTAACAATTTCCACTTCATCTCTTAAATAAATGAAGTTGAATTTGTTATTCGTGAAGTGTTAGCAGATCATGTGATAGAATGACGGGTCATTCCATCTGTCTCAAAAGGTTAGAAAATTTATATACATAAGTCGATCTATAGTGGGATTAATCATATATGGTTCCTAAAATGGGCTTATACTTCATATATCATACTGCTTAATATAATAACACTAGTTTCTACTAAACAGGGACTTCCTGTAGGTCAGTGGTAGGCGATAAAGGCCAGTCGCACTTTGGTTGTGGGTTCGATTCCTACAGCCTTGTCCGAAGCGATGGGCTGTCGCCCGTCCTGCAGGTTGTCCTTTTTCTAAAACTATATTACTATAACATCCCATCGATAATATTGAAAAACAAACAATAATCCATTCCAATCTTTAGGCTTATCCATAATACTGGAGTCCACTCTCATAGTGAAAACGATTACCAGAGATTTAATACCATCGTTGAACCCCATATATCATAAGATATGTTTTGTTGGTCACATTCCAAACATTCAAAGTCCTTAATCGTGTATTCTCTTGAATACCTTAGTGAAAACATGAGTGCAGTTAAAAGTTAACACTTTCCACATACCAAAATCCTCAAAATTTTATATACTCAAAAAATGATATCACTTAGTCCTTATATCAATCATGAGCTCATGAATACAATCAAACATCTCATTATCTTCTTATCCTTTCATTATGCACGTATCATCTACTTTCCAAAAGTATCTGAATAACCTTTCATGGTTACTGGTACCATTCATCATACACTTTCAAAACATAAGGAAAGACAACAGTGTAACAATCCTTAGATGTATCCTTATTCCATGAGATTACTTATACAACATTACACATGATAAACATATAATCATTCCCCTACATTCTTAGACCACTGACCGAGCTTCAACATTTCTTTCATCTCACATATCATTTGTAGTTTCTTCATCATCATCAACATAAATACTTCCCATACGACCATACTGATTCTCTTCATGAGACTTTCCCTTAGGGCATTGGTTTGCATAATGCCCGTACATTCCACATTTAAAACATTTAACCATTGTTGATGTCGTAGCAATACCATTATCCTCATCCATGGTGTTAACTGAACCTTTTCCTTTGCACTTACTTGCTTTGTGTCCTTCTTTTCCACACCCAAAGCATCTTCCAGTTCCTTTGAAACATTCTCCTTGATGCCTCTTCCCACATGATTTACATAGGGGGAATTGAACTTTCTTTCCTCTATGATCATCATGAAACTCCATCTTTCTCTTATTAGCCGAGTCAGGAAACTTACCAAATTTTACTTTATTGATCATATTATGAGATTGCTGATTCGGCATAATAATGATGTTTGGACTTCCAAATCCCATTTCATTATGAAGAATATCATTCCATTGTCCATCATATCCTCCATTATCGTGAATCATCTTGATTCCAGCCATTTTCTAAAACCCAAAAAGAATAGTGTGAGAGGCAAAAATCATGCTAGGGAAAACAACATTATAAAGGGGGAGTACCTTCAATATCTAACATCTTAGGTTTAATTCTATGATCGTTAGCGTAGTTCTAGTACTATAACCTATACATATACTTAACCTTAGGGACATCCCTAGACATACCTTAGAAATATCTCTAGGGATCTCACTAAAGTTCTCGCATCCTAGTTTCCAAAGGTTGACTAAACCTTTCCTATGATACCAACTGTAGAGACCCGTATCTTGACGTACATGGACATTACATTACATTTGTGGAATACTTAGTACATAACAAAAACACACACTAAAGGATCGTAATAGTTTAGTGTCTTTGGAAACTCGGAACGTAATCTTCTAATCGTGGTGAAAGTTCTTCAATATCTCCCATAAAGGTCATCCCTTTTTTTTACCTAAAACCTTTCTTTATATCCTGGGGAAAAGAAAACATAAAAGGGTGAGCTCAAATGCTCAGTAAGGGTAAACAAAAGAAATATCAATCACATCATATATATAAGAACATAGCTTTTGGAAATCTTAACCTGCAAAAAAGCTCATAATATCATAACATGGGATAAATCATAGAAGTGAAATGTAATCCCAATAATCATAACTTAAAACATGAAACTTTGTGGCATACACACATAATCATAGAGAATCATTTCTTGTTAGTCAAGACTCAATGCCAAGACTATCTTAGTGGACAAAGTCCCTTTCTGAATCGAGTAACCCTCGTTTCAGTCCTGTTTCACTGAACCGGTATAACCTACCATTTCAGCCATGTCTATCTCATGAGATATAAAATCTTTACCCAATGCATTGGAGGGAGATATAGGTCCCACCCATCTTATATTGAATCCTTTCTTATGTGTGACACAAAACCATAACCCATACATCATAGCATAACCCATGTAATAAAAAATGGGATTCTTAAACAACATGACATCATAAAACCATTCATATGAGATAAAGGAATTCATAAACATAATTCCATCACAACATAGTCAAATCAATGTAAAAATATGGATAGAAACATAACCCTTTATTATCTTAGATGGAAAATAATATTGATAAAACACTTGAAATGAATTCTTGAGGAAAATATCATTTCTTCTTCAAAATCAATTTCTTTTCACAAAACATCATGCAATTTTAAAAGAAAGAGATTTTATTAAAAATAGTCATGAAATATTTTAGAGGAAGCTTCATGAAAATAAGGCTTTATAAAACCGTAAAAATCCGTTCATGCCGTTTAAGTTAAAAAAAACATTCTTCGTACTTTTGTCGGAAAAGTCAAAAAGTACCTCGTACGAAAAACGACAAAAGATTCCTTTCATTTATTTTACTAAAAACTCACCGAAGGGTAAAAATGGATTTAAAAAATTTTATGTGGATGGAAATAATATTACATATTTATGAAACATGGATATGGATGATAAAATACACCCCAGTAAATACTTACGAATAAACAATCTCGGATAAAAATGAGATTGTGATATTTCCCTTACCTTAGGTCCGACTTGCTTTGTAAGTGTCCGAACCTCCTGTATAATGATTTAAATCATGTTATTGACTTATTACAGAATCATATTCATTGTTATGATATCATATATGGTTCACTTATGACATTATATTACCCTTTCTTTTGTAAATTCCATGTTAAAGAAGCGTTTTGGGTAAAATCGTTTCATTTATCGTAGGTGTTTTGACTTGTTGTTCTTGACATCATTATTACATATATCATGATTTACTCACTTCCAGAATATAAAATATGATTTATATATCATATATATTCAGTATATATATATATATAATAGGTAGATAAATAAAATGAAAAACACCGTTCATGGAGACGGTAGTCCGTACGTACGCATGAACGCTTTTTTCCTTTCCTTATTGTCTTGAATGGAAGTAAGTTGATGACATACATATATATATATACATAAATCCAGTAACTTTATAATGTCATATATTTCATTATTATTTCTTATATATACTTTATAATCATTCTTAAATGGTTAACATGGAGAATGAATCTCATCGCGTCGTGGAGACGGTAGTCCGTACGTACGCACGAGCGATGATATCATTTCCATAAATACTGAATTGAATTGGAGTGGATTATACAATATATCAGAATCAATATGATGTTGTAATAACTATGTATAGTTATTCTTTACACCATTATACCCATCCATGTAAGGTGGTGGTGGAAAATAGATTACACCACGGCGTGGAGACGGTATTCCGTACGTACGCACGCGCGGTGATTTCTTTTCCCGTAGGATGGATAGATGGTGAAATAGGGTTGTTTCATACTTATAATAACATATCAGTATATGAGTGATACTGATGTTATTACTTCATAATGAAACAACCTAAGAAGAAGAAGTGGAAGAAGAAATAAAGATGAAAGAATTGGTAACGGTAATTACCTCTTCTTTGAAGCGCCTCTTTGAGACCTCCTCTTAGGGCACTAAAATTGGTCTTTGAGGAAGACCAGAACCTCTAGGATTATTCTAGGGAAGTGGAGAAGAGATTTGGGCAGGGGTTGGCCGAGCTTGAGTGCTCAAATTGGTGTGAGGAGGAGGGGGAGGAGGTGTCCTTTTATAGGGAAGGAGAGGGGCACCTTAGGAATATCTCAAAATATTATTTTATATTAAAGTCAAAATCGGTTTATAATGGTTCCAAAGGGTCTTATTTCGAAGCTAAAGTGGGGATGGGTCGAATTCCTATCAACCAATAGAATTTAGACAAGTTTAGGATATTATTTTAACCTTATCAATTAGATTTAACTCCAAGTTAAATAATTTAACTTTTACCGTGTCTTTTTGTTTTCTTTCACTATATGGTTAATACACTTACTATAACATGCCAAACGAACCCCAAATTATTTATTATTAATATATATATCCTTATCTAATTCATTTGGCCGATCCTTAGATTTTTAGGAATAAAATAACAATTAATAATATAATATTTGATTTAACAACTATTTGGTGTCAATTTTGACACTATTTGATATATGATTTTTGTGAAAGTCATAACAGAATTTAATGTTCGAACCAAGTTGATTAAATCAACATTAATATATCATAGTAACCTAGAAAATTAGTGGAATTCATAAAAAATCTCAAATTACATTTATTTTGGTGTTTATAACATCAATTATGTCAATATTTCATTAATAAGATAATTACTGCATCATCGTTGTGTCATAAATAAATTAAATTATATGATGTCTAAAAATTACAAATAAAATACCATCATGTAGGAAATCTTCTTATCTTTTTAATGAATATTTACAATCAAATTTATCTTATGTATAACCCCATATTAAAAATGATTTACTTATTAAACTTTGATTTTAACTATTTTAACCTTTCTTTAAATAAATTAATAATAAATGTCCTAATCTAATCCAAGTGGGCCTAAATGGTCATATTTTATTCCTAAGTTTGTTTTTGGTCGAATTACACTTGTCCAATAGAATTAGGACATGTGTTAGGGTAATATTAATATCATATTTACCCTTAGTTACCCTATTTACTATTAACCGCGGTAAAAAAAAGTAAAAAGTTACTATTCACCAAAAATTATTTTCATCTCATTGAACCACATTTTAGTCCTTGATATTAACCGTGTCTGTCGGATTTTCAAAATTCTATTCACAGAAGCGGTAAAATTAAGTTTTATGCAAAATTCAGTTTTTTAACCTACCACTTAGTAGTTTTACTATTCATCAAAAATTGATGTTTTTCAGAACAATGCCAAAATTTCATCCTAAGCTATATTTCATATTCCGAATTCAAAAATGAAATCTATTTTACCAAATTCATAACATAGAAGTTGCATTAATTAATTTTATAATTAAATCCCGCTGTTAAAATAAATAGCGTGTTTTTAGGAAACAATATATATCAAAAGATTGACACTTGATTATGTCTGGTTTAAATGTGAAATTACAACCAATGACCAACATTGTATTAAATTGTAAAAATATATTCTAAATATACTTTAAAAACACTCAAATTAATAATTTATCACTATTAATTATTTCGATTAAAAAAGTTGTTTTTAATTATAATTTAGTAATTTTCACTATTCATCAGAATGTGAAAGTTATCCGAAAAGTACCAAAATTTCACCTTAGGCTAAATTCGATACTCCGAATCCAAGAATGAAGTTCATTTTGAAAAATAAGATTTACAGAATTTTAAAAAGTGGTTATTACTATTCATAACGGCTAGTTTTAATAATATTTTAAAAGCATATCGTTGTTTAGTGAAACTTGGTATTGCGTATTACACACGCTATCGAGGAAGGTCGCGATTGCGTGTAATGCAAGGCAAGTCAAGGATGCGTGTTGTGCAAGCTCCTTTTGGTGTAGCGTACAACACAAGACATTAATAAAAATAAAAAGAATATTTTTTATAAAATCTTGGGCTGTTACATTCTACCCCCTTAAAATGAATTTCACCCTCGAAATTCGTCGGGGTTATAAATGGTTTACTATTCGAAAGTTTCTTTAATAGAAACCCACATCGTAAAAAGGAATGTCAAAACCAATCTTTAAAAACAAAAGTATGAAACATAACGGTTACCCAAATAAACTAATCATTGGGTTTCCACATAGGTGAAAATATGGATATGGAAGAGAAATCTAACCATCATGTTCTGATGGAGAGTGGTAGAGAACATGGCTACGGAAAAGCCAGTAATCACAAATCCATAAATTTGTGACGATCTAAGGTACCATCTGATTCATCAGGTATAAGAGAACTAGGACAACATTTTTGGTTTTCATGATCATTTCCCTAAAGTTAAAGAATTTGAATTAGAATAAATACTTACTTTATTTTGGTACAATCTCACTGTTGTTCGTGCCTTTAACAATTTCCACTTCATCTCTTAAATAAATGAAGTTGAATTTGTTATTCGTGAAGTGTTAGCAGATCATGTGATAGAATGACGGGTCATTCCATCTGTCTCAAAAGGTTAGAAAATTTATATACATAAGTCGATCTATAGTGGGATTAATCATATATGGTTCCTAAAATGGGCTTATACTTCATATATCATACTGCTTAATATAATAACACTAGTTTCTACTAAACAGGGACTTCCTGTAGGTCAGTGGTAGGCGATAAAGGCCAGTCGCACTTTGGTTGTGGGTTCGATTCCTACAGCCTTGTCCGAAGCGATGGGCTGTCGCCCGTCCTGCAGGTTGTCCTTTTTCTAAAACTATATTACTATAACATCCCATCGATAATATCGAAAAAAAAACAATAATCCATTCCAATCTTTAGGCTTATCCATAATACTGGAGTCCACTCTCATAGTGAAAACGATTACCAGAGATTTAATACCATCGTTGAACCCCATATATCATAAGATATGTTTTGTTGGTCACATTCCAAACATTCAAAGTCCTTAATCGTGTATTCTCTTGAATACCTTAGTGAAAACATGAGTGCAGTTAAAAGTTAACAATTTCCACATACCAAAATCCTCAAAATTTTATATACTCAAACCATGATATCACTTAGTCCTTATATCAATCATGAGCTCATGAATACAATCAAACATCTCATTATCTTCTTATCCTTTCATTATGCACGTATCATCTACTTTCCAAAAGTATCTGAATAACCTTTCATGGTTACTGGTACCATTCATCATACACTTTCAAAACATAAGGAAAGACAACAGTGTAACAATCCTTAGATGTATCCTTATTCCATGATATTACTTATACAACATTACACATGATAAACATGTAATCATTCCACTACATTCTTAGACCATTGACCGAGCTTCAACATTTCTTTCATCTCACATATCATTTGTAGTTTCTTCATCATCATCAACATAAATACTTCCCATACGACCATACTGATTCTCTTCATGAGACTTTCCCTTAGGGCATTGGTTTGCATAATGCCCGTACATTCCACATTTAACACATTTAACCATTGTTGATGTCGTAGCAATACCATTATCCTCATCCATGGTGTTAACTGAACCTTTTCCTTTGCACTTACTTGCTTTGTGTCCTTCTTTTCCACACCCAAAGCATCTTCCAGTTCCTTTGAAACATTCTACTTGATGCCTCTTCCCACATGATTTACATAGGGGGAATTGAACTTTCTTTCCTCTATGATCATCATGAAACTCCATCTTTCTCTTATTAGCCGAGTCAGGAAACTTACCAAATTTTACTTTATTGATCATATTATGAGATTGCTGATTCGGCATAATAATGATGTTTGGACTTCCAAATCCCATTTCATTATGAAGAATATCATTCCATTGTCCATCATATCCTCCATTATCGTGAATCATCTTGATTCCATCCGTTTTCTAAAACCCAAAAAGAATAGTGTGAGAGGCAAAAATCATGCTAGGGAAAACAACATTATAAAGGGGGAGTACCTTCAATATCTAACATCTTAGGTTTAATTCTATGATCGTTAGCGTAGTTCTAGTACTATAACCTATACGTATACTTAACCTTAGGGACATCCCTAGACATACCTTAGAAATATCTCTAGGGATCTCACTAAAGTTCTCGCATCCTAGTTTCCAAAGGTTGACTAAACCTTTCCTATGATACCAACTGTAGAGACCCGTATCTTGACGTACATGGACATTACATTACATTTGCGGAATACTTAGTACATAACAAAAACACACACTAAAGGATCGTAATAGTTTAGTGTCTTTGGAAACTCGGAACGTAATCTTCTAATCGTGGTGAAAGTTCTTCAATATCTCCCATAAAGGTCATCCCTTTTTTTTTACCTAAAACCTTTCTTTATATCCTGGGGAAAAGAAAACATAAAAGGGTGAGCTCAAATGCTCAGTAAGGGTAAACAAAAGAAATATCAATCACATCATATATATAAGAACATAGCTTTTGGAAATCTTAACCTGCAAAAAAGCTCATAATATCATAACATGGGATAAATCATAGAAGTGAAATGTAATCCCAATAATCATAACTTAAAACATGAAACTTTGTGGCATACACACATAATCATAGAGAATCATTTCTTGTTAGTCAAGACTCAATGCCAAGACTATCTTAGTGGACAAAGTCCCTTTCTGAATCGAGTAACCCTCGTTTCAGTCCTGTTTCACTGAACCGGTATAACCTACCATTTCAGCCATGTCTATCTCATGAGATATAAAATCTTTACCCAATGCATTGGAGGGAGATATAGGTCCCACCCATCTTATAATGAATCCTTTCTTATGTGTGCCACAAAACCATAACCCATACATCATAGCATAACCCATGTAATAAAAAATGGGATTCTTAAACAACATGACATCATAAAACCATTCATATGAGATAAAGGAATTCATAAACATAATTCCATCACAACATAGTCAAATCAATGTAAAAATATGGATAGAAACATAACCCTTTATTATCCTAGATGGAAAATAATATTGATAAAACACTTGAAATGAATTCTTGAGGAAAATATCATTTCTTCTTCAAAATCAATTTATTTTCACAAAACATCATGCAATTTTAAAAGAAAGAGATTTTATTAAAAATAGTCATGAAATCTTTTGGAGGAAGCTTCATGAAAATAAGGCTTTATAAAACCGTAAAAATCCGTTCATGCCGTTTAAGTTAAAAAAAACATTCTTCATACTTTTGTCGGAAAAGTCAAAAAGTACCTCGTACGAAAAACGACAAAAGATTCCTTTCATTTATTTTACTAAAAACTCAACGAAGGGTAAAAATGGATTTAAAAAATTTTAGGTGGATGGAAATAATATTACATATTTATGAAACATGGATATGGATGATAAAATACACCCCAGTAAATACTTACGAATAAACAATCTCGGATAAAAATGAGATTGTGATATTTCCCTTACCTTAGGTCCGACTTGCTTTGTAAGTGTCCGAACCTCCTGTATAA
Organism: Viscum album; assembly: GCA_963277665.1. NCBI lineage: Eukaryota > Viridiplantae > Streptophyta > Magnoliopsida > Santalales > Viscaceae > Viscum > Viscum album. The sequence goes on along the minus strand of OY728155.1, from coordinate 116,948,121 downwards.
TGATTTAAATCATGTTATTGACTTATTACAGAATCATATTCATTGTTATGATATCATATATGGTTCACTTATGACATTATATTACCCGTTCTTTTGTAAATTCCATGTTAAAGAAGCGTTTTGGGTAAAATCGTTTCATTTATCGTAGGTGTTTTGACTTGTTGTTCTTGACATCATTATTACTTATATCATGATTTACTCACTTCCAGAATATAAAATATGATTTATATATCATATATATTCAGTATATATATATATAATAGGTAGATAAATAAAATGAAAAACACCGTTCATGGAGACGGTAGTCCGTACGTACGCATGAACGCTTTTTTCCTTTCCTTATTGTCTTGAATGGAAGTAAGTTGATGACATACATATATATATATACATAAATCCAGTAACTTTATAATGTCATATATTTCATTATTATTTCTTATATATACTTTATAATCATTCTTAAATGGTTAACATGGAGAATGAATCTCATCGCGTCGTGGAGACGGTAGTCCGTACGTACGCACGAGCGATGATATCATTTCCATAAATACTGAATTGAATTGGAGTGGATTATACAATATATCAGAATCAATATGATGTTGTAATAACTATGTATAGTTATTCTTTACACCATTATACCCATCCATGTAAGGTGGTGGTGGAAAATAGATTACACCACGGCGTGGAGACGGTATTCCGTACGTACGCACGCACGGTGATTTCTTTTCCCGTAGGATGGATAGATGGTGAAATAGGGTTGTTTCATACTTATAATAACATATCAGTATATGAGTGATACTGATGTTATTACTTCATAATGAAACAACCTAAGAAGAAGAAGTGGAAGAAGAAATAAAGATGAAAGAATTGGTAACGGTAATTACCTCTTCTTTGAAGCGCCTCTTTGAGACCTCCTCTTAGGGCACTAAAATTGGTCTTTGAGGAAGACCAGAACCTCTAGGATTATTCTAGGGAAGTGGAGAAGAGATTTTGGCAGGGGTTGGCCGAGCTTGAGTGCTCAAATTGGTGTGAGGAGGAGGGGGAGGAGGTGTCCTTTTATAGGGAAGGAGAGGGGCACCTTAGGAATATCTCAAAATATTATTTTATATTAAAGTCAAAATCGGTTTATAATGGTTCCAAAGGGTCTTATTTCGAAGCTAAAGTGGGGATGGGTCGGAATCCTATCAACCAATAGAATTTAGACAAGTTTAGGATATTATTTTAACCTTATCAATTAGATTTAACTCCAAGTTAAATAATTTAACTTTTACCGTGTCTTTTTGTTTTCTTTCACTATATGGTTAATACACTTACTATAACATGCCAAACTAACCCCAAATTATTTATTACTAATATATATATCCTTATCTAAGTCATTTGGCCGAACCTTAGATTTTTAGGAATAAAATAACAATTAATAATATAATATTTGATTTAAAAACTATTTTGTGTCAATTTTGACACTATTTGATATATGATTTTTGTGAAAGTCATAACAGAATTAAATGTTCGAACCAAGTTGATTAAATCAACATTAATATATCATAGTAACCTAGAAAATTAGTGGAATTCATAAAAAATCTCAAATTACATTTATTTTGGTGTTTATAACATCAATTATGTCAATATTTCATTAATAAGATAATTACTGCATCATCGTTGTGTCATAAATAAATTAAATTATATGATGTCTAAAAATTACAAATAAAATACCATCATGTAGGAAATCTTTTTATCTTTTTAATGAATATTTACAATCGAATTTATCTTATGTATAACCCCATATTAAAAATGATTTACTTATTAAACTTTGATTTTAACTATTTTAACTTTTATTTAAATAAATTAATAATAAATGTCCTAATCTAATCCAAGTGGGCCTAAATGGTCATATTTTATTCCTAAGTTTGTTTTTGGTCGAATTACACTTGTCCAATAGAATTAGGACATGTGTTAGGGTAATATTAATATCATATTTACCCTTAGTTACCCTATTTACTATTAACCGCGGTAAAAAAAAGTAAAAAGTTACTATTCACCAAAAATTATTTTCATCTCATTGAACCACATTTTAGTCCTTGATATTAACCGTGTCTGTCGGATTTTCAAAATTCTATTCACAGAAGCGGTAAAATTAAGTTTTATGCAAAATTCAGTTTTTTAACCTACCACTTAGTAGTTTCACTATTCATCAAAAATTGATGTTTTTCAGAACAATGCCAAAATTTCTTCCTAAGCTATATTTCATATTCCGAATTCAAAAATGAAATCTATTTTACCAAATTCATAACATAGAAGTTGCATTAATTAATTTTATAATTAAATCCCGCTGTTAAAATAAATAGCGTGTTTTTAGGAAACAATATATATCAAAAGATTGACACTTGATTATGTCTGGTTTAAATGTGAAATTACAACCAATGACCAACATTGTATTAAATTGTAAAAATATATTCTAAATATACTTTAAAACCACTCAAATTAATAATTTATCACTATTAATTATTTCGATTAAAAAAGTTGTTTTTAATTATAATTTAGTAATTTTCACTATTCATCAGAATGTGAAAGTTATCCGAAAAGTACCAAAATTTCACCTTAGGCTAAATTCGATACTCCGAATCCAAGAATGAAGTTCATTTTGAAAAATAAGATTTACAGAATTTTAAAAAGTGGTTATTACTATTCATAACGGCTAGTTTTAATAATATTTTAAAAGCATATCGTTGTTTAGTGAAACTTGGTATTGCGTATTACACACGCTATCGAGGAAGGTCGCGATTGCGTGTAATGCAAGGCAAGTCAAGGATGCGTGTTGTGCAAGCTCCTTTTGGTGTAGTGTACAACACAAGACATTAATAAAATTAAAAAGAATATTTTTTATAAAATCTTGGGCTGTTACACAGGTGTAGGGAAAATATCCCCCTATGGTGACGTACCTTTATTAGAGATATAATTCTAGCATTTTCCAAAGCAGGTACCTATTGATGGAATTACAAACCTAGAGATCGAATTAATGGTACATGACTTGAGTGGCATGATGTCCAACTCAATTCCCTTTCACAGGATATCCAGGCGACCAGGCGTATGGACCCAAGGATCGACTGCTGATTTGATATCTTGTTATTTGATTCACATACTCACGAATATTCATATTTATGTATGTGTATAGTTATTGGAATATACATGTATACTTATATATATATATATATATATGGATATCCATGGTGGCACTTACCCAGTTGAAAGGGATTACAGACTCTGGGTTCGATTGTGATTTCACGTTTGGTTTACTTCTTTTGTTGTGTTCTAGCTAGGCTGAGCTTGTTGTTGTTGCATACACATTTAGCAGCACAATTATTGGTTGCTTATCGAGGTTCCCTACTAAGATTATTACTCACCCCTACACATGTACCATGGTGTACATGTAGACCCTATGTCTTATTTTCAGATTGAGCACGAGTTACATGGTGGATGGGGCTGAGGCCCAGTGTTGCATGATTGAGAAAAGATGCTCGAGTGCTTCTACTGATCGATCTACTATGGTTCGACAGTTTCTGGTGATTTGTACGTGGGTTGGCTCAGAGTTAGTAGTTGATCCCTGTATTTTTACTTTCAACATATTTTGTACTTATATCTGTATGGTCAGACCAGTGGGTGACCAGTGTTGTATTGTATTTCATAGTTGTTCGGGCTTTTACAACATTTTATGATTATAGATTCTTCTATTTCAGTTGTTTATTACTTCTGCACTCTGTTTACGTTCCGCTCGGTATGATACTTAGATATTTCCACTATTTTCTTACTATGGTATGAGGGAATAGTCTCCCCACTATCACAGCCTAGGCCTTCATTGCTAGTCGGAAACCTATGGAATATGGGGAGGCGCACTTGAGGCCTTGTGACAAACCAGATCAGAGCACCAGTTTAGGGGCTTCGGGTCAGGACGTTACAAAGTGGTATCATAGTTGTTTATTTTCCGAGTCTTTACTATTTTGGATATGTTATATGGGAGTATTAAGAATGTGTCAGAACCTATGATGGATACCAGACTGGTGCATCGAGAACACTTGTTCTTAAAAGAAGCCCTATTTTCTAGGGTTTGGGATTGTTGTTCTGATTTGTGATGTAACAATTGTATATAATTTTCTCCTTGAGAGGTGCACATGTTTTTTGGGTGTTTTGATTTACTATGGATCTCTGGATCATGTCCATTGGTAAGATTCTTGTGATGGTTTTTGACCTTTGGTCGGCAAAGGCAAGAGGCGTATCATGCATCATACTACGCACATTGGATTCACATCATATAGGCCTACTAGTGTGTGTTTTTACTGATGGATGAGACCTTTGGGTCTAATTACACATAAATTTTACTCTGATGGAAGGTTATGTGGATCTACATTGAGGAATTTTCTTATGAGGCTGATGACTTAGTTTTCAAGCACATTTGGTGGAGTTACCCTAGTATGTCAATATGGCATGAAAAGCCTTTCTGTTTAATCCCTTGTTGGGTGTTGTTTCTCAGGATTGTGGTTATCTAGTCGGATTGCTGAGTGTGATGTCAATAGATACCAAGTGTTTTATTGTAAAATGGACCATCTTGGGGTATTTATATATACGAATACCCGATGAGTGTCAGTTCAATTTCTCTTATACTTTAATTGTGACCTCTAAAAAGTAGTTCCTTCTGAGGATTCTCAGAGAGGATCAAGGCCCTCATAGGTAGTGTTTTCACCATTGAACCTCATTGGTCATTGTCACATTTAAATTCTTTTGAGAGGTTTTTGATATTTTGGGTTTGGTGGTTAGAACTTGTGACCCAGTTGTGAGGATTTCTCTACAGGGCTATGTGGAAGACCAAGAGACTCTTGGTTTTGACTCAGACCTTTATATGTCAATGCCTGTTCTATTCTAGGGAAACCTATGTGAGAGAGGTTGTCCTGTGTTTTCCAATTCCTTCTTGGTAGGGAGCTTTGTTTTATGCTCATTTTGTGATCGATGCATGGTAGGTGCTCATGTTTTTTGTAAAGGCATGTGCATGCATTCATCCTTGATTGAGGCACCTGAGGTGCTTGTTTTCCAAGACTAGATTTGACGGGAAGGACCGTTCGGGTTCCTGGCCTGGTCTACCATTGTTTCTGTTATTGCTAATGTAGTCAGGGCATGGGTAGACACTTAGGACTAGAACCAAGTTGTGTGCTTGTGTTGGATGTTTAGGATACACACTGGCTGCATGTGGTATTGTTTGAACCTATATCAGTGAGTTGATAGGTGAGAGCTAAAGACTGATGTTTAGGACTGGTCGTGGGTTTGTTACCTAGAATTTGTACTAACATGTCACACCGTGGTAGAGGTGACATGTGGAATAAATCAGGTAACATGAGATGGTTGAACCGTGGCTGAATCGTAGTCTGGTTTTCACTAGATGGTGAGCGTGGCTTGGAGGGAGCTGTACACTACATCCGTGGAATCTTAGTGTACCACTGTAAGAGACGATCATATGCTATATTGATTCATCTTGATTATGCTGAGAGAGCGTCGACCTTAAATCGAGCTCCTTTACATTTCTTAATGTTCTTCCCTGTTGAGTAGGGAACCTGTTATGGTTGTGGTCTTGGAGTGGGGTAAGGAAGGACATATGGTGGAAAGTGCACCATTGGCCGTTTGAGGGTGTTTTTCATCGTTTCGGTTAAACTTCGGAGTTTACCATGATCTTTCCAGCATGAAGTTTTCTTTTATGACGAAGATAGTGATATCCCTGTGGTGGAAAGTTCCATATCAGTTTTAGTTAAATGTATTCTGTGTAGAAGGTTGTTGTTAATGCTGTGAGGCTAGTCGTGGGGTAGTGTAAATTGATTGGTTTTCTAGATGCTCAAGATCAGAGCATGGCTGCTGGTCCTTTCACCGGCCTTCTTGGGGACGAGAAGGTATACGGTGGGAAGTTTGTAAGAACTAATGTTTTTCAGACAATCGTTTTGAGCATAAATTTCATTTTTTGCAGTTGGATGCTCGTGAGGGGTAAAATGGAATTTTTCACTGAGTAGATAACCTCATATAAATTTTCTAACAAATCTATTAGTCTTGTAATAGGGTGTTTAACCTAGGACATGAGTTTAGTGGAAATCTAAGATTTTCTAATTTTAGTAGAATATTTACTTTTTATTATTATTAAATTAAATATTAATTTATTCACATAGGTTCATTTGGAAATAAATTTTAAACAGAGCCTCATATTGATATTTTTTCTTCGCAGTTAAGACTGAAATGGGTAGTTTAGCCTATGTGAGTTATAAACTCGAGTCGGGTGCTAGGGCCTGTCAAGGCCCCGTTTTCTTCCTTTACTTTTTCTTTTCTTCTTTTTCTTTTCCTTACCTTTTTCCTCCTCCTCCTTGTGAATGTCTCTTATGCCTCCTCCTTGGTTGTGTCCTTTTGGGGGAATTGGAGTTTGAGAAAGAGAGAGTGTTGGTAGGCAAGAAGGGTACCGATTCGAAGCCCTCGACATGTTGATTCATTGAAGGGAAATCATGAGCTGTGAAATATACCGAAGCTTCGGCGGTTTCCACTCAAAGGTAGGGACATTTATGTTTTCTCTATATATCCCCTTTAAGTATGTTATATGTAAGTTTTTAAAGCCTTATATTTTTTACTTGTCATCCCATGGGGATCAATCTGTTGTTTCGAGGGTGAAAATGGGCATTTCGGGCGTTTTAAGGGATTTCGCATCGGGAAGCCCAGGTTACACGGTGTGTGTTTCAGGGGAACACGACATGTGATCTTCCCATTCAGGGATGATGAAGTTTTCTAAATTACATTCTGTGTACTTTCATTACACGCCATATATTGGATGGCTTTGTGACCAGCTATGTGAGAAGAAACACAGAATAATGTTTTTTAAGGAGTACACACCATTTTCTAGGAGTACACACCATGTACTAGGAGTACACCCCATGTACTAGGATTACACACCATGTACTAGGAGTACACACCATGTACTAGGAGTACACACCATGTAGTGGACCATGGGCATGTGTTCGGGTGAAGACACACATGGTATGATGTTTTTTGAACTTTAAAAACCCTGTATCGTAATTTACACTCTATGTACTACTACACAGGCAGACCCCATGTGTTCTGGCTGGTTATATACAACTCCAGCTTAGTAGTTTTGGGGTATCTTGTGCCCTAGATGTCAGAATTGGGCATGTAAGTAGTACATTCTGAGCGTTTTTCCATGTAAAGCACAATAGTGGAATCATTTTTACATTTTTATGTCATATAACTGGTGTTTTAGGGTCTATATCTAAATTGATAGGTTCTTCCTCTAGTTTTTGAGTTCAGTTTTCTCTTAAGAGTGAGACATAGCATGGATAATTGGTTGGGTGTTCGGACCAACCTTGTTGAGACCTTTAATCTAAGATGAGCTATGAGATATCTCTTATGAACTATGATTTTTAGGATTTTCCCCTTGTGGTTTTAGACTTTCATTCCTATGAGGCCTTGAGACAGGATGTTTCCATGGATCCCCTGAGGGATTTCTTTGCTTATCTGATGACCGAGAGAGTCCCAAGTAGGATATCTATCCTATTTAAAATTGAGAGGATCCCTGTTATATTATTCCACTTTTTTTCTTCATTCGAGCATCCTGTTTAGGATTCCTCCCTTACTCTTTTCTAAGGATCCTGTGTAGTATGCCTTTACCCATGTTTACCCAGAGGATCCCGAGTAGGATGCCTCCTTAGTGTTTGACTTGAGGGACACATCAGGTGCCTATTATTTGATCGATCTTGAGTTGTTATGTCTGTTTTGGTAGATATGGGGTTTGGGTGTCACCTTGTACCCGTTCCAAACATGTAATTCCACGGGGCTATAGATGTAGTGTTGGGTTGGGCGTTCAGTCCACCCTCACTCATTTGGTTATATCTGACATGGTTTTGTTGATACAATAGTGGTTACCAGAAGTTATTCCTAGTTGGTGGTAGTTGAGCCTGACGCAAGGTGTCTTTCTATATTTTATTAGGTTGTCCAGAGGTGATTCATGGTATCCCTTCATTTATCCTTACATGTTTAGTTTTATTCTTTGAGTGATACTTCAATTCCCATAGTAGGAATTCCTTGGACAAACTCTTGGGCAGATTGATACGCCTATGGGCGAGGTTATGATATGCCTATAGTCTAGGTTGTGATAAGCCCACGGGCAAGGTTGTGATATTCCTAAGGGATTGATTGTGAAATACCTGTGGGCGGGTTCTACAATGACTGCATTTGGGTTCTGATATGCTTGAGGGTGTGGTTTTTCTATGCCTACGGGTAAGGTTTTTTGAGTCTCGGTTGGATTCATAGGATTATGCTCCATTTTTCCAACCAAGGACCTTTAATAGGATTGGATGTCGGTATATGGTATCCAAGTTTGTTATGGGAGGTGAGTACGGGTGAACCCAAGTGTAGGACGAGTATCCCCCTGTTGTGACATATCTTGCTCAGAGAAATAATTCCAGTGTTGGTTGAAGCTAGTACATGTTAATGGGATTACAGACCAAGAGATCGAACGATTCATGAATTGAGTGGCAGGATGTCCATATCAATGCCCTTGCATAGGATGTATAGGCGACTAGTCTTATAGACCAAAGGATTGATTGCTGATTTGGTTTCTTGTTATTTGATTGACATACTCATGAATATTCATATCTATGTATATGTGTATAGGTTTGAGGCTATACATGTATATGTATATAGATATGGACATCTATGGTGGCACTTACCCAATTGATAGGGATTATAAACCCTGGGTTTGATTGTAGTTTCCCATTTGGTTTACTTTATTCTTGTGTTCCAAATAGTCTAAGCACATTGCTGTTGCATACAATTTTAGAAGCACAGTTATAGGTTTCTAATCGAGGTGCCCAACTGAGATTATTTCTCACCCCCGCATGTGTACCTCGGTGTATGTGTAGACCTTATGTCTAATTTTCGGATTGACAATGAGTTGGATGGTGGATGGGGCTTAGGCCCATTGTTTCATGATCGAGAAGAGCTACTCAAGTGGTGATACTGATCATAATTGTGTAGTTCGACAGTTTATGGAGATTGGGTACGTGGGTTGGCTCAGAGTTAGTAGTTGAGACCTGTACTTTTACATTTTGCATCATTTGTACTTGTATCTATATGGAAGACCCGGTGGGTTACCAGTGTTGTATTGTATTTCATAGCTATTTAGGATTTTACAACATTTTACTATTACAAATTGTTCTATTTCAGTTGTTTATTGCTTCCGCACACTGTCAACATTCTGTTGTGTATGATACATAGTTATTTCTGATTTTTTCTTACTCTGGTATGAGGGAATAGTCTCCCCACTATCACACACTAGACCCTCGCTGCTAGTCAGTAGCCTCTAGCGTATGGGGAGGTGTGTTTGAGACCTTTTGAGGAACAAACTCAGAGCACTAGTTTAGTGGATTTCGGGTCGGGATGTTTTGTATTTATTAGATAGATTACTTTTGATAGTCTTAATTATGATGGAAAGGCCGTCACAAATAGTGGCATTTTCTATAGTACCCATCACAAATGTCCACACCTGCATTAATTGTTGTTAGTCAAAAAACATTATTTGTGACGGGTCTCGTCGCAAATGGATCCCTACCAACACACTATTTGCGACATGATACTTTTCCCATCGTAAATAGTAAAATCCATTTTAGGGAATTTGAAATGGTAATAGGAAACCGATTAAAAACGTCCAACCAATGCTTTGGCATGAATTTATCGCTAACCCTTTTGCGATGGGACAATGAGCTGATCACAAATAACCCCTTCCAATGGGTTTTTTGCGATGGGACCCTGACCTGTTGCAAATGGATATTTTCCCATAGTGAACAAAAAAAAGGCATAATCCAAGTTCTTAACCTGCAACCAAGAGATCTGTTTGATTTCCAATCAACATCCATAATATGGTGTGATTAAAACTCTGTAGGGAACCACCGCCGATGTCTAATGAAAATACATTATTTAAATATAAAATTTAATAGTGTGTAGTTATAATAAATAAAGAAACAATGGTACGTAGAAGTAAACAAATTGGATCATGTTCCTCACATGACACCTGTCCAATTCTACCATCTTCATCCTAAGCCAGAATGTCTCTAATAATATTAAAATTTAAATAAATTGACCTAGGAATCATTTTATATAACCATGGTGTTCATGTCCAATGATAATAATACAGGGATTCATAATTTAAATATCGGAATCAACTTGATCATTTTAACAATGGGGCATCACGTCCCAAAATTCAATAGATAATGATAAGGAGCTCCTTTCCCATCAATGTTAAATAATTTACTATGGAACCCCAAGTAAAAAAATTTCAATAATTATCAATGAATTCCATGTCAAATGAATTTAATAAATATTGAGTAGATTTGTGTCCAATGAATTCAATAAATATTTAGAAACCCCATGTGTAATGAATTCAATAAATACTTTAATATGGAACACCATTTCTGATATTTTAATTAGTTCAATGTGGAATTCCATGTCCAATATGACTACCCTTGTATTTATTACACAATAATTCATGATTAATTTCATATGAACAAACATACTATATTCTAGAAGATCAATAATTATAGTTTATTTGGGTAATTAGGTACATTACCTAACAAATTAATATAGGGGGTGCATTGACATTATTAAAAACTTGTTTAACATACTCATAATATTCCTTCATTCATAAAACTACATGGGATAACCTAGGGAGATGCATAAGAAAGGGGGTAATGGAATAAACAAATAATTACATGAAGAAGCTATTACATGTGAGACAATAGGAATTTTAATGGGGCAAAAAAGGGGTGAGAATCAAAAACATGAACAAAGAGGAAAGATATAGCATTATAACATAAAGTCAACATTGGAATGTGGCAACAAATTCAAACATGAAATCATAAGCATAAATCAAGTTTAAAAAAATACATCATAACATAATGTGATTAGGATAACCTCTTATGCACCAAACATGTAATATCATGAGGTTTAAATATTACCCAATGCATTAGAGTGCAACTTGGGTGAACCCATCATAATCATATCATGTACATGCATAAGTGTGTCACATAGATCATATAACATAAGAATGTATTTTATCACATTTAATCCCATGAATAAATATTATGGGTTAAATACATGGAATTCCCCAAACAATTAAGTATTGGTAAAACTATTTTAATACCCTTGAGTGAAATGGGTATAGATATACACCTCAAAAATATTTATTATGTAAAATCACAACAACATTTCAGAAGCATAATGGAAGTACATGAAGACTCATAAAATGGTTTGATGAGAGAGAAATGAGGTCTCTAATCACATGGAAGTAAAAACAGGATAGTATGAAGTATATGTAAGAACATAACCCAATATGATGATTTGGTAATTAATTGGAAAAAGGCAAGGAAAGCTCTTGAATGAAAACTTGGCATGGAAAATCTCTAGATAATTTCAACATCATAACAAAAGTACATAATGAATCATAGAAGGGATTAATGAGAGTGAAATGGGTAATAATAAATATTAAATTATAATGGAAGTAATAGGTATTTGTAAAATTATATCCCATCAATATTAATTGAAATAAAAAGTTCATTACATAAATAAGGCGATAGAATAAAGTGTAGAAAGAGAGGATCCCTTACCTTGAGAGGGTGATTGAGAAGTCCTAGAAGAATATTATTGATGTATTGAGGGAACATTGGGAGGACTATAGAGATGGTTGGGTAGATTAAGGATATTCTCCAAGGTTTTTAAGTGAATAATAAATTGTACCTGGTTGTGTTTATATAGAAAGAGTGATGAGAGTTATTTATTATTTCCCAAATACGGGTTTTAGACTCTATATAATTAATGTAAAAAAGACACAAAAATTCCCATGGTTTTCAAAAAATAGGATTGGTTTTCATTAATTATAAGGCTAAGGTCGTAAATTAATAAATTATTACCCTTGGTGATGTTTAAGTCATTCATTTTTATAATGAATTGATTTTAAAACCTTAAAATATAATATAGGTTTTGAAAGATTCATAAAGACATTATAAAATTACTCAAATAACCTCACAATCAAATTATTTTAAAGGGAAAAAATATATTTTATAGAATTTATTACATCACTTTTCGGTTATTCTATTGTCACAATATACACTGTATATTTATACTGTATTAAAGTTTTACCTGAAAGTTCAACTGCCTCAAAAATTATAAAAATTTTTAGATGATTTTTATGTACTGATTCAAAAAATAATATTTATTTTATCAAAATAATTTTCTAAATTTTTAAACTTTCACTTTTAAAATAATAATCGACATTTATTGAGAAATGAAGGGTTTTTTTGACAATAACAGTTTTTGAACCCTTATAAAAATTACATTTTACTTCAAAAAAATTATATGATATTTTATATTTAATAAATTTTTTTTAATTGAATCGTTTTATTATAATATATTTTATTTTTAAAAATTTTGATTTCATAAAAAATGAATGTTGTAATTGAAATTGCATGTTACACAAAAATACATTTTTTGTTTTATCATATCAAAATAACTATCATTTATAAATTAACAACAATAAAAAGTAAATATAATAATTATTATATTGAAGATAAAATATACATATTTATATTATTAGGGTATTAATATATAGAACTTTATTACACCATGAAACTCCCTGAGGGTAATGTGCGCGATGGTGAGATTTTCAGGGAGTGGTTCGACATATATGATTTGTGTCATGATTTATATGATCTTGAACTTCTCTTGTAAATGGTTTCTATCATTATTTAGTTATTCGATATTGGCTTCATATTGGTCAAGGGAAAATCCTACTGATGTTTTCTCCCTTGGAATCTATTATAAGTGGGCTTCATAGGGTATGATCCTACTAGTCGAGGCCATCATGTCCTTTTTTGTGTCAATTGTATTTATCAAAACCCTATATTTATACTAATTTGGGATCAATGTTAAATAGATATATTATTACTGGTAATGTTTCTAATGGTATTTTAAATATACTAGGATAAAACAAATAATTTCATGTGTTTTATATAACCATAATAGGTCATTTAATTCAATAACAAAGGGAATTTAATTTAGAAAAGTTTGGGTCGTTACAACATTCTCCCATTCAGAAATTCCACCCTAAAAATTTTCATTTCATATACTAAAATATATTAGGGTAATTTTGTTTCATCACCTCCTCTGGTTCCCACATCACTTCATCAAACATAGGGCTTCTCTATATCACTTTGACTGAATGAATTATCTTATTTTGTATAACTTTGTCTCTATGATATAAGATCTTCACTAGATACTATTCATATGAACAATAATTCTCCAATGGTACCACCTCTAGATTCATCACATGTGAGGGGTCTAGTAGGTATTCCTCAAGAGGTATACGTGGAATAAATCACGTACTTGAGATTAGTTCAGTGGGATTTCTTTTCGATAGGCCACCTATCTAATGAGATCAAGGATCTCAAAGGGATCGATGTATCTTGGACTAATATTTCCCATCTTCCCAAATATAATGACTTTATTCCATGAAGATATGCATATGAATACTAGATCTCCAACATAAAACTCTAGGCCATGTCGATGATTGTAAGTATATCTCTTTTATCAACTGTGATCATCTAAGATGTGTTGTAGAATGGCATTGATCTTTTTCACCATTTCATCAACCATTTTAGGACCCAACTATTTTCATTCCCCAGCTTCATCCTAACATGTAGGTGTTCTGCATCTCTTACCATAATGTTCTTAATAGGGAGCCATTTTAATGATTAAGTGTAAAATATTATTGTATAAGAACTCAAAAAGAGGAAGATATTGACATCCTCCTCCTTTGAAGTCCATTGATTATGCTCTCAACATGTCATATAGTGTCTAGATAGTTAAAATAGACTATCTATCTATTTGAGGGTGATAATCCATGTTGAAGATAAACTCGATATTTCTATCATATTGGATACTCTTACAAAATATAGAGGTAAATCTTAATTCTTTATTTTATACAATCAATATTGATGTTCTTTGCATCTTCTCCACTTATCTATTATATATCCTTGAATGTTGGTTGAGTGAGAAGTCCTCTCGGACTGCAATAAAGTGATCTAACTTTGAAAGAAGATCATCCAAAACCCATATAGCATTATTTATTATTGATGTCTATGGAATACCAGTGACCAAGTACATGGTCTTGTTTTCTCATTTCCATGTATGTATGATTAATGGATTCATTTTCCCCTTAGAGTTTTTCCTTCAACCTTCACTTGTTGAGATACAAGACACCGTGATGTATATTCCACGATCTCTTATTTATATTGTCCCACTAATAGTGGTCTCATTGATCTTGATACATATTCAAGCTCCCTGGATGGATATAAAATATCGATCTATGTGAATCCAAAATATCTTTCATTAACTCAGAATTTAATGGTACACATATTCGTGACCCAAATATTATTACTCCTCATTCATTTATTCTGAACTCTAAGGATTTCCCTTCAAACCATCTCTTTGATCATTTTTATCTTCTATCTAAGGGATGGTTAAGAAATCATGTGTGGAAGGATTGATGATGTTCCTTACTTTATGATTATCATGTTCATACCTTTCATGTCTAAGAAGATAACATCTTTCTCAATTATCATCAATGATAAAATTTCCAGGTCCTTTCTACCTAGAGTGCCTACCACTTTATTTACTTTCCTTGGATGGTAGTACGTTGAGAATTAATAGTCCTTAATCATCTCTAACCATATTCATTGGCACATATTCATCTCTTTCTATGTGAATATATACTTTAGGCTCTTATAATATATATTTTTATATATATATTTCTCCCTTCTCCCCAAAGAGATAACGCTGGAAGACTTTTAACACAGATTACTGCGGCAAACTCCAAATCCTGAATTGGGTGGTTCTATTCATGAACTTTCAATTTTCATGAGGCTTATTCTATCACTTTATCATTATGAAATAGCACACAGTCCAATCCCTTCTTTGAAGAATTATTGAATACCATGAAAATTTCCCCACATTTATGTAGCATAAGTACATGTGAACTGATAAGCGTATTTTTAAAATACTTGACACTCTCTTCATATTCTTTATTCCAAAAATAACATGAAACCCTTCCGATTTATATGGGTAATGTTTTTTGAAAATCATGATAAATTTATAACAAATTGATGATAGTAGCTAGCCAATCCAATGAAACTATAGATTCTGTTCATAGATTTTGGCATCGACCATCCTTCAATTGCCTCTATCTTTAAAGGGTCCAAAAATATCCCATTACTTGTGATAATATCCCTCAATAATGTTACTTAATTCAACCAGAACTCACATTTCTTTTACTTTACATAAATCCTCCATTCGTAAGTTATTTATCACAGTGCTCAAATGCTCCTCATGCTCTTTATTTTGGAGCATATAATAACATCATCTATAAAGACTACAAATTTTTTTTCAAGGTAATCTCTATAGAATCTATTTATTAATTCCTTGAAGAATGATGGAGCATTAGTGATTCATAATGGCATTCCTATGAAATCACAGTTTCCATAATTGAACAAAAAGTAGTATTGGGGATATCATCCACCTTAACCCTTACTTAATAATACCCAAATTGAATATCACCCTCATAGAAGTATTGGGATCCATGTAGTTGGTTGAATAATACCTCAATCTATGGTAGAAGATACATTTTCTTTATCATGATATTTTTGATCTCACAATAATAAATGCAAAGGCCCATTGACCCTTCCTTCTTCTTGATGAAGAAGATTGCAACACCCCATAGTGAAGCACTTGGGATTATGAACCCTTTATCTATATTCTCATGTAGTTGTTTCTTAATATCCTAAAGTTCTAAAATATCCATTCTATATAGAGTATTGTATATTATAAAATACACATGTATAATATCAATTCAAAATTCAACCTCACAATAAGGAGAAATGCAATGTAATTCTTCAAGAAACACATTAGAATATTCTCTGACAATGGTAATGTCTTCAACAATGATCTTTTCATTTGAATTGATCATTTAATCTAGATATTCATGACCACATGGTAATAATATCCAAGATTTAGATGTTGTCTAAAAATAAAATTTATCTTCCTCCTTGCATTTGTATAGAATCAGATAATGATTCATGATATAGAGAGTGATTTCCTTATCATATAAATGTATGTCGGATCTATATATGGAAAGAAAATACATAACCATAATTACATAAAATTCCACTAAAGGTAGTATCATAGGGTTTGTTGTAGTGTTTATCCCACAAATTTTTATAGGGTATAATTTATATATTTTGGATGAAAATTTTCCCCATTTTCCATTTTCACCTATAGCACCACTTCCATGATTTGTGGTGGTATTTTCAATAGTTCTACTAAACTTGTTTGATATGAAAAATGCATAGAACCATGGATGATAACACTACATTTCACTTTTTGATTCTAGTTTTAACCATTTATTTCATAAAATATGGACTTATGGATGATAATTTTTAAACTTTTAAACACACAAATAAGAATTCAATAAAATTTCTAGAATAATTTATAAATTTCATTTATTTATTAACTTATGAGTTTCTCATCTGAAATCTAAGTTATCCTTAATCTATTTCCTAACATAAAATCTTATATTTCCCTTAATAATGGTTCATAATGGGTATATGAATGTACCAAAGAATATCCACTAGAAGTGTCAATTTAGGTGTGTAGTAGGGACCATTTTGATTCACTAGGTGACAGTTGAGTCCAACTCAATTTCCCTTTTAGGGATTATTATCCCTAGAAACTTTTGTACTAGAGCCACATTCACTTGTACTATCTAGATAAAAATGTATTTGTTTGGAAATCACTTAATTTATACTTCAATAAAATTTAGGGATGTTTTCTTATATTTAGTATTATCACTAAGGCCTTTTCTGGAGTTTCCTAATCTTAATCCCAAATATAAATAAAATTTCCCCTAATACCAACTATTACAATCCTTGTATTTATTACACATTAATTCATGATTTATTTGATAAGAATACACATATTTTAACTTAAAAGGCTGATAATTATTGTTTCTTCAGGTAATTAGGTACATTACATAACAAATTCATATAGGGGTTACATTGTAATAAATGAAAACTTCTTTGACATGTCCATAATATTGCTTTGTTTTTAAAACTATATAGAATAGCCTAGGGAGATACATAAGAAAGGGGTGAGATATAATAATAAATAAGGGAATAATAAAATCATAAAATGATGAATATATTACATGTTAGACAATAGGCATTTAAATGGGACCTAAACGGGGTGAGAATCATAAACATGTACAATGAGGCATTATATAGCTTGAGAGCATAAAGGAAACATGGGAATGTGAGAACAACTTTAAACATGACATCATAAGAATAAGTAAAAGTTAACCACCAATACATCATAATGTCACACCCGTTGGATAACCTCACTGCACCACAAATGGAATCTAAGGAGACTAAAAAACTACCTAATGCATGAGAGTACTATCTGGGTGCACCCATCATATTCATATCATGTACATGTATAGGTCTTCCACATAGATCATGTAACATAATAAAATATTTCATCACATTTAATCCCACAATTTAGGATTTTTGGTAATATACATTTAATTATTTAATCAATTATATATAGGTATAACAAGTTTAATACATTTTAGTATAATGGGTATAGGTATACACCTCACAATTGTTCATCATGGATAATCGCAGTGACATTTCAACAACATAATGACAATACATGCAGATTCATAAAATGGTTCAATGAGATAGAAATAGGATCCATAATCACTTGGAACTCAAAATTAAGATATGAGGGGTATGTAAAAACATAATTCAATATGATAATTTGGGAATTAAAAAGTAATATACAAGGAGGGTTCTTGAATAAAAAACATGGCATAGAAAAAAAGTATGATAATTTCAGTAGCGTAATAGGGGGATATAATGAATCATGGGAGGTATTAATGAGAGTGAAAGGTGTAAATATTCAATTATAAATCAAAAGGTATATAATAGGGATTTGTAAAATCATATCCCATCAATGGTAATAAGAAGAAAACATGCATTACAAAAATATGGTGCTTGAATAAAGAGAAGAAAGAGAGTATCCCTTACCTCGATATAGTGATTCTAAAAGGTTGGTAGGAGATTCTTGAGAGATTTTGGGAACATTGTGAGGATTATAGAGAGGGTAGGGAAGATTAAGGATGTTATCTATTGTTTTTGAGGTAAGAATAATGGAATCTTGGGTGGTTTTATGTAGGAAAATAGAGTGGAGTTCTTTATTGTTTCTCAAACCTAGGTTTTGGACTCTATATAATAATGAAATCAAAATCAAAAACCTTACCATGATTTTTACCAATGTTTTATTCCAAAGATGAGTGGTTTTCATTATTTTATATGGCTAAGTTTAACTTCCCTTATCTGTAACTCTCTCATGTGGCCATAATGGGTTGGTTACAATACCTAAAGCATGCCCCCCCACTATGCCAGAGGCTCCCAACTAGAAGTTGGGAGTGATGAATATATTTGGGAGGTTATAACCCATGGTGTAGAGTTAAAACAAATCATAATAATCAAATAATAATAATAGTGTAACAAATAATAGTGGAAACCATATATTATACAACTAGAAAGTAAAGGAGAAACCAAATAACCAATAATGACGAATCATGTAATAAAAAAATAAGATGCATCTAAATATCAAATTGAAAAAAATAAAAATAATAGAATCAACTGAAATAATATAAACTAAAAATATCTCAGTCTCTTACCCCATGTTATACCAATATACAAACTAAATACTATCTAGCATGAAAAAAATCAGCTACAAGCCCCCTTTCCCTTTTCTAAACCTGCATTCATGTAATCTTCTCGGGTACCAGATAACAACCCAAATAGGTGTGAGTATAACTCAGTTGGATGACACCACCATATCTAAACAAACCCAGTTAGATAATATGTTCCTGTAGTTAAGTGATAAATATGTGTATTAATTAATCAATTAACATATTATATAAATCTACCCAGTTAGACACCATGCATGAATATATTTGAGGATTTAGAACAATCATTCCAACCATAACCATAAACCATAGTATAATCAACCAACTGAGAAGATCCCTCTGTATAAGAACTTCATCCTTTGAGAAAATATCTATATATAAACATTTCAGGATCAACTTGGCCAATCCCACTATATACACATTTTATCATGTGTAACTAGGCATATCCTGCTATATAAGCATTTCATACTCCATGAAAATCCATGTATATTAGTATTTCAGCATCAAATCAACAAGTCCTAACAACAAGGCCATCAAAATATCACATCATATGCCAAAATTGTTAATTATAGAAATTTCCATTTTTATTTCAATTACACTTTCATTTATATATCAATTTATCAGCAGCTATATCAATAACCCATATTCTATTAGCAATTTTATTCTATATCAACCAATCACTTACAATCTCATTTAATTATAAACACACTTTAAACCATTAGTCAAGTTCTTATTATTCAAAGTTTTACTCACCCAATTGTTATCCATAGGCTAGCTAACATCAAATATTGAATCCAAAGGAATAAAACCAATATTTATATCCATGATATACCACTAATTAATGAATAAATTAATTAGAGTTCATGTTATATCAGTAAAATCTCAATATTTTATAAACTCCACAATTAAATAGACCATAGGGTTAGGTTTAGAACCCCTGCCTTTATCTGGTGATTAAGAAATGCTTCCAATAAGAATAAAGAATAAGAATGGAGGTGATTAATTTTACAAGAAGTAACCTAGGTCATGAAACAATGAGATCAAGACCATAGAAAACTATAGTTAAAAGAAGACCCCACCATAATGAGGAACTGAGAAAGAGAAGGGAAAACCTAAGTAGAAAGAATCACTAGCAGTCAATCACTTGAATAGGACATTCATAAAGGAAGGGGAAACTCTAAAATAACCTAAAAATTGACCTAGGGTTTATAAGAGAAAATATTTCAACAAAACAATGATATAATCAAGCCCAGGGTAGGATTAAAACCACTGGAGATGAAAAATACACATTGTGTAACCCTTTCACGTCAAGTATTTCTTGATTAATGATATATTTTGAAAAATGAGTCACCTTAGTTTAATTTTAACCATTCCCAAACTTTACACTACGTGAACTAAGTTCATGAGGTGTAACCACTTCACATCATGAACCAATTCTTAACATGTTTCTGGTGGCAGTTACCCAGTGTGAAAATTCCCTATAGATGGATTCAAGCCTTGTTTCCATAGAAAAGGCCCGAATCACTTATGAGGCCTTCCAAACCATAGAAAATCCTCATAAAACCAATTACACATTTATACCCAGACTCTATTAATTCAAAAAACCATGCGTCCTTGAACATTATGCCATTTTCTCAACAATGGATCTCTCTTTATAAATAAGACTTAGCCACTAAGGCTTAAAGACAATGTAAAACCCAACTAAGGACGTCTAACACTAAAAATCAAAGAGGGATGTACCTAGAAAAATATACGATCTTTTAACAAGGGCCAAAATTAATAAAATATTACACTTTGTGATGGGGAAGAGATTCATGATTATAAAAAAATAATTTTAAAACTGAAAAATTTAATATAGTTTTAAAGGATTCATAAAAGAATTATAAAATTACGCAAATAACATCAAAATAATATTATTTTAAAGGGAAAATAGATTTATTCATTGATACCTTTTATAGAATTTATTAAATCAGTTTTGTGTCATTGAGATGTGATAATACACACTGTATATTTATATCATATTTAATTTTTACCTGAAAATTTGATTGTATCAGAAAATTATGATAATTAAATTTTGGATAATTTCAAAATTATCATTCAAACAATAATATTTATTTTATAAAAATAATTTTATAAATATTTGAATTTCACTTATAAAATATGAATGGACCTTTATTGAGAAATTCCAGGTTTTTTGATAATAACAATTTTCGAACCCATATAATAATTACACTTGAATTCATAAAAATTAAATTATCATTTATATTTAATAAAAAATAATTTTTTTTATTAAAATATAATTTATTTTTCAAATTTATGAATTAATAAAAAAATAAATTCATAATTAAAATTGTATGTTACCCAAAATACAATTTATGTGTTATTGTATGAAAATAAAAATCATTTATAAAGTGTTAATAATAAGAAGTAAATATAATAATTATTATATAGAAAATAAAATAAAATATTTATATTATTATGGTATTTATACATAGGACTTTATTACACCAGTAAATTCCCCAAGAATAAGGTCCATGATGCTGAGATTTCCCAGGGGTGGTTCAGCATCCATGGTTTGGGTCGTAGTCTCAATGAGCTTGAACTTCTCATATAAATGGATTTTCTCATTATTTAGTTGTTGGATTTAAGATTGGGATTAATCAATGGAAAATCTCATTGATGTTATCTCCCTCAAAAGCTCTAATAAAGGATATTGATAGGGTACGATCCAACTAGTTGAGGCCCCTACTTCATTTTTCTATATCAATTGGATTTATCAAAACTCTATATTTATACTAATCTCATGATCAATATTCAATGAATATATTATCAATGGTTATGATTCTTAACATTTGTTTAAATTTGATAGGAGAGGTAAAAATAATCTCTTATTTTTTCTATAACCATAATAGGTAATTTAATTAATCAAAATTGGAATTTTATTTATAAAACTTCAACTCATTATATCCAATATTTTCAAATAAATGACTAGGAGTATCATTTTAGACAATGATCAACCATACATAATTTACTCATTTCAATATTCCTTATGATTCCATCTAAGTAATTTTACATCAGAACCCTAGTATCACCCAAGGAACACTATAACTGACACACAAATTTCATTTAATATTTAAACATTGGCCATGATAAATATCTAGGTCAATTAAAATTCAAAACATGCCTTTAATAATTTAATTTATAAAATCACTTACAAGTGATAAAGAGTTACCAATTTAGAATACGTACCAGACTATAATTCGATTCAATTAATTCTATTCTCATTCATAATCAATATAATGGTTTATGTTATTTTATAAAACCACCCAAAAATTTATTTATTTCAATTTCTGCTTCCATTGACATGGGTAAATCTCAATAATAATTATCCATTTTGAGAGCACAAATGTTTTTTGAAAGTTATATAATTTGTTACCAATTCATTTTTAATAGAAACAAGGCATGCTCACCACATGGGTGGTCAATCTACACCTCAATGTATAATATTAAAATTCTACTTATTTTATGTGGGTTTCTAGGTCATATTAAAAATCCATTAATCCATTTCACTCATTCCCTTATTACTTAAAAACCCAAGAACACATATTGGGTATTTTAATTTAGAGGAATAAAAAATTATATTATGACTTAATTGAACCCACCTTAAGTGGTGGTTTAGGGTGTGGTCTTCAACCTCTAACCAATCCAAATGGGAATACATAACATCAAGGTTATGGTATAAGCATTTAACTTAGGGTATTTCATATTATATGAGGAACGTGTGGGATGCATGACATGAGGAATTATAGAATAACTTATAAATATCAAGAATTTGAGGGAAAATTCATAGAACACATACCTTATAATAAGGAATCGTCTCTAATCCATTATCATGCCTTGTTTAGATCTGAAATGATAGAAATCAAAAGAATAGACAAACACCCTAAAAATAGAGAATATTAGGTTTCCTAATGATTTCCCTATAAATGAGAAGATAAACTAAGAAAGGATATAAGAGGATTCATAGTACTCCAATGCATCCAATAGAGTTTTATTTCAATACATAACTAAGAATAATCACCTGAGGTAAGAGGAGAAGGAGGAGGCGTTCTGAGGGATCTTCTAGCCGAATGGAGAAATAAATTGGGTTAGAAACCTTTTAGGGCCAGAGGGGAAAATGTCAATTTTTTCCCTTTTTAAGAGGCCCATGGTTAGGCCATATGGTAATGAAAACTGTGAACCAAAAATGTTGTTCCATTATCCAAATTCCCTCTAATTTTCACGATTTACTCACATGGTTTGCAAATTATGCTACAACCATGCGAAGCTACTGTCCCCAAGCACTCCAACCTCACATAGTTGTAGTCGATATTTTAGAAAACCATGTACCAACCATGTGAGTCCCTCCGTATATATACACCATTTTACATGGTTAATTATTCCACCTCACACAGTTACCCAAACCCCATCCCTATAAAAAATTGGTTACATAGTTGACTTGCACGATTAGTATTAACTATGTGTCAACCATGCACCCAAAGCTATCTCCCCCAAAACTGAGTTTTAAAAATTCAAGGCTCCTAAAACTCATATGGACTCTTGAAAACCCTTTTAATTTTTAAACCTTGTCCAATTTTTTTTAAAGAGTTGCAACTCTCAAAATTCCATTTCAATGCTTTATTTAAGATTTGATCCATCCACTAAATGAAAATTTAAATTCACATGGGATTTTAAAACTGTTCAAAACATGGGATCTTACAAACTCCCCCACATAAAAATTATCTTCTCCATAAAGCCTAGATGGAAAAAGAGAACATCAACTGACCTAATTGGGTTACGATTTATCTCTCAAATAGTTTCATTGTGTTTTTGAATACCCAACGTGCCTCCAAGCGTCAATTTTAATGTACGGTACTTATGCTAGTAAAAATCGATTCAATGATCATAACTTAAAAAAAATCACTTACCTAATCCCTTATAACCCAATAAATGGTCACACTAACATCTCTTTTAAGAAATATTCTATGGTGATTATCACTATAGGTTCTAGATTTCATATCCAATTTTGATCTACGATACTTCAACCATCGGAATTTCAGACTAAAGCACGTCCTTAGTATCTTAGTGACACTTTCATCCCAAATCACAATTTGATAAAATGTTTGAATTAAAATGAACCCGACGTAGCTTATTTGTGCTATATTTTACTTGAAAATCCTTGTCCAACTATTTTTGAACGTTCTCAGCTTCAATAATCGGTGCATCACTAAATCCAAGTTCCAATGTCTTTGTCTCAAAGAATATCGAAATCATTACAAGCATGCTCACTGAATCCCATACCTGAATTCTGATGAAGTCTTATGGTACTACCATTATAAGATATTTTTGGTTCCATCACTCTTATATTATCAAAATTATATCAAGTCTGAAGCTCACACTCAGGATCTACCCAATTTCATGTTTGATCTTATGCCCAGAGTTTATTGATAAATCCAATCATACATTGTTCAATTTTTCTAATAGCATAGGAGATACAAAATATTATCCCACAACTAGTCTCATGGTCCCACGACCCTTATCACATGAGGTTCTCCCAACAACAACCAACGTCCCACTTCCCACCTTTTGGGAATCATTTTCATCACACCAATGAAAAGAGTTCTTTATTACCATAGCCCATGCCTCATTCATTCCTAAACATATTAATAGAATAGAAAAGAACCCTCTAATTCCCATGTTCTAAATAGAATGTCATGCATCATGAATTCTTTCTTCATAATAATTATTCACATAGAATTATCTAAGATTAAAACTACAACGAGGGTCACCACCCTCAAATAGCCAATGGTGAACATTACACCATCTAACATACATTTAAATTTCTCCCCAAGATAAACATCAATGGTGTACCATCATCTAAATAGAAAAGTATTTATATTATATTGGTGTATAGAAAAAAATCTCTCATCATAATTAAGATGATGTCATATATTGTGTGTGATCATATCTAAACTAGGAGTACACTAAAATTACATCAACAAGAATGAATTTCTCTCCTGATCCATGCTTAAAAAAACTAGGATACACTTTCCTTTAACCATCCCCTAATACCACATATCCTGAAAAGGCATGTCAGGGTCCACTCATAGGTCTACCATCCCATGACACCCAGTTGTTTTCCAAATTTCCCCCCATCACGGGGCACTTTCCATAATATTCCCAAATATTTGGGTCACCATGTATGGAAGATTTATTATTGAAACTATCGATCCTTTTCTTGTATATGACTGCTCAACGATGTTCTATATCATCCATTTTTCATGTGAAACCTACATGAATTAAACCTTCCATATGTAGTGGATGTGCAATCCCATACCATTTGATTCAAGACCTGACTCATACTCTAGTGACTCATCCATCTTCAATGAAAATATTACTGTGGTAAATGGAAGATTAGTCTCATTAAGTATAAAGTTCACTTGTAACTCCTCTTCAAAATTGGGAATATACCTATGATATCTAACAACCATCCAACTAATGGTGTTGTTTTAGAAATTAAAGCATAAATATCACAACCACTATTCAACTAGTCAAAGAAACAAAATAGTACCACCCATCAAATCCAGCTTTTATGTCCATCACTTTAGGTGCATCCTCTAAAACCACTAGTATCACTGATCCTATATTACAAAACCTAATCAACTTTTGTGCATCGGCTTCTAAAATATCATGTAACCAAACTCCCCGCCTATAATGTATTCCATGAAACTTAGTCCAATATGTCTCATAGGTTTCCTCATTTAAACCAAATATTACTGACTCACTAGGGTCTCAGTCACAACTGAAGGTCTCCATGATTTCCACCTAGCCCTACCAATAAAAACTCAAAACATGTCCACTGGGTCAATCCACATATCCATAAGGTCTCTCACATGAGAACCACATCCCACTTAAGGTACTCCATTACATGGAATCTAAGTCACCTATAAAATCTCTCTAAAGATATGAAACTGAATAAGGTAAGTAAGTCGTCGACCTATAAGGGTCGAATCCTATCAACATGGGTGTAATGACATCACAATCTAAACATCAGCCTACCAGGACCTAATCCTATCTAAGCATTCTCATAGGGAATTTATCCATATAATTTCACCATGAAAACTTAAAAAGGATTATAGTTGAAAATCATCAAATATTCATATATGGTAATATCCCCCTTGAGTTTTAACTCAACATACAATCACCCACATACCTGAGCTTCCGTTTCATTCTCTAAAGGTGTAATCCAACTCAAATAGTCAAATAGATAGAACTTACCATGCCTATAACATTTCTTCAATAGTCTACCAGTTTCATATCTCCAAGTGCATTGTCACACCAGGATATCCCCATATTTTAACATAAATCATATGCTTTTAAACTAGATTCATTCCTAAAAGTTCCCTAAGCCCAACCACATAGCCACTCAGTCTAACAAAATAGAAGGAGTCAACATGGACATATGAGTAATATCCATGTTCCCATCCCAAGCATTAAATTAATCTGTATTAGTACTAATCCATACATGAGTATCCAAGATAAAAACATCATTAAAAGGTTCTATTCAATAATTTACACAACTTCACATTTTTTATCACCATTAAATTAACTTGGATATATTCAAAGTTAATTACCAGTAATAAAGAAAAAATTTATAAATTGTACTCATTACTTTATTTAGTTTACATGTCAATTCATTATCAAAAAAATATTTAACAATTTTCTATTAAAACATTATTTTTGTATACGTTCTAAAAATAGAGCTCATTAAATAAAATTTCATAGTAAATCTATAGAATAAAACATTATTTAGGTTGTGATTGATATTTTAATTAACTTACACCTCACATTTATAAATATAAAAAGCAGATCAAAATAATATAATCAATTTAAAGGGGATCAGTTAATTAAGATTCCACCATACATTTATACTTGCACCATATAAGTGGCTACTGAAATTTTAAATAACTATCACTATTATCAATTTTATATAACCCCAAGGGGTTAAGTTCTTAGCATATAAAGATAATGAAGACCTATGAGGGTCCCATCATGTATCCCTAGGAACAATTATATGCGTAGACATTCCCAATTTATGGAGTCAATGCTTTGTTAATTATAATTGGAATCCCATTTAATTCCAACACATAATACATTAAATTTCAAAACACCCTTAATGGTTTTATTTCATAGCCATACAATGATAATCCTCATTTATATGGTTCGAGTGAATAATATTAAGATTCAATTATATAGTTCATCATTCCAAAGTT
Organism: Viscum album; assembly: GCA_963277665.1. NCBI lineage: Eukaryota > Viridiplantae > Streptophyta > Magnoliopsida > Santalales > Viscaceae > Viscum > Viscum album. The sequence goes on along the minus strand of OY728155.1, from coordinate 116,920,923 downwards.
ATGGCAGTACAAGCCTTTATAGGATTCAATTGGAACACCATTTAACAGACATACATCATTGATCATTTGGACTTATGCATGAAACTTCAATTTACTTTATTATATAAAGTGGTTGATATATCATCATATATTTCTAAAATTATCCTAATTGGATAAGTTCTAGAATGTAATGAATCATTTATGAAAGTGGTAATTGCCATGTTATGGAGGTAATCACCCCATAAGTAACAATTGGTACTCCATTAAACTAATATCCATAAGAAATAAATTGAATTTATTTAAAAATGCAGTTTATTAACATTTAGAAAGTTTCCAATCAGACTAATTCATTAAACATTTTAATACCATTTTATTTTCTCATTTAATTTACACTAACACAAAAACAGTTTTTCGCAGCGCCCCCCCTTTATCAGCGCTAACGAAAAATCACTGATAAAGGGGGGTGACTTTATCAGTGCTAAAAAAGCGATGATAAAGGCACCCCTTTATCAGCGCTTTTTTTCAGCGCTGATAAAGGGACCCCCCTTTATCAGCGTTTTTTAGCACTGATAAAGGGCCCCCCTTTACAGTGCTTGTTTAGTAGCGCTGATAAAGGGGGGGCATTTATCAGCGCTTTTTTTTAAAAGCACTGATAAAGGGTCGGCTTCAAATTTTTTTTAAAAATATATTAATATATTAATATATAAATAGAGTTACATTGTAATATAAATATAATATATAATTTTTAAATATATTTTAGATAAGTATAAATGCACATTTACACTTATTATACTTAATATATAAGATATTTAATGAAAATTGCTTCTTAAAAAATTAAAAAATATTTTTAATTAATAATTTGATAATCATTATGGAGTAATAGTCATTTAATAAAAATTTTAAGACTAAAAAAATTAAAAAAATTAAAAAAAGATCCAAAATATGTTGAAAACGCAACTCAAACTTCAAACGGCCATAACTTTCGAGGTCAAAAGAGGCCCAAAAGGCCTCCAAAACTGAGTTTTTAGTCGGGGTACCCCGATTTTTTAACATTTTGTGGATTTTCACCCTCATTTAAGGGGGTATTATTGGATTTTTTTGGCGGGGCCTGAATTTATTCCAAGGTATTACATTCATATTGATATTATGTCTTTGAAATTTCATCTTTTTTTATAATGCACTGCTATTTATAATAAAAAATATAGCAATATATTCATATTTTTTATATATTCACACCTAAAAATTTAATTATAAATATAAATAATAAAATATATTTACATATAAAATATATTAGCTTTATCTAAATAATAACTAACATCCATTTTATTTAAAATACAAATATATGAATATTTATATACCTATATATTAATCTAACTATATATATATATATTAATCTAACTATATATAAATATATTAATCTAATAACTATATGTATATTAATATAACTACATATATATATATTAGTATTACTATAAATATATATATTAATATCACTATATATATATATATATATTAATATCACAATATATATATATATTAATATAACTATATATATATATTCATATAACTATATATATGTTAATATAACTATATATATATATTAATATAAATATATATTACTATACGAATAAATATAACTATATATATATATAGATATAGATATATATTAATATCACTATATATATATATTAATATTACTATATATATATATATTATAATATAACTATATATATATATATATTATAATATAACTATATATATATATTATAATATAACTATATATATATTAATATAAATATATATTAGTATATGAATAAATATAACTATATATATATATAGATATCATGAATTGGAAGACAAATCAAAATAGAGTAGTGGTAAAGGCTTAGGTGCGCAGGGGGGAGGTCTCGAGTTCAAATCCTGTGAGAGGCAGGGGCACGCACGCACAAGGGAATATAGCAGCAAGCACTGTTAAAGGGTGAAAGGGGTGCGTGGGGTGCGTGGTACAGGGGCAGAAAAGCACTGTAAAATGGGGGTATCAAGCGTTATAAAAGCCCACTCGATTCGCAGTATTTTTTAATTTTTTTTAATTTTTTTTAATTTTTTTTAATTTTTTTTATTTTTTTAATTTTTATCAGCGCTTTTTTAAAAGCGCTGATAAAATGGTCCTTTATCAGTGCTAAAACGAAAGCGCTGATAAAGGAAGCACTGATATAGGACCCCTTGGGATAAAATCAGTCTTGCCCAAATTTACCCATTATTTTAGGGTTAATAGGTCTCTTAAAGTTTAGCTTGGGTTGTCGAATCCTTAGAGACCTAAGAAGTAACCTATAGACACATACGGTCTAGAGATTGTTCTTTAGTATAAAGTGGCCAAATTGGGATGATTTTAGACAGGTTTAAGTGAAATCTAAGAGACTTAAGTGAATTAAATTTAAAATAATGACTTGATCCTAGGTTATCAATTAGAGTGGATTGGATGAATTCCTTTTTCAAATATTTCAATTTCTTATATTTGTGATGGGTTCATTTAAGGAGATAAAATAACATAATCGCTTTCTGGTTTTATGCCTACAAAACCTAATACACATCACCTATAAAAATCAAGGATCGATGTTTTTATTACTCCAAGGTAAAGGTTCGTATTAGCACTTGAAGTGTGTGGCCTTAAATTGAACAAGGACGAATGAGTTTAAAGATTGTCAAACCAAATTATCAATTAAAAAAGTTATTTGAAATTAATTGAGTGAGAAATAACATCCAATATAGCCCCTTGATACTCCCTTGGATCAACCCATAAGTGGGTTATCCCTCCATTGATTCTATGGTTTCAATGGAAGTGGGAAGTGGACTCACGTGGGAGGAAATGGGGAGATAATAAATATAATGAAATAACGATCACTCCACCTTTGTGTGATAATCTCACAAGGTGTGGGGAAAATAAATTCATAACTTTATAAAATGGTATTAACATGATATAAAGAATAATAGAATAATACGATAATAAGAAATTTTATTAAGAAACTAAGATGAAATGAACAACTTATATGAGAAAGACCAACTCCAGGAAACAAAATCTTAGTATAACATTACAATTAAACAATGCACCAAATATGATCAACTTCTTCACCTAAACTACCTTAAATAGAAATTATTGAAGCCATGGTTTGGGATCCCAATATTTAAAAGCATCCCACTTGAGTATGGTAGGCCTAGGGTGGTGGAAAGTAATGAAGATGAGACTTTTCCACCCTTGACCCAAAGTTGAAGCCATCCTGCATACACTGGACAGAGGTGCCTATAATATCTTCTAGATGGACAAATTTTATTGTGCTATAGAATATATAAATGATTCTCTTGATTTATACTAACTGTATATAAAATTTCAGCCAAAAATAATTTTTGGTTTCTAAAATATGATTACATTGGTTGGCTGTTTTTCTGGGCTGCAGAATCTGGCCCAGACATTTATTTCCAAACTGGGATGCATGAAACTCTCTTTAACACTACAAATTATCTCTTTTCAATATTTGATGAAATGTTTTCCTTGTTTTCCTATATATTCAGTTCAGTTTTCTTAATTATTAGGATTAGAATGTGGCCACTACAGTCTCTTTATTAGGTTGTTGTCCTGTTTAATTTTTACAAGAATGTTGTTTCTTCAAGGACAAATTTGGTGGTCTTCTATTGTGAATCTTCAAGTTCTAAGAAACATGAATTGTTACATATATTATGAGAGACCTCAAAATATAATATGAAAATAAAATCATGACCATTGGGTATTTTATATGGTGTTCAAAAATATACCACTTAATAGTTCATTTTGAGAAGGAATTATAATTAATATGAAATAATGTTCAATGTGTAAAATACACTAAAAATAGCATTTATGATTAATAAAGAACTTGAATATTATAATATAAATAATTAATATTATCCTCTTTTAGTGGATAATAAAAAATTTATCAACTATATTGATATCGTAAATATATGAGTATCACATACACACAATGCATTCCTTGTTTTGAATCACCATGAAATATTCCTTCCGTTTTTCATGGAAAATTCATTTAGTAAAAATTATTTTATATCCATATTCCTCAAAAAAATTACTCATGTATTATTATTTATTATTTGGTGAAGTTGTTAATTAATTTCATGAACCAAATCCCCATATTTAGTTGCCTTAAAAAAATATTTATCTTAACTTGATATAAGAGTGGATATTGTTATAGAGAATTTAGTTTCCATTTTCCCCCAATACTATCTGGTCAATGATAATATTATAATCATAAATTTAAAAATAGTTTTTTTCATTATTTTTATTTGTCGGTAATATTTTATTCTTATCATTTCTAGTTTATTTTTATGAATTGACATTAACTTATTGTTATACCCTTATGATTCCCAACTCCCTATCATTGTCTTATAGAATTTATTCATAGCATAATGTAGATCTTTCTCATTGTCTACTGAAATTACAACTTGGATTTCAATAATATTTCAAAGTAATTATGTTGAAACACTTTTATTCCTTTATTTTTTGATAAGTATCCATGGAAAATCACTTCATCTCTATGATATTCAAACATTTTGTGTTTATCTTAATTGATAAAGAATCAGTTACTTCCAAAAATGAGAATTTATTTAAATATTTGATTTTACCTATTCCACATATCATATGGATCATTTTCTTCCCCCGTACATAATAGATTTCTATTAGTAATGTGGACTAATGGTAGGAATGCCTCCAAATAAAAATTTTGGTAGATGTTTTCAAATAATCATTATTCTACCCATGTTTTTATATCGATTCCTCCTCTCAACTATACCATATTATTAAGGATCCTTTGATACTATTATGTGATTCCATATCTCATCTTCTTGAGATAATCCTTCACCTAGATATTGGTAAATTCTATGCCATTATCAATCAGCAATTTTTTAATTATCTACCAAATCATCTTTTCATCTTTTCTCTGATATTTATTATTGCAATGAAATTACTTTTACATATGGGTTATGATTCTAAACCATGTCATCGTAATATAATCATAAATGAAAAGTAAATAGTATATTTTCCCATAAATGCATATTTGTGATATCTATGTATACACATAAACATGTACAAAATAAAGTAACCTGACCGACCTTCGTTCTTTTGGATTTTATATATTTTGAATAGTCTTCCCCTATTTAAAAATATCACACAAGTGTGTATGATCACATGATAGTATATTGATATCAACGAGTTCTTAAATCATTACTCTATCTTCCAAGGATTGTTGGATCAAGTGGCCTATCCTTTTATTATAAATTCAATTTTCATCTTCATTGGATAAAATGAACAAGCCTTCAAATCAACTAATATGGTTAATATTCCCCTTCATGTAATTCCCATGAATCAAAAATTCATAATCCTTTCCATTAATGATACATGTATTTTTAATAAACTTTATTTCATTCCTTGAGTCGCAAAGCTGACTTACCCTGAGTAAGTTATATTCATGGTGTAACATCCCAGGTAAATAAATAATAATAAATTTTTATATTTACTAATATATGTGATTTAAATATTAAATTTAATTTAAAAGGTATTCTATTTTCAATAATGTACCCATAAAGGAACAATAGGTTTCATTGAAATCTTATGTCGCACAAAACGTTGAGTTATATTGAAAAATAATAAAATAATAATATATTAAATGGTAGTTAACGCCTAGCCGTTTTATTTTAAGGAATAAAAATAACTAACAACAATATGATTATACATTTTAGATAAATGTTTTTTACATTTATCCAATAAAAGTTAGAGGATTAAAATGTGAATGAATCTAATTTTAAGTATAAATACTATAATTTTCATTAAAAGGTTGTTTTACTGCCTTTTGATAGAGAAGCCTCTTTACATCTTGTTTTGGTCACTTTTATCTATTCTATTTGAAAAAAATTCTTCTTTTGAATCGGGATATAAAATTTTACTTTGGATGAGATTTTGGTATTTTTATGATAATGTTCATTTTTAATGAATAGTGAAAAACACTGTATTTTAATTCAAAACTTTCTTTTAATATACTATATTTATAAATATATATTATCTTTTTAATTTGTTTTAATGTGTAATTAGATTATATTTTGACCATTTAATCCAATGTTAGTCATTGGAAGTAATTTCACTTTGAAATTGGACATAAACAAGTGTCAATCTTTTGACGGTTATTATTTCTTTAAAACACATTTTTTGTTTTGACAACGAGAATTAATTTTTAATTAATTAAAGAAAATTCTATGTTTTGAATTTGGTAAAATAGATATAATTTTTAAATATGGAATATCAAATATATCTTAGGCATATTTTTTGGTATTTTTCTAAAAACCATCAATTTTTTTATGAATAGTGAAAACACTGATTAGTAGTTAAAAACCAAGTTTTTCATTTAAATGAAAATTTACCGCTTTTATGAATTGAATTTTAAAAATATGACATACATGGTAGTTATTATTAATTAAAATATGGATCAATAAGATGAAAATAATTTTTGGTGAATAGTAACTTTTGACTTTTATTTACCACGATTAAAGGTAAATATGGTAATTCAATGTAAAAATAATATTATAATATTATTTATTTACTCCAACATGTGTCCTAATCCTATTAGTTGATAAAGTTTCGATAATTGGCATCCTTGGTTCGATTTTGGGACCCCATGGAGACACTTAATAGTGATAATGACACTTTATATTAATTAATTTAAAGTAAAGACCAAAATGACATAAACATATATCTTTTAGTAAATCAAATTTTATTGGGGTTATATAAGTTATCTCCTAAACTAAAATATTAATTTCAAAGATAAAAATATTTCCTACATCATAGTATTTTTTTTAAATATTTACAAATAAAATAAATAAAATTGTTTAAGACACAATAATGTTGGAGTGTTTACTTTATTAATGAATGGCTTAAATAAATAAGATTATAAAAATTTAAACAATATCCAAAACCTATCCAATTATTATTGGATGATTTTATTTCAAACATTTGTACTCTTAAATTCAACTTTAATTAGTTTTTTATATTTAGAAACTAAAAATTATTATATAATAAAATAATATTTTTAAACATTCATAAAGAGCCCCTTCCCCCCCTTATAAAAATATCTTACCTCTAACCCATTTCTCACACCTCTCAATCCCCTTGGATCATCCATAATCTACCTAAATAATCTCTCTACATCCATCTATTTCACCTATAATCCTTACATTATATAGAGATCACTTCATGAAATCTTTTTGGCTCAAACCAATGGAAGTTACCCGATTTAAATGTAACGTCTTCTCTTAAGTTCTTTAATTTTATATTACTTCTCCAACCCTTAAATATTTTGATTTCTTTATTTTATTACAAAAACTATATCCTCAATATACTAGGTTCTTTATATGAGATTTATTCGAACTACACTTCAATACACCTCTATATAATGGGTAAATAACATACTGTTTCTGTGGATGACGAACTAATGTCTCACAAAACGATGATTGTTCAATATTCTCATACCAACTCTTATGGTGGCCATTATTATGGAAATGTATTTATATACGATATATATTATCTTTATGTTTTATTTATGCTTCTGTATTTTTCATTCATAGCATACCATTATGGTTTACATAATGGGGAAATACGAGAATTTCATTTGAGGAAGTGCACACTACCACCCTCTCAAAGTGCTATGACTCATTAATAGCATACGTGGGACGTATAAAGGATGGAGTTAATTAAATTATATATGATATTATTCTATAATTATAATATTCATCTATATCATTATGTTTTCATTCTATAAAAATATGAAATATCAATGAAATTATCATTCATCCGTACGTACGACTTACCATCTCCATGAACGGTGAATTTCATTTCTTCCCTTCGAATGTTATGTAATATTATAAATACATATATATAATGAATTTATATGATATATATGGTATCTAAATCATGAATATCATTATGGGGATAATTTAATTTTGACCACATGGACAATTTATAATTATAACAAGTTCATTTTTAACTCAAGTTCCAAACATCGACAAAATGTCCAATATGAACTCAAATAATTAACTAATTGTTTATAACATGGTAATAAGTGATATAAAAGGAATAAGAAACTTGAAAAATGTTCTTAATCAACTAAAAAATTATCTTTAGTTTATTATTCAGGATATCAAAGAACAAACGGGTCTAGTCAGACATAAGGTATGGGACTTCATCTCAATCACCTATTGTTGGGGAACACTTTGATTTATACATGAATTTATTTTATACGGTATTTAATAAAATCGTTTGACATTTATTTTCATTAAAAGGGAATATGTTTTCTACATAGCATTTTACTAAATGACAAAAATAATCTTTTTAATGTTTGTGATTATAATGACTTCTCTGCTGCCATAATCATTATTTGGCTTCCTCTATAAGCCTTAATGTTTTTTTAAAAAGAAAAAGGAAACCCCTTATTCTATTATTGTGTGTTTTGGTATTGAAAATGGTTTTTAATATGGGATGATTATTTAAATATCTTGAAATGATTTATTATGATTGCAAATGAAATGTTATTAGTGAAATATTTATATTTTAAATATTTTATATGATATGATAGTACTTGGACATTTGACGGGTGGTACATGATAAACCAAATGAAGGGTGGTGCCCTGATAAACTAGGATGGGTGGTTACGTTATAACCTTCAATGCATTTTGTATGGAAGTTGGCCATATGACTATTCCGTTTAGTGATATGTGTGGAAGTCGACCGTGTGTTTATTCCACTTAAGTAAGATTATGTCCCAATTTACCTATATATGTTATGTGTACTTTATATGGGTTTTATGGTAATATTTTGGTTAAAAAATGGTAATAAATGATCTTTTATTTAGTAGAGTATATACTACTTCATAAAGGTAAAAAGTATTACATATGATATGATATTCATTGTTTACTTGTTTTTTTGAAAAACTAACAGTTTTACTTCTTTGTGTATCCCTTAGTGAGAATTTTATGCTCATCCCAAGATTCATTTTTTTGAAATGTTTTTCATTGGACATAATGATGAATAAGGTCAAGGATGAGACAAATGAAAAGTAATGCTGTCTAAAATATGGAACTAGACATGACTATTTTTTAATGTTTTTATTTTATGAAAAAATAGATACTGAGTATAAGTGTCTACATTGTAATATTTGAAATGTAATGTAATAAGTTATGGCTTAATTAATTAAAAATATAAACCTGAAAAGATTATCAATGTGAATTATCCATTTAATTCAATATTATGTAATGTTTAAGGCTGGGTCGTTATATTTGGTATCAGAGGTCAGTTTAGACAACTTTAGGGGTTATAATATTTTTAAATTAATTAATGGTGAGATTGAAATGATATAGCATTTACACATTACCATGTTCATTCACGTAAGATATTTCTATGTTTAGAATGGTTTTCCGCAGAGACAACGTGGCTGCTATGTTAGGAAGGCATACAGAGGAGAATAACCTTTTGAAGAAGCAACCTAAGATGGTTAGAATCATAACTGAATAGTTTGTTGCAATGATGGAATAGTTGAATCACGATATAAATGGTTGTGTTATCTAGGCATGAGATCAGCCAGAACAACCACAGAGGAACATGTCTGTTGTGGATCATTTCATGAGGCAATGTCGCCCTTCATTCAGAAGATCATCTAACCCTGTGCTAGCTAAATGGTGAATTAAAGTACTGGAGAAGAATTTTGACGTCATGGGGTATTTAGAACATCAAAATGTTAGTACCGTTGTTTACCATTTTGAAGGTGAAGCTGAACAGTGGTGGTCGATGGTGAAAAATATCAGGTATTGTGAGGAGATTGATGATATTGATTAGGATGAATTCAAAGGTATGTTTATTGAGAAATATTTTCGTAAGGTGGTTCATCTTAGGTTGGAAAAAAATTATTGGAATTGAGGAAGGAGGATGACTCAGTGGCTGCTTATGAAGAAAAATTCACTCGACTGGAAAGGTATGCTCTAAATTTCCTCCGAGATCTTGATAGTAAGATCAATTGATATTACTCAGGACTGAAGCCGCAATATCGAAGAGTATTAGCCACTCGTGAATTCAAAAGCTATGGAAAATTTTTCAAATGTGCTGAGAAGGTATAAATGGACATTTCTGATGATCAGGTGTTCCAAGAGAGTAAATAAAAGAAGAGGTCCAGTTGGCAGGTAATGGGAAAGAATTCATCAAAGATGCATGGAGGTAAGAAAATTAAATATCTATCTTGCAAGAAGTGTGGTAAAAACTATCATAGATAATGTTTATCAATGTTTGAAATATGTTTTGGTGTGGTAATTATGGTCATATTTCTCGTAATGGTTTATAAAATGATCATGTAGGCAATGAAAGTCCGACTGTAAGATGTTTTAAGTGCAATGAAATGAGTTATTATGAAAATGAGTGTCCAATGAAAAACTCAACTGAGGCAAAGTAGCCGGATAACAAGAAGAAAGGGGTGGGGAAATACTTTACGACTAATTTAGCTGATGTTTGGCCATTGAATGAAGTAGAATTAGGTACACTATTTTTTTGTTTAGGTTATGCCAATGTGTTTTTTGATTCAGGGTCTTCACATTAATTCATTACTGATAAGTTTCTAGTAAATTGGAAATTACATCTCAAGATATGAATCCTGAAATTATGGTAAAAACACAAGGGGGAAATGTTGAGACAAAAAGAAAACATCAGAACCTTCCTATCCTTGTGTGAAGAAATAATATACTTGAAAACCTTATATTTTTTTTTCTAGTAGAGTTTGATGTTATTTTGGGTATGGATTGGATTTCTATTTATCATACTAATATTGCTACAAAGCTAAAGAGGTTTCATTTCAAAAATAATTTTAGTTTGTGTACAAGAATGAACCCTTAATTTTTAAAACATATCAGGAAGCTGAGAAACTGGTAAAAGATGGAAATGAGTGTTTTCTTGAACATATTATTGAAAATAAAGGAACGGTCTAGATTAATTTTGTGCTAGTGGAAAATGAGTACCTTAATGTTTTCTTTAATGATTTGCCTAGTATTATACCTAATTGGGATGTTGAATATACTATTGACTTAGTTCCTGGTGCTATTCTAATTTCAAATCCCCCTTATCGAATGACAACAATTGCACTTTTAGAGTTAATGAAGGAATTACAGGAGTTATTAGATAAAGGTTTCATTTGACCAAGCACATCACTATGTGGTGCTCCAATCTTATTTGTTAAAAATTAATTTGGTTCAATGAGACTTTTAATTGATTATAAATCATTGAATAACATCACTATTCAGAAAAAGTATCATTTTCCACATATTGATGATTTTTTTGATCATCTCTCGGGAGATCAGTATTTTTCAAAGATTGAATTCGGGTCAGGGTACTATCAGTTGAATGTAAATGAACCAGAAATTCTGAAGACCATGTTTTGTACTAGATATGACCATTATGAGTTTGTGGTTATGTCTTTTGGGTTAACCATTGCACCTACTATATTCATGGATCTTATGAATAGAATTTTCTATGAGTTTTTTGGATAAGTTTGTGGTTGTGTTTATTGATGATATTTTGGTTTATTCCAAAAGTAAAGAGGAACATGAATGTCATTTAATTGTTATTTTGAAATAATTAAAAGAAAAGAAATTGTATGATAAATTCATCAAGTGTGAGTTTTGGATATAAAAAATTTTATTCCTTGGTCACATTGTTTCAAAAAATGGCATTAATGTTGATCTTTATAAAACAAATGTTGTTGAAGAATGGACAAGACCCACAAATATAACTAAGATCGATAGTTTTCTAGGTTTGGTAGGTTATTATCAGAGGTTTGTTGAGAATTTTGAACAGCTATCTAGTCTAATGACTAAGTTAACAAGAAAAGGTGATAAGTTTATTTGGACAAAAGAATGTGATGATTGTTTACAGGAATTGAAAAGAAGATAGGTGAATGATCCAGTTTTGGAATTTTCTAGAAATGGTGAGTTTTTTTATATATAGTGATACTTAGTTGAAAGGACTTTGTTGTGTCCTTATGAATAATTTTCAGGTAATTTATTATGCTTCACGTCAGTTGAAACATCATGAGTTAAATTAATCTACACATTATATGGAATTAAATGCTATTGTTTTTGAATTAAAAATTTGTAGGCATCATCTGTATGGAGTAAAATGTGAAATATATTCTGACCACAAAAGTTTGAAGAATATATTTAATTAGAAGGAATTAGATATGAGACAGAGGTGATGGTTAGAATTAATCAAGGATTATGATTACACGATCCTTTACCATCCGAGAAAGGAAAATAAAGTAGTTGATGCTTTGAATCAAAAAAGCAATTCTACATTAGCCATGTTACGTTTGGAAAAAGATCCTTTGTTTTGATGATTTGATGAACTTTGGAATAAAAGTTTTTGGTGCAAGAAATTTCTTTTTTTTTTGTTCTAGGTGTCAGTGAAATCATCTCTATCAGACAGACTAAAGCATGTGCAGAAAAAAGATAGCGAGTTGCAGAAAAAGGTAGAGTAGGTTCATAAGGGTATGTCTCTTGAATTTAACATCAAAAATTATTTTATTTTAATATTTGGAAAGATATTATGAGCGCCTATTGATTTATAGTTGAATAATGAGTTGTTATGTGAAGCTCATAGTTCTCCATTTTCAGTTTATCCTTATAGTACTAATATGTAAAAATATCTTCAGGAGTATTAATGGTGGGATGGAATAAAAAGAGATATTTCTGAATTTACTATGAAGTGTTCGACTTGTCAAAAACTTAAAGCAGAGTGATAGTTAACAAAAGGGATACTTAGGCTTTTACTAGTGCCAGAGTGGAAATGAGAAAATATCTCCATGGACTTCATTGTGGGATTACCAAAGACATCTCGATGTAATAATGCAATCTGGGTTATTGTTGATCGATTGACTAAATCTTCTCATTTCCTTCCTATTCGAGATAATTTGTCAATAGATCAACATTCTATATTGTATGTTAATGAGATAGTCTAGTTCATGGAGTTCCCCTCTCCATTGTATCTGATCATGATCTGAGGATCACTTCTATATTTTGGAAAGGCCTTCTAAAGTCATTGGGTAATGAATTAAATTTTAGTAAAACTTTTTATCCTCAATCTAAGGAGAAGTCAGAAAAAAAAATTAAGACCATGGAGGATATGTTACATGTTTTCTCAATGGATTACCAGGGAAGTTGGGACCAACATCTTTTTTTGGTTATGTTTTCCTATAATAACAGTTTTCATTCTAGTATACTGATGGCTCTATTTGAGGAATTATATGGGAAACAATGTTGAACTCTAGATTTTTTGGATGAAGTAGGTATATAGAAAGCAGATGGGACTATAATTGGTTGAAGATATTGCATAAAAGGTTAAGTTGATTCAGAAGAACACGAGTACAGCTCAGACCAGGCTGAAAATTTATGTGGATAACTAGAGGAAGGATCATTCTTTCGAGGTAGAAGATCATGTCTTTGTCAAAGTTTCTCCATTGAAAAGTGTGATGCATTTTGGTAAGAAGGGAAAGTTGAGTTCAAGGTTTATTGGACCTTATGAAATCATAGAGAAAGTTGGATCAATTTCCTACAAAGTGGATTTACCCCCAAGTTTATCCCATGTACACAATGTTTTTCATGTTTCAATGTTGAGAAATTATATGCCGAATTCATCTCATGTTTTGATCCTAGAGGTAGTTCAGTTGGAAGAGAATCTCTCTTATGAGGAACAACCAGTCCAGATTATTGAACGAAGAGAAAAAGTGTTGTGGAATAAGGTAATTTATCTGGTAAAGTTTAGTGGAAAAAACTATATGGTTGAAGAGGAAACATGGGAATCAAAAATTTATATGAGGTATAAATACCCCCATTTATTCGATAAGTGAATAAAATTGCGAGGATGCAATTCTAAAAAGGGGGAAAGGATGTAACATCCCAGGTAAATAAAGAATAATTCATTTTCATATTTATTAATATTTTTAATTTAAATATTTATTTTAATGTAAGATCGATGCTATGTTTGATAGAGTACCTAATACGGAACAATGGGTTTTTTCAAATCATACGTTGCACAGAACATTGAGTTATACTGAAAAATAATAATATGAAATTATTTTAAATTGTAGTTAACGCCTAGCCGTTGTATCAGCGGGAATGAACAGAACTAACTACAATATGATTTTACATGTTTTTTAAATGTTTCTTTTACATTTATCAAAAAAAATTCAGAGGATTAAAATGTGAATGAATCTAATTTTAAGCACAAATAATCTAATATTCTTTAAAAGGTTGATTTACTCCATTTTGATGGAGAACCCTATTGAAATATAGTTTTGGTAACTTTTATATGTAATATTTTAAAAAATAAATTACTCTCATTTAGAATTGGGATATCAAAATTTACATAGGATGAAAATTTGGCATTTTTCTAATAATGTTATTTTTTTATGAATAGTGAAAAATACTGTATTTTAATTCAAAATCACCTTTTAATATAATTTATTTATAAGGTTATATTATATTTTTACTATTTAATCCAATTCTGGTCATTGGAAGTAATTTCACTTCGAAATTGGACATAAACAATGTCAATCTTTTGATAGTTATTATTTATTAAAAACAGACTTCTTTGTTTTAACAATGAGAATTAATTTTTAATTATTTAGTGAAACATCTATCTTTTCAATTTGGTATAAAAATACATCATTTTTTAATTCGGAATATCAAATATAACATAGACTGAATTTTTTGTATTTTTCTAAAAACCTTCAATTTTTGATGAATAGTTATAACACTAAGTAGTAGTTAAAACCCCAAATTTTTATTTTAAATGGAATTTTAACACTTATGTGAATTTAATTTTGAAAATCATACATATTAGGTTATTATTAGTAAGTAAAATTTGGTTCAATAATATGGAAATATTTTTTGGTGAATAATAACTTTTGAGTTTTATTTACTACGGTTAAAGGTAAATAGAGTAATTCAAGGAAAAAAATAATATTATAATAATATTAATTTACCCAAACATGTGTCTTAATCCTATTAGTTAATACATTAATAACCATGGGCATCCTTGGGCCGATAGTGGGACCCCATGGAACCCCTTAAGAGTGACAATAGCACATTATATTAATTAATTTAAAGAAAAAAAATGGCACCATGGGAAAGCATAAACTACACACAATATTCACAGGTTCAGTTTTGATGCTCCCAAACAAGGAATTCAATGATAAAAAATACAACCAACTTAGAGAAACAAAGAAAAAACCATTACCTTTTAACATTAATCTGAAGAGGCATCATCCATGGGTGCCCATCCTCACACTGGTTCCCCCACCACACATAGGCAAGGAACCATCGTTAGCCTTGGAATCCGAAATGTAATAAAACTCAGAAGTGATTCCAGTGAAGATGATCAAGGTAGCCCCTGTAGGAAAGACTCCCTTTCTTAAAATCTGGTAGGGAGGAGGGGCTTGTGAGGACAAGTAGGTTAGTTATTTGGTGTGATAGGCATTTCTCACTAAACTAGCTAGCAAGCACACCTCGACAATACAAAATGCCACCCAACAAGTTATGAAAATGATAATTGCCCAAGATCTTGCCCCAACAGGCCTCAAAGCTCTCCCACAACATAAAAATCGGCTTGAACCCTTGACAAGGATTTGACTTTCAAGAAGGAAAAACAAATAACCCACCCCAAAGCCGGTTGAAATGTTAGAGTCGTAAACACAATAGGATATCTGACCATCTTTGGTTAGCGTTGCAGTACTCCTCTGCTGCGCAGCTGCAACAACAAGGAAAAAAGAAGCCAGATCAAAGATGGAAATAAGAAAAAATACCAATGTAGAAGCCATTATCAATTTCCAGGCCTGGAACTGCCCGCGCTCCCACTCTTTATCTCATCTTCGCTGAGAAGTAGAAGCTCTATTAATTAATTTAGAGTAAAGAAAAAAATGACATAAAAATATATCTTTAGATAAATAAATTTTTGCAAAGGGTTATATAAGTTATCTCCTCGACTATAAATATTAATTTGAAAGATAAATAGATTTCCTACATCATAGTATTTTTTTATAATTTTTATACATCAAATATATATAATTATTTATGACACAATAATAATGCAGTGTTTACCTCATTAATGAATGTTTTAAATAAATAAGATTATAAAGAATAAAACAATACCCAAAACCTATCCAATTATTAATGGATAATTTTATTTCAAACATGAGTCATCTTATGTTTTATTTTATTAGTTTTGGAACTTTATAAACTTAAAATAATTATGTAATAAAATAAAATTTTCAAACATTCCTAAATAGCCCCTCATGCACTTATAAACAACCCTCACCTCTAACCCATTACTCACACCTCTCAAGACCCTTTTTTCATCAAAACTCAACCTAAATAATCTCCTTACATACCTCTTTTCCTCTTATAAGACTTGGCTTAGGTAGAGAGCACTTCAAGAAATTATTTTGGTTGAAACCAAAAGGAGTTACCTGAGTTAAAGGTAACGACTTCTCTTAAGTGCTTTTCTTTTATTTTACTTCTACAAACCCCTAAACTATTTTTATTAATTTATTTTATAACAAAAACAATATACTAAATATAATTGGTTGTTTTTATGAGAATTATCTGAACTAGACTTCCACACACCTCCATCTAATGGGTAAAAAACATACTGTTTCTACAGATGGCGAACTACTGCCTCACGAAACGACGATTGTTCAATCTTCTCCTACCACCTCTTATAGTTTCCATTATGATGAGACTGTATTTATATATGATATATATTATGTTTATGTTTTCTTTATTCTTCTGTATTTTTCATTTATATCATACCTTTATGGTTTCCAAAATGGGAAAAATATGATAATTTCATTTGAGGAAGCGCAGACTACCGCCCCCTCAAAGTGATATGACTCGTTCATACCATATGTGGGACATATAAAGGATGGAGATAATTAAATTATATATGATATTTTAATGGAATTATAATATACCTATATATCATTATGTTTTCATTCTATTAAAATACAAAATAGAAATGAATGTAGCGTTCAAGCATACGTACGACTTACCGTCTCCATTAACAGTGCATTTCATTTCTTACCTCCAAATGTTATGTACTATTATAAATACATATATATACTAGATATATATGATATATATGATATCTAAATCATTCATATTATTATGTAGATAATTTAATTTTTACCACATCGAAAAGTTATAATTATAATAAGTTTATTTTTAACTCAAGTTCTGAACATTGAAAAAATGTACAATAT
Organism: Viscum album; assembly: GCA_963277665.1. Lineage (NCBI taxonomy): Eukaryota > Viridiplantae > Streptophyta > Magnoliopsida > Santalales > Viscaceae > Viscum > Viscum album. The sequence goes on along the minus strand of OY728155.1, from coordinate 116,903,569 downwards.
GAACTCAAATAATTCACTAATTGTTTATAACATGGTAATAAGTGATATAAAAAGAATAATAAACTTGAAAATTTTTCTTAATAAAGTATAAATTAAATTTAGTTTATTATTCAGGAGATTAAAGATTGAACGATTCAAGTCAGACATGAGGTAAGGGTCTTCGTCTCAATCTCCTTTCATTGAGGTATACATTGATTTATACACAACTTTATTTTATACGGTGTATAATAAAACCCTTTGACATTTATTTTCATTCATAGGGGATCTTTTTTCTAAGTAAAAATTTAAGAAACTACAAAAAAGAATTTTTTTAACGTTTGAGGCGACAATGACCTCTTCGCCGCGGCAATCATTACTTGGATTCATGTATAAGCCTTAATGTTTTTTTAAAATGAAAAAGTAAACCCTTATTCTATTTTTCAGTGTTTGGTATTGAAAATGGTTTTTAAAATAGATATTTTATTTCAATATATTGAAATAATTTATTTTTATTATAAATGAAATTTTTTTAGTGAAATATTTCTATTTGAAACATTTTATGTGTTATGATGGTACTTGGACATTTGATGGGTGGTTACGTGATAAAAAATATGACGGTTGGTGCCGTGGTAAACCAGGATGGGTGGTTAAATTATAACCTCCAATTCATTGGGTATGGAAGTCAGCCATATGGCTATTCTATTTATTTATATGTGTGGAAGTCAACCATATAGTTTTTCCATTTAAGTATGTTTATCTCCCAAGTTACCTATATATGTTATGTGTTATTTTTATGGGGTTTATGGTAATATTTTGGTTAAAAAATGATAATCAATGATCTTTTATTCAGTGAAGAGTATTTACAACTTCCTAAATGTGAAATGCATTTCTTATGATAAGGTATTCATGGTTTACTTGTTGTTTTAAAAAACTAAGAGTTTTCCTTATTTGTGTATCCCTTGCTAAGATTTTTATCCTCATCCCAATTTTTTTTGAAATGTTTTTCATATGAAATAATTATGAATAGGGTCATGTATGGGATAAAATAAAATTAATGTTGTCTAAAATATGGAACTGGACAAGTCTCTTTTTTTAGAGTTTTTATTTTTTGAAAAAATGGATACTGAGTAGAAGTGTCTACATTATAATATTTGAGATGTAATGTAATACGTTATTGCCTAATTACATAAAAAACTGAACCTGAAGAGATACTCATTGTGAATTATCCATTTAATTCATGATTATATAATGTTTAAGGCTGGTCCCTTATACATGGCCTTCAATAACAAATACATATACATGTCTCATGTAAATGCCTCTAATTTTGGTTTTCCAAAATCCAATAATCTTCAATTATTCCTCCATAAAAAACCTAATGAAAACTTCCTTTTCATATTTTATTATTTTTAAAATATCATTATTTATGGTAATATTAGAAGTGCATCCATTGTTAAAGATCCACACTAAATCTTGATTTGTTGCTCCTAGGCAAATCTTGGAAACCACTTCCTTATTAGTTATTTTCTTTATTTATTTATTTTTTGGCCTTTATAGCTGATTATGATTGGTATACCTAATCTTTCCTTGAAAATTTTGGATAATATTCATCTTAAAAATTATCAAATTAGTTTTTTATCACACTTTATAGTTATTTGAGCTATAACTTATGACTACCTTGGGTCATTATAGGCACATTATTCTACATCATCGATAAGTAGTTACCGGACATTAAACCAAATAAACCACACCAAAATCAATAACCACAAATATCATAAAAATAATTTTGAACACTATGTGGATTCCTTAATTTCTATTATTCCCTACGATACTTTTTATAAAAGGAACACACATCTTAAGAGTGGCCAATATTTCCAAAATAATAACACATAATTTGTGGTGTAATATTTAGATTCTTTAATACAATACTTGTGGTATTTTGGGTCCCTTAAGAGTTTTTCTTCTTTATCACACATAAATCATGCTTTAACATTTGAGTGAGATCATGTGTCTTGGATTAAACCAACACATCAATATTATTTCTGTCCAAACGTGTGAAATATTTCTCATTTTATTAATTCTTTTTCATATATTGAAAATTCTTTAACTATATAATTGGAAATATATAATTCTCCTTTAAATCTAAAACCTACCATTAGGTATAACATCCCCATTTCAAACAAGGATTCAATAGTCTATCCTGATATTCTGTTATTCATTTAAGTTCGATGACTTGTTCCTAAATTTCATTGATACATTTGACTTTACTATTCACTGTCTTAGTCAATCCATTGATAATTAGGACCTTCTCTTTGATATTGTGTTCGTGCTCAAGAATTTTCCCTAAGATTTTAGAATTTTTAAATTTAATATCTTCAATTTATTCTATTAACTCAAACATATCTTTTTTTATTGTTTCATGCATAATTTGGATCCATGAACCACTATAATAAAAATTTTCATTTTGGATTTCCAAACAACTATATATTCAAGTGAATCCATTTACACTACTCTAAGATCAACTAACCCTTATAATCCTCCCCCATAATTTACTTTTTCTTCCCTAGTTTTTGTCTTTTCTAAAATATCTCTAATAACATATTCATTTAGGCCTTTATAGTACCTAATTTCATTATCCTTTATCTATTCAAATATATTATCTTCTTGTGAATGTTGGTTCTTCTTCTGTGGGAATTTATGAATATTTATCCCCATAGATATCAAATTTGCTGAATATTTTTTCATGGGAACATCATCATACTCATCATCATCTTAAAATATTTTGGGATACTTCATTATAATGTGCATAACCTTTCCACATCAAAATCATGAAATTATAAGTTTCAATTTTAATATTATTTTCCCTATTTAAGATTTCATAAATGTAATGACCTGGATTCATCAGCCTATTATTCTTCATAATCAGTCTACATCGTTATCATATTTAATTAATTGAATTTCATAATGTTGGAGTTCCTTTTTTCTATATCCAAATTATTATCATTCATCATCTCTAATGAAACACGAGTACTTAGAGGAATATCCATTTTTAGCTCTATTGGATAATTATCCTCAGTCATAGAAACTTTTGGATAAAACTTATATAAAAATATATTAAGAAGCACTTGATGGTCTTCACATCATCTAGGGTTTCATACATCCTTAAAAATAATATTTAGATGATCAAAAAAGGCATTAATAGATTCAATTAGATTCATCCTCAAGTCATAATTCTTGTTCCATAGAACTTGAAATTTAGTTTCTAAAACCTTTGAGTTGACTTTATAGATATTAAATTGATTTTTCAAAATGTAATTTCAGGATTTATACAATATCAACTTCATATAAATTTTGTTGGATGAGATTCCACCTAAAATATTAATTTTTATAGCATCGACATACAATTCTTTATGGTTTCTTTATGATAAAGCTATGTTTTTCATACTGACTGAGATCTAATGAATAAAATATGTGTAATAATCAATAACTAGACTTTCAAAAGTTTTAACACCCCAATAATTTAAAATAAATCTATGTTTGATAGTGTATACAATATGCAACACCGATCTTAAACGAACCGAAAATATTATTATTTAAATACTATCATTATAACCAACCAGTTATGTTTGAGAGTGTGAATATGATTAACCATATTATGAAATATATATAAAGTTATTAATATATAAAAATTTATAGATTAATTATTATTAAATAAACACTTTAATTTTAGTAAATTTATTTTATACATTTTCTTCAAAAAACGATTTCATTACTTTTCTATGATAGAATAATATAATTAGTTTTCTATAATTTTAGAAAATGAATTTGATAAAATGAATCTAATTTTTTAAACCATAATATCATTATTATATTATGTTGAAATATTTATATTTTTTGAAAGGATTTATTTTCCAATGAATTGTGAAAAATGTCGATTTTTATTGAAAACTATATTTTTTTGTTTTAACAGTTCAAAAAGTTACATTTTATTTTAAAATGGTTTCAAAGAAAACAATGTTATATTATATTATTAATAATTTAATTAGTATCATTATAATCAATTTTATAATTTAAGCTGTTATAAATTTTTTTATACATAAATAGGCATTTTTAAGAAAAACTTTCTGTTTTCTAAAAAGCAATTTTCATCATATTTTGCGCACTTATTTTAAAATTATTTTTTATAACTTATAGGAATTTAATTTCAAGAAATATAATTTATTTTTTTGATTTATAAATCCAAATTTATCTAAGGATGTGTTTTTACATAAGTTAAATTTTTAGTGAATAGTAAAAATTATTGTTTTTTTACAAGAGACATAATCATTAAAATAGAAGATCAGCAGAAGTAAAATCGCATTACCATGAAGCAAAGTGGTCTAGCTAGAGATGGTCATTGTCAGGAGGGAAAACTGCCACCACCTGATGGGTAGCCTTGTTTCCGTCCCTTTTGATAAAGGGGAAGGTGAAAATTGTGAAGCTTTGAGAAAAGGATTGGATTTTCTTGATGAGTGAGCCAAAAGGCTGGAAGCCGCCATTGTTGAGGTTGATAGCCTCGACAATGGTGAGACAGTCCGATTCCAGGTGGATTGCATCCCATCCGAAATCTTTAGCGAACATCATCCCAGTGAGGATGGTGGCAGCTTCAGCAACCACAAGTTCCCAAAGAACGTGGTGAGATTCAGGTTTGGCTGCGATGGTCTGGCCAAAATGGTCCCAGGCCAAGAGACCAAGACCTAAAGGTTTATCCTTGGGAAGAGACGCATCCACATTAATATTGATACTCCCTTCCGGTGGAGGGTGCCAATGGGAAGAAGAGGATGGGGTTCCAAAAGGCTTATGATGTCCATTGTGATGCTGTCATCCCTTAATCCAAGAAGATGCCCATTCGGTCCAGAAACCGGGGGGCTTGATGAAGTGGTTGAAAATGGCATCGTTGTGCCATAGCCAAATGATCCAGGAAAAAATGTAGAGTGAACCCTCTTTGTCTGGAGAAAAGGAGGAGCAATATCGGATCAAAAGAGAAGGGAGGTCCGAAACCATGTCCAATGAGAGATTCGTACAAGAGCCCCATTTGAGCCAGAACTCCTTTTCCCCCGGGCATTGGATTATAGCATGGAGGGGAGTTTTAGGGGTGTACAGGTAGAAGGGTCACATCATGTCGCTGGAAATATGATGGCTGACGAGAAGGTCCATGGTCGAGAGGGTGCCAGAGCATACCTATCACCAGAAGTGGCAGATTTTTGGCGGGACATTGAGCTTCCACAACTGTTCCCAGGCCCCCCAACACCTTTGTCTGACTGAGAACAGAGGGCGAGCCAATAGCCAGATTTTACTGTATAGGTTCTTGAGATGTTGTTGATCAAGTAGAGTTGGTCAGCGCCTGCATCTGGCACACAGGGGATACCCAAGATAAGCCTTTTGTCCCTTTCATTGAACCATGAGTGAAGTTTTTCCACGCACCACCCATTAACATTATCAGAAAAAAAGCATCGAACAATGGCCCCTTCGAAGCCTGGTTGATCCGGGGATGATTCCCACACACCTTCCATGTCAATCATCTAGGGGTCAGTCCAAATATTAATAGTTGAGACATTCCCAATCCTCCAACCTAACCCTTTATTTAGGAGACTTCGGGATCCCCATAAACTTCTCCAGAGGAAGCTAGGTCGGGGGGCCTAGAGATGAATCCTAGAAATCCTTGTGGGGGAAGTATTTTTCTCGGAGGACCCACACACACAGAGAGGATGGGCAGTTAATAAGGTGCCAGCCTTGCTTAGCCAGCAGTGCATCATTAAAATGAGAGAGGTCCTGGAATCCCATTCCTCCCTCAAATTTGGGTTTGCAGAGTTTATTCCAGGCGATCCAGTGAATTTAATTCCTTCCATTGTCCCCCCCAGAAGTTGGCAGTGCATGAGTGGATTTGGTTAACGACAGTAGAGTGAAGATTGAATAGGGACATGAAGTAGCTGGGGATAGATTGAAGAGTAGATTTTATGAGGGTTTCCTTGCTGGCTCTGGAAATTATGTTTGGGGTCTAGCCAAGGATTCTTTTCTCAATCCTGTCCAACATATATGCAAAGATTTATTTTTTGGATTGGATGATCATCGTGGGTATCCCAAGGTACTTCTGGTGCTTCTCGACCATATGAATGCCTACAATGGCACAAAGTTCTTCCCTTTTGGATGGTGGTACCCCCAAGATGAATGAGACTTCCGACTTACCATGATTAATTGTTTTCCCTGAGGCCCTCTTGTACATGTGGATCATATGGCCGATAGCAAGGCACTCATTATCGGTGGATCTAAAAAAATGAAGGAAGTCGTCGGTGAAAAAGAAATTTGACACCAGTGGGTTTGCAGGACAAACCTTTTCTCCATGAATTGTATGTGAGGATGCTTCCCTGGATGTGAGGTTAGAAAAAACATCAGCCACCAAGATTAAAAGAAACAGGGAAAGAGGGTGTCCCTGGTGCAGGCCTCGGGAAGGAGAGAAGCCTCTAGTAAGCACCCCATTAACATTAATACAGAAAGAGACCGACGATACACAATGCATGATCATATTTTTCCATTTTGAGAAGAAACCCATTTTCAGCATCATGAATCTGAGAAAATGACATCCCACTTTATCGTAGGCCTTGGTCATATCCAGTTTCCATGCCATGGTTCCCCTTTTCATGGTGGAGCGTGTTTTCATAGAGTGGAACACTTCATGGGCCATAATAGCATTATCAGTGATCAGTATCTAGGCCAAAAAACCACTCTGATTTTCCGAGATGATTTCAGGTAACCAAGGATGCAGCTGATTAACAAGAATAGTTGAGAAGATCTTGTAAGAGACATTTCAGAGGCTGATAGGTCTAAAATCGGAGACCGTGAGAGGCTTCTTGATCTTGGGGATGAGGATGAGGATAGTTTTTTTTAATATTAGATAGGTTTGTTCTCCCCGCCCAAATGTTCTTCATCAGCTTGCAAATGTTGGGACCAATAATGTGCCAGTACTATTTAAAGAAGAGGGTGTGGATTCCGTCCGGCCCCGGGGCTTTTGTAGGGTGAATATTTTTCAGATACAGAAGAATCTCGTTATCCGTGACATCATTGGTAAGTTGTTTGATCATCTCCTAGGTGACCATATGTAAAATTCATTTCTCCACCTCATCTGAGATGTTAAGGCTTCTTGCCGTAAAGAGATCCTGGAAATAGATGGATAAAACATAGTGGATTCCGTGAGTGTCATAGACTTTACTCCCATCTGGGTGCGAGATGAAAAAGATAAAATTTTTCCGATGCCTAGCTGAAGCTCTATGATAAAAATATCGAGTGTTTTCATCCCCTTCTGCAATACTTGTGTAATGCTTGTGTAAGGCCAAAAAAGTAAAAAATAACACATTAAATGCATTTTCATGATATAGATGTGAGTTAAAATATGTATTGAATGTCTATAAATGGATATTTTTATAATAATAAAATTATTTAAATAATATAAAATTATTTATAATTTTTATAAATTATATAATTACCTTATATGTTTATGTAATGCTAGCACAATTTTTATTTAATTAACCAAAAAATAAAATAAATGATATTTAAATTTTTATAAGTAATATAATTAGATATATTTAATATGATACATGAATTTTATTAATGAATATAAAAAATTAGGGATGTATTAAAATATTAGGTTTGAATTTATCTTATTTTATTGGTATTATTAAAGTCAAAGTAATGAATAGTGTCAAAATTGACAATAATGATATTTTATAAATATAATATTTTATTAAATTACCTAAAAGTCATAATAATATTAAATAATAAAAATGGGTATAATATATGGTCTAAAATTTCTTTTCCTGTGAATTTATAGGCAATTTAGAAGTATTTGGATCTAGAATAGTCATATTATATTTTAATATTTTGATAAATTCCAAAAGTGTCCCTCACCTAAATTATTAAAGGTCCCCTCCTCCCTGACCTCTTCACACCATGTTTATCCTTATAGAACAACCAAGACATAACCGTTACTCTTCAAAACATACTTATCCATGTTCTGAAGGTATTGGTGTCCACAAAAGAATAACCATAAGCCCATTAAAAAAGGACTTAAGAAGGCCTCCCAATGAAGAGGTAATTGTCTTACCCAAACTCTTTCAATTTATTTATTATTATACTTTCTATAAATGTATTTATTTAATTATAAGTTAATAAATACAGAATAATATATATACTAAGAAGTTATTATGATTATGATAAGACCATATTCCACATTTTACCCATCCTGTGAAAAGAAAAAACATTTCTCGTGCATACGTAGAGCTTACCGTCTCCACATAGCAGTGTAATTCATTTTTTATCACTAAATTAATTGGATGTTTATTAACATTGAAATAATGAATATATATGATATATATGAAATAATAATGATTCTATAAAGATTAATTATTCTTTACTTTTCTTTCATTTTATCGATCAAAAAAATGAAAACATCATTCATGTGTACGTATGGATTTCATCTCCAGGAACGGTGTAATTGATTTTTCTATATCTATATTTATGGATGAATCTATATATAAATATATAAATATATATAATATATGATATTTAAAAAATAAATAATATGATATATATGTTGTAAATACGAAAAAATTACATGGATTGGAATTATCAAATCAAAACAAACATGAAAAATGAAGCATTTACCACCCCCAACAATTTTTTTTTTCAAAAAAATACACCAGGGTTTAGTTTAAATAGAACAAATAATGATCTATTTTAAGGTAAAATGGAGAACCTAACTAGATGAAAGAAAAAAAAATAGGCCGGTCATGGAGCCCTGCCTAGGACCAAACCAGCCCCAAAGAAATAAGGGACGCCTCAGCCCCTACATAAATTCATCCCATCACCACCCTACACTGTAACTCATCACCCATCCATTGTCGTTCCTCAAGAGATAGCACCAAAACCACCATAGGAATAATCCACTAAGTAACACAACATTTGACACACCGACACCACATTCGACGCACCACGCCCTGCGCCATGCTCTAGGACACACCACCTCCAACCAACCGGAAAGGAACCCAGATGCTGGAGAGCCACTAGAACACCTTAAGATGCACCACAATGGGATCCACCCCAAAAAATCCTCCAAAATATTCCAAAACATCGTGGAATATACCACACACATCCAAAGTGGGGTCATGCATGAAAGAGCAAGACGTAATATCAGAGGAAAATAAGGGGAAGCATACCCATCCTAGCATAACAACAAATGACATTAGGACCAAAAATGAAAATTGATACCCATAAAGAAACATTGGAGGAGATGAATAATGGTTAATAAAACATTGAAAGAGCTTTGGTACATGGAACCGTAGGACTAAGAAAGAGAGGAAACCCACACCGAACCTCCACTAGCATAACAAACACTGCAAAACAAGATAGAGGGAAAGCGAAGAGGACTGAAAAGGGGACGCTAATAGATCTGACCATTCCTGTAGTTTTCATATATAACCACAAAATTACCCATTAAAAATACAAAGAAACTTCCATGATCTAACTTCAATAAACCCAGCCGTTCAAGATTATGATGATGACCATCGAGCAAAACTGGGTCCCCATCCACAGAATGCTCAACATGAGGGTGCCAAAACATCATGGAAGCTATGAGGAGGATCTGAACATGGATAGGTAAGAATATTAGAGTACTAAAACCCATACCATTAGTATAAAGAAACCATCTATCTAGAGTTTGTGAGAGCTAAGAGTTGATGCCCCTTACGAGTCCATCTCTCAAGCAGTTCCCGCATGAAACAAGGATTTTAATAATGAATTGATAATTAAAAAGTGATAAAATATTATAAGTATATAATATATTGAATGATATATATGATTATATTTCCAAAATATATGTTTAATAAATCTATATTTATTAAACCGGAGGTTCAAAAATTTACAAAGGAAATCGAACGTGATGTAAGGGTTTCTCATCTCACTTTTACTTCTGTGAGAAATACATCATATTCAATACTTATTTATTTAATGTAGTGTATGTATTGTCCCTTAGATATATTATATCATGAATATCTTTTTATTAATGTTATTTAATGTTTCATTTAAAGTTAAGTATATTTTGGGACTTATGATTCAAAAGACACCCATGTGGTAAGGGTGTGTATCACAATTTCATCATTAATAGAGATTGTTTATGCTTAAATCTCCACTGAGGAATATTTATCTTTAATTTACTTATTTTATAAAAAAATTTCAAAACTATGTTAATATTCTAAAATGATTATTTAAATTCATTTTTAACCTTGTTTTAATTTTTACAAAATATTTTAAAAAGAATCTTCATGTCGTCTTCCGAACAAGGATTTTTTTACTTTTCTTACAAAATTATGAAAGGAATAAGTTTTTTAATTTATATGGAATAACAAATCCCTTAATAATGAAGCCTAAATTAATTGATGCTTTTTTTATAATATTATAAGCTCCTTTTAGTGAAAATAATTTCTTTATTTTGTGCATGAATTTCATATTTTGAAAATTATTTTCAAAGAAAAAAGGGTATTTTCCTCAAAAAGTATTCTGGTAATATTTTTAATTTGTTTTCATCTATGTCAACATACTTTGTTGAATATTATTTTTATGATATACTCTAATTAAACTTATAATTAGGTTTATTGGGTTGTTTACGATCAGTTTGATTGGGGATGTACTATTTTGGTACTATTTTTTAATTTACCGAGGATAGTTAATTATTATATTTATTGATTGGTAAATTATTAAAATTTTGTTTGATATTTTAAATATTTATGTTTATATTGATTATATATAACCCATTTTATATGAGAAATTAATTGGAATTATTATGTGATGAGTAGGGTCTATAATAGCCTTTCGATGCATCATTAGGTCTCATAAGAAAAACTAGATGGAGTTTTGACTGAGGCGTTGCCCATTATATAGATGTATTGGTATAAGGGATTGACAATATTATATGTATTATAATAATCCTTGATAGTATGGTTTAGTTATCCAACATTATGCATTTTATCATTATAAATTCAGTTATTGATATTCTATGTGATTATTCGGTTAGTTAGAATATCCATGGTTAATTTTCATGCTCGTGTGATTATTTATATGGAATCATTTGTTCATCATCTATCCTCATCATATTATGTTGAAGTTATTGGCTAAATGGAATGTGTTTCAGTTATTTACCTTTCCATATTTATTTTGTTTAATTTATTTATAGATTTCACCATATGATTGGCCTTATGGAGCATTTGAGATCACCCCTTTGTTATCTTTTATTTTCCCTAGGATACAAGGAAGTGTTTTAAGATTGTTATATAGGGATACACTATGGGGAATAATGGAATTCTCAAAGAAAAATATTATTATATTTTATATTTTAAAATATAATGTAAAATTAAACTATATATCTAGTTTACCAAGACTAATAAACTATTCAATCCTTCAAGATGTAATTCCTTTTATCTTATGCCAATGTAATAAATTAACTATTGGCTTTGGGCTACTAGAATAAGGATCTTTATAGTTAGTATCTTAGGAAGTTTAGTAGATACCTTGGGAACTATATTTAGGAAAAATAGAATAAATAACATAACCCAATGAATAACTTGGAGTATAAGTCTAATTATTGGATAACATCAAAATCTTTTTTTATTGCATAAATCTTGTGGTTTCCCACTATAATTATTACTATACACACTATTATTTTTTGTTTTAGTTCATGGATGGAACTAGAAAGAACCAATATAATGTTGAAGGTGATAGAAAATGTGTTGATAAGAAACCAAATGGGATTATGACTAGATTAAAGGATATTGTGATTATTCCTAGTTATATATCATGATATAGGATTATTAACATACACCTTAAAAAACTCTCAAACTCACCAAATAAGAGAAGGATATTGTTCACTGAGAGCTCAGGTGGTAGAGACCATAGAGAAAAAAATATCTAGTTTCTTATATGTCGATAATGTGAGAAGAAACACCCAAGTAAATGTATTATAGGAACAAAAATATGTTCTGGGTGTGGAAAAGAAGGATACAATGCAAGTAATTTCCAAGGAAAAATGAAAAGTTTGGACAAAGAAATGGATGAGAATAATGGTATCCCTAAGTAATCATTAATGGTTGAATGTTTTAAATGTGGAATGTATATGAATTATGAAAAGCTGATGTGTTATGGAGAATCTTGTGAAGATAATTATCAATGTTTTACAAGTAATGGTTATACTAATAATGATGAATATACTACAAATGTCATATGAAATGAAGGAGGTATTAAAGAATAAGATGATGAAGCGTAGTTAATGGTTTGAGAATAAAGTGGAATGATTAAAGTGCTAGTGTATTTTGATTCATGAATTACATTGTAATAGTATTTTATCAATGATATTATAGTTATAAGAATCATTATATATATAAGTATTTTTCTATAGTACGTCTTATTTAAGGATTTTGAAGCATATGATGAATAGTACTGGTAACAAAGATAACAGATTCTGTGACAAGTAGATCTTTTGGAAAATACATGATTGAGGGAATATAACCTTAATATGTTCTTAATGTTCAGATAATAATGATAAATATATATTTATGGGTTATTATTAGTGACCATGAATTTGGTTAGTGATTTTATGGTTTATTTTTTCTTTATTGTGTTTAATACATGTTTGGATTTAAGGAATATATTTGACAACCTAAGATTTTTTAATGAATACACGTGTTCATTAATTTTTAAGGTTATCAGGGTCATCATATATTTGTTATGTGACATTAATATCTAGATTATGTTGTTTTATAAATATAACGTTAAGTTGGTTTTGTAAATTTAGATACATCCCATCTAAATATTTTGACGTTGAATTTAGAAAAACACATTTTGGATGAGTCTTAAGGTTAACTACTTATATAATGGATTAATTTGTACTTTGGATATTATTTTTTATTGAGTTATCATATTGGATAACCTATGCTGACCATTTTAGATATAGTAAATATTTAAAGGCTAAATGAATGACTTATGTATCTTTTGATTCATTAGATGTGCTTTATGCATGAAAAAATCATCTTGAATATCTATTTTTTGGTGTATGAGATGAAGTGGAAATATATCGAAGAACAACCAGAGGATGAGATTATTATTATGAAATGGAAATAAATCAAGTGAATTTATTTTCTTAAGTTATTTATCTAGATAGTAAAATAATCCTTTGACTTGAAAATTAAATAAAATGTTATCTGTTAACTTTTCTTAATGAGAAAACTATTTACATTTAACCCATCGTAGATTTATAGATTTATGATGGTTACCTTTCTCATGGCCATGTTCTATTTCACTCTCTATCAGTCCTTGGGAGTTATTTTTCTCTTCCATATCCATATTTTCACTTCCCAATTATGTTCTCGCACTTATAAACCTATTACATGATACTCAAGATGAATTTCTTACTTCCTTTTCTCTTTTATTAAGAGGATGTTTTATTAACCCTTCTTACGATGTGGGTATTCCAAAAAGGTATTTTAAAATGTCCAACATGTGATTACTAGTACAATTTTAAAATTGTGAAGAACCAGTTTATTGAAGTAGGAATTAATGTAACAACCTAATAATTTTAAAGAACACTATGTTCGATTGCATATACAATGTGTAACACCAAGCTTAAACGAACCCCAAAATATTATTATTTAAAGATGACTATTATAACCGAGCCATTAAATTGGTGGGTGTGAATTGTGTTAACCATATTATAAAATATATATAAATCTATTAATTAGTACAAATTTATTGATGAATTATTATTAAATAAAGAATCAAATTTTAGTTATGTCATTTTATATGTTTTCATTAAAAATGATTTTTATTACTTTTTATGAGAAAATAATATAATTTATTTTTGGTTAAATTTTATAAAAAATAATTTTATAAAATGAAATTAATTTTTTAAATCATCATATCAAAATTAACTTAGGGTAAAAAAATTTATTTTTTTGAAAAGATATATTTTTTAGTGAATAGTGAAGAATATCGATTTTAATTGAAAACTTTATTTATCTTTCAACCATTTGTGAAGTTAAATTTTATTTTAAAGTTATATAAAAGTAAAAATTGTTTTATTATATAATTTTTAATTCAATTAGGTTAATTGGAATCAATTTTATAATTGAATTTGTTATAAAATAATTTTTATACATAAATAGATATTTTTAGGAAAACCTGTAGTTTTTCTAAGAAGCGGCTTTCATTTTGTTTTACACACCTATTTTAAAATTAATTTATATAAATTATTGGAATTTAATTTTATTAAATTTAATTTATTTTGATGTCATTGATCTAACTTTATCATAAGATTATTTTTTATTGAAGTAAACTTTTTCGTGAATGGTAAAAAGATACTATTTTTATAAAATACGGTATCTTTTAGGATATCACCAAGACATTGACATAATAAAAAACTTTATGAAACTTATGGAAAGACTAAAATATGATAATATAGTACAAATATCATTCAAAAATAAAAATAAATTTATATATTATAATTTATTACATAATAATTGTGAAAATCATTTTAAGTGATGATGTAGAGCCTGCACATCACTAGAAAAGTCAAATTTGGTATCCTAAAAATAATAATTGGGATGATATAAGTCCATTATAAACATAGAAATTAAATATTAAGTATTATTTATTATTTTAATTGTTATATATGAATTTTATATTTATATAAGAAGTGGATCATCCAAATTTATGAGTAAGACTTACGCAATGCCAGAAATATCAAAATAACACATTAAATGTGCTTTCATGGTATAAATGTGAGATAAAATAAATATGAAAGAATATAAAAGGTTATTTTTCTCATAATAAAATTATATAAATGATATAAATTTATTTATAATTTTTATAAATTATATAATAACACTAACACAGTAATAATTTAATTAATAGAAAAGTCAAATAAATGAAATAAAAAATTATATAATTAATATAATTTGAGATATTTAAGGTGATAAATGAATTATATAGATTAATATTAAATATTATGGATGTTTTAAAATATTAGGTTTTAATTTATCTTCTTTTATTGGAATTAATAAAGTCAAGTAGTGAATAGTGTCCAAATTGATCATAATGATATTTTATGAATATAACATTTTATTGAATTATTTAAAAATAATAAAAATATTTAATATAGCTAAAGGGGAAAATATATGTTCTAAAATTTCACACCATGTTAATTTATAGTCCATTTGGAATTATTCAAATCTAGAATAGTCTTATTATATTTTAATCATCTCAGAAGTTCCAAAAGTGTCTCACGCCTCAATTATAAATAGGAACCTCCACCCTCACTTATTCACACAACTTTTTTCCTTATATATTGACATATTATTGACCATTAATATTAAAAACATACTTATATAAGTTATGGAGGTTCTGGTCACCTCAAAATACAGACCTTAAGTCTCTTAATAAAGGATATAAATAAGGTCTCATGAAAAAGAAGTAATTGTCTTACCCGAACCCTTTCAATCAATTTCTTATTATAAATCATATTAATGTGTTTTTTTACATAATAATATAATAAATATAGTATAATATGTATAATTAGATCTTATTATGACTATGATATAACCATATTCTACCTTTTATCCATCATACAAAAAGTGAAAACATCCCTCGTGCATACATACAACTTATCATCTCCACGTAGAGGAGTAATTCATCTTTCATCACCACTTTAATTGGATAGTTATAAATGTGAAATAATGAATATACATGATATATATAAAATAATTATAATTTTTGAAATTTTAATTATTATTTACCTTTATTGTGTTCTATCCATCGAAAAATGAAAACCAATGTACAGGCTATCGTTTCCCTGAATGGTGTAATTCATGTTTCTATATATATTTTTATGGATCAATATAAATATCCATATATTTAATATATATGATATATAAACCATAAAAAATATTATAGAGGTGATATAACAATGATAAAATTATAAGGACTGGAACAATCGAATCAAAACACACTTGAAAAACGAAGCAGTTACCACCCGAAACAATGATTTCCACAATGAATTGATAATAAATGGGTGATAAAATATTATAAGTACATAATTTATTGTATTATATATTTATATGATTGATTTTATATAAAATATTTAATATAAATACATATTTATTATATAATAGGTTCAAATACGTACAAAGGAAATCAAACCTAGGGTTTCTCATCTCACTTTTACTTATGTGAGACATATGTCATATTCACCACTTAATTTTTTATGTAGTGTATATACTATACCTTGGAAATATTACATCATGAATATATTTATATTCATGGTATTTTAATTTTAATTTTAATTTATTTCTTTTATACGTCTTATGATTCAAAAGATACCCAATTGGCAAGGGTTTATTTCCCAATCTCATCATTAATCAAGATTGTTTATGTTTAAGTCTCCACAGAGGAATATTTATATTATATGTCAATGTTTTGTAAAATAAATTAGTTATACTTTTCATATTATCCAATTATTTTTTAAATTCATTTTTTCCCATTTTTATTTTTTTAAAAAAATGTCGAAAAAGGAATCATTCTATCATTTTCTGAATAAGGTACTTTTTTTACGTTTCTTTAATAAGTGTGATAGGAATATTTTTTTTTTAAATTTATATGGAATTAATGGAATTTTATATTCTAATAAACCTCAATGATTTAAATCTTCCTTTAAAATTTTACAAAGTTATTTTCAATGAAATTTATTTCTTTATTAGAACCGTTGTTTTTAGATTTTAAAATTTTCAAAGTGAAAAGTGTATTTTCCTCAATAATTATTCCAATAATATCTTTAATTTATTTTCATCAATGTCAAAATTATTTATTTAATCATATGTTTATTATTTACTCTAGTCATATTATTATTCATATTTCTTTATATGGTTTAGGATATTTCTGAATAGGGATACACTATTTTGATATCATTCGCCATATTACTCTGAATTGTTTATGATTAAGTTTATTAATTATTAAACTATTGAAATTTAATATTATAGTTTCAAAATGAATTTTAATGTTGATTATGTCTCATAAATTTCATATAAGGTATGCGTTAAAGATATTAAGTGATGGTTAGGACCCACTATGGCCCGTTGGTGCATCAATATGTCTAATGAGACAAACTAGATAGGTTTTAGCTAAGGCCTTCCCATTTATTTTTATGTCTCTACATAAGGCCCTAATAGTATTAGATTTATTAGAAAAAAGCCTTGATAATAAGTTTTATATCTATAGAATTATACATTACATTATTATCAATTCAGTTGTTGATATTCCTTGTGATTATTCAATTAGTTAGAATATATATGGTTAAGTTTCATGCTCATGGGATTATTTATATGTTATTACTTGATCAACTTTTATTATTTCCATATTATTCTCAAGTTATTTGTTAAATGACATGTGTTTTACCTATTTACCCTGTCATATTGATTATTAATTATTTATTCATAGATTTGTTTTTTTATTATTACCCTTGCTGAGTATATGAGCTCACCCATTTCATAAGTTTTATTTTCCCCAGGATATGAGGAAGTATTTGAAATTTTTATGTAGGGATACACTAGGGGGAATAAGGTAATTATCAAAAAAAAAATTATTTGTGTATTTTACGTATTAAAATATAATATAAAATAAAAGTATGTATCTAGTTTCACCAGAATAATAAACTATTCATTCCTTCAGGATGTGATTCATCATATATTATTATAATGTCATAATGTAAACTTTGGATCTGGGCTATTGAAGTTGGGGTCATTAAAATAGGTATCATATGAATTTTAGTAGATATCTTGGGAACTATATTTAGGAAAAAATAGATTAGATAACATAACCCGATGAAGAACTTGTATTATAAGTATAATTATAAGATAATGTCCTAAAAATTGTTTTTAATGTAGGAATAATGTGGTTTCCCACTATTATTATTGTTCCTCACACTATTTATTTTGGCTTTAGTTAATGGCTAAAACTAAAAAAACTTCTTAATGTTTAAGTTGATAGAAAATGTGTAAATGTGAAATCAAATCGGATGATGAATATGATAAATGATATTTTTATTATTCCAAATCAATTATCATGATATATGATTAACAAAATACACCTTAACTAACTCTCGGAATCACCAAATAAGATAGAGATAGTGTTCACAGATATATCGAGTGGTGGTGGCCTTGAAGGAATAAAGTTTCAGTTCCCTATAATTGAAGAATTTGAAAAGAAACCATGTGAATGTATTATAAGATTATGAAGATGTTTTAGGTGTGGAAAATAAGGACATAAACCAATTAATTTTCAAGGAATAATGAAATGTTTTGTTAACAAAATGGATCAGAATAATGGTCGAACAAAGGAATCATTAACGGTTCAATGTTTTAAATGTGGAATGTATGGGAATTATGAAAATTGATGTCATGGGGGAAATATGATGAATAAAATTATCAAGGTTTTTTAGTAATGGTCATACTACTAATGATTAAGAGACTAAAATGAGATATGAAAGGAATGAATAATTAAGGAAGAAGATGATAAAGTATAGTTAATGGTTTAGGAATAAAGTAAAATGATTAAAGTTCTTGTGTATTCGGATTCAAAAATTAAATTTAAAAGTATTTTACCAATGATAATGTATTTATACGAAATATGAGATATATAAGGATTGAACAATAGTAATTATTCTTTAAGTATTAGGAATCATATGATGAATAATACTAGAAACAAATAGAATTGATTATTTAGCAAGTTAATCTTTTAGAAAACACATGATTGAAGGAAGATAACCTTAATATGTGATTGATATTGAGGTAATAATGATAAAGAGTTGTTTTTGGTATAGTATTGGTGACCATGAAAATGGTTAGTGATTTAATGGTTTATGTTATCTTTTTTGGGTTTACTACATGTTTGGATTTATAGAATATATTCGAAAACATAAGATTTTATATTCAGAAGAATGATGGTTTTCATTAAGGTTTTATGGTGATCATGGTATTCATATATTTGGTATGTGAGATTAATAGGTACATTATGTTATTTGGTGAATGTAAGGTTAAGATGTTTTTAGTAATTTAATTACCTTTTTTCTAAATTGTTAGACTTTGAATTTGGAATGATGTGTTTTGGATGGGTCTTAATGTTAAATACTTATAGAATTAATTAAGTGGAACTTTCGATATTAGTGTTTATTATTTACCTTATTGGGTATATTTTTCTAACCATATAGGTTTTAGTAAATATTTATAGGTCTAAAGAATGAGTTATGGGTCTTTTTATTCATTAAATGTGTTTTATGTATGGAAAATCCATAACGAATATCAATTTTTTATTGTAATATATGAATTAGAAATAGGTCGAAGCACAACCAAAAGATCGGCTTATGATTATAAAATGGAAAGAAATAAAGTTTGTTTATTTTTCAATGTTTTTTTCTATATAGTAAAATAATACTTCAACTTGAATATAAGAAAAGTTAATCCGTTTACTTTTTTTATCGATATATCAATGTCTTTTTAACCCATCATAGATTTATGGTTTTGCGATGGGTACCTTTATCATGATGATGTTCTCTTTCACTACCTATCAGTACATGGGAGTTAGTTTTATATTCTATTTCCATGTTTTCACTTACCACTTATTTTCTCACACTTGGAAACCTAGTACTTGTTACTCCAAATGACTGTCATACTTATCTTCTCTTTTAATAGGATAATGTTTTATTAACCCTTCTTATGATGCGGGTTTTCCATACTAGAATTTTTCAAATGGAAAACCCTTGATTATCAATCATAAGATAAAATTGTTATGGTGAAATTTATTAAAGGATGGGAGAATGTAACCCCTTGAAAATTTCAAAAAATGATGTATTTGATAACATATACAATACGCAACACTGAGCTTAAATGAATCCCAAAATATTATTATTTATATATTACTGTTAAAACCAAGCCATTAAATTATTGGGTGTGAATATGATTAAACAAATTATCAAATATATATACTGTTAATAATCAATAAAAATTTATTGATTAATTATTAAGAAATAAAGACTCAAATTTTAGTGAAGTCATTTTATATGTTTTCTTCAAAAATGGTTTTATTACTTTTTATTGGAAATTTATAGAAATATTTTTTTCTAGTTTTTTAAAATTAATATGATAAAATTTACTTAATTTTTTAAATAATCATATCATGATTTTATTATGGTAAAAATTTTGTATCTTTTTGAAAATATTTATTTTCAAACAAATAGTGAGAAATATTGATTTTAATTGAAATGTTTTTTGTTTCAACCTTTTCAAACATCCATTTTTATTTTAAAATTATTTGATTGAAAATTTAACTCTATTATATTAAAAATAATTCAATTATGTTCATTGGAATCAATTTTATAATTTAATTTGGTATAAAATCATTTTTCATACATAAATTTGTATTTTTATGAAAAATTTAATTTTTTTTAAAATAGTTTTCATCGTGTTTCACAGAGTTATTTTAAAATTAATTTTTATCACTTATAAGAATTAAATTTTATGAAATTGAATTTATTTTATGATTCATTGATCAAAATATATCTTAAGATGACTTGTTTTAAAAATGTAAAATTTTTAATGAATATTAAAAAATATTGTTTTTGTGAAATACGATATATTATATAAGATCTAAAAAATAAAGACATAATATAAAAATTTATGAAAATTATAAAATAAATATAATATGATAAAATGTTATAAATATAATTAAATAATAATTTAAAACATATATATTATAATTTATTCCATAATAAATATGAAAATCATTTTCAGTGATGACATAGAGCATGCACAATACTGGAAAAGTCAATTTTGGTATCCTAAAAATTGTAAATTAGATTAGATAAGTCATTTCTAAACATGGATATTTAATATTAATTGTTATTTATTATATTTATTGTTATATATAAATTTTAGAGTTATATATCCAGTTTCTTATCCAAATGTTTGTGCAATGCTTGTGTAAGGCTAAAAAAGTCAAAATAACACATTAAATGTGTTGTCATGATATAGATGGGATTTAAAATAAATATTAATGAATATATAAGTTTATTTTTTCATAATAAAATTATTTAAAATTATTTATATTTTTTAGAAATTATATAATTACCTTATATGTTTGTGCAATGCTAACAGAGTATTAATTTAATTAATAGAAAAATCAAATAAATGATATAAAATATTTTATAAGTAATATATTTTGAGAGATTTAAGTTCATAAATAAATTTTATAGATGAATATTATGTACTAGGGATGTATTAAATGATTGTTTTTGAAGTTAACATGTTTTATTGGTGTTAATAAAGTCAAATTAATGAATAGTTTCAAAATTGAAAATATTGATATTTTATGAATATAATATAATATTTAATTATTATAAAATCATAAAAATGATAAATAAGGAGAAAGGGGGAAAAATAATGGTCTAAAATTGCATCCTTTGGAATTTATAGGATATTTAAAAGTATTTGGATCTCGAATAGTCTTATTATATTTTAATATTTTGAGAAAGTTTAAAAGTTTCTCACAACTCAATTATAAAAGAGAACACCCCCTTAATTTATTCAGACCAATTCTAGACTTCTAGATTGACAAAGTCTTACCAATTACTCTTTAAAACTTCCTTATCCATGTTTTAGATGTGCTGGTATCTTCCAAAGACAGACCATAAGTCCCTTATGAAAGGTTTAAATAAGGTCTCCCGATGAAGAGTTAATTGTCTTACCCAAACTCTTTCAATTTATTTCTTATTATACTTCATATTCATGTGTTTTTTACATCATAAATTAATAAATAAAAGATCATCTATATACCTATATTTTATTATTATTATGAAATAACCATATTCTACCTTCTATTCATCTTGTGAAAATTAAAATATCGCTAGTGTTTATGTATGACTTACCGTCTCCAGGTAGTGGTGTAATTAGTTTTTCATAACCACATTACTTGGATGGTTATTAATATGGAACTAATGGATATATATGATATATATTACATAATAATTATTATTTATTGGAAAATTATTCTCTACCTTTATTTCATTCCATCGATCGAAAAATGAAAACATCATTCATGTGTATGTACGACTTGCCATCTCTATGAACGGTGTAATTAATTTTTCTATATATATTTCAATTTATTACTATAAATATGTATATATTTAATATATATTACATTTAAACCCTAAATAATATTCTAGATACGATATAACTATAATAAAATTATAAGGATCAGAACTACTGAATAACAACATACAAGAAAAATGAAGCAGTTACCACCCAAAACTGTGATGTTAAAAATAAATTGATAATAATAAATTGATATAATATTATAACTAAATAATATATGTTAAGATATATATGATTATTTTTCTGTAATATTTTTATTATAAATCTATATTTATTTTACAAGAGGTTCAAACATGTACAAAAGAAATTGAACCCCAGGTAGGGGTTTCTCATCTCACATTTACTTTCATGAGAGATATGTCATATTAAACCCTTTTTTAGTGTATATACTATCTCATTGATATATTATATCATTAATCTCTTGGTTATAAAGGTATTTAATGTTTCATTTTAATTTATTTCTTTCATGGGTTTTATGATTCAAAAGATACCTGAGTGGTAAGGGTTTTTTTCACAATCTCATCATTAATCATGATTGTTTATGTTTAAGTTTCCACTGAGGAATATTTGTATTCCATGTCAAGGTTTTATAAAAATGTTTTCAAAAAAGTTTTCATATTCTCCAATAAATATTTAATGACATTTTTAACCTTGTTTGAATTTTTTCAAAATGTTTTAAAAGGAATCTTTCCATCATTTTCTGAATAAGATACATTTTTTCTTTTCTTACAAAAAGTGTGATAGGAATGTTTTTTTAGTTTATATTACATAAATGGAATTTTCCGATTTTATTACACCTCAATTCTTTGAAGTTTGTTTTACAATTTTAAAACTTTTTTTTATATTAATGTTATTTCTTTTTTATATATGCTATTTTTTATATTTTAAAGACTATTTTCAAAGTGGAAAGGGTATTTTACACAAGAACTATTCCAGTAATATATTTAATTTAATTTCATCTATTTCAAAATCATTTTATAAATCATATGTTTTGGATGTACTCTAATGATACAATTAATTGTATTTATTTGGATGGTTTATGATTGGTTTGGATAGGGATGTACAATTTTAATATCATCTGTCATATTACTCTGGATGGTTTATGGTTATGTTTATTGATTGGAATATTATTAACATTTTGTATACTAGTTTAAATACATATTTTTATGTTGATTATGTATCACCTATTTCATATGAGAAATTCATTTAACTTAGTAAGTGATGGGTAGATCTTTCTGTAGAACCTCGATGCATTAGTTGGTCTCCTAAGACAAACTAGAATGGGTTTTAGCTGATGCCTTACCCATTTATATGGATATTTTAGCATAAGGTCTTGACAGTATTAGATGTCTTCGAAAAAATCCTCAATTATATTTTTTATACATCCAACATTATATATTACATCATTATGAATTCAGTTATTCAAAATCTAGGTGAAAATTTGATTAGTTATAATATTCATGGTTAAGTTTCATGCTCATGTGAGTATTTATATGGAATTATTTGATCATCATTTATTCCGTCCATATTATTCTCAAGTTATTGGTTAAACAAAATGGGTTTCAGTTATTTACCTTGTCATATTGATTATTTATTATTTATTCATAACTTTGGCTATATTCTTACCCTTACTAAGCATTTAAACTTACCCATTTCTTATGTTTCATTTTTCATAGTATACGAGGAAGTGTTTTGAGATTGGTATATTGGGATACACTAGAGTGAATAATGATATTCTCAAAGAAAATTCTTTGTGTATTATATGTTTTAAAATTCAATGTTAAATTCAAGTATGTATCAAGTTTAGAAAAATTACTAAAATATTTGGTTCTTCGGAATGTGATTCCTTGTATATTATGTTAATTTAATAAATTAACCATCAACTCTTGGCTACTGGATTTGAGGTCTTTACAGAAGCAGTGATGAATTTGATTCTTCAATAAATGAAAATTATTTCCATTAAAGGTTGGAATGATTTTTGAATTACTAATACAATGA
Source organism: Viscum album (assembly GCA_963277665.1). Lineage (NCBI taxonomy): Eukaryota > Viridiplantae > Streptophyta > Magnoliopsida > Santalales > Viscaceae > Viscum > Viscum album. The sequence goes on along the minus strand of OY728155.1, from coordinate 116,879,324 downwards.
CTTAGTCTTAAATAAGAAATCCACTTCCATTAACCTTTGGTTCTGATATCACTTATTGTCCCCAAGCATAGTAAATACCCTAAGAAGGGGGGGGGGGGTGAATATGTGTTTGTAGATTTAATTTGACGACCCTCTCTAATGATATTTTTCCACTATTATAAGGAACACCTATATCCCTCACAATAGTTATTAAGAGATAAAGAAAATAATGAGGGGAATAATAAATTTTACTTTGTTCACCCATACCGAGCTAATACAAGGAGCATATAATAGTAATTTGTTGATGTAGCTGAATCACTATGTGTACTTCTTGTTTACAGTATTTGAAATGAAATTAGAAATCACCTAGTTTACAACCAATTACAATTGATAACTCACTACTCTCTTAACTAATGTGTACTCACTATTCCTCCTAGAGAATATTCATATTATCTCTAAAATTATTTACACTAACATCGGTTGGATTAAGATATTTTTTCATTAGTGGGATTAATTCCTCATTATCATTAATGATTTATCAGAGAAAATACAACTCTATATAGAATCTTCTTCACATAATATTTTCCATGTAACTGTTTCATGTCAAACTCTGTGAACTTCCCTTCACAAAATTCATCCATGAACTCTCATTTCAAACAGAAACACCTGATCTAATCATCAATCATAGCTTTGACAACGATGCACTCAATTGATAATAATATCTCATGATTCACCCGATGACTCAAGTAGCGATTTTTACTATTCTTATTGAGTCATTGCATCAAACATATATTGTGAACATATGAACGGTCGAGCTGCTGAAACAATCAGATAAAGTGAGTCCTTATTTGTCTTTGATCTTGAAAACTAGAAACCTTTCAACTAATGGAGCCATCGATATACATCTCATTCTCAGTCTGACATCTACTTCCCATAAGAACTACACCCAAACACCCAAATACAGACCAGTTCTATTGGAACTTGTACTTTTTCCAGCTGCCTTGGTAGGTGGCTAGTGCATCAACACCACCCACCATGGTATATGGTAGCCATGGGAGAAGACCATGGTGGGTGGGGGATTGGTGGATAATTAGTGGGGGAGTTGTTTCAAACTTGACACCCCCACCATGGATATTTAAGGAAGCCTTAGGGTTCTTCCTTCCAGCAAATTAAAGAGATAAGAGAGCTATTCCTTTCAAGTGAGTTGGGATAGCTTCATGTGTGAGAGGAGAGGTGTAGTGAGGGAGTTTTTGTAAATGCTTTTCTCTTAGTGAAATAAAGGATGGTTTCTCCCTCTATTTTTCTCTCTTAGTGCCCAACAAACCCCAAAAAGTAGAATTAGAGCCAGTGTCGGGGAAATGGCGATGGGAAGTGGAAATTTTCCAATGACTGGAAAATTAAAATTTCCTAAAATTGTGTTTTGAAGGCATATTCTAAAATCATGTGTCGAGGTGATTCCAACAGAACAAACAGAATAAAAAATGGTGCTAAAATGAGCTTCCTAGGACTGGTTTAAGTTTTGTCAAATGTCGGGTGCCACAATATCCCCTTTCTGGAGTAAATGGTACTATTCCAGCACTGGAGAATTTTCCGGTGAGTTTCTAATTGTTTCTCAGCAATGCCACGTCATCACCACGTCGTCGACACGTCATCACCACATCATCATAGGATCTCGTCCATTGATACTATTTTAATCACAACTTGATCAATTGGTATCCGATTTCGATGATCCAAGAGTCGATTCCACCATTTTCCAGTATTCAGAACGCAAGAGTGAGATCCAGTTTTCTATATTCTACACCAATTTTAACTGAATTGAAATCCAATGGGGGGATCATCCATGAGAGGGATGATCATGTTGACTTCTTCAAACTAATCTATTTGGAAGTCTAAAATGAAAGATATTCTTAATACGAAGGATCTATTTGACCCCATTGGAAATAAGGTAGTAAACCCTGATTCCACTAAGAAATCAGAGTGGAAGAATCTAAACAAGAAGAAGATTGGTCAAATATTCCAATGGATCGATCATAGCGTCTAACACTATGTTGCTCAAGAGAGAGGTTCATACGAATTTTGTACAATGTTGGAAAATACATACCAGTCAAAGACTACTAGAAACAATATTCCCTTGTCGAAGCAGTTGATGAGTCTTCAACTAGAGAGTGGAAGCTCTATAGCCAAACACAACAGTGGGTTCCAAAGCTCGGTGAACCAGTTGGTGTCTGAAGGTAAGAAACTAAATTATGAAGATTAGGCAAACCACTTACTCTACACTCTTCTCAATAGCTGGGATATGTTTTTCGTCTCACTCAACAACTCGGCACCCAGAGGAAAACATACCATGGTGATGGTAAGAGATGCATTGTTCAACGAGGAGTCCAAAAGGAAAGATATGATTTATAACCAGACACAAGAGCTCGTTCGAGAGAAGCAAGGGAGACAACAAGGAGGAGGTCATGGAGGAGGAACCAGAGGTCGAAGATAGAATTAATGAATCTCCATAGATGGTAATAGGCCAACATAAAAATGGTACCATGATGGCATGGAGGAAAACATGAAGAAGAACTACCAAAAGTCGATACAAGAGAATGGTCAAAGTAACAATCAACGAAGATGAAATGAAGATGCTCATGTGAGTATCACCAGTGAAGTGTTTCTTTGCTCCAAAGATGAAGAAGAGAAATGCTTTCGTAAATCATGACAAGATACAGAATGGGTGGTTGATACTACAACATCGTACCATGTTACACTGCATCGTGAGTATTTCATGACTTATTAAGATGGTGACCTTGGTGCAGTCATGATGGGGAATACCAGTTCGGAGGAGATTGAGGGCATGGGTGATATCAAAATCAAGATGAAAATTGGATACCAAATCACCCTGAAGGATATTAAACATGTTCTAAGTCTTTGACTCAACCTGTTATATGTTATAGCCTTTGATCGAAAAGGCTATGAAAAAATCTTCAATAATAGAGCATGGAAGATCAAAAAAGAAGACATCATCATCTCTCGAGGACACACATGCAGTATATTGTACAAAAATCATGTGAAGATATGTGCAGACAACCTCATCATGGTGGAAAGAGAGACCTCATCCAATATGTGGCATAGGAGACTCAACCGCATGAGGGAAAAAGGGTTATCTACCCTAACGAAGAAGAATGACATTAGTATTGAAAAGGATTCATCACTTGATCCTTGTAAATACAACATGTATGGGAAGTGTCATACATTCTCATTCAATACTGCTTCATTACAAAGATCAGATTTTCTGGATCTAGTGCACTGTAATGTATGCGGACCCATAGAGGTGGATTCACTTAGAGGTAATAAATATTTTCTATCCATTATTTATGATGTAACTCGAAGGGTGTGGGTGTTCTTCTTGTATACAAAGGACCAAGTACTAGACTACTTAATTATATTCCCCGCCATGGTGGATCATGAAACTGGAAGGAAGCTGATGTGTATTAGTTCAGACAACAAAGGAGAGTACACATATAGGGAATTTGATGCCTATTGTGGGAGTGAGGGAATCCGACATGAGAGGACGGTCCCTCACACCCCAAAACACAAGGGAGTTGCAAAAAAGATGAAAATAACCATCATGGAGAAGGTTAGAAGCATGCTGAGTTTGGCTATGCTCTCTAAGCCATTCAAGGGAGAAGTTGTTCAGGTTTCATGCTATCTCATCAACCAATCACTATCAGTCTCGTTAAATTTTGAGATTCCAAAAAAATCATGGTTTGTAAACATCCATCTTACTCTCATTTACGAGTATTTGAATGTTTCTATTTTTCACATATATCCAAGGAGCTCAGGAAGAATCTAGACGGGATATCTTCTCTATGCATCTTTATCGGCTATAGAGATGAGGAGTTCAGATACAAGATTTTGGACCCAAAGTAGAATAAGGTGATTTGAAGAAGAGATGTTGTGTTCCATGAAAACCAGATGACCGAGGACACTAGAAATCCTTGAATGTCTCGAAAGGGAATTGTAGAGGACTCAATTCATGATCCAACACCTATACCAGCATCGCCTATCATTGAAGAGGAGGAGGTGCAAGAAGACTCATCAGCTACAAACCCAGAGGTGATGGAGGAATATATTGATTAGGGGGAGACTCAATCCTCTCCACAAAAAGTTACAGAACCATCATAGAAGATAGGTGATGTTTTTACTCAAGAAAATAACATTTAACAGGTTCGAATACCTTCACGAGGGAGGATTCAATAAAAAATATATTCATAGTTAGATTACCTGTTGCTGACTGATGAAGGGAATCCAGAAGGGTATCAAGAAGCCTATTGAAATTATTTATCATTGGACACACGAAGTGATGGATCAATAGCTGATGATACTTGTGAAGATCCAAATAAAGGAGAACCCGACATATATGTTGACAAAGGTGGTTTCTAAGGAGAGGCAGGACCATTGCAGATGCTTCAGAGGATTACAGTTAGAGGGGGAGATTTCTTGGAACTTTACTTGTTCCAAATACCTTGTTAGGTGGATGGTGCATCAACTCCTCCCACCATGGTAGGTTCCATCCATGGGAGAAGTCCCTGGTGGGTGGGGGATTGGTGAATAATTGGTGGAGGAGTTGTGTCAAACTTGACACCTCCACCATAGCTATTTATGGAGGCCTTGGGGTGCTTCCTTCCAAAAAATTAGAGATCCAAGAAAGATCTACCTTTAAAGGGAGTTGGGATAGATTCATTTGTGAGAGGAGAGGTGTAGTGAGGGAGTTTTTTGTAATTTCTTTGTTCTGGGTGAAATAAAGGATGTTTTCTCACTCTATTTTTCTCCCTTAGTGGTCAGTGAACTACAATAGGTTCATCGTCTTCTTAGATGGTTCGAGTTTGAGTTGTATAATCATAGTGTGAGATCAAGGAACCTTTTCTTGTCATCATCTTCCTTATGTCTTGGAAAAAAAGTTCCTCAACCTTCCTCATCATACCTGATGTAACCTCTTGGAAATGAAACCTCTTGAAATCAGATTCCATTTTTTAGTATTTATAGTTTAAACTAAGTTCATCCTTGTTTATTATGGGTTCCAATTTTTTAGATGCGAGGTAAGATAATCAGCTCAAAGGTCATTGTCTACAGGATCGATAGAATTATGTCATCCTTGGTTTCAATTTCTCTATTTTTTTATCAAGATTCACAAGCATATATCATGTAAAAAAACTCAGCTTTCCTTCAATATTCAATAGTCTAGCACCTTGGGATTCCACAAGATTTGAGGTGATGGAACTCGACTAGCCATCTTCTTCATCCCCAGTAGACAAACCTGAAGCACAACATGATCTTCATCTTGGGTTTTCTTCAGTCACGATGCCAGATTCTTAATCGACATCGATTGACCGAGGATGGCATCGAGCTTTCCACTACCTTGAGATTGAAATATTTTTTTTTAATTTTAAATTTAATTTTGTTTTGTTTGTATATTTATATATATATATATATATATTAGATGTTTGGGGTAAAATTACAAAAAAACACATACACCACACATGAACCCAAGGATAACCCCCTTATCAAACCCTTTTATTTATATATTATAGTCTCATTGACACCTTTTGGGCAGAAGGCCCATAAGCCCACATCACCCTAGCCCAAAGGCCAGCTATCAACCGGTCCATAAGGCCTTGAAATCATGTGTGCCTCTAGTGGATCTAGTCATTTCCCTAATACCATCTATATTACCACCAGACCACGTTGACAACCGTGAAGCCACCCTTTTTTAGATCACTGACAAACAGATACTCCCCTCCAACATTTTGAAGATCAGGCCCCCATTGTGCCTGTGTTGCACATTCCCTATGCCAATGTTGCTAAAACCCTTTCTCCCGCCATCAACTTGCAAGCCACATGTATTGTGAAGTTTCCCTGACCACACATGCAGTCGAATCCCCCCCAAATCTAATCGTAGACCGCTGCGAGGCTTTCACATCAAGTGATCGTTGAACAACCACCCCTATCATTGAACGTGGGTTTACCATTATCCGTTGTCAGTGTCTTCGCAGAGAGACAAGTCGCCTGCCACAACCATCACCAATCAAAATCCTCGTCACTAGCACCCACATGTCCAGCTGCAACCCTCTATCCACTGGAGGAGGCTGCCTTGCATGCCTGATCGACCAACCATGAGCACCCTCACTGTCAAGCGGGGGCCAATCTGCATCACGACCAAAAACCTCCATCGTCATGCTTGCATTAATGGCATAAGTCAACTAAAGAGAATACCCGCTATGCAGGTCATATTTTTATGTAGACTATAATTTGAACCCCAAATCCGCCAGATGTAGTATCATAGTTGAGTACCACTCAACTACGATTTTGTACACAAATATATATATATATATATATATATATATATATATATATATATCAAAAATTTAATAGAATTCATCAGTCATTCAATATTCATCTTTATTGCAATTAAAGTTTTCTAGAATTATGACTAAAACCCCCACGCAGGGCTCCCTTTTACAAGAGGTCTTTACCCTTGAAAATTCGTGTGGATTTCCAATGTGAGATTGAGGCTCTCTCTTCACTATGCAAAATTAATAATATATTATCATTAAAAATTAGTAATTATTTATAATAAATATTAATTACTAATAAATAACGATAATACCTAAATAATAATGAACTATTAACATTTTCTATTAATTATTAATAATTATCTAATTAAAAATTATGTGCAATTAAAAAATGTTAATTAATAATAAATATAAAGTAATTATTTAATAATATTAATAAAGAAATAGTAAATTAATATGTAATAAATAAATAATATGTCATTACTAATAAATAATACTAATAATAACAAAATAATAATTAATAATTATTAAATATAAAATAATTATTATAAATAATTAGCAACTAAAGAATAATAATAAATATTTGTATGTAAATAATATTTATTAGAAATTAATATTATTAAATAGTAAATAATATTATTTAATTTAAATTTATCAGTTATTAAAATATAGTAGTAATTGATTTATATTGGTAATAATTAGTTTGTTACCAATAATAATTTAATAATTATTAATTAATAATTATAAATTAAATAATTTAAAAATTATTAAAAATATTTAGTAACTAAATAATATTTTTAAATTTTTATTAGTAATTAATTAATAATAGTTAATAATTATTAACAATTAATTAAAAGTTAATTTTTAAATTATCAATTAATATTATTAAAAGCTAATTTAATATTTTTTAATTACTAATTAATTAATAACTAATAAAATTATTAGTACTTTAAATAATCTGTAACTAAAGAATATACTAAAATATTTATTTGTAATTAGTAATAATTGGGAATTAATATTTATTATAAATTAATATCATTAAATAGTAAATAATATTATTTCATTAATATTTATTATTAATTAGTATTAATTATAATCTACTAGTTAATTAATTAATAATAATTTAATAACAATTAATTAATAACTAGTACTATTATAATTCAATCATTATTGTTAATATTTAGTAACCAAATAACAATTTAAAATATTCATTAGTAATTATTTAAAAGTAATTGTTAATATTAATTAATTAATTAATAATCAATTAGTTAATTAGTATTTAATATTATTAATAAGTAATTAAAAAATTATTAATGACTAATTAATTAACAACTAATAATTATATTACTATTTTTAATTATTTAGTTAATAATAGTATTAATTATTTATTAGTAACTAATATTAATTACTAATAAATATTTATTAGAAATTAATATAATTAAATAGTAAATAATTTTATTTAATTAATTTTTTATCAGCAATTAATATTTATTAGTAATTGATATTAATTAGAAACAATCAGTTAATCAAGTAATACTAATTGAACATTAATTAATTTATAATTATTAATTTAATAATTAAATCATTATTATTAATATCCAGTAACTAAATAATATTTTAAGACATTTATTTGTTATTTATTATTAATAGTTATTAATTAATTAATAATTAATAATTAAAAATTAATTAGTTAATGAATAATTAATATTATTAATAAGAAATTAAATATTGTTTAATTACTAATATCTAATGACTATTAACTTTTGAAAATTAATTTTTAATCAATTAGTTATATACTAATTCTATTATTATTATTATTATTAATTAGTTAATTATTAATATTTAATAGTAAATCTTAATAGTTAATAATTATTAAAGTATTATTATTAAAGTAATATTATTATTTATCAGTAAATAATATTTTTTATAAATTAATTACAAATTATTAATGATAATATATTATTAATTATGCACAAAGAAGGGGGAATCTAATTCCCACATTGGAAATCCATACGGATTTTCATGGCAAACCCCATATAAAATGTAGCCTGAGGTGATAGTTTCTATCATAATTTCAGGATGTTTAAATTATAGTGATTCTAGAGATTAAAATTTAGTTAAATTATGCTATATATATATATAAACAAATAAAAACAAAATGGAAAATAAAATAAAAATAAAAATATTAAAACAAAAAAGTAGGTTGGTCTAATGGAGTTATAGAGGATAACTCTTTTGACTTTAACCCGTATATAATGGCGTTACCCCCTTAAACTCCTTTGGTCTCCACCCAAAAACCTTATAGACATTAATATGGTTGACACCTGTATTAGTTCAAAAAATTAATCTAGGATTATTTTAATATTTTGTTTCTCAAAAGAGGTATATAAAAAACTAAAACTACTGCTCCAACGAAATAAAAATTAGTAAATTAGGGGAAACGAAAATGATTTAAACATATCTTATAAACATTTTAAAAGATTATAACATGAATTTTTATTGTTTAAAAATGGTGATTAAAATTAATTCAGTTAAAATGAAATCAATTAAGATCATAAAATGATGATATTTTAAAATAAAAAATCTGAGCCAGTTCAAAATTATATTTCAATTAAAATTATTAAAAACACCCAAAAATCATTCCAAAATGAGATATTCCAAATTGAAAATGAGAATTCCCAAGTGAAAAGAAATAAAATGTTTCTAAAAATATTATTTCAAATATCATTTGAAAAAATCTATCAGATTATTGGTTATTAAAATATATAAAAGAGAAAGTACATAACATTTGTACATTTTAGCACCAAATTTATGAATTTTTATTCAATTATCCCATAAATTTGGTTTCCATCACAAAAGGATAGAATGTCAATTATTAATCAATTAATGAACCTTTCAAATAATCTTTTATCAAAATATCATTAAAATGATTTGGTATAATGTATTAAAATATATCAACATCAAATTACCTCACTTATTGTATTTCTTGTTCTCAATCAATAAATTATACAAACTTAGTTTATGAAAATAAATTTCAAGAATGAAAAACTTTAACACAAATGAAATGTTGGTTTTCAAATGGATTTCCTCCCATGGAACCTCTCAAATTTACAAATTGATTACCCTTTCAAAATTAAAGTGTTTTAGTGTAAATTTGATTGCATGTTATAAAAAAATTGTCACCTTTGAAAATTTTGAAAAGAATTAAACAATCATTAATTTTCAGGCAATTGAAATTCAAAACTTCTCTCTACCTGCAGGTGAACAGACTAACATAATTTAGTATAGAATAAACAGATTCAACCAAAAGGATGAATATGAATAATAATTAAAATATTGAATAATTAACTCATTAACCAGTTAAAAAAAATAAAGGAAAAGTTCAACTTGGATTAGTATTTTCATTTTAAATCCTATTTGTATTCATATTTTATTATATTAGTTGAAACAAATAGCTTTAATGTCAATGATAATTATATTACATACTCCCAAATTTTTACAAATAAAAAGTCATTTCAGGAGGGAAATAAAATTTTGTACCCAATCAAATCCATAGGGTAATAAAAACAATACTTATCAATGTTGACCATTATCCTTTAGACTTCATAAAATTTATGATCCACTAAGAAAGTAAATTGAGCCTTGAAAAGAGACAATTTTTTTAAAAATTGAGATTTTGATGTGTTTAAAATTTAAGCACAACTCGTAACATTAAAATTTCATCCTCCCCCTGACACTTAAAACTCAATGTTGTCTGCAATGTTAAAAATTAATGTCTAAGAAACAATTTTTAAAATTAAAGTTAAGAAATTATTGTCAATTCAGTAGTTCATAATTCTTGTTAAACGGTCATAATGAGGTTCAACAGATATATATCAGTCGATATACTTAGAATATAATTCTCAACATGAAAGAAGATGTTTTGATTAGTTACCACTTAACCTTTTCTATATAAAAGTATAAGTGTGTGTACTTAAACATGAATGTTTAAGAGGATATTCAAAACAAACCCAAAAAACATGAATTTAACATCTTAATTTCAAAAAAAAAATGATCAATGTAGATGGTTGTAACTAGAAAATATTTCAATAAATTTCAGCATGAAAAATTACTTAAAAATTAAATTTCAATCATTTAAATTCCACAAAATAATAGGAAAAACGTTTTACAACTAAGAAACAAAAATTAGGTAAATAATTTAAATAAGAACTACACCGATTAGTGTACCTTAAACCATTTCAGTTCTTTAATCATACTGCCTTTTTTTTCACTTTGTAAACAACCCCTAGTTACCAAATCCAACTCACCAGGTCACCTAAAAGTTTTCCCTTCACATGATTGGATAAAAACATCATATTCCATTTGAATAGAATAGTAAAATAAGATATAATGTGTAAAGAAGTTCTAAACATAATAAGATATCACAATTCATTACAATGAGTATAAAATAAAATTCAAATCATTAGAAAAATGAAAAATATTTAGACCACTAAAATATTAAAATTTTATTTTAAAATAATAGAAACAATATAAAACACACAGGAATGACAATGGATTTACTCCTATGAAACACTAGGTTTATAATCCTCAACTAGACTAAGTGAAAGATCAATCTTCAAGAAAAATATAATATCCAATCCCTTTGGATTCACCACAAAATAATTTTTGATCATTTGAATATTAACCATGAATGGCCTATTATCATTAGGTATATGTTCCAAAAATCCATTGACCATAACCCATTGGATATTAAAAGGTCTTGACAACTTCTATTTATGATTTTGTGTAAAATGATCAAGTATGTATTTGAAAAGTAACACTTTATATCAAAACATAATGTTTTGATTCAGAATGATGGAATCACGAATTTTTTCATTTTGAATCCAAGCATTTTCATAATATTCTCCTCTAATAACTTCTCACACTCATATTTAATAGTCTCCTTTCATTAGAAGATTTAAAATCTATGTTTATAAGTTTAACAACCCAAAAATATTAGTTCTAAAACTCAATATTTAAACAACACGACTTCTCAAAGATAATTCTATAATGATACATCCGTTTTAGAGTTTTCAATATAGATATATTGGTCCACAAGCCTTAATATACCTTAATAAAATAGTATTTCCTAGAACATCATTCTATTTCATTGGGACTTGTATACGAAATTTCTTAGAAACCTCACATTTTCCACTCAACTGCTGATGATGGGAATTTCTAGTTTTATTAACAAAATATTATTTATCAATTAACATTTTGATTTCAATGTTCTTGAAATGATTTTTTTATTTGTGATTAAAGCATTAGACACTCTAAATCTATAAAAAATATTTTTTTAATGAATTTCACAACAATAAAATCTTTAATTTTTAGAAACTTTGACTACCTCTACCCACTTGGAAACATAATCTTCAATAAGAAGAATGCACTCATTCCCATGAAAATATGAGAAGAGTCACATAAAATCTAAACCCGAATCAAAAAAAATTACAACGTCTAAAATTAATTTTATTTGAGGAATATTCTATTTTCTCCCTACATTTCCCAAACTTTCACATTTATCATAACCTACTACAAGAATTTGAGCAACCATAAATAATATAGGCCAATAGAAACCTACCTGTAGTACTCTATGAGCAGCTTTCTCTCCCCCATTGTGTCCACCCCATGGTAAAGAGTGGAAACTCTCAAGAACAGGTAACATTTCATCCTTAAGCACACATTTATTGATAATTCAATCAGCACACCTTCTAAACAATAAAGGTTATATCATAAATATTATTTCAACTCAGAAGTTAATTACTTTATCTATTTTTGTGTTATATCTTTAGAAATGAATCCTACAATAAAAAATTAAAATAATATTATTAACAAAAAAATTATTTTACTTTAATTATTATTTTCACCTAAAATGAAATAATTTATAACCATAGGGTTAACATTTTGAGTGCCAAAGAACATATAAAAATGACTAGCTACTATATTATCAGAATTGTGTTTATCCCAAATTTCTAAGTCAAATTCTTATAGAAAAAGGATCCATATAATGAGACTCATTTTAGCGAAGTTCATGGAAAGATGATACTTAAAGGATAAATGGTTAGTTTAAATAATGACTTTTACCCATATCAAATATTATCTAATGTTTTATAGAGAGAAAACTATAGTTATTAATTATTTTACAATAGTGGTGCAATTCCTTTGAGCATAATCAAGTAATATACCCACATAGTATACCACACACAACTCATTCTATTTCCTCTATTCTAAAACTTCCCAAACAACCACCTCACTAGTGTCACACATAACATCAAATGGAAACATCCAATTGGGGGATGTAATGATGGGTGAGAAAGTGAGTTTTTATTTAAGAATATTTAATGAATCTATACACTTATCTTAAAAAACAAAGGTGGTATATTTGAAAAGTAGTGAGTATAAGGGACTTGTAATCTTTGAAACATATTTGATAAACCTATAATAAAAACCTCTATGACCAAAGATGCTTATAAAACCTTTGATATTTTTTGAAGTGATATCTTTTTAATGACATCAATTATAGAATTATCAACCTCTATACCCATATAATACACATCATGGACAAGCATTATCCCTAAGGTAACCATTAATTGACATTTATCCAAATTAAGAACATTGTCAGTCTCTAGACATATTTCCAAGCCTAATTCCAAATTCTGAACACAAATCTCGAATGTACATAAACTGATAGACAAACCATCAATAAAAATCTCCATGTTCTTCCCAATCATGTCAAAAAAATGGCCCTGATGAACCTTTGAATGTTTTTCATGGCACCATAGAAGCCAAAAGGCATTCACCAGAAGGAAAATTCTCTAAATAGACATGTGAATATGGTTTTATCATGTTTTTATGGATATGGGAATTTGTTTATAACCATAATAACCTTCTAGAAAACAAAAAAAATAATTCCAAGTTTGTCTTTCAATAATTTGATACAATGTTTCTACGGTAAAATTATCCTTAAAAGTAGAAAAACTAAGATTCTTCTAGTCCACAAAACCTCTCTATTTGGTTAGTTTATTAGTTTGAATTTGTAAATTCTTTTCACTGGTTATAATCATGACACCTTAATTTTTAGGGATAACTTAGGTCAATCTGACCCAATGGATTCCTAAATTGGGATACATGATTCCAATATCTAATAAGTTAATCACTTCCCCTATACTAATCTATTTCATGTTATAATTTATCCTTATTTTCCCCTCAACTCTCAATGTATGATTAGGCCCTATAGAAGTTTTATGTATGAAAAATTAAGGAACTATCCCGTTGATATCAACAATGGTCTAACTAATATCATATTTAAACCTTTTTAAGAAAACTAAAAACTTCTATTCTTGACATACATCTAGTTTGGATGAGATGATGATAAATAGTGATGAATTGTCACTAGAAATGAATATTTCAGGTGATATAGATAGGGTTTGAGCTATAATTGTCACACTTCTTGGCTAGATGTAAGACTCTTAGGTTGACGTGGCCCAAATTATTAAACGTGTTTCCTAAAATAAGTGTAGATGTTAGATGGATTTTGGAATTCCGTACCAATGAAAATATAAGGTTTAAGTTCTCTCCCACCACTTTCAAGGGTGTAAATATTACTAGTCTCCAAAATACTATATGAAATATGTAAATTTTTCTTAAAAAAATCACCAAAATTAGAAAAAATTCACCTTCGTGCGCATATAAATATTCCCACACTTTTCTTTACTCAATTTTTATAAAAACTTCTTTGTTAGTGGGTTTTCTTTCTAACTCTTCCATGTTATCTTGAAATTTCTCTTCAAGATTATCATAATGATGCTTGCACAATAGAAATTAAACAATTAATCAATTTTATTCATTTGTGGGTTCTTTAATAGTTTTAAAAACATATAATTATTTATTTTATCTCTAAATTTAAAGATTTACTTCTCTTTATAAATGTTAATTATAGCTCCACATGTGGCTAAGAAAGACCCACTAAAAATGATAGAGACATACTTGTCACACTCCATGTATAAGTTACTAAAATTCGTAGGTATGAAATATTTCCCTTATACAATAAGAAATTCACCCACTCCTATTATGGGATGAGTGAAAGATCTATCAATCAACTATAATACAAAAATAGTGGGATGTGGTTCTCTCAATATCAACTGCTGAAATAGTGATAAAGGGATCGATTTTATGCTTACACTAAGGTCACAAAGACAATTGAGTTGACCATTATTCACTAGAGTGAATGGTATAAAAAAATCCCAAAATATTTGAGTATTGGAGGAATTTTATTCTAGATAAAAACACTGAACTCTTTAGTGAGGTTATAAGTATAAAAAATGTGAGTGTTTAAATTTTTGAAATAAAATTATAATGATATTTTAGATTAGAATTAATTTTAATAAAATCCTGAATGAAACAAATGTTCTCTTGGGGATTGTTGAAAATCCTAAGGAACTTAATGAGTTTATGTTCTTTTATTTGTTTCAATTTTTTGGGGAATTATATGGTTGGGGAAAAAATCTTATGAATAATAGTTATGGCCTCAATATCATCCTTAAATTTCTCTACCGCTTTATTATTTTTCATTTTATTATTCTTTATTTTTTTTCAAGTGAATCATATATAGTTAATTCATTTTAAAATTATTGTATGAAGTTATATATTCTATAAATTATATATTTTAGTGCCTATATTCTTCCATAATTTCAAATTGAACATTATCAGGGTTATTATTAGGTTCTTATTGAGTTTTTATAGAATTTATATTGGTAACAACCAAGAAACTTTCCCTATAATTAACTTTATTTATAATAATTTTTTATATTCTTTCTTCCTCTTAATTCTCTATACATTTGACTCATTCATGTTTTAGGTTATTAATTTTAGTTTTAAAGGTGAATATTTTAGATCCCATGTCATATTTATAGTTTTCATCTTAATAAACTATCCAATTTTACATTTTATGTTTAATCCTCTCTAAATTACCATGGGAATTAGAGAATTATACCATAGATTGATTTTGAAATTGTGGACTAGGTTATGGTGGAAATATACTGGAAAAAGTAGGTTTGTTCACAATATACTCTCTTTAAGTGAGTCTTGAGTTGTTCTTATTTCATTGATTATAGGTATTTTAGAATGGGTAATATCTAGATTATAAACATGGATTATTCTAAAAAAATTTGAATTTTGGAATGGGTGGTCTGGAAAATAAAATTTGGGATATTAATAACATGAATTACCAAAAAATACGAGAGTAATGACATTTCTCTTTATGTGAATTTTATTGGTATGTTATAGGACCCTCGACTTCATCTTGTTACACTGAATTAGATTTTTTCTATGAATGCTACTTCTCTTAGATCATTTGTGTTGCACATTTTGTGAAAGTGTGTTGAAAATTAAATGTAATTATTCAACAGTTTTATATTAAAAATCCCATCTTGAAATCAAATCTACTAAGGTCTGAATGTATACGGTGAATCCATTAAAATATGTGTCCATTATGAAGTGTGGATCAAACCACTATCTGAGATATTGGCTAAGGAGACTCAAAAATTTTTCATAAGTTTCATGGAAAAAATCACACTAATTTGACAAGAAATTGGGGATTTTGTTTCTAATTTCAGTGTTCGTTCTTGGATAAAACATCATAAAAAATGCATTTAAATGTATATCGCAAGTATAAAAAATTTCTTTATCTAACTGTTGATCTAATGATCAAAATTTTGACTATGTATTATCATTAAATAAATATTTTTTAATAGACTTTCCTACTCCCAAGACCAAAATACAACGATCCATGAAATATTAGATAACAATTATTAATAAATTATAATATGAATAAAACATAATGTAATAATAAGATAGTAATCAATTAAATTTTCTTACCTTTAGTGGATAAATAATTAATATGATTTAATATTAAAAAAGGATTGTTTTTATCAATATCAAATAATTATCTGATTCGTTAATAAATTAAATTAACCACTTTTAAATAATTATTATGATAATATATGATATTAAAAAATATAAAATAATATATTAAAATTATGTAAATTTGAAATTGGAATTTAACAATATGAAGAGCACATAATGTGTAAAAATGTCATTTTTAAAAGAAGTATTTTATCATTATATTTTGTTTCAAAATGAATGATATAATTTTAAGAATTTTTATTGGATAGAATAAATATCAGTTTTTCATTTAATGTGTTAAAATCAGATTTTTATGATTTTTTTTAGAAATAATTGATTTTTAGGTGAATAGTGAAAATACCGATTTTGATAATACCTTCATTTTTATGACATTATCACAATACAAGAATAGATTAAATATTTTTGAAATATTTTTTATATAAAAAATATTTATTTGTGAGTTAAAATAAATTATTTGGAAATTCTTTGCAGGATTTATAAAACCCATGTTTAACGTTTAGTAAACCTAAGTAATGTTTTTCTCTAAAAACCATTTTCATTTGCTTATATAAATTATTTTCATCACTCATATAAATTAAATCAAACAAAATAGTTTAAAATTTTGATATAAAATTTTTAATATTATTTAATAAGGCCAATTTCATTTTTAAGCAAAAAATTAAGATTACAAGGATTAAAGTTAATTACCACAATAATAGTAAAACTGTTATTTCCATGGAATTTTTTTAGTATCAATGAGTAATTCTTAATTAACCAAATAAATTAATATATTCCCAAAAAATGATCCTAATTTAATTTTTTAAACACACACACACACACACATATATATATTATTAATCATTCAATTGGTAATAATTAATAATAAAAACTAAGAACACTTAATTGTAAAAACTATATTTTTTAAAAAATTGTTTTTTTCTATATATTAAAATGTTTAATTTTGAAGTTAATTTTTTCATATTTAGAAATTGAATTAAATTATATAGAGAATAAAATTAGTTTAATAACATATATTTGTTTAAATTAGGGTTAAATTATATTTTAAATAAAATATATATTATATGGAAAAAAACTTTTACTAAAGTAAAAACCAAAAAATGGTAATATGTATAAATCAAGAGGTAAAAGGATTTAATAATATTTAAATCATGTATTAAAATGATTGTTAGAGAATTTATCTACCATATATTTCCAGAAAGTCCATTATTTTTCACTTTTAGAATAATTTATCCCTCAATAGTGTCACTCCATTATTGGAAAATAATGGGTATTCACAAAAGTATCATTTTCACCACTTCTAGAAGGGTATTACTTCAAAAATTTAAATGATTCCCCATAACTTCGGAATTTATTTCATACCCAACCCAATTATTCTCTAATTTGACTACCTTGCATGTACTAAATCCAGAATCCACTATTAGATAGCATAATCACTTCACTTCCAAGGAGACATTCAAGATAATGTCCACGATCCCAATATGAGTATTACTTAATCCTTATCTTTTTATTGTTAATCATTATATTACAAAAATATACTAAAAATAATAATATAACAACCTAAGTATCATTTTTATACTGATGTTTTACTAAATTAACTTAAATTTTTTTACTTCTTCCTATACACTTATAAAAATAAAAGAACATCGATCATGCATACTTGCAGACTATCGCCTCCACGAAGCAACATCTTTTTCCCCCACCACATATGTTGACTAATTATAAGGTTGAAGTTTAAGAATGAATTTTACATATAAAATGTAATTATGATTATAAATATAAAATCAAAATCAACCTTTATTACATCCCTTTCATTGGAAAATGAAAACATTAACTATGCACTGTGCGGGCTAACACCTCTACAAAGCAACACATCTCATTTTTGTTTTATATTATTTATTATTTATTAAAAACAATTTATATCTTATTAAAATCATTATAAATAAAAAAAATTATTATACTTCTATAATAATTATATTATTACAAAATAAACAACTTCAACAATGATAATCATCCATTATGGTCTGTTCATAACAAAAATGCTCTTATTAGCAGTGGTTATAGTAACCGCTACACAATAAATCTAGTTTTAAAAAATATAATATAGGAGTTGTTTGTTTAATCCTAATCTATACATTATTTTGTTTTAACAATTAGTATAGTTTTCAATTAAACCACCACTAATTGTATAAAAAAACCATATTTCCTCCCCTCCCCCACTCCTTCTACGCAACCCCGACCCCATTCCCCCCACTCCGTTGACCTCCTACTCCCCTCCCAGGTGGCGTCCCCGAGGTCATGACACCCATTCCCCACCTCTATAAACTACCACCTCCCTTATCAGTGGTTACTCAAACCCCCGGACCCCCTCGGACCCCGACCACCCTTACACCACCCCCCTTTCTGACCAACCTCTACCTAGCATGCGGTTCCCATACTTCCTGACAATGTGGACCCCCCATATGACCTCCCTCTCTGTGACTCAGTTACCCTCCTTAGCGTCGACATAGACCACCCCCCGAATCCCCTCCTCGACTAGAACATAAACCCCCCTTAAATCTTGTGTCATACTTACCCTAAATTTATTATTGAGTAACATTAGATGGACAATCACGGGTGATAAAAACAGTGAAGAATTTATTTTTTCTTCATTCAAAAGTAATGTATATATATATATATTTTGCTTATAATGTGTTATTTAGATTTTTCAATTATTTTTGTGGAGTTATAATAATCATTAATTTCGGTTATGATGTATTAAATTTAAAAAATAAATTCATTTATGATATAATCCAGTTATGGAATCTAGACTATTAATAATTTCATGGGTTTTATTTACTATTAATTTATTAAACTTTATTCAATATATGTGAATGTCTCTAATTTTTTACCTATACATAATTGAGATTATTTTCCAACTCATGAACAATTTTTGGTAGGGTTTGGGGTCACACATGGTTTCATCACTAACCCTGGAAAGATCTCTAAAGATAAAGGCCTTTAAAATGAGATATTAGACCCTTTTTCAATTTATCATAATAATTCGTGTTTTATGAATATGTGGGGGATAATTAAGTTTAATAAAATCTATTGAATAATTTTAGAGTATTTAGGGTTATGTTATGCATGCATGATAATCAATTATTGGTTATAGTAACTAGAATGACCAATATAGTTTCCTTGATTTATTTTTACTAACATGATATTTAAGAGTAATAATTATAGTTTTTAGTTTGTTTTTTCTTGAGTAAAATGACTAATGTTTTATCATTTTATTTGAAAATCACAATAAAAATTATTTAAATTTATGTTAACACTATATTTTTTAATGTTTATCTCAAATTTGAGGAACATTAGATTAGATGTTATGTGAACAAAGTTTATTTATATAATTCACAGAAGAACATGTAGACACATTAACCTAGTTCAATACAATATAAACATATAGAGATAAATATTTTGGGTATGCATGATATATTTTGATATCCAAATAAAGTATAATTTGCATTCATATTTTTAAAGGGGTGATCCTGTTCATAGTTAGATCATGGGAAATGGTTTAGACATTGATCAGTGTAGCTAATTTTTCAATAGAATGAAGCTTTATTAGTTACAAAACTCGAGTAGAATACACTATTTTCATTTTCTACCATAAAAATAATATCATCTATATATAAAATATCAATAATTATACATCTTTATCATATTTATTGTATAAGATATTTTCCACACTTCCATCATTAAATATTAATTTTTTCAAGAATGTATATAACATCAAATACTATGCTCTTGTGTATTTTTCTAACCCATATATATCTTACTTTAACCTAAAAAATTAATTTTTTCTTTAATGAGTAATACACTTCATCTTTAAATACTCAATTTAGGATGACATATTTGATATCTTTTACAATGTTTATGGGTTTACTTTTTTGCTTAAATGCAGTTTTCATCTAATTTATGTCATTATTCATCTATGTTTGTGAGAAATAATAATTTATCTAATTAATGTTTTTATATGATATGTTTAGTAAAAAGATTTCATTATTTTATTCATCCCATTTTCAATTATAGTTGTTATGAATGAGTCAATAAAGAAGTAGGGTGATATTTAATTTTGATTGTACATGTTTGATTAAACATTTATAACTTTATATTTGAATGTATAAAGAGAATAAAATCCCATACCTATGGGTAAAATTTAGATTAATTTACCTTGAAACACATATCCATATTCCAATGGTTTGGAAGTATCTTTTGATTATGAAATTGCAAACCGATAAGTGTATGGTAGAATAAAATATACGTTTCCTAATTGTAAATTCATGTAATGGTTGAATAGAAATAAATTATAGGAGAATTTGATATTTAAATAATTTCCTTCTTGATATCTTTGTAGTATTTGGCGTTGTGAATCAAATGTTAAGGAAAGTATAAATAATGAAAATACTATCAAAAAAATACAAAGTGACTTGGAAGAAGAGAATTCAGTTATAAATTTATTATATGACGCATTTGGTTTTATAAAATTCAATTTCCATGATTTCAATAGATAAATAGAACCTTCATTTTATCCTGATAAGGTTATTCTTTCTCAGAAATTTAGGGACCAAAAAAATGATTTTTATGAATTGGTTGAAGAAATACAAAAAAAACTTTATGAAGGGTGTTCCAAGAACTCGAAGTTCTCTTTTCTACTTAAGTTGAATCATATCAAGTTTTTCTATTAAATTACTAAAAATTAAATGTCAATGATTTTAGAGCTACTTTATGATGCATTTAGAGAAACTAAGATCCCTACACCAATCTATGAGATGAAGAAAGTTATCAACAAGATTGGATTTGATTATACAATGACACATGAATGCCCTAATGATTTCATGCTTTACTGTAGATATAAGTCTAATAAAGAATAATGAACAAGATTTCATAGAAGTAGATGGAAGTCAATGAACAATAATTAGAGTATAAATCAATGAAACCCTAGGACGAAATAGAAGAAGAAAAACCTTGCAAAGGTATTACATTACATAAATATAAAACCATTATTTAAAAGATTATTCATGTCATTTAAGACTGTATACGATATTATGTGTCATGCTTAGGACAAAAACAATGGCTTGATGAGGCATCTAAAATAATAAACATTAGGGAAGATGTTTTATTCAGTATATTGAGATTTTTCTTCGGATCCTAAGAATGTAAGATAGGTATTATATTCTGATGGTTTTAACCAATTTTTGTACTTTAAGTACTAATTATATCACTTTTCCAGTTATTTTGATCTCCTATTATCTAACTTCATGTATGTGTATGAAGAATAATTCTTTTATTATTCTGATGATTATTTTTGGAAATAAAATGGATTGAAATAAAATTCATGTAAACCTTCAAAATCTAATAAAATAATCTTGATAATTATGAGTTGATGGTGTGGAAACATATGATGCTTCAATGAGAAAACTATTCAAAATGTATATCACTTTAATGTTGATTATTAGTGGCTTCCTAGATTAGGAAATTTATCCGATTGGAACACTCATACTTGTTTGGATTTTCCACTTTGTAATTTTAATTTTGAACCTCAACAATTACCTCATAGCATAAAGTGGTGTTTTATGTGTCATTATCGATTTCTTGATGCTTCTCATAAACATAGGTATCACAAGACACAATTTAATGAAGATATGGAAATGAGAAAGTCACTAAAGGTGTTATCTAGTTCAGAAATTTTGGGATAATTAATGAATGTAACTAAAGAATTTAGAAAATTAAATGACATTAAATAAGGGGGAAAAGAGTACGAGGAATAGTATCTGAAGAAGTTGGAACACAACAATAGAAGAAAAAGAGTATATTTTTCAAACATCCTTATTGGGAGTTTAATTTGATACATCATATTCTTGACGTATTTCATATTGATAAGAACTTCCATGAAAATGTAATTTTTGAAGTGCTTAATGAGCAGGGTAAATAAAAGGACCACCTTAATGCTAATAAAAATTTTGATTCAATGAATATAAACCATGGTTTGTGGGAAAATGAGAATGGAAAATATCCTTTGGCTATATTTACAATGAAAAATCACAACAATGACTTATTATTTTGAACTTTAAATAATATAAAAGTGATAGATGGATATTCAAGCAAAATTTCATGGTGCGTTCACTTAAAAATAAAAAGTTAATTGGATTGAAAAGCCATGAATTAAATATTTTTATTGATTAGTTATTACCATTGAATTTGTGTAATTCTTTACCTGAAAAATTAACTATGGTTTTAGTTGAGTTCTATACACTTTTCAATGATTGTTTTTTGAAAAACTCCAAATCCAACTGATGTTGATAAAAATCAGGAAATAAATTTTTTAAAATCATGTCATTTGAAGTCGTTATTTTACACTTCATTATTTATAGTCATGTTTTATTTGATTATTTATTTTTTAAAGAATATAAACATGTTGAAGAGGTATACTATCAATGGGCGTATCTAATTAATAGGTATGTTGATATTTTTTTCATTAGTGAATTTCTTTTATCAAATCATTGAGTAAATTGTTTTAATACATTTCCTATTTTTTTCATCAGGTACTTAGGTAACTTGAAATCATATGTGTGGAATACAGATCAACCTAAAGGCTATATTACTAAAGGTTATATAGTCAAAGAGTGCTTGACATTATATTATAGTTATTTAGATGGGATTGAGACTATATTAAATAGTGATAGACATGATGACAACATCACCACTAATTCTCATTCTAAAAACTAGTCATCGCTACTTAAAACAATTAGACAACCAATTGGAAAGGGTTTAAATTTTACATTAAAAATCTTGGAGTTGATAAAAGCACATTGATTTGTGCCACTTAATAGTGTTATTGCAGATCCATTTTTTGAGAAATTGTGACTGCAAATAAAGAGGTAACTAAGAGGTCACACTTGAAATGAGATGGAATTAACAAAATCTGTTAATATGGATCCTTTGAAATAGTTCTCCTATCATGTAAGTATATAATCATTCATATATTAGATAATTACCATTATTGGTATATATGTCATTTTTCAAAAAAACATTATATTTTATTAATGTTTAATACATTTTTCAAATAGATAAAGTCAACCATAGAAGTGATACAAATATGAACATGATAGATGTATGGAACCTGAAGGAATTAAAGATTATCATTCCATTTGATAAGTTTGTGGGGACTACTGGTGACACTACCATAATCTATGTCTAGATGATTGGGAAGCTTGTTGGTGAGAAGTTGAGTATTCCATTAATTATAAATATTGGAGGAATATTCCTACATCTTAAAAAATGAGGTCTTTGATACTCAAGTAAAAGTAATATTAATTTAATATTCCTTGATAACTAATTTAAAATTCATGAGTAAAATTTCATAATATACTTATAAAGTGTTATGTTTTTTGTATATAGTTTTTTTTTATTTTGATGTCCCTAACTCTGTTCCATACCAATGGAGTTGGATAAATTTGGATAATAAATTGAGATATTTTAAATGGATATTATGGTATGAGTTTAATCAAACTTATCTAAGACCACAACAGAAGTATGAGAAAGTACCTGAAGGAATTTCTCATGAGTAATGTAAGTTATAAAACAATATCAATGTATATTCACCTCATGATTTAACTACATATTTTATATTATCTTAATAACATAAACGCAACAAAGTTATATTTTTTTATTATTGTTTTTATATTTTGTAAGAATTATCTAAAACATACTGTGAATTGTGAGAAAAAAAGCATTCCTCACATCAATGGGTCTCAATTATTTTCAAGAAAAAGAAATATTTTGGTTTCTATATTATTCTTCATTATTTATATCATTTTATGATAAATAATTTTTTTATATTGTTTTATAAAGGCTAATGAATTAGGTCACTTTATTGGCCGAACAGAGATGCAGTTTAAAGTGCATAGGAAACCTAATGGCAGTTTTGTAAATGAACATACCAAAGAAGTTGTTGTATTTAATTTTCATTAACATTTTATATTATTTAATTTCCATAAAAACATCATAATGAAAAATATATTATAACAACTAACAAGAATTAAACCTAATTAAATAGTTCAAGCTACAAGGATCAAATGATACCAATTTGGTGCCATTTGATAGATCAAGACAACCCAAATTAATTTCGTTTAAGTCTTTTCTTGTTATAAAATATTATTCATTATTATGTTTTTATAGTTTTGATATAACTATATATACTAATGAAAAATTTATTAATTAGACAATATTGTGAATTTAGAATATTTTAAAAAATAATTGCTAATATTTTTGTAATAAAAGGACAAAATTCAGGAAGTCTGGGATGATAACTCTTCAAAATCATCAACGGTTTCCCAGAACAATGCAATTGGAATAGTTTTATGGTAGGAGAAACCCAGATGTGTATAGGGGATGGGTTCTAGTCTTACTCCATCATCAATCATTACTAAGGCTGTGCCATCAATTAATACTACACTCAATAGGGTTTCGAGTAACGCCACTGATTGAGAATCAAAAAGAGAAATTTAAATATTGAAAGAAAAAGTGCAATAAAAAGACTCTTATAGGAGAACAGGAGATCATTGGTGGTCAAAAATGGAAAATTATTTAGTTTCTATATTTCAATGAATAACCGACATGATCCCTGATTACACTGATTGCCTTATAGCTCATCCCACTATGGTAAATTTTAAATTCCATTGATCATTCACATATTTGAAAATAACACATACACCATCCATAAATAAAACTAAAATTACACTTTTATATAGAAAAAGTAATTTCAATTCATATCAACCACATCTTATGCTGTATTGATGTATTTTTGATTCTTATACATCAAAAATTAATTATAGACAGTTATCCATATGTTTGAAAACAATATGAGCTTCTTTTATTGGTTTTGTCTTGGTAAAGACTTATTAAAGTAATAAATGCCTTTAAAAACAAGTGTTAGGGGTCAAAACTAGAAAAAATGTATGATTTCCCTAAAATCAGAGGAAAATTACAATATATTTAATTGTGAAATGCAAGAACTAATGACATGTCATTTCGAATGACGATTTTACTACTATAGTCGTATGCACGTTTTTAGTTTTTTAAAACACTAAAACATGTGTGGAATCGTCAAAACTATAGAAAGAGACCTCATATTGATGTAAAGTCATGGAAAATCCACCGTTGATTTGTTTTTGACATGAACACATAGAAAAAATATCAATATATCATGCATCGTGGTTGGAATTACTTGGTAAACACCTCTAAAAGGTATGAAAGTATTTAATAACAACTGGATGGGGATAAAAACAATACAAATGATGTTTGATTTCCCTCAAATTAGGGGAAATTGACCATTTATTTAATTTTTAAATGTTGGAAATAGAGGAACTTCATTCTTAATGATGATTTTCTAGCTATGGATGTAAATGCATTTTTAGTGTTATAAAACACTAAAACATCTTTGGAATGGTAAAAACCATCGAAAATAACCACATATTGATGTGAAATCATGGGTAAACCATTGATTATTTGTTTTTGCCGTGTATACCTAGAAACAATGTCAATATGATGTGTGTTGTGGTCATAATAACATGTTGAACACTTCTAAATGGTACAAAAGCGTTTAAAAACAAGTGTTGGGGGGGGGGGGGGGTTAAAACCTAGAAAATGATGTTAGATAGCCTTGGAATCAGGGGAAAACGTCCACTGATTTAATTTAAAAATATAGGAATTGATGGTATATCATTTTGAATGAAATATTTTATGTTATGGCCATAAACATTTTTTTAGTGTTTTAAAACACTAAAACATGCGTGGAATTGTAAAAACCATATAAAATGACATTAGGTTGATTTGAAATCATGGGAAAATGATTTATGAGTTGGGTTTCAAGTGTACACGTAGAAAAGACATCAATATGATGTGCGGTGTGGTTAGAATTACTCGGTAAACACTTCTGAAAGGTACAAAAGACTTCAAAAACTTGTGTTAGGGGTTTAAAACCACAAAAAATATATTGGATTGCCTAAAAATCACGGGACAATGACTGTATATTTAATTTTTAAGGAACTGATGAAACACCATTCTGAATGAAAATTTCTAAATTATGAATGTAAACATGTTTTTAGTGTTTTAAAAAACTAAAATATGTGTGGAATGGTTAAAACCATAGAAAACAACCTCAGATTGATGTTAATTCGTGGGAAAACCACATATGAGTTGTTTTTGACATGTATACATAGACAAAACACCAATCTGATGTGTGATGTGGTAATAATTACTCAGTAAATACTTCTAAATGGTAGAAAGGCATTAAAAAATTGTCGTGGGGTCAAAATTAGGAAAACAATGTTAGATTTCCTTAAAATCAGTGGACAATGAACATAGATTTAGTTTTGAAATATAAGAAAAAAGGAAACATCATTCCAAATAACGGTTTTCCTGTTAGGGTCATAAATGCATCTTTAGTGTTTTAAAACACTAAAACCTCTATGGAATGGTCAAAACCAAAGTAAATGACATCATATTGAAGTGGAATTATGGGAAAAAAATAGTTGAGTTGTTTTTTATGTGTATACAAAGACAACACATCAATCCAACATGCAGTTTGGTCAGACTAACTTGGTAAACACTTCTGAATGGTACAAAACCCTTTGAAAACAAGTTTCAAGGGGTCAAAACAAGAAAAATGGAATCATATTGCATTTAAATCATGGGTAAAGACCATTACATTAATTTTGAAAATTATTAATAGATGACATGTAATTCCAAATTTTGGTTTTCCCATTATGGTTGTGAACATATTTTTAGTGTTTTAAGACACTATAACATATGTGGAATAGTCAAAACCATAGAAAATGACCTCAAATTAATGTGAAATCGTGGTACAACCACTGATGAGTTGTTTTTGATGTTTAAGCACCAACAACACACCAATATGATGTATGGTTTGATCATAATTACTTGGTAAATGCTTCTGAAAGGTACAAAAGCCTTCAAAAAACACGTTTCATTGGGTTAAAACTAGGTAAATGACAGCGGGTTTCCTTGAAATCAGGGAACAAAACATGGATTTAATTTCGAAATGTATAAACTAAGGAATCATCATTATGAATTATGATTTTATCATTATCATTGTAAACATGTTTTAGTGTTCTAAAGCAATAAAGTATGCATGGATGGTCAAAATCATAGAAAACAACCTCAAATTGAATTGAAATCATGGGATAAATACTAATGATGTTTTTGACTTATACGCATAGACAACATGTCAATATGATATGTGGTGTTGTGAGAAGTACTTAGTAAAAAATTATGAAAGGTACCAAAGCCTTTAAAAATAAGTATCTAGGGGTCAAAACTAGAAAAATGATGTCATATTGACATGCCATTAGGGGCCACTAACTGTCAATTTAACTTTGAAATGTAGTAACTGATGGAATATCATTCCGAATTATGGTCTTCCTATTATTTCTGTAAACACGTTTTAGAGTTTTAAAATGCTAAAACATACATGGAATAGTCAAAACCATATAAAATGAACTTATATTGATGTGAAATCATTGGAAAACCAATGTTGAGTAGTTTACTATGTTTACTCATAGACAAAAGGTCAATTCGATGTGTGGTGTTGTCAGAATTACTTGATAAACACTTCTGAAAGGTAGAAAAGCCTTTAAAAACAAGTGTCAGGGGTAAAAAAAATAAGAAAATGATTTCATATTTTCTTGAAATCTAGGGACACCAACCAAGAATTTAATTGTGAAATTTATGAACCAACTACACATCATTCTAAATTACGATTTGCGCGTTGTAGATGTAAAAACATTTTTAGTGTTTTAAAACACTGAAAAATTCATTGAATTGTAAAAAATGACCTCTAATTGATATGAAATCATGGGAAAAACAGCAATGAATTATTTTTAAAATATAGGAAAAGTTGTGATATCAAAATATTTTAAACTTGTTTATTATGTAAAGTTTAATCAGACCACACGTCGCTTAAAAATAAATTAGAATATTTATTTATCCCTTTTCAGTTTCAAGGGTTTAATCTTATCTTAAATATGTCTTTTTATGTTTTCGAAGTGTTTTACATTATATATTATTTGTTTTATGTTAAAATATTTTTTTATTAATATAATAACAATTTTTATATACAACATTATGAATATATTTTTTGTCTTTTCTCTTTTATATTTTTTTTCTTAAATGTTCTACTTTTCATTATTGGTAGCCATTATCGGTGGTAGGAAGGAGGTTGTCCATTCCCATCCATTAAATTATTTAGAAGGCATTCGTGACAGTACTTTGTTTCCATGTGATTTTTAAATTTTGTTAATTATTCTATTGTAATTATATTTATCTTTTTTAGTTTTAATTTTTGTTTTATTTTTTACTACAGTTCATGAGATAAGGTATTGAGTTTCAGTGAATGAGATAATGTGGATGTAGACAGATGCAGTGGAGATCGTGACATGGATGTATATTGTGCATGGGTTGTTGTTGGACATATTTTATATCTATATATTGAAGACCGATGTATTAGTTGATATATGTATGAGTTTTTAGAGAATGAGGTTGTTATGACTATGAATGTTTGAATATAAATATGGATTAATGACATATGTTTGATGATTTTATCATATATTTATGTTTTAGTTTCTTATATGTTATTTTTTTATATTTATAGTTTTTATTAAATATTAAAAAAACTGATTTAGTAGTGGTTTTTTGTAACTAATGCTAAAAATATTTTGTTAAATGTATTTAGCAGCGATTACAATTAACTAACACTAAATGAAACCACTGATAAAATATTCAGTGACTTTTAATTTTATTATATTTTTATTTCCCACAAATATTTTTTTATAAAAGAATCGCCACTAAATAAACAAGTAGACGCCCCTAAATACTCCAAAATGACATAAAAAATTACTATGAATTTAAAGGAACCACCTCTAAACTACTAGAGACTATGAAATACATGGTAGTTTTAATAACCACCGTGAAACTATTAGGCAATGGTTTAAACCGCCACTAGACCATGAAATAAACAATTCTAATGACCCTTTTTTTTGTAGTGGCTCATGGTTGGGTCGGTCTGACTACATTATTGAATAATGCTATAAAATAATATCATGTATGACTATGAGAACTACATTACTGATAATATATGATATATTAATTAAATAATGATTTCATTTTTGTTATATAATGGTAACATTAATATTAAACTTATTAATTAAGATACAAACATCTCTTTGTTAAAAAACACTAAAACATTATAATCACAAATTTAGTCTTTAAGGATCATAAATAAAACAACCATAGAATAAAATTGTAACATTATAAATAATAATAAAAAATAAATTTGAGTACCTTGAATGATCTAAGAGTGATGAACTTTTGGAGAATAATGAAGAACAACACTGAAATTATGAAACTAGTTAAAAATGCGCAAGATTACTCACACTCGATATTAAAAATATATAATAAAAAACTAATATAATTGTATAAGATAATTATAAATAAATTTTATAAAAGTTTATAGATATGAATAATGTTCTAAAATATTTTATTAAGATATTTTTATTTTTAGATAGGATTTTCATGAACTTTAGTGGAAATTCAGAATTGATGTAATGATTTCTTTATCTCAAATTTAATTTCATATGATATATTTATTATTTTCCACCATGATATATTTATGATGTTGTGATTATTTCTTAATGAATTTATTTTAATATGTTAATGTAATTTATGTGATTTGAATATTTATATCATATTCTTTCTTTAAATGGATTTTAATTCAAAAGATACATACATTGTAAGGTTTTTGTTAACTCAACTCTCTTCATTGAGTTAAAATGTTTTTTTTAAATTATTTCTTCCAATATTAGTTTGATCCACCATGATATTTTATTTCATGGATCATTCTCTTTCACTGTGGTGAGAAATTACCTTATAATTAAAATTTTTTTCCTTGAAAAGTTTCTTTCCCAAAAAGTATACCATTGTTGAGAAAAATTCCCATCCTCTTTAATAACAATTTCCCCACATTGTCTATATTTTTCTTTCTTCAAATCTTCTACTTTATAGTTGAAAACCAAATTATGTATTATCTTAGGTGACATTAATTTTTCCCTTATGATATTTTCAAAATAAAGTTTATTACTCTTTTTGTGATTAGGGTTTTTAACAAAGGTATTTCAAAATATCAACATTATTTTCCATCCTTTCATGAGAAAATGTTTTATCTTTCACCCCAAATTTACTTTTGATAACCTTTATATATTTTAAAGGATTTATTATTGATGTTTGTTTTTAGATGTAAATGTTTTTTTTAAGGTTTTCAATTTACCTTTTCAAAAATTAAATTGGAATGTGACCATAACTTCTTATTTTACTACCAAGAAAAACATGCTTTCTAAAAAATCTTTTATGGTTTCACTTCCATTTTCCTCTTTATCTTAAAAATATTTATTGCCGTGGAAATTTACTTTTATAAATTACCAAAAATATTCTCTTATAGAATTATAGGGGATTAAGCTCATGGAAATCCAATACTTTCTTTATCTTTCCTAGTCATTGAATGTTTATGATTTTTCATCCAATGGATTTCCTTGGTGTGAAGTCTATATTTCATTCCATTTATTTAATGGTGTTAACATAGTTACAATACATTGATTTATTATGGAAATTATTGACTTAATGATATAATCTTTATCTATATGGTTTAAATACCACATGTATTATTATCTTTATTGAAGGGTATTTACCTATAAAGTTTTTGAATATCTTTTGGATACCTATTTATTTTTCATGGGAATATCATGTTATGTTTAGTGATGGAATTATGAATGTTTTCATTATATTATAACACTTGAAAAGGACATAAAATTCACTTTCCTTCAATGGTTCTTTTTTATATGGAAAATGATTTTTTTCAAGTGGAACATATATGTGTGGATGATGGTGAGTGGGGTCTTTTATCCCTCTAATGAATTGTTTATTGTTTTTTATATCATGATATAATCTTGTGTGAGCATACTTATATTTATTCACAACTAAAGGGGTGGACATACATGGATTTGTTCATAATGTGTTCCCGTGTTTATGTTTGTACCATACTGTCAAGAATATTCTTTTTTTCTTTCATAGCTCTTGTTTATTAACTAATGTTTTCACACACATTCACGTATTATATTATGCCTTGAATTTTAAAAGGATTTATGAACTATGACTTGTTTGTTATAAATTCTATATGTTTCTTGATTATACTCTTACACTCATCTTAAGCTCACTTATGTTCTTTGATTATTATCACTTATATTTACCATTATTGAGCATCTTAGCTCACCCATTTCTTATATATATATTTCCCTAGGTTATACATAAAATTAATATGTATTATATATTTATAATAGTATTGTATGTGGATAATTTTTTGGATATTTCTATGATTTTTTATAGAATAAGCTGTTTCATATATAGTGGAAAAATTGCCTCTTTATTGAAAAAGAAATGAGATTTTCAGTTAATGTTTAACAATAATTTGATAAAAATATAAACCTAAAATATCATTGGAATGTATTTTAATGAAATATATATTTAAATTCATGTAATAGAGATGATCATATCCTTGGTGTCATCTTAGTTGGTATGAAAATAGGGTTTAGATATCATTTTTGGCTAGTATACTAGTTTAGAATAATTTAAGTGTTGATAAGTTATGTTTGATCAAAATTTAAAAGGTATATATATTAACTTTTTGGTTAATTTATGTAATATTTATTATTTTATAGATTAGGATAATATATCATTAGTGAAAATCCCATGTATATGTTTAAGGAGTAATTCTAATTATAAGATATCATCATGAGTTTCTGGAAAAGTAGAGATTGTGTAGTTCTCTAAGATATTTCATCCCTGTATGGATATTGGATATTGGGTATGACTATGTCATTGATTTACCTTAGTGTAATCACCCTAAAAAAGGTTTATTGAGCATCAACTCATTATTCACACTAGCGCATGATGAGTGGGCCTAAGACTACACACCTGGCTAGACACTATTAGGGGATATTATTTTTTTAATCACATTATATTTATAATCTATTATAAATTGACTGACTATGTTAAAGAATTATGTTAAGTAATATGAGAGAACCCAACCCAAAGAAACCTATATTAAATTGAGAGTGATTTATGTTGAATTAAATTCTAATGTAATAGTTTCGAATAATAATACATTTTTAGGTTAAATTTTTCTTGTAATTATATCACAGTAATTATTTAATTATGTTTATCACTAAAATTGAATACTTTTGGTTTTAGTAATTTATGATTCCAAATGGATCTAATTTTTCAATATATTATATGGAAAATGTGGAGTTTATCTTGATGATAAACCTAATAGGATAAGAGCTTGAGTAAGAAATATTATGGTTATTCCTAATAAAATCTTGTGAATTATAAAAAACAACAAGACCATAGTGGAGTTTCAAAATACACCAAATATGAGAAGGATGGTTTCTCATGAAAGTTTATATGATAAAGATGATGAAGGAATACATATTAAATTTCCTTCATGTTAAAAAATTGGTAAGAATCACCAAGGATAATGTCTTAATAGAAGTGGGAGTTATTTTATGTGTGAAGAAATATGGCATAGAGAAACTAATTTTTGAGGAAAATTGAATATCTTAGGGGACACATTGAAATGGAATATATTTCTTATGGTGGTACCACTAACAATTCAATGTCCTAAATGAGGGAAAACTGGACATTGTCAATGCCCTAATCCAAGGGCTAACAAGGATTATAAAATGTATAAACTTCCAAGACCAGGGAAAGACCATGCATGAAAAATTATGAAAGTGGGTTATGAAAATGATTTGGAAGGAGGAAAAAAAATCAACCATTCATGAACTTTGAGTTCTGTATTCATATATTGTTCAATATAGTCCTATGTACCTAGAATGTTTACTAAAAACATAAAATATACACTCAAATGACTAGATGTTTAATTATAAATAAAATATTCTTGTAGTAGGATTATCATATCATAAGTATATAAAACTCCTATAATAGATGTTTGGAGGAATGTTTTTCTTAAAAAAATCCTATCACCCATCCATTAGTTAAATTTGATGTGATATTAGGCATGCATTGGATCTCTTATCATAGAGAAGATAATAATTCTTATGATTGGAAAATCACACATAAAAATCAAACCATGAACCCCTATTAACCTATGGATTACTATAAAATCCTTATGAAAAATTAATCCCTTTATATTGAAGTATTTATTATAATGGTGAAAGAAAAAAATCAACTTTTGTTATATTATTTTTATAAGGAAAAATATGAGTACACTAGTCATACAAAGGATAGTGTTAATGAAACCACAATAAAAATTAAATCTAGATTCTAACATATATATATATATATATTTATGGAGACAATTAAATCATTCATTAGTTTTAAATAATTAATATTGTATGTACACAATTCATTTATGGTGGTAGAATGTAATGGCCCAAAATTTCACTATGTATTTTCCTTAAATACATTTTTTGTTAAAATATTATTCTACATGAGAAACCAAACTAAAATGATCCACAACATATTTTATAAAAATTATAAATAAATTAAAATATGAATAAAACCTCTAGTAGATAAAAATATATTAATCAATTAAAATTTCATATTTTGAGAGGACAAATAATTAAAATGATTTAATATTTTAAAATGGACCATTCTTCCTCCAAAAAATATTAAATGTGTTAATAAATTAAATTGAAAACTTTTAAAAAAATATTATGATAATATATGATTATAATATTTGACAAAATTTATTAAATTTTTTAACTTATAAATTAGTAAGGAATAATACTAAGAACAAATAATATTTAAAAAAGTTATTTTTAAAATGATGTAGTTTGTCATTAGATTTTGATAAAAAAAATTAAATATATAATTATTAAAATTTTAATTACATAAAATATACATATTTTTTTTAAATTATTGTATAAAAATTATCTTAGTATGAATTTTTATTATTTTGCTGAAATAATTGATTTTAAGGAGAATAATGGAAAAAATGTGGAATTTGATAATATCATCATTTTATGACATTATCGTATTACAATAATGCCATAATTTTTGTTGAAACTATTTTTATATAAAAATATATATTTATAATGTAAAATGAATCAATTAAAATAATATATTTAATTTATAAAACCCATTCTTATGGTTCTTAAATCTTAAGTTATATTTTACTCTAAAACTGTTATTATTCACTTATATTAAGTATTAATTATCATCAATTATAGAAATTAATTCCCAAAAATGAATTTCATATTTAAGAAAAAAATTCTTAATATTTAATAATGTCAATTTCATTTTTATTATAAAATAATATTATTAGGATTAATGTTAATTATCACGATAATGGTAAAACCGTTTTTTTCAACGAATTATCTTATTTACATGGTGAAATTTTTATATAATGAAATGAATTAATATACTATAAAAATTAATATAATATAAATTTTTAAACAGATATATAAATATATATACACTCATTCATATAGTAAGCAATACTAAATAAGATTAACAACATTTAATGACGAAACCAATACTTTCCTACAAAATAGTTGTTCTATATATTAACATTTTAATTTAAAAGATATTTTTATAATAATTAAATATTGAATTAAATTATATGAAGTCTAAGTTTACGTTAATAACATTTATATTTAGCAATAAGGGTTTTATTATATTTTTAATTATATATATATTACATCGGTAAAAACTATTATGGTAGAACCTAAAATGGTAAAATGTAAAAAACAAGTGGAAAAGGATTGAAACATTTTTAAATCATGTAAAAAATGAGAGATAGAGGATTTCATGTACTCATATTTCCCCAAAATCTATTATTTATCACTTTTGAGACTATGGATACATGAATAGTGTCATTATATTATTAAAAAATAACCGGATTTCACAAAAGCACGCTTTTTAATTATAAAATGAGATCACTTCCACCCTATTAAATATCCACATTACCTTATAAATTTCCTTAAAAACCTACTCAATTTTCATCTCTTAGAAGTCTCTTGCACATCCTAAAACCCATGTTCACAAAAAGTTATCCTAATACTTTTATTTCCAAGGAAACTTTAAAGAGAATGTTTAAGGCCCCAATGTGAGTATTAATTAGTCCTTAACATTTTCTTCTTAATATTTATATTCAAAATTTATCCTAAACATAGTAATATAATGACTTTAGTAGAATTATTATAATGATGTCTTTTTATATTAATGTTATAATGTCACATCCCGACCTTGAAAACCCATCCATTTAGGCTCTGAACCAGAATGCGACAAGACCCAAAGAGTGCTCTCAATCCCCATATGTTGGTGACTAAAACCCGAGCATTGAAAAATGAAAAAGGGAATTATTTATACCAACCAAAAATATAATACATGAAATATATAGTTAAAAAATAAATAAGAACCAAAAAGACATATTCCATAAACAAAATAGTACCGATGGTAGTGATACAACTCAAAGAATACAGATAAATAACCAAAGGTACATATCCAAAACCCCAAGGATCAATAAAATGAAAAAAACTATTCCATGGGAAACATGGTAAACACCCCATCATCTCACCACTAGCTACACACACCTAGATGACATAAACCTCACTAACTCACTACGGTTCCTAGCCTTTTCCTACATAATGAATATTATATAAGGTCCACCCATTCCCAAGGGAATGTGAAAGGTGTGAGATAAACATGAATAGTAGTATCCCACCCAGGTGTTCCATATAAAGTCACTATATAAGAGTCAAAATATGGTTAATTTCATGAAAACATGGCATGAGTAACAGTTAAATTATTATATATCAAAATCATGGTAAATACTTTCCACTTTTCCAAAGTCCCAAAACCAACCCAGGTGAGATAATTTCAAATAATAAATCCAGTAAACTATTTACATTTTATCAAATCAGGTATATCAAATCCAAAATATAACAAGACAATGAAAATGGTAAAACATACATAGTATCATAACATTCTAGGCTATATAGATTAATCATTCCATCGAAAAGACTAGTATGCACTCAATTACCTAAGAAACGAGGACTAGAGAACCTAGGAAGACCCCATTAGTGAACCCCCTAAAATGTCGTTATCATGTCTCTATGACACTTAGACTTGGGAATAGATGAACACCCAAGAAAGCAAACAGCTGACAATACCAAAAGATGAGGCCCAATACCAAACTTTCAACACAAGTACCCAATGATTCTCATATGTTTTATTTATCCAATCATTTATAAAAGGATTATCGTATTTCACAATATAGTTCCAAATAATCATTTTCATAAAAAACATTGGTAAACAATTTTCACAATTCATTTCATATTTATTTGAAAAAAATTTATTTTATCAAAATTATGGGAAAAG
This sequence comes from Viscum album, assembly GCA_963277665.1. Taxonomy (NCBI): domain Eukaryota; kingdom Viridiplantae; phylum Streptophyta; class Magnoliopsida; order Santalales; family Viscaceae; genus Viscum; species Viscum album. Next base: position 116,842,530 of record OY728155.1, on the reverse strand, counting down.
CATATTTTCACAAAAACCCATGTACACACAATAATAAATCAATAATTAAAACTAATTTATATTTTTTTAATAAATCAAGAGATTTAAGTTTCAACTAATATAGTATTGAGATAAAATCACTAACCTTAAACTTAGGTTGCACACCACTAACAATGAGATCCACACACCCAAAGGAATAAAAAAAGGAGGCATTAATCAAGACTTTCATATATTATAAAAAATTCAATAACAATGGGTTGGTGAATAGGTTATACCAACACATACCTTGAGAAACCCGCATGATGAACCAAAACCAACATAATATATGGTCTCTGAAAGATGATTTTCTCAAGGAAACATATAGGTATTGAGAGAGAGTAATATCACATCCTGATAACCATATTTTAAATATGTATCCAAATTCCATTCCCAAACCAAGAAATCAAGGAGAAACATAATTGAGAAAAAAACCTTTTCCAAAAGAGGATAAAAAACCTAGCTAGAGATCAATGCACAAAAACAGAGCAACCCATAATGACTGAAACAAAATAACCTAGAGGAGACCTAGGGTTCAAGGTAGGTATGTTTTCCTGTCTAATGATATAAGGGTAAGGTGTGTGGTGTAATAAAACCTATTGAGATGAAGACATTTACATTTTTAATAATGGATTGACAACATGAATCCCCTATGTTTCATGTATGCTGAAAAGTCATCACATTATTTTAAAAAATAACAAATACTGAAATCATGATGTGAATCTCTTTCACATCATGAACATTTTACATGCCTTAAACTGAGAGTTTATGGAATCTTTCTAGAAAAAAATTCTTGTCATGAATCATTCCATTATGGTGGTAATTGTTTCTAAATCCAGCACTGAGACATGATTTCTTTAGAAAACCCCTTAGAACATGGATCAAAACCCCTTAAACATTAGAATATATCATACCTATAAATTTTTTATTAAAATTCTCACCACCATAGGAAATTACAACCCAAAAACATAATGTGGAATAAGGGTGCGCTGGAAAGAGGTGAGGATACTACTCCCTAAGCAACAATTCATGCTTCCAAGTATTGTGAGAGTCTGATCTATGCCACCACAACACTTTGACCAACATAATAGAATTCCCATAAAATACATTCACTTTATATTCAACGTTCTTAAAATTTTACTCTATCATTAAAAAAATATAGCTCAGACTCAATCTCATATCAAATTAGAACATGGGAAGGATCAAGATGGTACTTCTTATTTTAAGATATGTGGAAACTATAATAAATACCAATAAATTTAGTTGGTAATTCCATCCAATAGAAAACCCAAATGATATTCTCAATGTTCTAAAATTTTCCAACATATCTTGGATCCATATTCAATTTTTACCAAAGATGGTGGTGACATAACCAATGGGAAACATTAAAAAAACTTAGTCACCAATCAAAAAATTTATTGGATAATGTCAACTATCTACATAGCATTTCTAATAACTCTTAGATGTAACCAAGTATTGATTTAAATACTAAATCCTCACTAATGTCTTATGAATGTGACTTGGTCACATAAGAGAGGCCTCTTTCACCTCTTTCTAATAAATATGTAACATGTACATGAGACCATAAAAAGCTTGAAAGGGAGCCACTCTAATAGATTAATGGAAAATATTGTTATAGGTAAACTCAACCCACCCCATATGGATATCCCACAATGCACCAAAATATAATATGTTGGAATAGAGAATATCCTCTAGGATATGAATAACATCATCCGTATAACCATCAATCTTTAGAATATAACTTGTACACAACCTGAATTACATCCCCATCACATCAGGGAAACTCTTCTATAATATTGAAGTAAACATGGGATCCCTATCTAATACAATCATAGTGGGGAACTCATGAAACTTCAAAATCCCCTATAAGTATAAATTACCAATATATTTAGAATATTTCATCAACTGATCCATCACTACCAAGAAAGAATTCTCCTCTCAGAGAGTTTGTAGTATCCCAATAATGAAATCCAAAGACACATCATCCCATCTCTATGCTGAAACAGAAGGGTATGGAGTAGGACAAAAGGCCTTAGGTTCTCTACCATTATTTTATAGATGGTGTAACATCAAGAAACATAATTGTTGATTTCATACCCACCCACTAGAAACACCGACTCATGTCATAATAAATATTTTTAGTGCTAGGGTGGAAAACCTATGAAGAATCATGACAATAATGAAATAATGAATTCCTATAAAAAATGGGAAAAAAACCAATTAATAAAGCAGAGAATACCATCTGAAGGGAGAGACTAAATAAAAATAGTCTCCCCACTATTAAAGGTTTCCATAATTCCTTTGAACTCACCATATTGTAGTTGAACTTATAGATTATACTTAAGTAGGGATGATGATAATTGAATACTTTTTAGAATCATAACCAAATCAAAATCATATGTGTCCAGATTCAATTGAGTGAAGAAATCCATAAGGTTCCACTCTTCCTTCGATTCAAAAAAATAGATTGTGGAAGAACATTCTTTATAAGGGAATCCAAAATGATATTCCAAAAACAAAGGGTACACGGGATGTCAAAGTAAAACATCTAAAGGTATTCCACCCACCACTTCAATCAGAGATTAAATTTATTTTGAGAAAATATATAGCTCATAATCTTATGATTATCAAAGACTATGAACCTCTCCCGAAAATGATACCACCTCTAACAATTAAGAACATTCATAACTAAAACAAACTCCAAATCATGACTGTGATAATTTTTCTCATGAAGTGAAAGCTGAAAAGATTCATTGGCCACAACATGAACATTATACATAAGATCCTAACTCAAACTAGCACCATAATCATCACATTTTACCATATACCCATTATCAGCCTCAGGTAATATCAAAATATGAGTTGATGTCATTATTCATCTCAAATGATCAAAATAAGTTTGAATATTTTCATCCCATGTGGAATACACCCCTTTATTGGTAATAGTATTTAAGGGTGAAACCAAATTTGATAAATCCTTGATGAACTACTGATAGTATCCAACCAGACCTAAAATTTCTATATCTCAATGAGTTTCTATGATTCTTCCAATGATAAGAAAAACTTCACCTCTTTAGGATCGAATGATAGTCCATGTTCATAAATTACATTCCATAAAAATGTAACTTTGTGGATCAAAAAATTTCATTTATATATCTTTCCATAAATATGGTACCCCTCAAGACCTCCGAAACTATATTCAGATGGTGATCATAGTCACACTTAGATCTTGAATAAACCAGGATATCATCTATAAATACAAGAAATAAAGGTATTGAGATACTGATGTAATATCTAGTTCATAATATACATAAAAACTATTGGATCATTAGACACACCAAATGAGATTAAAAGATATTCATAATTTCCACGTCTTCTCATGAAAGTAGTCATCAAAATATAAGACTCCAAAACCATGAGTTGATGATATACCAACTAAACATCGATCATCAAAAACCACTATGATCCCTTTAACTAATCAAATAAGTCATCCACATATGGAAAATGATACTTATTCTTAATACTCACTCAGTTCAACTTTTTATATTCCACACACAAATGAATTAAACCATTTTCCTTCTTGGAAAAGAGAATGGTGGATTCCCATGGTGAAATAATTTGTCGAAAAAAATGTTTCTCCATCTGATCATCCAACAGGATATTAATCTCTTTCATCTATGTTGGTTTCATATGATAAGAGTTTATGGAAATCTGCTATTTCCCTAAAAACTAGGGGAATATTTCTAAAATAACAAATATCATCAGGCCCAACCAAAATGGTAGAAACATTATGAAGCTACAGGATGGAAAGTCATGCATGACTAAACCATGGGTACCACAATCCCTGAAACACCCAAGATCTCCCATCAGCAATATAGAATTAGACACACTAATAATAATAATAAATATTACCATGATGAGAAACTAGTCAGTCTACCCCGGTGATAATGTCGAACAAATCTAGATTGAGATTTATGAAATCAAAGACTAACTTCACATCGACTATTGAAATATGTTACATAAGACAATGAAACCCCTATTCCTTCCCCTTTACACGATAAATTGTTAACTCTATAAAAAGGATATGAGATCCATTGGAAGTTTTAACATATCATAAAATGATCTGATATAAACAAGTGAGAGGCACTGGTATGAAATGAAGCAATTGGTATTGAAGAAGCAACAAATGTGGTACCTCTCACTATAGCTGATCCCATGTCAACCTTAGTTAGAAACTCATCCACAACAAGAAGGTGATTCACTATCGAGGGTTGTGGCCAAAGACCTATAGAGTATAAAGATTTTGACTCTTCCATTATTTCCTTTTGAGCTAAAGATCTCTGACCATAACAGTATATAGACATATCCAGATAGAAACCTCCATAAATAGCTGTGGTAGCCACAATAATTAAAAGTATTTTGGGGTACATGACAAGAACCTGAGGTGTACCTTGTCTTTACACACTGATATCAGGTAAGAGGAACACCACTGGTTGCTTCTTATGGTGCATAGGAGGCCCACTACTAAGAACAACATCCACCACCCTTAAGATCATCACAACACTTCCTCTTTTTCCCCCAAACACCATTGAAACTGCCACTGGGTTGAATAAAAAGGGCTAATTTTCCAATATTTCACATTATATCCATTTCTTATATCTTAACCATATCTATAATATCCACAAAGGTCTAAATATTAAACATAAATATCTAAAATTATATACATGAGGAAAACCATATAGTCAATTTTGATCTTTTAACCAATCATTCATCATCACCTCTAAAGGATAATAAACAAACTCCACAAACTGATTGGTGTACTCTAAAAATGATTAATCTCACTACTATAAAGTGAGGAACTCTATTGGACTTTCAATCTTCATAAACTTTAGAGAGAACTTCTGAAAGGAGAGGGTCCTAAAACCCTTCCAATCTAATCCCGTGTTTGATTTTCCAATACCATGGAATCCCACCAATGCTTTCTAGGAACCTCAAATTTGAACATCACACACTTCACCTTGATATCCTTCTGTATATTTAAAAATTTGAAGACATAATATATCTTTAACATATATTCATCCACCTATTAGGGTTAATTTATACCATTAAATGTTGAGGGATTCATGTATAAGAACTTTCATTTTTGCTCACTCTCTCCCCTTACTCATATCTATGACACAAAATCTATGTTATTAACTTGAGGTACATTTTTTTTCATGGAATAAAATACCCATATGATAACCTTTATGGGGTACTGATTTGAAGAGGATCCCCTTGAGGAGTATCTCTCACTGCACCATCCAATGCAACCTGTCGAATATTTCTTGATGGAATGTTATAACAGAACAAAATAGTAGAAAAAAATAAAACAATAGGATAATATCAGCTTAAACAAAAAAACCATAAGAAAAAAATAATATTAAGGTCAAACCCCAACACAAGACACACCCATCTCAACAACCCATGGTAACATGAGGCTTATCACGGTAAGAGATGGCATGAAAATCACCATAGCCTACTTATAATGTCCTGAAAATCCTATATCAGGTCTACCAAATTCCCAAGACTAAGCATAACCTGACCTTGATTACAAATTTTCACATCCCAATATTGAAAATACATCCAAATAATATCCAAACTTGAATGGTTCTAGAACCAATGAGTGATATTGATCCCCACAGGCTGGCGACTAGTATTTGGGCACAGAACATTGACAAACGGGAATGATTTCACCGATCCTAAAAAAATATGCATAGAATATATAGATATTGTGGAAAGAACAACTAGAAATAAATATTCTATAAAAAAGAGTATAAATGGCAGTGATAAAAATCAAATAAGATAGATAAAAACCCAAAGGTACTTGTCCAAAACCCAAAGGAAAACTAAAGTAGAAACAACTACTCTATGCGACACATGGATGACACCCCACCATATCCCTAAAATATCCCCACACCCAAGTGACATATAAAATTCTAACTCACTATGATATATTTCATTTTCTTATATCAAAAGATATTACAGTGTTTTCAAATTCCTGAGGGAATGTGCAGGTTGTGAGATAAACAGGCTCAATATGATCCCAACTAGGTGTTCCATATCAATTCTATGTATAAAAATCTAAATATTATTAATTTTAATAAAACATGGAATAAATATTTTTATAAATATTTTATATAAAATAATGGTAAACCATTTCCATTTTTCCATAGTTCCAAAATCAATCAAGGTAAAAAATTTTCAAAGAATAAATATAGAAAACTATTAACGTTTTATCAAAGAAGGTATATCAAATCCAAAAATAGGATAATCCAAAGAACAATGGTAAAACATGAATAGTATCAGAATGGTTTAGGATAGCTAGACTACTCATAACATTAATAATACTATTTCATAATCAAGTCCCTAGGAAATAGGGCCTTGGGAATAGTGGAACACCCCATGAGAAAACCTCCTATAATGTCAAGGTCATGTCACTAGGTCACTTGGACTAGGGAATAAAGGGAAAAACTACAAAGTAAACCCCTAAAAATAAAAATAGAAGATAAAATATAAAAAATAATCCACATAATATCCCAAGTCTTCCTATGTTCTACATTTATCAAATAACTTTAAATGGTCTTATCACATTTCACAATACATTTACAAACAACCCTTCTCATAAAAAACATACTTTGATAAACAATTTTCAAAATATATTTCACAATTATTTTTAATATGAATTTATTTTATCAAAATGAGGATAAAACCATATTTTTTCAATAACCCATTAACACACACAAATAAATCAATTATTACAACTCATTTATAAAATCTATTAAAAATCAAGAGATTTCAAGGATTATCCAACATATACTAGAGATAGAACCACCTATATAAAACTTGGATCACACACCACCCTTAATGATTTTTAAACACTATTAAAAACATTTATAAAATGAACATAGTCCCTGAAAATGATTCTCAAATATTAGGATCAAATTCTATAAACAAAAGGGTTAGAGGGGAGGTTAGACCAACACACACCTCAAGAAACTCATGCACTTCACCATATCCAACACAAGATCCAGCCTTCAGAAGATGGAAACAAAAAGGAAAATAATAGGAATTTATATATAGATCTCATACCAATAATTAACTTTAAAAAAATAATTCTATTACTACTTCTAAACAAAGAGTTCAAGAAGAAATGAAATAAAGAAAATAAAACTTTCCAAAATAATAGCAACCAACACAGATTACTATTAAAGCTTTTAACAGATGAATCTAGAAGGCATATAACCACCAATAAGTTTCTATAAGAGTAATAGGGTTTTAGGAATAGATGGTTACATGTTAAATGACATAATTATTAGTCGTTAGATGTATTTAAACCCATTGGGCAGAAGATATTCATGCTGTGAATGATGGATTCACAATGTGGATCCCTTGAGTTGCATGTACACTGGAAAAGGTTCCAAATTATTTTAAAAAAACACAAACACATAATCCATGAATTTAATCCATTTCACATCATGATAATTTTACCAAATTAAACTAATAATTTCTATCTTCTTCCCAACAATAGATTCACATCGTGAATTAGTCCTTCAAAACATGATTTTTTCTAAAGACATCACCCAACTCACATTACTTTAGAAATACCCCTAGAACATGATGTAAAACCCATTAAAAATTAAATTTAAAAATAAATATAACCATAATGTTATAAAAAAACATTATTTATTCTACCATGTACACTTAAAAAAACAAAAAAATGTTGAATGCACGTATGTGCAGAATACCACCTCAATGAATCAGTGTCTTCCTTTTTTTATCCACCACCACTCTCCACTTATTACAAGGATGAAATCAAATAATAAAATTCATATATATAATATAATTTTGATTATTAATAGAAATATTATAATCCCACTTTATTCCATATCATTCGTTGGGAAATGAAAATGTTAATCTTGTGTTCTGAGGGCTATTGTCACCACAAAACAATGTATCACATTTTTAATCTAGTTACTTTCCTATTTATTAAGATATATTAACATATAACTGAACACATTAAAAATATATAAATAATATCATTATAATTATATAATAATGATTTTAATCTAATATAAATCACTTTCGTAAACATAATCATCCATTAATTATGGTATATTCATTTTTGGGCCGTTCTAACCAACTACTAGAACAAGACTATAAAATCTTCCCATGGATGACTATGATAACTTCAGTTTTGATAATATATGTTATAAATAAGTAAATAATTATATTATTTTTGTTTAATAATTTTAAACATAATATTAAACACAATAATTAAGATTCCAATATCTATTTGTTAAAAATCACTAAAACATGCTCATCACCGATTAAATATTTATGGATCACAACAAAAACATCCATAAAATTATATTATAAATTTATAAATAATTTTATAGAATAAATTAATGTACAATGAATTATTATTTTAAGTATTAACTATTAGAGAATAATGAATGACAACATCATTATTTCAAGACTATTTCAAAATGATCAAGATTACACATTCATGATATTGAAAATAGATGATAAATAGCTGATATAAATATAGAGGATAAATATATATTAATTTTAAAAAAGGTTATAGATTTTCATAATGTTATAATTGTTTTATTAAGATATGTATTTTTGTTACAATGTAGATTCAAGTGCTTTAGTGGATGTCTGAAATTACGTTATGATGTTTTTCATCTCAAATTTAATTTATTAAGACATATTTATTATTATGAACCATGATATATTTATTAAAGTGTGATTATTTAGTAACCATTTTTTTTAAAAAAATTAATGTAATTAATTGGGTTTGAAGAGTTATATCATGTTATTTATTCAAATTTATTTTCATTGAAAAGATACCAATGTTATTAGGGTTTTTGTTAACTCAACTCCATTAGTTGAGTTAAAAGTATTATTCCTAAACATATTTCTTCTAAGATTTTTTTCTTAGACAAATAAAAAATTATTTCATGGTACTTTATCATATTATTATGTTTTAAATTACCCTTTAATTAAAATATTTTATTTTCATAAAATTCTTTCTAAAAAATTATACCATTACTGAGAATAATTATCATGATATTTAATGATGGTTTCCCATCTTTATCTATATTTTCCATCCCAATAAAGATATAATTTATATTTGGAAACCTAATTATGTATTATATAATGTGGCGTTAAAATTTACATTATCATATTTTCAAAAAGAAGTTATATTACTATTTTTATGATTTCAGTTTTTAATAAATAAACTTCAAAATATTTAAAAAGTTTTCAATAATTTCATAATCAATATTTTTATCATCCACACCACATATCCTTTTGAAAAAGTTTTTATCATCTCAAGGATCTAATTTTCAATTGTAAGTTTAAAATTAAATGTTTTTGAAAGTTTTCACTTCACTTTTTTTAAAATAGTATTTGAATGTGATCTATAACATATTCTTTTATGATAATGTTAAAAACATTTTATAAAAACTATTATATGGCTTCAATTAAATTTTAATCTTTATCATAGAAAGATTTATTTTCTTAGAAATTTCCTTTCAAAATTTACCCTCTAAATTCTGTTATACTATTTTGGGGTATTAAACTCATTTAAATCCATTTCTATATTTTTGTTTTCTATTTATTAAATATTTATTATTTTTATTTTAATATATTTTATCTATGAACACTTTATATTTCTTTTATTTGATTGAAATGCATTCACCTAGATGTTATACATTTATTGATTAAATAAATTGTTTAATTAACAAGATAATAATTATCTATATGATGTAAATACCAAGTTTTATATTATATATATTAAAGGGTATTTACCTAGAATTTTTTCTAAATATCATTAGATTTCTATTTATTTTCCATGGGTATATCATATTATGATCTATGATAAAATTATAAAAAATTTCCTTATATGATTTTACATGAAAGGGATATGAAGCCCATTTTATTTCCATGAGATCTTTGTTATATAATGAATTATTTTTTTAAATGGGACACATATTTATAGAAGATTATGAGTGGGGTCTAATATTTCCCTCTAATGCATTGGTTGTAGATTTGTATCTCATGAGATAATGTTGTCTGAACATACTTGTATTTGTTCAAAAAAATATGGGGGGAATACTTGGATTTGGTCACAACATAATGGGTATAGGTATATGGATTTGTTCATAATGAATTCCTTTGCTTATGTTTTCCCACAATATCAAGAATATTCATTTTAATTTCATGGAATATGTTTATTAACTACTGTTTATTGACTCTTTTTATTCATGTCTTATGTTACACCATACCTTATTAATTTATTTATAATATATTATTTTTTGGGTATAGATTTTACATGTTTTATAATCATATCCATATTGTAATCTAATGATATTTCATTTCTATCACTTATATTTATACATACTAAGTATCTGGTCTCAACCCTTTATCATTTTTCAATTTTTATAAACATATACTCATTTAATTATAGCTTATGGTCTTTAATTTTTATCACTTATATTTACACTTACTAAGCATCTGGTCTCACACCTTTGTTATATTTCAAATTTAACTAGTTATAAAAAAATTAATACATATGATATGTCTAGAAGATTATCGTGTGTGAAAAATTTGTGGGATATGTTGAAGAATTTTTATAGATTAAGAATATGGTGGAAAAAATTTACATTTATTGAATTATACATTGATTTTATGATTTAATTATTTTTATTAATTCTATGAAACTCAAAACCTTAAATATTATTTGAATATATTAAAATACAATATCTATTGAAATTAATGTAATTAAGATTCTCATTTTCATGGGGGCATCATAGGTAAAACTAGATTCTATAATTTCATTTGAGAAAAAATGGGTAATCTCTATGTTTTAAATCCCCTTCACTCATCCATCGTAGTGTAAATTTTTGAACCTCACTATAAAAATACTTAATGAATTCTAAATAGTGTTCATTAGTAAATCCATTACAAGCTGAAAGGATATAATGAACGGAATGTTTGATATCATAATTTCTTAATCCAGGGGTAATCATAATATAAGAAGGATTGATTAATAAAATTGTAAACTAAAATTATATAAGTATAGGTATCTTAGAAACATGATTAATGGGATATGGTGAGATAATATTAGGATTTTGTCCAAAAATCCTTTATTTTAAAACATTCCATTTTAAATTTCATATCCCTCTTTATATCACTTAGATGTTACTTAATTTTTGGATTTAAGGGATCTAATTTTATTGATGTTTTTATATCATTCATGTATATTTAGGTGATAATAGTAGGAAAAAATCACACAACATTAGAGAAACAATCATATTTTAAATATTTTATTTGATTACTTTTTTGGTGTTTCATTTTGAGTTTTTTAATGGTAACACATTCCATCTCCAAAACAACAACCAAAATTTGGTACCTTTCATCAGTCTATCAAATTTACTTATCACCTACATATTGTAATATAGCTATGAAGAATCGTATCTTAGATAAAAAATTATATTTGTGTGAATTGAGAAAATAACTAAAAATCATGTAAGATCATCAAAAAATGACCAGCAAACACAAAAAATGTGAGAATAAAATATTGTTAGATAATTAATAGATTAATGGTACCAAAAAATTGATGATATATAATAATTTTAATTGAATTTTCTTGGAAATAATTTCAATCATGAAAAATTATTAATTAATTTCCTTTACTAAAAGAGAATGTCCAATGAATCCATTGAATAATAGAAAGGTGTTAACTCAAATCCTATAGTTTATCAACAAAATTCTTTAACCCATACACTTGATATGATTAAATGAAGTTCATGACAATCAACTAGTATTAAATTATTGTGTGATGTTTTTTTATCTTTTTAATAATTGAAAAATATTTTGTACAATTGTTTTAGGAAAATTGTTCTTAATATATTTTATAATTTGTTAAAGATCAAATGCATTTTTCCCTTGAATATTTGAAAAAATTTCTTATAATAATAAAAACTATGACACAATAAAATAAAAACCATGAATCTAAGAAAAAGAATAAAACTACAAAAATATCATTACCATGAGAAAATTTATTCTAATGCCCATTTTAAATTTGAAAAAATATAATAAATTTGTATAAAAACAATAAAAAATAAAAAGAAATAGAAAAGTTTGAATAATCCTCTATATCGGGACAAATTATTCTCTAAGAGCTGCTCTCCTGCAAAACATCTCAGTCAATGCTCCTGTTGTGCCCATCTTTTCCATCCCATTAAAGTGTATATGTCTGACTAAAATGTTAATAATTCCAGAACCCCTCACTTTTTAGAATAAACATAGGAATTTTCTTATCCAAACAATCATAATTTTCTTCATAAACATTATTTATAGGTGTCTTAATAAACATTGTCTTTCAGTTATTTCTCACTATCTTCTATATGATAACATGTTTTCCTAAGAAACAAAATAATTACCTTTATGTTCTTTATCCTCAGCATGAATCAAGGAAACCTATTTGTCTAAATTCATATTTTATTCACCACGAAGTAATATTTTTCCCACTAAAAAATATATGGTTAAGAATATATCACTCTGTGTCCCTATCGTGATCACCATATTTGGACACAATCAACACTTAGTGCTTCAACCAATAGAAAGATTAAGATTCAACATCCTATAATTTCAAATCCTAGCTATATATGATCATTTATGTTGAAAACACCTGAAACAATATTTAATCTTATCTTTGACAACTTTATAATCCCATGATAATAAACAGATCCATATTTAACTGATGACTTGAGTAGTAATGTAGAAAAAGATCATCTATGCATTGCATCAAACACCTAATGTGAACATATAAAAGGGTGTGATTCTATAAAAATCAGAAAAAAGTGTTCTATTCTTTTGATTCTATTCTTCAAAATAGATGCTTGGAAGTTAATAAAGTCTTTGGCCTATATAATTTTTTTAGTCGAACATGTAATTCCCATTATAATTATGGTCGAACCCCAAAATATAGACAATTTATTCAGCTTCTTAGGTAGGTTGAGTTTGATCTTGATAATTACAATGTTAGTCTAAGGAACCTTCTCTTTTCATCATCTGACTTCTATATATGAGAAAACATTTCTTAACCTTTCTCATAATTACCTAGTTTCACCTCTTGGAAATTAAACATCTTGAAATTAGATATCATATTTTAGTCTTTATGGTTCGAATTACGTTCGTCCTTGTTTCAGTTGTGCTAGAATTTTTGGATGTGATAAAATATTATCAACTCATAAGGATTCATATTTAGGATTGAAATAATATTTTTATCCTCAGTTTAAATTTGTTAATTACTTCTCAATATTAACATGTATAGATATGGTAAAAAAAATATGAACCTCCTACAATATTCAGTAGTTGAGAAAAAATTATATTATATATGGATTTAATGAGTTTTGATATGATATAATCAACTGAACATAATCATTATCTCTATTAGAAACATATCAATAAATTTCCAATCTTAATCTTGGGTTCGGTTCAACTGCGGTTTCAGATTCATACTATAAATCAATTGAACTTGGGTGGCATAAATCTTTCCATGACCTAAAAAATCCTAGAGTATTCTTCTTATGTAGTTTGTTATCTATCTCATTCTTCCTTGAACATAAGTATATTTTTGATGAAGATAGGTTATTGGTTGGATTCCAAATTGGATAAATTATCATATACATGAATTATCTTATATGTAATTTCTCATATGTGTGATTTTGTTATGATCACCTAATAAATTTTATTATGCACATGCCTTTTAAAATTATCTTATGTGTGTAAGACTGAAATTTATTTTATGAAACCAGCCTAAAAATTCTCTTCTAAATTCCTAATAATTATCTTATAGGCTACTATTAAAATATTTTCCATGGGGAAATTTTTCCTATAAAATAAATTAGAGTAAATTTATTGTAATAAAATAGAATGTTTTTAATGACTAAAATAAACACTTCAAAAAATCAAAACATAAATTTTATATTTTAATAAAGGGAATGAAATTAAATTACATTAAAATGAATTGAATTAAGAGAATAGAACTCAGAAATATTAAAAACCCAAATCTAAGTCACTTAAGAAATATATATTAATTACAATCATTAGGGAATAATCATTCCAACAATGGGTATTCCAAATCTAGAATCAGAGCATAAGAAATCAGAATTTCCAAATAGCAAAAAAGATTAAATCACTAAAAATAATATTTCATATAGTAGTTTGTATAATCTACCAGATTATTGCTTATAAAAATATATAATAGTTAAATCACACTACCTTAAAAAATTTTGGCACTAAATTTACTTTTTTTCAATTCTTCAATGATTTATGTTTCCATCACAAAATGATAGTGTTAATTATTAATAAATTAAAAAACCTTCCAAACAACCATTTATCAAAATCTATTTTGTTTTATATAGTAGAAATGTATTAAAATAGGGACCCACCAGCATACACGAATTTAAATGGAATCAATTTCATATATATTGAGTTGGATAAGGCTGCACCTAAAGTAATAAGTCCTCTCGTATTGACCTTCAATTCTTTTCAGTCTCCTTATGATAAGTCCCCACCACCAATATTGACTAAGATCCCATGATTATAAACTATGTAGACATTCATGCCTTATGATTGGAAGTAGAACCACATTTAACTCTTCCATAATTGAAATCATTTCTATCAAATATTGGAATCCCTTTATGACTTTTCACTTTTGCTCACTTTCAATTAGATAAACATTCCACTAATATGAACCCTTTTCCCGATACTAACTACATGTTCTTCTATACATTAATATCTAATATTTCCCCCTGTGGATCACTCCTACATGGACCTGTTTTCCCAATTTCTCATTAATTTTCACTTGAAAAATCCTCTTGTAAGGGGGATTATTCCCATGCGATATTTATTCAACAAAAAAAATACCCCCTCACCCCATGCGTGACTATGGAACAAGAATCTATACATAAACTATTAGGGTTATGAGATGATTCTTAGAAGCCTCTCAGGATGGTGATTAGTCAAATTTAACAATCGTTAAATTGAACTGGATATTGGTTCTAAAAATATCCCCCTTAATGCTACATAAGTGATACAAACCCTTATATTAAAATATGATACCACATCCGCGTCATTTCATCTCTCAATACAATATACTTTTTAATTTATATAACTGAAACATTATTTTGTTTCCCTTGGGATCATTGAAATCACTGGAAAAGGACTCATGTAAGGTGAGGATCCCCATTAGATATTTATACTTTACATGAAACCCCCATTACATCATGTAGGACTTAAGACTTAGAATCATGATATAACCCGATAGGGTCATGTAATTATTCCTATAACCCCCTTGGTATGTAATTTATTCTTATTTCACAAACCTCAAGAAGTCTTGGAATTTGGAATTCAGGAACGCAGACTCACACTCCAAGATCTTGTGTAGAAACACATACTTTACACATAGAATTTGATACTAAATGAGTCACAGAATCCCAAGAACCAAAGTATTAATTTATTTGAAAAATTTCAAAATAAGAAACTTATTTTATAATAAATATAAATATATATCTATAATTAAACCACACTAGACCCCCTTCTAGAATCTTCATTGGTTTAATCACATGGATAACTTAGGGAATAGAAAATATATGAAAAAAGAGAGTTAAAATGCTTATTGAGGGAAAAAACATCAACATTTCGTCAAGGGTTAGATCACAAGAATATATGAAAACATGATCATGGGAGAAATATATTATTAAAAATAATATGGAATAATAATAGTTGTCTATAATTCAAGAGTACAAGACACATATTCTCAAATGAAAAAACATATATCGTGACATAAGTGTGTGGAAAAATGAAATAATAAACATGATACATATGGAATAATAAAATGAATATGACTTAAATATGTGGAAAATAATAATATATAATCATATCACAAAACTAATGATAGAAAATATTGTGAATAATGATACCCCTATCACATTCACACAAAAAAATTGAGAACAAATAGATTCACATAATGTACTTGAAATAAATTTTGAAAAAATATAACTATATCACATTCACATGAAAGATTTTGAAAAAAGCTACCAGAATCATTTTCACACAACAGACATGTAAAAAAAGATACCCACATCATGTTCACACAAAAACCTATTAAAAAATCTACCTAGATCACATTCATAAAACAAACTTATTAAAAAAGCTACCCACATCACGTTCATGCAAAAAATCATCATTGAATGTGATATAAGACATTAAAAATAAACTTAATGGAAGTATATGATCCCACCTATCACAATAATAATAATTTATACACATTTGAGAAAAGGGTGAATGAAAAAATTCATATTTTAAACACCACATAATTAACAAGATGAAAAGAGTTGAGTTTTCAATAAAAAATACAATGAATATTACTTAAAAAATACAAATAAATAATTTGGATGGTTTCGTAAGAACATATTACCAATGCAATAGAATAATATAAAATCGATGCTAAAATAGATAAAAAATAAATTCATA
Source organism: Viscum album (assembly GCA_963277665.1). Lineage (NCBI taxonomy): Eukaryota > Viridiplantae > Streptophyta > Magnoliopsida > Santalales > Viscaceae > Viscum > Viscum album. Next base: position 116,825,904 of record OY728155.1, on the reverse strand, counting down.
AGAAGAAAACATTGAATGGTACCGTATAAGAATGGATCAATAATTAGAGATTTTAGATTTTTTATATAATTTTAATTAAAGTAAAAGTTATAGATAACTTTTAAAAGTAATTTTTAAAAATTTTAAGTGAAACCTTTTGAAAAAAATAAATATTCTATAATTTAGCATTGAAAGTAAATATATTTCTTATAATGGGAGATTGAAATTTTTGATAAAACATTTTATTATGAAATGATGAAAACCCCTTTTAATATTTTGAAATGCCTTTTTTGAAAACACTCATCATAAAAAGAGAATTAAAATCACATTAAAAATAATAAATTAGAAAAAAAAAAATTTTTATGAGATAAAAAATAATTTATTTTCCAAAAAAGTGATAACATTGGTGAGATGAGGAAAATAAGGACATAAAAGTGAAATCTTCATTAATGAAAATGTAAATCATTCTAAACATTGCCATAATTTTATGGGGAAGAAATTCATCAAGGATGTAGATTTGAATAAAAAATTTAATTTTTTCTATAAAGAAATATAATTTTAAAAATAAAATTATAAGGTGAAAGAAACCAATCATTTACGAAAGAAGTTCAATATGAAACATTATAACTCAATGAAAGGGGGTCAGATTTAACAAAATACCATACAAATTTGTTATTTTTTGAGGTGTAAACCCATGAAATGTATAAAAAATTGGATTTGTAAATATATTTAATTTCATTAATAAAATGATAAAAAAAACAAATGCGAAGTATATAAACCACAACAAATTAAAAAGGTGATGAATATTTCAAAAGTCTCAAAGACCAAAAATTTAGATGATAATCCCTTACCTTATATTCCCTCTTAGTCGAACATAATATCACTTCATTTATAAAATGAATAACTACCATAATAAATTATTTTAAAACCTTATTCAAATCTATCACCTTTTATATATTTTAATTATAATAATTTATTATACATTCACCAGTTAGATATAGTACATTTTCATCAACAAATGATTGTATTTTTAATTATATTTTCACTTGATTTGTAATATCGATGTCTATCTCCATTCTTTAATAATAAGTTAATAATTCATATATTATTTAATCAATTTTACTTATTTTTTTAATGAATTATACAGATAAAATTTCATTCCCTTATAGTTTTAGTAACGATTCATGTAGATAAAATTGGTGGTTTTCTTGTTTCGATAATATTTAAGGAACAAAGAGTGATATATTAATAAAAAGTTAAATATTAATATAAAATATTAATAACATTAAAAAATTATTTTAACATAAATTAATAATAATAAAAGCACTTAAGGTTTCATAATCATCCATGATATAAAATTATTACACTGTTAACCTATGTGGTTAACCCAACCCAATCAAGAACATGCTAAAATTGATGGGTGAGTAATGATTAGAAAGTGATTATTTTGGAATAATATAATTATTAAATAATAATTATGGTATTATTTTTATTCTATTAATATTTTTATTCATATTTTAATATAGTTAGATAATAAATAAAATTCTATTGTGATGGAAAATAAAATATGTCACTCCATGGAGGTGGTAGTCATGGTAGTTTTCACATACACACAGATGATGTTTAAAGTTTTAATAGAATGGTATAAGGGTAGGAAATGGATCACATTATAAATAATATTAATAATTATATAAATATCATCTTAATACACTAAATAAACTTGTATAACCATCCATTTTAGCTGGTCATAAAAAACACACCATGTTGCTTATGGAGGTGGTAGTCTGCATGTAATATATGTTGCGTTTTCATTTTTCGAATTGTAGGGAAGAAGGTAGAAAATTTTTATACCATAAACATAATGAAATTTTAATATAATAATTATAATGATTTAATCATGTCAACATGGGTAAATTATATTTGGATAAGTAAGAAGATGAAAGAAAGGAAATGAAATAAAAGAGTAATTGAGAAATTTATCTTACTCCTTGAGAGAACGTCTTTGAAAAATGGATCAATAATTTTAATGATAGTATTTCAAGAGGAACCAAACATCTAGATTCAATTAGATACCTTACAGAAGTAAATTTCTTCTGCTTAAATATTTCTTTTCACAGTGGTAGGTTTTGTACCACCCATTCCTTTTTGTATTGGGAATGTAACCACCTTCCGCAACATTGACCTACTAGTGTCAATGAACTTCCTCGCCTCTCCCTTCCTCTATTTTCTTATCAGAAAAGTAGATATGTGAATTGGTGATGTGGGGGAGGAGGCTTCGATTTCTGTCCATCAGATTTCCCAGGAGTGTTTCTCCCTCAGCTGTCCCAGGCCCCGTGACGATGTTGTCACTGATGAATACTTCTCGGTTCTTGGTGAGGTCTCATACACCGTCGGTATGCTTTTCATTCCTTGCGGTGTACCATTTTTTGGTCCTTGCATTGTGGTTATATTTATGGGATAAAGTCCCTTGAGAGGTTTTGTTGACCCCAACGATGGTGTTTTCCTGTTAAAGTCCCAAGTCACCACAGGCTTGCTCTGATAGTGCATTCTACTGCGCCTATCCATGTCAGATCTAGAGCAATGACAACATAGAGGTTTTGGGTTACATGGTTAGATAGTAAATTGAATTCTAGGTATCCATATTTCAAATTGTTCTCTTCATTGGATTTGGCTTTTGTCTCACCATGAGGTTAACATTTGGAGCCCTCGACCATTCATTTCCTTTCCCTGACCTCAAGTTAATCTGCTCCTCTCTTGGTCAGACCCGAAGCAATGGTTTCATAGAAGTTTTGGGTTTTTTGGCTTGGTGGACAATGGTGCTTCTTGCATGGTCTATATAGAATTATTTTTTATGGTGATTTTATTCTCATCCCCTTGATGAGGGATTATTTCAGAGGTGGCATCGACATGGTGAATGAAAATGTTTCTCTTTGTTTTTTGTATTTATTCCTCATTTTCTTGGTAAAATCATGTGTTATTCTACTCTAGCAGTTGATCTGGTTGATTACTATTCAATTAAGGTTCCTATTTAGGTTTTTGGTTTGATCATATTTGTTTTGGTGGTTGACATCGGTGATGTTCACAATGGTGCCATGCCAATGATCTATACATTATATTGAGGTCTCCGACGATATGGTGTGGTGGTTGAACGATGATGACAATGATGGTGATATAATAATGATGATTACTATAGGAAATCATGAAATTAATTTTCAATGACAAGTCTTATGACTTAAGTGAATACTAGATGAGATATTCTTGGGTTATGTGTTCTCTTTTTGAGATTTGAAATTTGAACTTTTTTTGGGATTTCTTTTTTTTTGGTTCCCACATGACAAAAAAAGTGACCTTCAGAAAATAAAATAAAAATATAAATTTCACGTAGTAAATAAAGGATTGGGGGAGGGTTTGAGTTCTATAAATCCTTAAACATACTTTTTTTACATAGGTTTTAACATGATTTTATGAAAAGTAGTCTAATATTTTTCCAGTTTTAATATTTTTGGTTTTTATAGTGACAACTAATATTTACCTATGTAATTTAATTTTATTTCCTAAAAACAAAATAGTACTTATTCCTTAATTTAGATGTAATATTTACAAATATTTAATTCATTTTTCAATAAAAATTATTTTGGTGAAAAAACTAATTTAAATATTTTCGCACACAACATGTAAAAACAATTTTTAGAAAAAGTATATTTTTATGCTTAAAAATTATGATTAAGATATGATTATAAATTTCATTAATTTATATGAAATTAATTAGTTTATTATAAACCAAATAGTCTTTATATGTCTTTAAAAAATAATCCAAAACCAAATTCAACCTTGTGGATGCTTTGTTAAAAGAAGACAAAAAATTGTTTTTATTAGAGTAAAAATTTCTTATGTTTCGAAAGAGGATAAACATTGTGTTTATAAATTTGAAATTGTATTTGTAAATAAATTATTTCAATTTATAATTATATATTTTTTATATAAATATTTTTTAATAAAAGTAAAAATCATTTTTATGTTAACAAAATGTCATAAAAGTGATTGTATTTGCAAAATTGGTATTTTTCATTATTCACCAAAAAATATACCTTTTCAAAAAAATATAAAAAATTAATATTAAGATAATTTTGATATTCTAAATTCAATAATTCATTTAATTTAAAAAAATTAAAAATATAAATTTTATAAATCCTACATTTTAAATGAAAATACAACAAGACAATTTTATATTAAAAATGATGCATCCAAGTGTTATTATTATTATTATTTCATATTAGTTTATAATTTAAATAATATTAATATATTAGTTCATTTATTAAATTATTTTAAAAGTTTTATATTTAATTTACTATGGAAAAAAATAACACTTTAAAAAACAATAATTTTAGAAAGAATAATCCTTTTTATATTAAACTATATTAATTATTTATCCTCTAAGTGTATGTAATTATAGTTAAGTGATATATTTTAATTTACTAGATATTTCATTATTATTATAATTTTATTAATAATATTCATCTAGTATTTTGTGACTCATTTTAGTTAAGCATTTTTATGGAGAAACATATAAAACACATTAGATATATTTAAAGTAATGATATATAGTTAACATTTAGGGCATTAAATTCCCCCTAAAATAAATTACACAATCACAATTTTAATTACTACTCATAAATGAAATAGTTATGGGTGTACATAATTTAAACATGAATAAATATTTTATTTACAATGAGGTTTTAACCTTAGTAACTCGGGTAAATCTAGGAAACTTGTCTATTCCTTTATATAGACATATCACAATATTGATATTCATCGCAACTATAACAAACCATATTTTATTACACCTTAATTCATGATTTATTATATAAATATACAATTAATAAAACCCTAAAAGATCGTGAGTCCTTGTTAATTTTGTATATTAGGTAGATACAACATTAACTTGAAACATGGGTAAAACATCATTATTTAAAAATTCTGAAACATGCCCTTAATTTCCTTGGATATTCTAAAATTTTAAGGGATAACCTCATATGTACATAAGAAAGGGGTGAGATATAAAGATCAATAATGAAATAAAAAAAGAATATACTAAGGTAAATAACTATATGTGATCCAATATTCATATCAATGTGACATAAGAGGGGTGAGAATCATAATCTTGAACAATAAGGCATATTATAACATGATAATGTAAAGGTAAAATTCGAATGTGGAAACAATTTAAAACATGAATAAAAATAATTAAAGGATAAACACCAAGAAATTTTAACACAATGTGATTAGGATAAACTACAATGCACCATACATTTAATCTCATGAGATAAAAGCATTATCCAATGCATTGGAGGGATATATAATCTTGGGCCCACCCGTCACTTTCATATCATTAACAAGCATATGTGTTACATATATATCATATGAAATAAGGATTAATTTAATCAATTTTAAGCTAAATATGAAGAATTTTAGGCCATATAAATGTAAATCCTAAATCAATGTATGATAGGTAAAACTAGGTGAACACAGTTAAGTAGAAATAGAGATGGGTATTCACTACACAAATGCTTGGCATAGAAATTCATAGTATAGTTTCAACAACATAACAGGTGTACATAAAGGTTTATATAATTATTGAATGAGAGAGAAAGAGGTATCTCATTATATGTGAATCATAATGAAATTAAGATTTGTTTATAAAAGAAATTCCAAATTGAAAAAGTGAAAACAAAAGTCATTATATAAAGGATGTGCTTGAATAAAAAGGACAAGGAGATAGTCTCTTACCATGAGAGGGTGATTCTAAATGATTGGGAGGAGCTTTTGGAGAACATGGGGGAAATATTAGAGGGATATAGATAGGTAATGGTAGATTAATTTCACGATATAATTTTTTTTGAGTGAAGATTAATTGGAGGGTGTGTAGGTTTGTTTTGAAAAAGAGAGGGGAATTATTTATTAATTTTCAAATTTAGGTTATGGTATCTATATGATAAAGTAATAAAAAAATAATCCATTGCATGGCTTTTCCTGTCGTTTATACCAAATTAGAGTCTTTTTCATTATTTTACATGTTTAATAAGTGATCTCATAAAAATAATACCCTTGGTGATGTGGATATGAGTCATGTTTATAAATAATCGATTTAAAAACCATAATATATAATATATATTTTTAAAAATTAATTAAGGATTTATAAAATTAATAAAAAAAAATACAAAGTTATTTTAAAGTGTAAATATAATTTTGTTTTTGGATATGTTTCATGGAATATATTAATTCACTTTTGGGTGATTCTGATGTCATAATACACACTGTATATTTTAGGTATATTTAATTTTAACTAAAAAAATTGATTATATCTTTAAATTAGGATAAATTCACCATTGGATAATTCTATTGTATTTATTTCAAAGAAATATTTATTTTATCAAAATAATTCTCTATGCATTAATATTTACACTTTTGAAAAAAAATTCCACATTTATTGAAAAATACCGGTTTTTTGATAATAACAGTTTTTTGAACCTTATAAAAATTATTTTTTACCTCATAAAATAATATTATCACTTATATTTAATAAATAGTTTTTAATAATAATTTTATACTGAAATATCATTTATTTCAAAAATTGTTGAGCTCATTAAAATTTAGTTCATTGATTAAAACTATACATTTCCCAAAAATACAATTTGTGTTTCATCCTATAGAAATTTTCTTTTATCAAACTCATCATCTAATAATTGAAAAAATTAATATTAAAAATGGATAAATATTATAATAGTATCATTAAAATTAAAATATATAAATTCATACTTTTAGGGTCTAGATACATAACCCTTTATAACACCATCGAATGCCCTAAGGGAAAGGTGTGTATTGGTGAGATTTCTATGGGGGTTTTCGGTGAACATATTTTGGACCATGATCTCTATGATATTGAACATATCCCATAAATATTTTCTCTAATGATTTAATTTTGGAATTCCAACTTGGGCTTGGTCAATGGAAAATCCATGTGATGTTATCTCCCTCAGAAGCTCTGATAAATGTGCTTCATAGGGTCCAATCTTATGGGACAAGACCATCTTTTCTTCCATATTTTCCAATTGTAATTTATGATAACCCTTTATATATAATAGTCATATTATCACTATTCAACTTATATATTATCAAAAGTGATGACACTTTATGGTATGTTAAATATGATAGGATATAACGTTCCAAAATAACCAAAGTAGTACATGTTTTCTCTATAACTATATTACTTATTAATTCTTCTAAACATTTAAAAAAGTAGATTCATATATAAAAGTTCTGATTTTTACACAAACCTTTTACATTAAATAATCATAAATATGTGTTAATACCTATATAATAGAATAAATTTTCCTAGAGAGTTAATAGTCAACCTTGTAGTGATAAATGATCATAAGTTTTTTGAGATATAAAATATGATTTATTTATTTTTTTAATATAAAGTATGTTTGGAGATAACCAATACATTCGAAAAATCACATAAAATTAATCTAAATAAAGGATAATAATGATTTAATAAATAATATTCTTACAAATATAAACTTGGGATACAAAAATCATAGATGTTTTATATTCGAAAATTTAATTTTGTGGTGTTGATTTAATTCTTTCAAAAAAATTCCTTGATATACTAGAGTTGATAAAAAAATGGATTGGAGGATAAGTTTCACTAGATTATCATTTTAAAATTTAGTTTTATTTATTACAAAATAATTTCCTTTGTTCTATTGTATTAGGATGTGGATAATGTCTATTATCCTTATTGTCCCTTGGATTAGTGCATCAATTTTCGTAATTCTCAAAATACATACTTTTGATGCATTGGACATTCTTTCAATCTTTCACATAGATCAAATTCATTTCCCTAGATTGAAAATCCTAATCTTAATAGTCAATATATCTATACTTGAAACATTTTCTTGTTCCTTTGAGACATTCCCTTTGTGTTTTTCTATATTTTTTTATATTTAATAAGTTGAATCTTTTTTCCTTATTCATATTTATCACAAAATATTTTATGAAACTCCATCTCTCTCTTATTTGGTGTTTTATGATGTTTGGAATGAACAAATTTGTTAATCATAACTTTATATAGTTGGGTCAGAATAACTATATGATTATTAACACCAGATTATATTAAAATTTGTTGTTAAATGGCACAATAACTACATTTTACATTGCATATATTGTTAACATAGATTGTTCTTACTCCAAACATTACCTAAATAAAGTAAAGCAATATATCATAATACTTAATTAAATATTTTTATGAAAAATAAAAAAATTAACTTAGAAGTAATAAATCATAAATGACATATGTACCATAACTTATACATTTCTAGGTTTCAATCTTAGTTATTCATTATCTATCTCATATTAGGTTCTCTAACCGTACCATAAATATATGCTCAAATACTTCATATATTTTTTAAAATAGTATATGAATCACCAAAGTTTATCGCCCAGGAGTATAAAACATGGGGTACATTTATGCCTCTTTTTTATGAAACATATGAAGAATGAGTTAATAGCCAACCTACATTTTTAGGGTTATTACCCCTAACCGAATCTATAATAGATCTTGTATCCACTTATAGTATTCAAAAAAGTATTCCATTTTTAACAAACCACAAACTCATTACTTTACAAAATCCTTAGGATTTTATCATGTACATATACTTATTACTTGGGTTTTCACTAATGTTATTTCATCTCAATCCCCCAAAATAACTAAACTAAACCTAAAAAATAACAAAACATTTATTTAATACTAGATAAAGTCCCTTAGACCCACAATCATTAAACTATTTCTAAAAACACATACATTACACAAAGACTGTGATACATAGTGTGTTTCAAAATATTTAGAACTGAAGGTTTAGTGTATTTTAAGACTAGAAACATCAGTAGATCATTTTACAATATCTGTGAAAATTTCTCCACAATCAAACCACACTGCACACCATTATAGACTCATAATAGATTATACTCATCTTTATAACCTAGGTAATAGAAAACATAAGAAAGGGGTGAGATCAAATGATAAATAAATAAAAAATTAGGATTATTTAATCAAGGGTTTTATTATAATTATATGAGAAAAATATTATCATGGTAGAAATATCTTATTAAAAATAAAATGGAACAACAATATTTTTCCACAGTTCAAGATAATGGGACTTTTAATCTCCAATGGACAAACAATTACCATAACATAAGAGTAAAAAAATGAGGTAATAAGCACGATCCATGGGTTATAATCATAGGAATATGACATAAATATGTGTAAAGGAATAATAATGTACCATGGGGTTTGCATAAGTATATAAAATATTTTGAACAAATATACCCACTTCATATCCACACAAAAAACACTTGAACAAAAATCCATCCACATGAAATTAACTAAAAAACTTAAGAAAAATGTTACCCATATTACTATAATGAAACAACTTGTAAACAAATCTACCCAAATCATGTTTACACGGAACAATTGTGAAAAAATAGACCAACATCACATTCAAACAATTTTTTTTTAAAAATGGTCCCACATAATGTTTAAACGGATTTTTTTGAAAAAAGGTACCACCATCCTGTTCAAATGGATTTGTTTTTGAAAAAATATACCCACCTCATGTTCACACAAAATGTTATCATCTCATGTGATATTATACCTTAACCAATGCATTGGAGGGTGATAAATCACCACCACTCATCATCATATGAATAATCTATACACATGTGAACCAATGGATCATGAAAACGTTTACATTTAAAACATCAAATAATTTACACAGGGAAAAGAGAGGGGTTTTAAAGAAAACATCAAAAAAAATTCATAATCCATCCATAGAAATATGGTGGATGGATTTATAATAAAAAATCACCTGTTTAGTAAAATAATCTTGTAAGGAGTTTGAAATAATTGGAAAATACCTTCATAAGACTAACACTTTGAATGATACCGCGTAAAAATGGATCAAGAATTAGAGGGTTTGTTACAACATGTTTAAACCCCAAAAAGAAAAACATTTTTAGGTAATTTATTTGTATAATAATTTTAATAATTTATTAATTAATATATACTTTTGAGATAAATATGAAAATTTATAGAAAACCATAATATGATTTTAGGAAAACACTTTTTAAATTTTAATAAAATATGAAATCACATATCATTTTTAAATGTCATTTTTAATAAGGTGAAGTGTTTTTAAACACATAATTATAAAAACAATATTTAGTAATATATCTGTAACATCCCATATAAGTAGATAATTATGGATTTTCATATCTATTTCTATTTATGAATTATATAGTGTTTTAAAGGCTTAAAATGAGAATAAATTAAATCTTAAGCATAGAATACTCAAATATTTTTAAAAGATTATTTTACTGCCTTTTAATGGAAAACCATTTTTAAATAAAACTTTTGACAATTTTATAAGCTATATTTTTCAAAATAAACTTTTTTTTATTGTTGGGACATTGAAACTTACCTTGGGTTAATTTTTGGTATTTTTCTGACAATGTTCATTTTTTAATGAATATTGAAAAATACTGCATTTTACATCAAAACTGCGTTTTCATCTAATTTAATAATATGGTTAGATTATATTTTTAATTGGTCATAAAGTGTAATTAGAATATATTGTTACAATTTAATCCAATGTTGGTCATTAAAATTAATTTCACTTTGGAATTGGGCATAAACAAGTGCCAAACTTTTCATAGATATTGTTTCAAAAAACCCGCTATTTGTTTTGACAACGGGAATTATTTTTAAAATAATTATTGAAATTTATATGTTTGGAATATGGTAAAATGGATTCCATATTTGGAATCATAAGGACCAAATTATTTAACTAATACTCTTTTGTTTTTGGACATTATGAATAGTAACGCCAGTAATTATCTTTAATTATCATGATTAATTAGTAATCTGGTAGTTAAGGATAATAAAATGATATCATAATAATAACAAATGACCCCAAAATGTGTCCTAATGATACTTTTTGTGTCATCTCCTACCATGGTATGCCTTGTGCCAAACTATGGGACCCCATGGAATCACTTTTGGGTGAAAGTGACACTTTATAATTTTATTTTTAATGAATGGAGAATATCACTAAAGTATGTATCACCAGAGTAAAACATTTTTAGTTTTCATTTTGTAAATGATATCTTAGACTATAAATATTCATTAGAAATATTAAACTATTTCCTACATCACAGTATTTGTTTTATAATTTTTAGACATTAAATAAATTAATTTATTTATGACACCATGATGATACAACGATTACCTCATTAATTAACTATTTAAATAAAATAAAAAGATAATGTAAACTCTAAGACATACACTTGTCAAATACCTATTGGATGAGTATATTTTTAACCCTTATCACCTTATCCTAGAAATATATCAATGTGGGACCTTTTAAATCTGAAACACATGTTAAAATAAAGTAACATTTCTTGGCTTTCCAAGAGTTCCCCTCCTCCCTCTTATAAAAGCCCCCCACCTCTACCTCTTTACCCACACTTCTAAAGCCATTGGATCGGCCAAACTCTGCTAATTTTATCTCTCTACATATTTCTCTTCATCCTAGAAGCCTTACCCTAGGAAGAAAGCTCTTTAAGAAACCCTTTTGGTTCAAACCAAGAAGAGTTACCCGATTTAAAGGTAAAGTCTTCTCTAATGTTATTTTGTTTTATTTTTCTTCTCCAACCCCTAAACACTTTTTATTCATTTATTTTGTTAAAACACCAGTATCTTCAATATACTAGGATGTTTTTATAAGAAGTATTCAAGATACACTTACACACACCTACATCTAATGGTTAAAGAACATACTGTTTCCGTGGATGGAGAATTTCTGCCTGACGAAACGATGATTGTTCAATATTATTCTAACACCTTAAAAGGTGGCCATTAAAATGTCACTATATACATATGATATATAATATGTTTATCTTTTCCTTAAGATTTTGTATTTTTCATTTATGACATACCTTTATGGTTTCCATTATGGGTAAACGCGATATCTACATTTTAGGAAGTGCGGACAACCTCCCCCTCAAAGTGAGTTGATTCATTAATTCCATATGTGGGACATATAAAGGATGGAGTTAATGATATTATATATGATATTATACTGGAATTATAATATACCTTTATATCATTACGATTCCATTCCATAAAATAAGAAATAGAAATTAACGTAGCATTCATGCGTACGTACGGCTTACCGTCTCCATGAACGATGCATTTCATTTCTTACCTCTAAATGTTATGTAATATTATAAATGCATGTATATACTGGATATATATGATATATATGATCTCAAGATAGTGAATATAATTCTGGATATAATGGATACATGAACAACTTATAATTATAAAGAGTTTATTTTTGACTCAAGTACCAATGATTGACAAAACGACCATTATTAACTTAAATAATTACATAGTGTTCATAACATGGTAATAAGTGATATAAAAGAAATAATGAACTTAAAAAAAGTTCTTAAACAAGTATAAATTAACTCAATTTTATTATTTAGTAGATTAAAGAATGATCAATTCAAGTTGGACATGAGGTATGGGACTTCATCTCAATCTCTTTCTGTTGAAGCATATTTTGTTTTATACACATCGTTCTTTTATAAGGTGTATAAACCCCATTAACTTTTACATTTATTAGAAAGGAATCTTATTTATATGATGTGTTTTACTAAATGAAAAAAGGGAATGTTTTTGTTGTATGTTTGCGGCGACAACGACTTCTCCGCCGCCGTGACAATTACTTTAGTTTCAGCATCCTCTACAAGACATAACTTTTTTTAAATGAAAAAATAAATACCATTTTTTACTTTTCTTTTATTTTGGTATTGAAAATGGTTTTTATAATGTTTTTATTATATTAATGTGTTATTTATATCTTGTGATTGAAATGTGGAAATGTTATGTTTCCTTTATGCATGTTTTATATGATACGATTATGTTATGGTTCTTGGGCATTGTTTATGAAGACGGGTGGTTCCATGATAAACTAAGGGTGGGTGAGCCCGATATAGCTTTAAAATGAATTGGGTAACACTAAGGGGTTAAAAGTTAAGGTTTCTCTGAAGATATTTTGGGAATATAATGTGATGGGTATTACAAACGTAACCATGAGGGTTACTCCCTACGTAGGAATGTTATGAATGCCTCAAGTTACCTTTACGTATTATGATTTCTATGATTTACTCATGATTTGATGAGGTATGTTAATGTGCTTATGTTTTATGAGTAAAGTATGTTTTCATTAATTCTTATGTATACATGGACTGATGTTTTCATACCATATTTTTATATAACTTATTGAGATTTTTATGCTGATCCCAAGTTTTTTAAATGTTTTTCACAGGTCAAGGGAAAGGTACATGATGTGATGATAGTTCCAAGTAAGTGTAATGAAAGAATCCATGTTTTGTTTTAAATATGTTTCCATTTATGGGAAAAAATAATATTGTATTTTATGTAATCGCCCTGTTTAAATATGGAATTTAATGCATGTTCTATGATCTAATTCTCTAAAACTCGAAACCTGAAAAGATCCTCAATGTGTATTATTGTAATAACTCAATATTAAGTAATGTTTAAGGCTGGGGCCTTATAGTTGGTATAAGAGGTCATCTTAGATAACTTTAGGAGTTATAATTCTATTAGATGATTATCCAAAAATATTTATTTATGGTCAAATTGAAATGATATAGAATTTGAAGATTACCATGTTGCTTCATCTAAGACATGTTTGTTTAGAATGGTTTTCTGTAGAGGAAATAGGGAAGCAGTGCTAGGAAGGCATATAGAAGGAAATGAACTTCTGAATCAGCATCCTGAGATGTTCATAATTGGAATTTAATAGTTTGTTGCAGTTATGGCACAATTGACTCAAGTGATAAATGTTGGTGGTATCCATGCATGAGATCAGCCAGATCAACCGCAGAGGAACATGTCAGTGGTGGAACATTTCATGAGGCAACATCCCCCATCATTCAGAGGACCATCTTACCCTGTGCTAGTTGAAGGGTGGATTAAATTACTGGAAAAGATTTTCAATGTCATGGGGTGTTCAGAAAATCAAAAGGTTAGTCCTGTAATTTATCGTTTGGAGGGAGAAGTAGATCAGTGGTGGTCAATGGTTAAAAATATCAGGGACGCTGATGAGATTGATGCTCTCGACTAGGAAGAATTCAAAGGTTTGTTTCCTGAGAAGTATTTTCCGAAGGATGTTCGACTTAGGATGGAAAAACAATTCTTGGAATTGAGGCAAGAGGATGAATCAGTGGATGCTTATGAAGAAAGGTTCACTCGAATGGAAAGGTATGCTCCAAATTTTATCCGAGACCTTGATAGTAAAATCAATCGTTTTTTACTCAAGATTAAATCCAAAATATCAAAGGGATTTAGCTTCTCGTGAGTTCAGGAGTTATGAAAATCTTGTTCGATGTGCTGAGAAGGTCGAAATGGAGTTTACCGATGATCAAGTGTTCTATAACATCCAACAGAAGAAGATACCGAGGTGGTACGAGAAAGGGAGGAATTCTTCAAAAAGGTATGATGGTAAGAAAACTAAGTTTCCAGTTTGTGATAAATGTGGTAAAAAACATGATAGGGAATGTCTTTTGAATTATGTAAAGTGCTGTCGATGTGGTAATATGGGACATAAGGCTCGTGATTGCACTAGAAAAGATCAAGGTGATGGTAAGACCAAATTTGATTTACAGTTAGTGAACTTTTTTAAGTGCAATGAGATGGGTTACTATGCAAACGAGTGTCCGACAAAGAGCTCGAGCGATGGAAAGTAGTTAGACTACAAGCAGAAAGGGGTGGTGAAATACTTTGCAACTACTTAAGCAGATATTGGGCCATCAAATGAAGTTGTATCAGGTACATTTTTTGTTTTTTCAGATTATGCCAGTGTGTTGTTTGATCCAGGGTCTACACATTCCTTCATCTCTGAAAACTTTTCTAGTAAATTGGGAATACCATCTCAGGAAATGACTCTTGAAATTGTGGTAAAAACACCTGGGGGAAATATTGAGGCAAAAAGAATTTATAAGAGTCCTCATATACTTATCCGTGGAAAGAACCTACTTGAAAACCTTATTGTTTTACCTCTAGTAGAGTTTGATGTTATCCTAGGTATGGATTGGCTCTCTATTTACCATGCTAAGATTGAATATAAAGCTAAAGAAGTTTCTTTTCAGAAAGACTTTCCGTTTTTGTACAAGAATAAACCCTTACTATTGATAACATATCAAGAGGCTGAAAAACGTGTAAAATATGGAAATGAATGTTACCTTACACATATTGTTGAAAACAAAGGAACTGTTCAGATTAATGATGTGCTAGTGGTAAATGAGTATCCTAATGTTTTTCTTGATGAGTTTCCTGGAATAATACCAGATCGGGAAGTTGAATTTACTGTTGACTTAGTTCCTGATGCTAAACCAATTTCAAAACCCCTTATCGAATAGCTCAAATTGAACTTTTAGAGTTGAAGGAGCAATTGTAAGATTTCTTAGAGAAAGGTTCCATTCGACCTAGAACATCACCATGGGGTGCTCCTGTCTTATTTGTTAAAAATAAAGATGGTTCAATGAGTCTTTGCATTGATTATAGAGCCTTGAATAACATCACTATTAAGAACAAATATCCTTTGCCTCATATCGATGAATTGTTTAATCAGATCCAGGGAGCTCAGTATTTTTCAAAGATTAACCTGAGATCGGGGTAATATTAGTTGAAGGTAAAGGAAGAAGATGTTCCGAAGACCTCATTTCATACAAGATATGGCCATTATGAATTTGTAGTAATGCCTTTTGGGTTAACCAATGCACCTACTGTATTCATGGACCTTATGAATTGAATTTTCCATGATTTCTTGGATAAGTTTGTGGTTGTTTTCATTGATGATATTTTGGTGTTTTCTAAAATTAAAAAGGAGCATGAAAGTCATTTAAGGGTTATTTTTCAAACCTTAAAATAATAGAAATTATATGGGAAATTCAGAACGTTTGAGTTTTTGTTGCAACAAATTTCTTTCCTTGGTCACATTGTTTCTAAAGATGGAATAACTGTTGATCCTACAAAAACAAAGGTTATGGAAGAATGGCCAAGACCCACAAATGTAACTGGTATTCGTAGTTTTCTTGTTTTTTCAGGCTATTACCGAAGGTTTTTTAGAAAATTTTTCCAGTTATCTAGTCCAATGACTAAGCTAACACGGAAGGGTGTTAAGTTTATCTGGACAAAAGAATGCGATGATTTTTTTTCAGGAACTGAAAAGAAGATTGGTGAATGCTCCAGTTTTGGCACTACCTTCCAGGAATGGGGAGTTTGTTATCTACAATGATCCTTCATTGAGAGGAATTGGTTGCATCTTAATGCAGAATGAATAGGTAATTTCTTATGCTTCACGGCAGTCAAAAACTCATGAGGTAAATTACCCTACACATGATTTGGAATTAGCTGCTGTTTTTTTCACATTAAAAATTTGGAGGCATCATTTGTATGGTGTAAAGTGTGAAATATATACTGATCACAAAAGTTTAATGTATATATTCACTCAGAAAGAATTGAACATGAGACATAGGAGATGGCTAGAATTAATCAAGGATTATGATTGTACAATTCATTACCATACAAGAAAAGAAAATAAAGTGGCCGATGCCTTGTGTCGAAAAATTAATGCTTCATTAACCATGTTACATTTGGAACAGGATCCTTTGGTTAAGGATTTGATGAAATTTGGCATAGAAGTTGTTGGTATAGGACTTACTTCTGTTTTGTTTTAGGTATCCGTGAAATCTTCTCCATCAGACAGAATTAAGCAAGCACAGAAGAAAGACTGTGAGCTGTAGAAAAGGGTAGATCTGGTTAAGAAAGGTAAGTTTCCTTAATTCAACATTGATAATGATTGTGTTTTGTGATTTGGGAAGAGATTGTCTGTGCCTTGTGATTCATAGTTGAAGAGAGAGTTGTTATGTGAAGCTCATAGTTCTCTATTTTCAGTTCATCCAGGTAGTACAAAGATGTATAGAGATCTTCGAGAGTATTACTGGTGGGACGGAATGAAAAGAGATATTGCTGATTTTACTGTGAAGTGTTTGGATTGTCAACAGGTTAAAGCAAAGTGTCAGTTACTAAAAGGGATGCTTCAGCCTTTACCAGTTCCATAGTGGAAATGGGAGAATATATCCATGGGCTTCGTTGTGGGATTGCCAAAGACACCTTTAGGTAATAATGCAATCTGGGTTATTGTTGATCTCTTGAATAAATCTTCTCATTTTGTTACTATATGAGATACTTTTTCCCAAGATCAACTTTCTCATTTGTATCTTAAAGAGATAGGTAGGTTACATGGAGTTCCCCTCTCCATTTTATCTGATCGTGATCCCAGGTATACTTCTAACTTTTGGAAAGGCCTTCAGAAGTCATTGGGTACTGAATTAAATTTTTGTATATATTTTAATCCTCAATCAGATGGAAAGTTAGAATGAACAATTCATACTTTAGATGATATGCTACAAGCTTGTTCGATGGATTATCAGGGAAGTTGGGACCAACATCTTTCTTTGGTTGAGTTTTCTTGTAATAACAGTTTTCATTCCAGTATACAGATGACACCATTTGAGTCATTATATGGGAAGCGGTATTGAACCCCATATTTTTGGAATGATGTGGGTGAAAGGAAGCTGATGGGACTGGAATTGGTATAAGAGTTGGTAGAAAAATTTCAGCTGATACAAGAGACACATGAGAACATCTCAGAGCAGACTGAAAAGTTATTCAGACAACAGGAGGACAAATCTCCCTTTTGAGGTAGGTGATCATGTCTTCCTAAAAGTTTTACCATGGAAAGTGTGATGCAATTTGGTAATAAAGGAAAGCTGAGTCCATGGTTCATTGGACCATATGAAATTTTGGAGAGAGTTGGATCAGTTTCTTACCGAGTGGCTTTACCCCCAAGTTTATCTCAGGTACACAATGTTTTTCATGTTCCAATGTTAAAGAAGTACATGCCAGATCCATCTCATGTTTTGAGTCTAGAGGTAGTTTAGCTGGAAGAGAATCTATCTTATGATGAACAACCCGTCTAGATTCTTGACCACATGGAGCAATTGTTGCGGAATAAGGTGATTCATCATGTAAAGGTTTTGTAAAAAAACCACATGATTGAAGAGGCAACATGGGAATCTAAAAATGCAATGAGGGATATATACCCCCACTTATTAGATAAGTAAATAAATTGCGGGGACACAATTTTCTAAAGGGGGAAGGATTTAATATCCCATGTAAGTAAAGAATTATGGATTTTCATTTCTATGTATATTTATGAATTATAATGTGTTTTAAAGGCTTAAAATGAGAATAAATCCAATCTTAAGCATATAATACTCTTATATTTTTAAAAGATTATTTTACTGCCTTTTGATGGAAAACCAATTTCTAAATCAAACTTTTGACAATTTTATATGCTCTATTTGTCAAAATAAAATTATTCTTTATGATTGGGACATTGAAATTTACCTTGGGTTAATTTTTGGTATTTTTCTGACAATGTTCATTTTTTAATGAATAGTGAAAAATACTGCATTTTACATCAAAACTGTTTTTTCATCTAATTTAATAATATGATTAGATTATATTTTTAATTAGTCTTAAAGTGTAATTAGAATATATTTTTACAGTTTAATCCAATGGTGTTCATTAGAATAAATTTTACTTTGGAATTTGGGATAAACAAGTGCCAAACGTTTCATAGATATTGTTTCAAAAAACCCGATATTTGTTTTGACAATGGGAATTATTTTTAAATTTATTATTGAAATTTATATGTTTGGAATTTGGTAAAATGGATTCCATATTTGGAATCAGAAGGCCCAAATTATTTAATTAAGACTCTTTTTTTGGACATTATGAATAGTAATGATGGTAATTATCTTTAATTATCGTGATTAATTAGTAATCAGGTAGTTAAGGATAATAAAATAATATCATAATAATAACAAATGACCCCAAAATGTGTCCTAATGCTACGGGTTGTGTCATGTCCGACCATGGGATTCCTTGTACCAACGTTTGGGACCTCATGGAATCACTTTTGGGTGAAAGTGACACTTTATCATTTTATTTTTAATGAAAGGAGAATATCACTAAAGAATGTATCACCCGAGTAAAAAAAATTTAGTTTTGTCTGTGTAAATGATATCTTAGAATATAAATATTCATTGGAAATCTATATATATTTTCTACATCATAGTTTTTTTTTATAATTTTCAAACATTAAATAAATTAATTTATTTATGACACCATGATGTTACAACGATTAACTCATTAATTAACGATTTAAATAAAATGAAAAGATAATGTAAAATACAAGACTTACAATTGTCAAATACCAATTGGATGAGTATATGTAAAACCCTTATCACCTTATCCTCGAATTATATCAATGTGGGACCTTTTAAATCCGAAACACATGTTAAAATAATGTAACATTTCTTGTCTTTCCAAGAGTGCCCCTCCTCCCTCTTATAAAAGGCCCCCACCTCTACCTCCTTACACACACTTCTCAAGCCATTGGATCGGCCAAACTCTGCCTATGTTATCACTACACATACCTCTCTTCATCCTAGAATCCTTACCTTAGGCATAGAGATCTTCAAGAAACCCTTTTGTTTCAAAGCAAGAGGAGTAACCCGATTTAAAGGTAAAGTCTTCTCTAATGTTATTTTGTTTTATATTTCTTCTCTGACCCCCTAAACACTTTCTATTCATTTATTTTGTAAAATAACCAGTATCTACAATATAGTAGGACGTTTTTATAAAAATTATTCGAGCTACACTTACACACTCTTACATCGAATGGTTAAAGAACATATTGTTTCGGTGGATGGTGAATTTCTACCTCACGAAACGAGGATTTTTCAATATTCTTCTACAACCATCAAAGGTGGCCATTAAGATGTAACTATATTTATATATAATATATAATATGTTTATGTTTTCCTTAAGCTTTTGTATTTTCCATTTATGGCATACCTTTATGGGTTCCATTATGGGTAAACACGATATCTTCGTTTTAGGAAGTGCGAACTACCGCCCCCTCAAAGTGAGTTGATTCGTTAATGCCATATGTGGGATGTATAAAGGATGGAGTTAATGATATTATATGTGATATTATACTAGAATTATAATATACCTTTATATCATTATGATTCCATTCCATAAAATATGAAATAGAAATGAAAGTAGCGTTCATGCGTACGTACGGCTTACCGTCTCCATGAATGCTGCATTTCATTTCTTATCTCTAAATGTTATGTAATATTATAAATGCTTGTATATAATGGATATATATGATATATATTATATCTAAATCATGAATATAATTTTGGATATAATGGATACATGAACAACTTGTAATTATAAAGAGTTTATTTTTGAATCAAGTACCAATGATCGACAAAACGACCATTATTAACTTAAATAATTACATAGTGTTCATAACATGGTAATAAGTGATATAAAAGAAATAATGAAACTGAAAAAGGTTCTTAAGCAATTAGAAATTAACTCAAATTTATTATTTAGGAGATTAAAGAACGATCGAGTCAAGTCACACATGAGGTATGGGACTTCGTCTCAATCTCCTTTCATTGAGGCATATTTTGTTTTATAAACAACTTTCTTTTATACGGTGTATAAACCCCTTTGACTTTTAAGTTTATTCATAATGAATCTTTTTTATACGAAGTGTTTTACTAAATGACAAAAGGGAATGTTTTTGTCATACGTATGCGGCGACAATGACTTCTCCACTGCCGTGACCATTACTTGAGTTTCAGCTTCCTCTACAAGCGATAACTTTTTTTAAAATGAAAAAATATATACCATGTTTTACTTTTCTTTTATTTTGGTATTGAAAATGGTTTTGATAATTTTTTTTATTATATCAATGTGTTATTGATATCTTGTGATTGAAATGTGGAAATGTTATGTTTCCTTTATGCATGTTTTATGTGATATGATTATGTTATGGTTCTTGGGCATTGTTTATGAAGACAGGTGGTTCTGTGATAAACTAAGGGCGGGTGATCCTGATATAGCTCTCCAATATATTGGGTAACGCAAAGGGGTTAAACGTTAAGGTTTCTCTGAAGAGATTTAGGGAATATACTATGATGGGTATTCCAAACGTAACCATGATGGTTACTCCCTACGTAAGAACATTATGAATGACTCAAGTTACCTTTATGTCTTATGATTTCTATGATTTACTCATGATTTGATGAGGTATGTTAAAGTGCTTATGTTTTATGAGTAAAGTATGATTTCATTAAATCTTATGTATACATGGACTAATGTTTTCATTCCCTATTTTTATATAACTTACTGAGATTTTTATACTCATCCCAAGTTTTTGAAATGTTTTTCATAGGTCAAGGGAAAGGTACAGGATGTGATGATAGTGTCAAGGAAGTGTCATGAAAGAATCCATGTTTTGTTTTAAATATGTTTCCTTTGATAGGAAAAAAGAATACTATATTTTATGTAACCACCCTGTTTAAATTTGGATTGTAATGCATGTTTTATGATATAATTCTCTAAAACTCTAATCCTGAAAAGATCCTCAATGTGTATTCTTGTAATAACTCAAGATTAAGTAATGTTTAAGGCTGGGGACTTATAATATCCTCTAAATGTTATAATGTTTTTTAAATGGGAGTGTGGATATTAGGATAACACATTTTATTATGAAAGTATAAAAAACCTTTTTAATATTTTGAAATACCTTTGTCATAAAACCACATCATAAAAAGACTAATAAAACTAATTTTGAAAAGAATAAATAAAAATATATTAAGGATATATTATATATCACATAATTTGGTTTCCAAGAAATATAATATTGGTGGGAAGAGAAAAATATGGTAATGGAAGAGAAATGTTCATTGAAGAGTATGATAACCATTCTCAGCAATGTCATATTTTTATGGGGATGGAATTCATCAAGGGGAAAATTTTAAATGAAAAAATTAATTATTACTAGAGATAAATATATTTTTATATATAAAATATTAGGGTGGAAGAAACTAATAATATAAAAGATAAGTTCAAGATGAAACATTAAAACTATAATAAATGGGCTTAGTGTTAACAAAATCCCATATAGCTTCGTTATCTTGGGATTCATAATCCCATGAAAGGTATAATTTTTTAGGTAAATACCATTAATTTAATAAATATAATGATAAAAATATATACATGTTCATTTTTTACATAATAAAAAATTTTATAAATGCTGAATATGAAATAATTATAAAAGAATGAAAATTGAGATGAGAATCTAGGACCTTATATCATCATTTAGTCGAACACGCTCTAAAATCCTATATAAAAAACAACCATATTAATAACTTATTTAAAAAAAATATTTATATATATTACCTTTTATATTATTAAATTTCTATAATTTATTACAAATTTACATTTTAGTTATAGTTTATATACTTTATTGGATGTTTGTAATTTTAATTATTTCACACATGGTTGGTAATGTCGATGTCAATAACTATTTTTTGATACCAAGTTAATCATTACAATTTTACTTAAGGTATTGATATATATTTTTTATTACCACTTTTAAAGTTTAAATTTCATTCCATGAGGGTTTTGGTTACATTTATTATGGATGTAATCTGTGGTGTGCTTGTTTTGGTAATGTTTAATGAATAAAGGGAGGTATGTTAACATTATGTTAAATATTAATACAAAATTTACAAAAAATTAAACAAAACATTATTTTATAATTTATTTATATTAATACCAGTATTTATGGTTACGTATCCATCTTTGATATAAATTTATAGCATTGTTTCTGTAGGTGGCTAAATCAAATTAATTTAGAATATACACTAAATGATGGGTAAGTATGGTTTAAAATATGATTCTTTTGGAATAATATCATTATTATTTAATAATAATGATATTATTTATATAATTTAATCATATTAATAAAATTTTAAGATAGTTAGCTAATTAATAAAATACAATATATAAGAAAAATGAAATACATTACTACGTGGATGTGGTATTTCGCATGTACACATAGGTGATGTTTCCATTTTTCATAGAATGAGTGTTGGGTATGAAACGGTTTATATTTCATAGAATATTAATCAATATATAAATATATTTTAAATTCATTAAATAAAAATTAAAAAAATCCATATAATTGAGTTATGAAAAACAAATCATGCCACTTATGGAGGTGGTTGTCTCCACATAACACAAGTAACATTTTCTTTATTTGAATGGTTGGGAGGAAGGTAGAAAAGACTTATCCCATAAACATAAAAAATAATAATTATTACTATGATAATTATTTAATCATGTACACATGGTTATATTAGATTCATAGGAAATAGAATATAAAATAATGGAAATAAATGAAAAAGGATTAATTGCGAAGTTTTCCTTACTCATTGGAAGAACTCATTTAAAAAATGGATTTATTTTTTTAGAGGTTTTATTTTTAGAATAAAAGAACATATAAAAAATTTATAAGAATTTTATGGAGTTATTTTGGTATATTTTGGTCAAATATAGGAGGATTTGAGTGTAAGGAGAAGTGAGGCGATGATAGTGCCTTTTATATGGGAGAAGAGTGTCATTTTTATAATAATTTAAAAGTAATAGTCATTATTCAATGAAAGTGGTTCTGAAAGTGGGAAATAATTGACTAGGGTAAGGTTTAAGGTCCATTAATCCTCAAATATACATTTTACACCATAATTTTAACATTTTGAAGTCTTTTACTCTTATATTTGTTTTTTTTACTTGTATTATTTTTTGTTTTTATCATGGTAACTATTTTTTACCAAAGTAATTTAATTATAATTCCTAAAAATAAATTGGGAATTATTAAATAATTTTAAAATAATTTTTAAGAAATTAAATCCGTATTTTAAATAATATTAATAAGGGTGATAAAAATAAATTTTAATATTAACACACATAACATGTAAAAGCCCTTTTCTCGAAAAAGTGTATCTTTATAGTTAAATTTTTTGATTAAGATAAAATCATAAATATTATTTATTTATATGAAATTTCTTGGTTTAATAATAACCAAATAAGAGTGATGTATCTTTAAAATAATACCAAACTGAATTCAAAATTTTGGATACTTAAAAGAAATATACAAAAATAAATTTTACTAGAGTAAAATATTACTTATGTTTCCAAAATTATAAACGCGAGTTTTATAAATTAAAAAATTAATTTTAAATTTATTTATGTTAATATATATATATTATAAAAATATTTTCATTAACATTAAAATCATTCTTGTATTCAGAAAATGTTATAAAATTGATAGCATTTGAAAAAATTCAAAATTTTCAATATTCATGCAAAATTCAACCTTTTTAGAACAATATAAAAAAAGTATCTAAAGAAAAGTTTTACATTAATAATTAAAAAATAATCTTGATTTTATAAAAATAATTTTTTAAAACTTATAAATTTATTTTTTAAATGAAAATACAAGAGAGAAAGAAAATTATTTTTATTGAAAAATTGAATTTTTAAGTGTTCTTAATATTATTTCATAATAGTTTCTAATTTAATGAATTTTAATATATTAGTTGATATATAATAATATTTTTTCAAATTTTTTTCCAATTTATTAGGATAAAAAATACAACGCTTAAAAACAAATCATTTGAGAAAGAGTAATCCTTTTAAATTTTAAATAAAATTAGTTATTTATCCACTAAGTGTAAAAAAATTTAGATGGGTAATATATTTTTATTTATTAGTTTTTTATTATTATTATAATTTTCATAATAATATTCATATAATATGTTGCAGATCATTATAGTTCATTTCTTAATTGGTGAGCAAGATATAAAATAAATTAAATATATTTAATGGAAATATATATAATAGAATTTATGTGTGTTATAGGTTTTATAAAACAATATTAATATAGATATCGTAACTAGTTTCCAAAAGCCACTATAGAATAATAACACTACATGTGTGATAATTGATCTAATATCAATATTGGATATCTTATTATCTATTTGGAATACATAATTAGGAGATTACTTATGTGTGTGGTATAGGGAATAGGTGGTTAGGATTCATGGAGTTCCTTCATTTTTTAATTTTGGATAATGATCCCTTATATACGTTGATACTTTAGGGAAGGATTCAAAATGTGATGGGAAATCAACTACAGATGATTATAATATAACACCCTCATATTATTGACATAAAAATGTGATATATTGACATTGGAGGATAATATTTTCCATTGTGTGCCATATTTTTACAGATCAAGGGAGGATCATGTGACTGTGGTGGAGTTTTCCTATTACAATAATGTTACTCCCATAATGTCATTATTAGGTATAAAATTTATTTATTATTGATTTAAATAGGGAATTTACCAATTTATTCTTATTTTATTGATTTTAGTTATTTTTAAATTTCCTTAGATTCAAAATAATGTAGGTTATATTGTGTCCCTTGGAACCATGGCATGGTAGGTATTTTATTTCATAGTGAGGTGGTGTTTCATAAATTCTTGGGGAGAGGTTCTTGCTCCTTGGTGTGTGGTTTCTGCTATATGGTATGGGTCTCTCAAGTGGGATGGTTCCGTGGATTAAAGGCTCTATATTATAGAGTTATAGGTATGGGGATCCCGATTCTACCTTGAGAGGATGTGGCATTCTATAACTCAGAGGGGAATTTTGTAGGGGTTCATAGGGAGGGGATGGATCAAGAATCATGTATCAACCATTTTTTCCATGATATAGCTCAGAGGGGAATTTCTTAGGGCTTCATAGAGATGTGATGGATCAGCAATCATGTATCTACCATTTAAAACACCTATACACCACATACTAGATGGCCACTCCATAGGGGTTCCCGAAGAGGGGCACCACGCCATAGCGAGTAAGGCGATGCGATGGTGTGATTCTCTCTAGATTTTATTATTTCTAATTTTTCCATCATTCAAATAGCTCATTTTATGTTCTTTCTCCTTTCTTATCACCCTTTTCAAACTCTCCAGGCCCTTTGTAACCCAGATCATCTTTCCCTATATATCTAGTATATTGTTGATGAATTTTATTGAAGAAATCATTGCGAATAACCTGGTAAGTGACTATTTTTCATACCTCACAATTATAATACTATTTTCATTGGTTTTAATTATTCTGTAAAGTCATAGAAACCTTTGACTCATGTAGATCAAATTTTGAGTACTGTATTTTGATATTTAGGGTTCCTTCTAGCATTTTAGGATCTGTATTTCACAATTTAAGTCAATAATCAACTTTTCAAGTGTTCACAATAGATTAAGGTAAGTGGTTTGGTTCCTTTCCTTTATTTGTTGAATCATATGTTCTTGATCATTAAATTTTAAGATTGTTAATGTTTTCAAAGTCTAAAATTCATGCTTTTCAAAATATTTTACACATAATGTTATGTTATGTTCTTTTCTTTTATTATGGATACTTAAAATGGTTTCTAAAGAAACTTTATCTGATAAGTAAAGGATATTTATAATTTTTTTTATGAAATGGATTAGAATAAGGTTGTTAGAATTAGAATAATATCATGGGAAACTTGGGTACTTAGTTGGAGATACTAGAGTGGGTGAAGGTCTCTTTCCACTAGTTTTAGGTGTTTTTCTATCTAGTGAAATAATTAAGGATTCAACCCCACTATATAATGAATTAATTTGAGATGCATTCCAATAATTGAGGGGTTTTCACTAACTAGTGATGTTATTCTATTAGGTGTCCCTATCTATAGTGAATTTAAGGTGTTTCTACCAGGTTTCTATATAAAAAATGATTCATTATGTAGTTTTTCTCTATATCTCATTTAATTTATGGAATAAATATTTCATTTTTTTTATCTTTTTATAAAATTAAGAAAGATTATTTTTGTACATTTACTTTAAAACTGGAATGCTTGGATTTTTATAACAATGGTTGTGCATTGAAGACTTAGTGGGACCCAACTAGGAGGGTTGTGGTCACACTATATATACACCAAATGGGTACATAAAGATGTTGTTTTCATTGATGATGGTAAAGAAATGACACTAATTAGAGCGAATAGGTAATTATTTTGGATGATCTGGTTATTTGAAGGTGCCATTATGGGGAGATAACCATTTTTTCACATAGAAATGGTTTACATATATATTTTTTTGTTTTTTTGTTCAGTTTGTAGTATATTTATAATCATTTCGTATGACCTAATTGGATTCCATTTCCATCTATTTATTTGTTTATCATTAATTGGGTATGTATATTTTGGTATGGTGATAATACTATATTGTTATGCTTTTATACAATTTATCTTATGATTTATAACTTTTTGAGAATTTTATTTTTTGTTTATATATTTGACTGCATGACTTTCCAATGTATGGAGAGGTATTGTTGGTTTCTTGTTTAAGACTTGTCGGATGGATTATTGGGAAAATCATTATGAAAGAGCATTCTTGATTCCTTATCACTAGTTTATAATTATGGGGATCAATAAAACACTTAAGACCTTTCCACATACCATATTATGAACCTAGTTGGGGTATATTGGTTGATTCTGATGAAATTGGATGAAATACCAATTTGGATTTTTTTATTTGTGGATATCTAAGTGGAAATGAGATAAGATTTGTTGATCTCATTAGGTATGTATGATGGAGGCTCTGGAAAACAAT
The DNA here is from genome assembly GCA_963277665.1 of Viscum album. Taxonomy (NCBI): domain Eukaryota; kingdom Viridiplantae; phylum Streptophyta; class Magnoliopsida; order Santalales; family Viscaceae; genus Viscum; species Viscum album. The sequence continues at coordinate 116,798,077 of OY728155.1, read as the reverse complement.
TTTTACACAAAGGCATGAGTATCGAAAGGATATTAAGGTTTCATAGTCTTGATTCTTAATTATATTTATATTTTTCTTTATAAGAATGATTCATGGGGTACAGATTGTGCACAAATTCTATGTCTTATATGGGGATATCATTTGTTGTTTTCCTAGGTCAATGATTTATGTGGTATTTTTATAAGTTTTTTTTCTAACACTGATTCTGATTACTTATTTTAAAAGCCTATTTCTCTTTATATTTTTTTATATCATACTATACCCTGTGAGGACCCCTGATATACCATCCTAAAGGAGTTGTGAATAATTTTCCATTGGTGATTCGATATATCAATCAAAATATAATTGAGTTAGTAATGAGAATGGTTAGATTTATAGAACAAGGAGGTTCACTGATCTGGATTATCCCTAAGAGGTATGTCCTAGTCAATGTTAAGAGATTGAATAAGCCTAATAATTCCTCCATCCCCAGCCACAAAATTTACTCGGCTGTTTTTCATATAAACCATGTTTCTTTGAAGTTATAGGAGTTTTTATGCCTTCAATATGGAAACAAGAATGTTATGGAATATGATATTTTATTTTAAAATATTATTCATTGTTCTCCAAATATTTTATATAATGATATATTTATGGGTCAATTATTTGAGATGGGTCTATAACGGGATATATTATCACAAGTCTTTATATTAACACTTTAGAAATATGTGAAAGAATTAGATCAAACATTAATGGTGGAAATTGATCAAACCAAGAGGTTAGATATTTTTAAAACCTATATAATATTTGGAGTATGTGAAGGTTCTCTTTATGATAGGAAGAATAAAATAGATGGATCTAGAAGAGATAGTAGGAGTGGCTCATAAGGTATTTAACAACTAGCATCCTCATCACCTATAATGATAATAACTCTAGTTTTCCATCGGTTTGGAGGGGTTGTCCATATAAATCCAACTTTTCTATAGACTAATTAGATTTTTCATTCTTTGTGGTGTGTGAAACACCTAAAAATATTCTTTAGAACCAATATCAGGGTGATATTCGGTGTAGATTCCCATGATTTTAAGAGAACTTAGGAACAATTTAATTCATAATAGAAAACACGCACCCATTCTCATGTGTTTGGGGAATGAAGTGGAAATTATATGAACATAGTTAGATAAGGGATAAGCCCCCAGATATTCAAATACCTCAGGATTAGATGGGAGTCATAAAGTTACATGTTGTAGAGCAGGATCGCATGTAATTTAAGGAGAGGCTATCAACTATGAGTCTGTACCATTATTTTTTCATCATCTAAGAATGTTTATTTTCTTATACTATTGTTTCACCCATTTTTATATCTTAATTTTTCTGTATTTATTTAATATTTATTCTAGGATTATTACCTATTCCTTGGATATAATAAATCCCATTGGTAATAGGAATGGTCATGGTATTCTGTGTCCCTCTTGTATCACCTTTGTTTCCGAATTGGAGCTATCTTTTGATTTCCCTATCCATTAAATGAAACATTTTGATATAATATTTGGGAAGGAAGTGATGAAATCTTTCAATGCTCATATTAACTGATATCCCTAATGTGTGTCTTTTAATTCCCTTGTTGGGAGTGTCTACATAGTATAAGGATAATAAGATCCTAATTTTGTTCAAGAATAACCTTCTCTTCTAGAAAGTATCAATATTGAATCCCAAGTAACATCTCTCATGCTAGAGGTTAGTGAAAATTGTTCTGAGAGTGATATTCTTATAGATCCCTTGGTCGGATTGGACACTAAGAGGGGGTGGGATCAATGGTTTACATTTTATGAATTATTTATTTTGAATTTACACTCTTGAAATCATTATGGTTCACAATAAACTCAGTGATATCTCACCATATCACCTCATATGTTAAAATAATAAGATAAATTATTGAACAATATATTTATACATTTGGGTAAAAAGAGCTACTCTTTGTCTTGTTTTTTGACCCACCAACATGGAATCTATACTATAATATCTTCCCCAAAAACAATGTAAAATATATATTAAAAATTTATTCTAACTCCCGTGTCCACATAAGAGGATCGTTATACTGATTCACATAGTGTTACTAGGTTCTACATTGGCCTTCAAACTCTAAGTCACATAATATGATCTTTATACTACTTCATACATTGTTATCGAAGTCTAAATTGGATTTCTCACTCTTGAGCCACAAAATAGGATTATTATACTACTTCAAAAGGTATTATACCTATAATACTATAGTAGGAAGTCATATTAATGATTCAAAGTGATCTTATATCATGAGCGTATTGGATCCATTCTATTCACGTATAACATGAAGTACTTTTGCAGTTTTTCTAGAATTACATAGATATTCCTTATCACCTATCTATGATTAGTTACCTTTGTGAAACAATTATTTGGAAAGTATTATTCCACATATATAATGTTTTGACCTCATATAGATGTGTGAAATTTATTCACACAATTCTTTAAATATTATTTTATGCAACATATAACTTTCACAATGGAAACTCAACCTCTTTATGAATCTCAATTGGATTCATTCAAGAAACACTTTATGCATATATCATATAATGCATGGGATTATAATGTTTATAAAACCTTGAACAGAACTATTTATTATCTATAATAGTTTTTGTGGGGATGCTCAATGTCTCAAGATAAACTATAATGAAGAAGTTTTGGGAATCTAAAACCATACAGATTATTTTCATGCATTCCTTTATGAAACCATGCACCGACTTTTTCATGTAAATATGGCAGAGTATGTGTTATCACATAAGCTCTTATTATTCACACAAGTGTTGAGAACTGTTTATTTATAACACAATATGTAAAATGAATCAATACACACACAAGTTAATAAAAGTGAATGATCTCAAAATTAGTTCTTCATGACTCTCTCTGAATGTTTGTAACATAAGTGAAGGAATATAGTGTGTTAGTTTCTTCACAGACCTCTAGAGTGAGAGAGTCATAAGAAAGAGTCCATGAGATATAATTATTATTCATATTCATGCAATAATAAATTCTCACTGTATCAATTATTTTTGAAAAAAATTATATGGTGATTCATTTATATATGGAAAATGAGAGCCTTTAAATCTTGATCAACAACTAATCTCTTAGCCTCATTGATTATCCTTTTATAGGAAATTTCCACCGACTCTCATTCTACTCTTCCACTAAATCAAAACTATGAAAAATAACTTGAGTCATAGTTGGATTTGTGATCCCAAAAAATATTATATTTCAAGCATATTTTAAATCATCCAAATATCTTATCATTTTTCAAATATTCTAATGCTAAAAAACATGGTTTATCTTCACACCCGAGATCAATATTTCTCTTCATGGTGATGTAATCATGTCAAAGAGATGATGATAACATGCATAAACTCATGTACCAACATTGAGTCAAACTATATTTATGTTGATATCTTAATTTGTATGTGGATCATGCTTCAAAAAGAAATATTTCCTTCACATCGTGTCTTTTTTGACTGAAGATCCAGTGCATATTCTTCTTGAGACATCAAGAGCATAATGATATAAAGATCAAAATTTTCCATGGAGTATTTTAGAACATAAAAATCAAGTATTTAGGAACTATTGATGGCTAAAGGTTTATGATGACCATTCAAAACTAATCAGATAGTTCATATATAGTTGGTCCCATGACCCTACATCTTTATGTATCATTTAACATTAATCCATAGTGTCCCTCTTATTCCCCATCCAACATCGCTATTTCCATTTTTCAGTATCTACATACTATGAAAATAAAATAAATAAAACCCATAAGCTAGTATTGGGTTCAACACCCGAATATGCTTACACACATGGGCTTTACAGGCCATTCCACCCTACACATGCCCACCTTCCCATATGCATGCGCACTCACCCTTTCTCATCCTGCTAGTGCTATTTTCACACTATGATTTCTTTCTTGTAATCACTTCTCCCATTCAATTCATATAGGTTCTATCCATCCTCACTTATTGCCCATGGTTGGCTATGTTGACCTTCCTCCCGTGAGCTTAATCCCTAGTTTCATATGCGATTGAGGTGGGACCTTGGTTGTACAAGGGTTGGACCAATTTTTTAGTATAAGGCCACTCAAAAATTAATACATAGATTAAATTGAAAATACAAAATGCTTCTTCAAATATTATTCATTGAAAATATAAATATTTTTTATTTTTTATTACCTTATTTAAAACCATATTCTTACCCAATTCATCATGAAAAATATTATTTTTCATGGTCTTCATATTGTTTAATCATTTTTGTAAATAATGTGTCATTTTTTCAACACCATTTCCCCTATATTTGAGATTTAAGAATGATTAAAAAATGTTTATAATTAAATAAGGATTATTTCCCAATAATGATATCCAATACCATTCAATGAATCAAAAAAAATTCTCTAAGCATCATTACCTTATCTCAAAGTCACCAAACAAATATTGAATCATTGAAAACAAATAAAATACTTAAATGGGATAAATAATCTCCCCATTTTAAATTTATGTCAATATATCCCTACATAATAAAATTAAACATGTGGTTGACTGTATTTTATCACCATTATTGACATTCAAATGTGATGGATAAATGGGTGTCTTCTCATCTCATCAATTTTTCCAAAAAAATGTTCTCTTACCTTATATAATTGTTTCCTAAATACTCATTAAAAACGGGTTATATCACATTGTTCTCTTAGAAAATATAATTTAGTTAATGAAATATATGTCTATGTGGTATAACTGAGTATAGAAAACAACAAATATATAACTACAGTTGTATTTTATGTCTATAAACTACCATATATGTGAAATAATTCTTATAAGAATCACTTATTCATGTTTAAGGGTTTTGAAAATAACCAAATCACGTGATATACTATATCCTACACATATATCAATAAAAACATAAAAAAGTTCTTGTGAAAAAATATAAAGATACTAATACCCCTTATTATCACAATATCACCCTACTTCAAAAATAATTATCAATTCATTCAGGGTATGGATGTGAGTGTTATTATCCTTCCTCATATTCCAATTTTATAATGTTTTTCCTGAAATCCTACATTCACCATGCAATTAAGATTTAATAGCTTCATCTCACTATTGCTCCCCCTCAATGTGTACATCAATATCTTTTAATTAACTACATGTTAGTGCAAAAGCATATATATATATATATAATGGAATATATAAGGTCCTTATTCTCCAGGAGTAACATTTAGGATGAGATCTTCCTCTAAACCTGTGTCATTATTTTCTTCCAATATCAGTATAGGAATATTTCATTAGACTATTCATTATATTTTTAGTCCCATATACTTGATCATATTCTTTATTCCCTTGAGTTTATTCTTTGGGTGCAATACCTTTCTCCACCTCATTCTTTTGGATCAATAAGTTTGCAGTTGTGAAAAACTCTTACTAAATTTCACCTCATTTTCCAAAGCCACTTGATTTTATTTATATTTAGTAAGTAATTTAGTTTACACCAATTGTTTATCAAATTTAAATTGATTTATCCTAACAACTTATAAACTTTTCCTACATTCCCTATCTTCTTAAAATATTCATATAACTTACCACTTTTTTCTATTGAATCCTCTTCCCTTTCAAAACATCAGGATTATCTTCCATCAGTCATGTTATGAATTTATCAATTGTGTGACCCTAATGATCACATCCACTAGAATATTATTTTACGATCTCATATCTATTATGAACTGGTATCTTTCATGTATTTATGATCCCAAAATTCATTCATTGAGAACTTTTTATCATATATTAATCATGAATCCCCCTTGACTCATTCATGTTTCTTAGAAATTACATGTTATACCAAAATGGGTTGGATTTAATCCCATACCTTTTATAAAACTAATAGAATCATTTGAGCTTGAATCATCAAATTTGGTATTAATTAAATCCAAACACTAGTTTCTATTTCACTTATTCATATCAATCCTTATTTTTTCCCAAGCTAGTGATGTTGTTGAAGTATATCTTTCTCCCTTTGATGCATGAGTGGATCTATCAATTATCTTCTTAGTAACATTTTGTTTAATTTCTTTATTCTTTGGTTAACATCCCAAGGATGGCTTGTCACCTTTTTTTCATACCTTTCACCTATTTTTATTATATTATCATCTTCCAATTATCAGATGATTTGGGAATGATTGGTATATACCAGCACTTATCATACAATACTGATAGAAATTATCAAATTATTCAAAAATATTCTTCGTACACATATTCATTTTTATGGGTTTCTTATCTCTTGTTCAGGTATTTTATTTTCTTTATCTTTTCTCCCCCTAAATATAGATATTTTGTTATTTTATGAATTTTATTGTAATTTTCACATTCCAATTACTTGTGACCAAGAATCAGACAAAACCAATAGTAGCCTATAAATATACTTTAATTTTTTATATTGTAGTCAATTTAGATTTCACAGATTATGAAGCTTTTTGTCTTGAGTATAACCACCACTCATTTGGACGCTTATTGGGGAAATAATATTCATAAATATTTCTTATACACCCTTGATATAGTAATATTGTTAATATTTTTTATCATCCACACATTCCTAGAACATGGTTTAAAACCTATAACAACAATTGAAACATCATCATCATATAAGATAGTTTATAGGATATGGGAAACCTTCCTCTTAAAGGATGCTAAAATTTGGTTTGAGGATGATATCATTATCTTCATGAATTCATAAATCTAAATGAAAATTTTTGTTGTATAATATTTATTTCTAGCTGTTTGGGATGTTTTAGCTTGTGGTGATTCTCGATTCAACAATGCCGCCTCCAACATAAAACATGTCATATTGGGGGGAGTTCTTATCATCCTCAACTGATCTCAAAATATCATCCTAACAAGTTTTTTTATTCTTTATTTATTCTTAATAAATTTTTATTGATTCTTGTTAATAATTTTGAAGCTCCTTTATCTTTTTTTAATTTAAATTATAGTTTCCAATATTTAACATCCATAGAAAATTTGTGAAATTTATCAAGTACATGTAAGGTTTCTTCAAAAACATTAAAAAATAATCCTCAAAAAATTACTTTTTAATTCTTTAATAACATCATCACATATTTCATTGTAAAGATATATTTTTTCATCCATTACTCTAAATAGTTTTTTGAGACTATTTCATAACCCTACCATTTTAGTTGATTCTTTTTCCATAGAATTAGACTCTTCTTCAAACTGTAGTTTTTCATCCTAAAGATCCTTGATACCCCCAAAAATAAAATTACCCAGTTATTTGGGAACTTTTTTGAAATATTATTTGAATTCATAATTAATATCACTAAGTTATACTTAATGATTGCATATTAAATAGTATTTATTAGAATAATCATAATATTTATTATTTAAAACTATACCATTCAAATTACTTTTAGTTAGAGGTGTCTCTATATTTAATATAATATTCTTATTTAGCTTTCATTTTTGTATTTTATTCATGTTATTATCATACATGGTTGAAATATCCAAATTCTTATCCTTATGTGAAACTTCGTTTTTCTTCATCTGAGGATACTCACACATTTCTTGATTCTTTCACTCCATAATTGATGGGTTGGATATTTAGACGGAAACTTTCATATGATAAAAATTGTAGAGTTCCATGTCATATTTTTTGCGAATAAAAATATTGATAGAATAATTTCAATAATTTATCATTGACTTTTATTCTCACAAACATCATCAATTTTTACTTGTAAATTTTATTTAAGTATATATTTAGGATTATATTTATTGGAATATTTATTTTATTTTCCATAGAAATGTGGAGGTTCTTATGTTATAATTCTGTTAGAATATTTTTTTCTATGTATTTAGAGAATTTTAGAGAATTTTGGAATCACTGTTTATTATGCTATGATTAATGTGAAGGTTAGGTTTGAGAAACTAAATTTTGAGAAGGAAATTTATCTTTTACACCTTACATTTGGACTAAATTTCAGGATTGGGAAGCTACCTTTGGTGAAGAAAATTATGTTTGGCATTTAATTTATAGTTTATTAACACAATATTTGTAATTAGTAGTATCTTTTGCACTATACTCACGGTGTCGTCCATACGTAGAGAAAACTATATGTTGAATATATCATCTTTATTATTTTAATTCTATATATCTTCTCAGATTTCAACAATGGTTTCTCTAGAGTCAATATCTCATTAAAATTTGTTAAAAGATCATTTAAATAGATATTTAACATGGAATTAAATCATTTAAATTTATAAGATATGTTTCAATTTTCAATGAGTGTTTAAATTAAAATTTCAAATTTTTTACCTATTATAAAATCATGATATATCTGGTGACATTTCTGGATCTACATGACTAGAATAAAATAATTTTTTTTATTTATTATGAATGGTTTTTATATTTAATGGTTTCTTATATAATGGATAGTTGATTTGAATCTTTCAAAATAAATATATATTTCTATAAGGTTTCAAAAATTGAATATTTTTATAATGTATTTGTGACTCTATACTATTGATTCTACCCATATTGTTGTATCTATCTATTGATAATATTCTAGAGTTCTGTAAATATATTTTTCAGAACTATGCTTTGGAGACACACATGTTATATTATGCTAGTGTTTATTTATCCTACAGCTGACATGTTTTTTGTTAATATTATTTTTTATTATATTTATATACAAGAAACCTAGATATTATTTAGGAGGGATGGGTTGTGAATATATTCTTCTATACCTATAAATATGTCTTCTTCTATTAGTTGTATAGGTAACTATGATCTGAATATGTATTCAATAATTATTATTTTTATTTTGTTGGAGTGTTACGTTATTGTACTAAAATTTGGTTTTCTATAAAAGAACCAGAATTCCATGTAAAATCATTTATGTTAGGGGTTAATTGTATGCACTTAGTTTTTGAGGACCCTGATAAAAGGAACTATTTAGTTAAAATCACCAAGCTCATAGAATGTTGGTGGAGTGTATTATGAGAACATTGTGACCTGAACCACTATAAAAATGAATATATTCTTTTCTTTATTATTCTAAAATTTAATTTTCATGAATAAAGAAGTAATTTATCTCTTTCTAAATTAAAAATTGAGATCAATTTTTATTTATCCATGTTTTTTTAAAAGATAAAAATTAATTCCATCTTGTGTCTTCAAGTTTAATTCGACCAAAAATTGGAAATAGAGGAGTAATCTTTGATGAATCTTGTTAAGCTCTAGTAAGACTGATAAAAATGTATATACAAAGAAATATATTTATGGATAAGCTCATAGAAAGAATTTTAATTATCAGAGTACTATATTTGAATATAGATAATTAATATTTTTGAAATACCATATGGAAAAATATATAAAGTATCTCATTTTTCAAGAATATATTAATGTTGTTAAGCCTTATAAAATATTAATAAAAGAACCTAAAAAATTGGATGCTATAAACTATAATGAATATGATATTAATTCATGATCTATGAATAATATCATTTTTGGACATGGTATTAATGAATTCAATCATGTGTATCTATGTCCAGCTATTTATGAGAAGTGGCAGATGATTATAGCATCCTATTAATGAACTAATAATGTTAGAAAGTTGTGGTAAAATACTGTTGAATTAAAACTTGATAATTTTTACATGTATGAAGGATAAATTATTTCACAAATAAATGGATGGTTTATTAAAATATTAAATGGTGTTTCTTCCTTGGAAACTCTAATTCAAGGATTAGGCATTGAATATTCTTATAGTTTTACCCTCTAAGTGGAATAGAATATTTGATACTATCAGAAAATTCACACCTATTAAAATTCAAATAAAAAATAAATGATTGATACTCTAATGATGTATGAATCTGAAAAGAAATTTAATGGAGAAGATCAGTGATTGATTGAAAGGGAGAATAAAACATTCAAAGTTATAATTCTAAAAAGTGAAAAGAATTGTAAGGAGATTGTTATATCCTTAAATGATTATTTTTTTTCTAAATTTGGAGAGAAACTAGATCACCTAGTTAAAATATGGAATAAGTTTTATAAAAGGAATAAATCCTTTAAGAATTATTTAAATTATTATAAGAATAATAGTAATAGACTAAAATAGTTAAGTCATTGGAAATGAAAACTGTTCGTGAATATCATAACTAATCTCCCCCAACTTAAGTATAAGAAAAGGAAAATGGGGAAGAAAGAGGAAAATTACCAAATGAACAATTAGTAAGAATCAAAATGAAAGGCTATAAAGGGTATTTAGAGTGTTAATGAAGGCCCTAGAAGATCTTTATGTTTTAATTCATAAGATGAGAAATCAAATCTGAAAACAATGTTCTTTATATATAAGGAAGAAGATATAAAATCTGATTACTCTTTTAATTTTGATTATGAATGTTATTTAAATGGTCAATTAGTGTAATAATATTTTATGCTTGAGGAAAAATAAGAATCAATCCTAAAAAAGTATAATTTGTTTAATAATAGTCATAATTTTTTATTAGGTGAAAAATATGCCATGTTATAAAACAACTTGAATTAAAATAAAATCTAATAAAATATATTTATAGCTTCAATATACATGATAATAAAATTAATGATTTATAGGATGAAGTAGAATCCCTTAAAAGTGCTGCTAGATTATCTAGTAAGGTATAAGAATATTTAAATAATATTCTTGGAAACAATGATTTTAGAGAAGAATGACCTTGTATTAGAAGTAATTGTGAAAAACATAAGCTGTATAAAATCTATTTTGTTCCTAGTTCAAAAATCACAATATATATAGGGATACCTATTTTTTATATGATATTAGTGGTCATTATGATAATAAGTGTTTCATGAAAAATACTTATTTTAGTAATGTTAAAGAGGATTGTGTTTCAATAGATTTATCTAATGTTGATTTTTTATATGGTTAAACAGATATGGCTTCACAGATTATTACTCATCGACACTGTAGGAACCATGAGAATTTATGTAACAAAACAAGATTTTATTGGATATTTTTTTAGGTTAAAATATATGAAGATAAATGTGAAATATGGTACATGGATAGTTCCTTATCATGGAAGATGAGTTTATATTTTTTAAAATTTCCAGAAATTGTCAAAAGTTAATGGAGGATTAGTTATCTTTGGTTTAAGGTTAAAGGAATGATCAATAGAGTTGTATCAGTGGGTGATCCAAAAAAATCATGATAAAAACGTTCAATATGTTCAATTATTAAAGAAAAATATAATAATCATTTATCAACTTTGTGGTAATGGATTATTTATTTATGTTTCTAGCAATTATTCTTCTCTATTTAAATATAAACTATATAAGTTTAGAGAACATATAAATTGAAATGTTTATATTTTTTTACCATAGATTCTTGTGTGAATAAAAAGTGAACTGTTTAACTCCTAAAATAAATAAATCTTGGATATTTAATATGAGACTTAGACATTGTGATATATTTTCCTTACCTAATTTATCTATGAAGAATTTAGTTTTAGATCTACTTTGTCTGTTGTTTTATAAAAATATACTTTTATATGAATTCCAAAAAGGTAAGAAACAAAAGTCACATTTTAAATCAATTAACAATGTTTTTACTTATAAATCTTCAAAACTCATATATATATATATATATTGACCTTCTAGAGTAATAATATATCCCTAATGACTTTTTTCTGGTTTATAATTTATCTATATTTACCTAGGTTTTCTTTATAAAGTTTAAAAGTGAGTCTTTTTTTTGATTTTGATAATTTTCAAAGAATTGTTCAAAATGAAAAATATTTCCAAATAATTTCATTGATAAGTTATCATATATTATAGTTAGAGAATAAATATTTTAATACTTTTTTCTCAAACCTTGGTATTCAAAACAAATTTTCTACACCAAGAACACCTCAATGGAATGGAATTATTGAAATAATAAATAGTACTATTCAAGAAATAGAATGAGCTATGTTGAATGAATATATTATTTCTAATTATTTTTGGGAACAAGATGTTAATACTTGTTTCTTTATCATGAATAGTGTTTTAATTAGGATCTTTTTCAAAAATACACCCTATGAGTTATCGAAAAAAAACTAATGTTAGAAACCTTAATATTTTTGGATGTATGGATTATATATTAAAATATAATGAAACAATTGGTATGTTTTATCCAATGGCTAATGAAAAAACAGTTCTTAGATATTCTACTATTTTAAATCCTATAGAGTGTTTAATAAAATGTCAAGGGTAGTTGATGAATATATTCATGTGAAGCTTTATGAATGTGATTCTATTGATCATAAATTTTTTTAAAAAGATGAAGTCAATGATTCTTCGAATAAATTTTTATTTTAATCATCTAAATATATTTTTTAAAGTAAATTAGAATATGATCAAAATAAATCCAGTTTTGAAGAATATATAATAGTGGAATCTAAAAGTGTCTTACCTAACCAACTCATAACTATAAAGGACCAAACTTTATAGATTGTTAATAATAGAACTTGATGTAGGAGTCAGGACTAGAAAGAGTTTAGGAAACTTAGTTGAGTTCTCTGCCTTCCTATCCCAGTTTGAACCTAAGTCTATAGAAGAATCCTTAGAAGAGGAGAGTTATATGTTATCTATACCAGAGGAACTGAAAAAATTTAATAGAATTGAATTTTGGGAATTAGTTTATAGAACCCTGAATAATCCAATGATAGTAACCATTGGGTATTTATAAATAGGAAGGATGATCAAAGTATAATTAATTGGAATAATTGTAAAATATATTTAAGGGTTATAATAAGATGGAAGGATTATATTAGGAGTAAACCTTTGCCTCCATTTCTAGGCATGATTCTATTAATATCCTTTTGTCTTATTCACCTTATATAAGGATTAAATTATACCATATTGATGTTAAATATTCCTTTTAAATTATTATTTAGTGGTGTATGTTTATTCTAAACATCTTCCATGTTTTTGAAACCCTTAACTACCAAATTTTGTTTTTAAACTTACTAAAGATCTTTACGACCTTAAACATGCATCAAAGGATTGGTTTGAAAGATACAGTTCTTCTATTTAAAAAAAATGGGTTTTTATTAGGACTATATGAACTTATTATTTTTTAGAAAATAACTCATTCAGCTATTATATTAGTTCAAATCTATATAGATGATGCTATTTTTGGTTAAAATAATCAAAATATTTGTAATTAATTTCAAAAAAATGTAAACAGAATTAAAAATGAGTATAATAGGAGAAATAAATTTATTTATTGGTTATTTTATTTATAAAAAATATTTTTTAAATGGTTTGAATAAAAAAATATTACCTATTTGTTGAAAAATTTTAGGCACGAAAACATTAATTCTGTTGAAATTTTTATGCCTAGTAATGTAAAAATTTAATTGGATGAAGCTATAAAACTAGGTGATAATAATTTATATAGAGTCTAGATTGGTAGTTTGTTATATCATGCTAATAATTGTAGGGAAGTTATATTTTCTATTTTCTTTCACAAAATATTTCAATCGAACCAAAAATAATCTCATCTTACTAATATTATCATGTTTTTTAAAAATTTAAAAGGAAATTTCTAATATATATGATTTATCCAAAAAACATCTAGTTTTGATTTAATTATATATCAAGGTGCTTACTTTAGTTGGTGTATATTATATATAAAACACATCATGTACTTTTAACTTCTTAATAAATAATCTAGTTTAAATTTTTATAAAAAATAAAAATTAGTTGCATTGAAAACTCTTGAGGAGAAATACATATCATCTGACAGTTTCTATGTATAGGTGTTGTGGATAAAACACACACTTATTGACTTTGGAATTAAATTCAATCATATTTCCATATTATTTGATAATAAAAGTGTTATTAATAATTCAAAAACTTTTACGAGTCACTCAAATACCATTTATATTGATGTTAAACATCATTTTCTATTAAATCATGTCTATAAATGGGATTCAAATTTAATTTTTTTAATAATGAGTATCAAATTGAATATATTTTCATTAAACCAAATCCCATTGAAATTTTTTATTTTATTATAGGGGAGTTAGTTTTATTTAATTGCAATTATAGATTTATCTTTTTTGTTTATCTATATTTATTTTATTAATTATCTTTTTCTTTTTTGTGTTCTCATTATTAAGGTTTTAATTATTTTTATTGATTACTCAAATTATAAATTTATTAGATTAAAATTTTATCTATGTATTTTATTTATGAAATTGTATCCCTTCAATTTTAAAAGTCCAAAAATATTACCCTAAAAATTTTGATTGAGAAACTGATAGGTTTCTTAAAACTGTCAGAGTAAGACCCATCTCTCTATTACCTTAGATCTTGCACCCTTTAAAACATATGATTTCTAAATATATTTAGAAAACTTGTTTTAAAACCTCAAACGTTTTTATTTTAGTGATGGAAAAATGAAAATAATATAATAAACCAGTCTGACTAGAACAAAGAGGAAAGGGACCACCAGTTCCAAAAGGAATGTACATAAAGGGAAAATTGTTGATTTCTGAAAAACCTTTGTGGTTAATTATTTTTAAAAATGTTCTTGTATTTTTGGAAGAATGAATCAGACCAAGTACATCATAATGAGTTTATTTTATGGGAACAAGCTGTCATAATCAGGTTTTCATATTGAACTTTACCGAACACCAAAGAAGTCAGAAAAATGAAGTTGTTTTTTAGACACTTTATCGTTTTCAATTATATTGGCATGAAAATGAAAAAAATTTGATTCAAAAGAATCAGAGGCATAATTTATTTATTTTTTGAATTGATTATTTTCTATATTCATAGAAAGAAAGATGTATTTATTTTATAATGAGAGAAGTTTTTGAGTTTAGAAGTCATTATATTGGTGAAGAGTTTTGAAAGAATATTGTGAAGTAATGAGTTAAAAAGTTCTCAAACATTCTAAAGAATTCAAACAATTCTTTTTTTATCAAGAAGATCTCACAAATCCTGAAAACTCTAATAATAAAATCATTTGATTAAATGGTGTAGAGGTTTGAATAATTTTAGAGTTGCAAAATAAGGTTTCTATTGTAATGTGAATTACATCATAATGAGCTGAAAAATAAAAAGATGTTGTTGAGCCTAAGGAAGAAATAAATTTTACTAGGAGTTTTGTGCTGGGATTCATGTAATGAGATTATAATACAGGGATTTGAATACGTATATTTTTTCTAGGGATTTTCTAACTGATATTTTCAGACTAGGATTTTTGTACTGGGAAAATCGTAATGATATTTTCATAGTTGATGTTTTTACTAAGATTTTGGTACTCGGAATTTCGTACTGAGATTTTCACACTGAAGAAATCATACTGAATTTTTCATAATGAGGAGTTCATACTTAAAATGAAATATATCATAATGATTTGTGAAATAAACATATCTTAATAAGCTGAGAAATATTTAAATAGTTGAAAAAGTTAAACATGAAATTCAATTTTATGTAAATCTCAGAGAAATCTAAGTAGAATTTAATATTTCAAAGACTAAGTTCAAATATGATAGATTTATAGAGTTTTTAAATCCAAGGATGTGGGGATAATTTTTCTAGTTTCCCACTTTTGTTTTGTAGAGTTTCATATAAATACATGTTCAGATCAATTGTTCATTTATAACTTTCACATATGCGTAAAAGGTAGAGTACATGATAATTCAAAGTGAAATTTCTCATCTGATGGAAGAAGAATTGTATTGAACATTATATTATAGTATTAGTTTTGCAGATTGAATAATGATTTCATCATATTGAGTCTATTTTAAAAAATCATATCTAGCATCATTGTTTTGAGAGAATTGGATTCAACATTACCACACTGAGAAAATAGGATTTAGCGTCGTTATTTTTAGATAATCTGATCTAAAATTATTATATTGAGAAAAGAAGATCCAACATCCTTGTATTGAGATAATCGGATCCAGCTTTTTCGTATTAAAAAAATATGATCCATCCAAATCGGACTGAGGATTCAGACTGAGCAATTGTTTATTAAATTAAATGAAGTCTTTATTATTTTTTTTTGGATCAATTATTTTACAAGAAAATATTGTAAACTAACTAGAGTCATTATCATCATTCCTATCATGAGATATAAAGTGTCTAAAAGGAGTTGGATCAAGTTGTATTCACTTATTATTAATAGTGGATTTCCAAAGACACATGGGAGTGGCTATAGAATAGATATAGGATCTCACACTAAAGATGAACCATGTTAATCATATGTGATTTACTTAATATTACATGCACGAGTATTTACTAAATGTTTGTATGGATATAAATCTTAATAGGTTGTTTGGGTTTTGTTTCTAAACATTTTGAAACTTCAAAAGGTGAATAACTAATTCAACCCCCCTTCTTAGTTATTAGTCGATCATTTTGATGTACAATTGATATCCTAGGAAGGTTTCCTTATTGAATACTTATAGTGGATAATATCAATTCTGTGAAAAGTAGACTAATTTATACATTTTATGGAAATAATTATGATGGATGAAAAAATAGGATGATTCCATATATCATATCTCTTGGCCTTGATGTTTTTGATACTGCAACTATTGGTTTTCAACCTGTTGATAATTATTCTCCTATGAAATTTTATGATAAGAGAAATATAAAAGTTAATGGTAAGGCTAGAAATGAAATCAATATCTCTATATCAAAGAATGTTTATCATAATTTGATGGGTCTAAAAACATCAAAAATTATGTGGGACAAGCTGGAAACTGTTTTCGAGGGGAATACAAAAGTTAAGGAAGCAAATCTACAAATCCGACGTTGGAAGTATGAAGACATCATAATGAGAAATGAAAAAATAGTTTTTGAATACTTCACTAAAGTAAATGAAATCGTTTTCAACATCAAATGATTCAGATATGTATTGAAAGATTTTTCAATTGTGAAGAAACATAGAGAAACTATACCGATAAGTTTGAATGTAAAATTTCTTCTTTTGAAGATAAAAATTATTTATCTCTTGATGAATTTCATAACATTATTATTACTTATTAAATGAAAAAATTCCCAATGTTTAAAAATAAAATTAAAGATGAAATGTATTTTGAATCTATAAGAATGTTGAGAATTCAAGATGTTAATGATGTTGATTCTTGTGACTCTGAAGATAAAGAGGATAATGAGATGAATGAAAAACTCATGTCTCTTATATCCAATAACTATAAAATAAGAATAAGAAATCATGGAGTTAAAATTCCTCTCAGATGTTTTGAGTGTGGTGGAATCAACAAATTTTCTATGAATTACCCTAAGAATAATGTTGGTGAAAACCGAGATGATTCCGATGGAAAACATCAATGGAAGAAATGGAACAAAAAAAATCATAAAAGTCATTTAATAGACACAAGAATAATTTTACTAAAAAAAAGAAGTATTTTGATTAAAAAAGATGATTTAGACTCAACCAACTAAAATTATTCTTGAGGGTGAAAGTTGAGAAAAATTCAAAAACTTCCTTGAAAATGTTAAGAAAACTAAAGATACCTCAGAGAGGGAAGAAAGTGGTAAAGAAACTTATAGGGAGCATCAAATTAGAACAGAACTTATTACATGTCCTGTTAAAAAAAACTCTCATGATAAAAATTAGAGTAATAATGAAATATTGTGAAGAATTATTGGATGGAAGAAACGATGTCATTAAGCATAAGGATGATTAAATTCATGAGATTTTAAGTTACATACTTAGTATTGTTGAACATGGAAAGATGATTGAAGATCTTAGTAAGAAGTTGGATTTTAAGGAATAAGAGGTTAATTTATTTAATAAAAAGGTCTTGGGTCCAAAAAACAATGGGGAAGATAAATGAAAACATCAAAAAATATTCAGAAGTAAAAGATAGGAATATTAAAGTTGCTGAGAAATCTCAAAATAAAAATCATATGAAATCTTCTATTACAAAAAAATAACGTTTCATATGATTATCTTAAAATTTCAGGTTCGCAAAAAAGTATCAAGCTATCTTGGGTAGAGAAAGGATTTGATAAACCTATCAAAATATACAAAAGTAGTGAACTTAATCAAAAGGAAATATAGTCCACGTCTTGAGTATGTTAGAGCTTAAAGAAGTTACAATCCTAAAAAATGTTTAACTAGAGAAATATCTTATTTCAATAAAAAATCACGATTTGATGGTTATTTCTGGTGTTGTAAAACCTATGGGCACAAGAATTATAATTTTTGTCACAACGTATCCTTACCTAGAAGAAGGTTTGAGAAAAGTGGAAGAAATAGTGAATGTAGAATGAAAAACATTCCCAACAAAAAAAAGGTTGAAAAAGTGAATTCTTAAGATGTTAGAAACATTCCAAAAAGAAATGAATTTTAATTTCTATAAGAAGTATTTGGAAGATGTGATCAATCTGGTTTTCATAGAAAAATATGTATGACAATCCTTCTATAACATGTTTCTTATAATAGAAAAAAAATAAAGTTGAAAATAAGAAAGTTGAAGAAAGAGATTTTTTATTTAAACATATTTGAAAGAAAATAAAAGGAAAAAACAATGAATACTTGATAGTAGGTTCTCTTCACATAGGATAGGTGATATAAAAATCTTGAAACTTGTTTAAATTCATGATGGAGGATCTGTTACTTTTGGTAATGATAGTTCCCTAAAAATCATAGGAATCAAAACAACAGATATTGAAGCCCAAAAGTTGAAATTTAAGGAAGTTTTATTTGTTTATTCCTTAAAACATAAATTACATAGTGTAAGTCAACTTTATGATGATGGAAAAGATGTTTTTTTTAAAATATTTTTGTATTATCAAAAGTGTGAATGATGGAAAGGTTGTTATGAAAAGAGAATGAATAAGTGGGCATCTCTTTCAAATAAGAGAATTCAATAACTCCTCTTACTTGAGTGCTGAATATGAAAAAACTTATGGCACTAGAGACTTGGAAAACATGGGTAGAAAAATATCAATAAACTTTCTCAATTTGAATCTATTCATAATTTTTAATAATTAAAAAGAAGTTAAAGAAAATATAAGTAACAAAAGTCATAAGAGAATTGAGATTCAATCTAACAGACCAATTGATCTTATTCATTCTAATTTATGTGGGATGATGAAACATAAATCAATAAAAGGATATTTATAATTTATCACTTTTATTAATGGTTTTACTCAGATAAAAAATTTCATGTTTATGAAGAACAAGTCAGGGGCTATTGAAATGTTTAAATTATTTAGAAAATATTTTGAGAAAGAAATGAGAGTTTCTATAATAAAGTTGATAACAAATAATGGTACCAAATTCACAAGAAATACTTTTGAAACGTATATTAGAAATTATGGTATCAAACATCAGTATATTTCTCCCAATAATCCACAATAAAATAGAATAATAGAAATAAATAATAGAAGTTTGGGGGAAATCGGAAGAAGTATGTTAGAAGAATACCAAATTTGAAAATTCTATTGGAGATAAGCTTTTATTAATGTTCTACATGTTCAAAATAGATGCTTTTTGAGACTGGAAACTATTGAGTTAATAAGGTTTCCTTATGACTTTTCCATTCCTTCATTTTTTGAAAATGACAAACACTCTTCTTAAGGAAAAATGTATTTTATCCTAATTAAGAAAATTTTCATTCCTTAAGGAATTTTCTTTCCTCAGGTAAATTTTTTTCTTAAACATTTTATCTTATTAAGTAAAATTTTCCTTCCCCAAGGAAATTTATCCTTACCATGCTTTCATTGTTAATATTATAATCAAAAATATTTTTTTCTAAGTGAAAAATTTGGTTTCGTAACTAAAACATCGAAATCTTATAAATACTTAGATATTGTTCATTCTATTTTCAAGATCCAAATTCAGGTTTCGAATTCTCTGAATTCAGGCTCCGAACTTTCTGAGTTCAGACTCTGAATTTCCTGAATTCAGACTTTGAATTTTCTGAGTTCAGACTATGAATTATATGAATTCAGACTCCAAATTCTATTAATTCAGACTCTGAATTTCCTTGAAATTCAGACTCTGAAATTCTATAGAATTCAGGTTCCAAATTATTTTGAAGAAAGAATATGAATACTCAAGTATTATTGACACCGAATGTGTTTTTGGTTAGAATCTAAACATTTATTTTTTCCTTACACTCCAAAAAATGATTTGGTTATGCAACCATATGATTTCTTACTCTTGTTTGAGTTATAAAAAACTTTCATGCATTATGTTTCTAACCAACCATTTTTTGAGTGACACGTGTACAGATCCCTCCAAAATTCAAGGAAAAATATGACAATTGGAGGAGGGAGTCGACCTTTGAATATGTGCCTATAAATAGTTGCTCATTTGAACGAGCTCAGGGAGGTTGATCAGTCGAGATATTACATGATGCTGATGTAATTTCTAGAGAGAGAGACTTTATTATTTGGGTGTACTGAAAATCTTATGAAGAATTTCTTCGTGCGACTCCAAATGTTGCTGAATACATTCGAGGGTTTACGGGTATAGTAAGACAGAGGTGATGACTACCTTGAATTTCAAGGGCTTGTGGGGATAGTAAGATAGACTCCGATATTCATATCGAGGGTATACCCGGGTGTGGGTAAGACATAATTTCATGAAAGTATAAATCAAGGGACCTCTATCCAAGGTTTTTGGATACCCTTCTCTTTGGGTAAAAAGATTTACTACTTGTTACTTGTTTTGTTTCAAATTTTCTGCTTCATTTTGGTGGTTGAAGAATGTATAACTCTCTTATAAATTCTTATACTTATACTCCGATTAGTAAGAATCTATACACATTTAGGTAGAATCTTTATCTTTTTAAATTTTTTTAATTTCATTTCTAGAACCAGTTTTCTAGAACCTGAATTTCCGGAACAACATTTCCAGAATCAAGAAAGTTTATTGAACTAAGATGTTTTTTGAATTTACCTTGTTCAAATTTATTAAACATTACCATCTTTAAGAGTTCCAAAATAATTTTTTAAAGTATACAATTCACCCCCCTTTTTTATATTGAGGATATACATCATCATTACAATGCGAAAATATATATTAGAGTAGGTCTCATAAATACTTATTTTCATATATAAGTTTTCTTGATCATGTTTTTCATTATTCTACATTTTCCGTGCTTATGATATTTTTTATCCTTGTTTACAAACATTTATTACTAACATGTTTTTGTGGAAAAATATTTTCTTTGAGACGGCAGGAATACATTTTGGTTCAATTGACAATCTAATTCCGACCTGACCACCTATCTTAGATGGGAATGATTACAAATAATAGAGATATCATATGATGAATTTTGTCATTAACACTAGAGTGGACAACTTTTTCATGCTCACTAGAGGTTATAAAATCCCTGAGAAGAAACTTAGTACCTTAACCAACCAAGAAAAACATGAATATCAATTGAACTATAAGGCACACAATACTTTGCTATGCTCCATTACTAGAAATATATATTTCCAGATTTCCCTTTGTGAAGATGAAAATTATATTTGGAAGAATCTTGAAGTTATACATTTTGGTACTTCAAAATTCATTTAGACTAGAAGATATATTCTTAGAGATGAGTACAATGGGTTTTTCTTTGTTTATGGAGAACCTATATGTAAGGTACAATATAGATTTATTATTGTCGTGAAAAAATTACAATCAATGGGTGAAAAAGGTTTAGATGATGAGGCACTTGTAGACAAGATTATAGACATCATGCCAAATGAATGGGAATCCAAGAGAACATCTATAGATGAGAATAGGAAAGTATCACAGATTACTATTGATGAACTTCTTGGAACTCTTATTCAACATGAGACTAGAATGAAGAGAGATGCAGACAATGTGAAGAAGAAGAATGTGAATGGAAGTGTTGCTTTTACAACTACCTCAAATTATATGAAATCCAAGAATCCTGAGAGAGTTACGAGATCTAAATCTAAAAAGGTTGTTATACAATCCGAATCTAGTGGAAGTGAATTTTTAGAAAATACATTAGCCAATCTTGCTCGAAGGATGAACAAGATTGTTGGACAGAAGAACTCTCAATATAGATACAAGAATAAATAAATAAAGGATAAGAATGACTTTGAAGTCACTTGTTATGAATGTAAAAGAGCAAGACATATAAGACCATATTGTCCTATGATTAAGTGGAACGATATAAAGTAAAAGCATTCTGAGAGAAATAGAAAGAAGTACTACAAAGATAAATCTAAGAAATTTTTATAAGCTAATGACACCTGGAGTGCCAGTGGTGCAGACTCGTCGGATGAATCCTCCGATTATGAATCTTCTAGACAGAAGAATCTTGGTCAAATAACCAGAAATCTATTGAAAATCATTTTTTAATGAAAAGTTACACAATGATAAATCCATTTCCAATGTATCCTTAAATTATAATTATAGTGATAGTAAATAATATGAATCCCCAGATAAAGAAACTTCTTCTGATGAGGATAATAATTTATCTACCTATGAAAAAGTTTCTATGTTTTCTAAGCTTCTTGAGAATGAAAATTATAAAGTCAAGAAAAAGCTTGATAAAGTAAATTATTGGATTTATATTCTTACTAAAGAAATATTGGATCTTTATAAAGATCTTGATAATAAAATCCTTGATTTTTAAAGTATTTCAAAAAACCTTGAGGAAGTTAATTCTGAGAAGGATAAACATTCTAAGGATATAAAAAAGAAATTTCTAAGAAAAATGTTTTTGAGCCTAACTCCAGTACTAAAACTGATGTTTTTAAAGATAAGAACATAGATATTAGACTAAAGTCAGAAATATTTTCCTTAAGGAAGTGTTTGTAAAACAATATCTTAGGTAAGGAAAACTTTGAGAAGATGTATTCTCAAATTCTACCTCTAAAAAATAATTCTGAACGTGGTTATACTAGTTCAAAACCAATTGTTAGTAACAATTATTTTGTTCCTCAATGAACTCCATTATTCACTAATTGTCAGTCTGGTGGGGATTGAGATTAAAATTGTTCCTTAAATAAAACTCAGTCTTTAGGTTTTTGTAAAGCTTATTTTTCTAAGAAAATGTGGATATCTTTGATTTTGCTTTCAGAAGATTCTGGATCCTAGAAAGTTTGGGTTCTGAAAGTCTAACACTCTTATTTTTAAGAAAGTAAAGATATTATAGACAGAAATACATGGTACAAGGATTTTAGATGTTCTCGACATATGAATGGTAACAAATACTTCTTTAAAAATAATATCATGATGAAAGGAGGAAAAGTAATGTTTGGAGATAATGCAAAGGGGGAAATTATTTGTATAGGTAACATTGTTCTTCTTGAAAAAACAATGATTTCAATTTTTTTATTTGTTAATGTTATTAAGAACAACCTCATTATCATACGTGAATTATGTGATGAAGGTTACCTTGTGAATTTTAGGAATGACAAGTTCTTAGTACACAACAACCGGGAGGAATTTATTTTTTCTGCCCATAGGCAAGAGAATGTATACACACTAAACATAGAAGACCTTAGGAGTCAAGATCTACCTTCCCTTAGTTCAATGGAAGATCATTCTAGGATGTGGCATAGAAGGTTAGGACACAATAACCTTAGAATACTATGCAATCTCTCTAAGAAAAGACTAGTTAAGGATCTACCGGAGCTTAGATTTGATTCTATAAAAGTTTGTGATCTTTTTTTAATATGGAAAGAAAAATAAGTCAAGTTTTAGATCGGTTGGTAAAATCTCAACCACTGATGCATTACAGTTAGTGCATATGGATATTTTTAGTCCAACAAAAACTGGAAACATTGGAGGCAAATATTATGTATTTGTCTTAGTTGATGATAACACTAGATTTATGTGGGTATATTTTCTATCAAATAAATATGAAGATTTTTATTATTTAAAAACATTTATAGACGTAGTTAAAAATGATAAAAACCTTCCTTTGATAACTATTCATAGTGATCATGGAAGAGAATTACAAAATTCTGATTTTAAAACCATTTGTAGTAGAAAAGGCATTAATCATAGCTTCTCAACACCCAAAACACCTCAACAAAATAGGGTTGTTGAAAGAAGAAATAAAAATATTCAAGAAATAACAAGAACCATGTTGAGTGAATATTTAGTCACCAAACATTTTTGGGTTGAAGATGTAAGTACTACTTGTTTTACTATAAATGATGTTTTGATTTGACCATTTCTTAATAAAACTCTTTATGAGTTATGGAATGGTAGAAAACCTTAACATTCCTACTTCAAAGTTTTTGGTTGCAAGGTATTCATTCTGAATACTAAATATAATCTTCACAAATTCACACCAAATTCTGATGAAGGAATTTTCATATTCTAATCAACAACTTCTAAAGCATATAGAGTTTTCAATAAAAATACTTGTACTGTTGAAAAAACAGTACATTTCAAATTTGATGAAACTGGTCCTTTTGTTTTTAAACAACCTCAACATACATCTTCGGATGTGTTTTCAAAAATTGATTATCAACTTTTGTTAAATGATTCTTCTGATAAGGAAAATGTTTTATAAAACATTTGTGAAGCATTTACCCTGGAAGGCTTCCTCCAATATGTTGATAAACATGTTTTACAAAACCCAAATCAGTTGTTTCTAAAGAATCATCCCAGTGATAGTATCATTGGTGATGTAAATCAACCTACAAGGACTAGAAGTTTCTTAAGAAATGAAGTAGAGAATCTAGTATTTCTTTCCCAATTAGAACAAAAATTCACTGATGATGTTTTAGGTAACTATGATCGGATAAAAGCTATGCAAGATAAGCTAAATGAATTTTAATGGAATAAAGTCTAGAACTTAGTTGAGAGACCTAAGGCAACATCTGTTATTGGAGTAAAATGGGTCTTCAGAAATAAATGTGATGAAAATGGAATCATAGTAATAAACAAAGATAGATTGGTCACTAAAGGCTATAATCAGCCTGAAGGAATAGACTATAATGAAGCCTATGATCTAGTAGCTAGACTAGAATCTATTCATATTCTACTTTCCTTTACAAAATTCTTCAATTTCCATCTTTTTCAAATGGATGTTAAATGTGGTTTCATTAATGGTTTTGTACAAGAGGAATTTTTTATTGGACAACCTCCAGGGTTTGAAGATTCAAAAGATCTTGAACATGTTTAAAAACATACACTACTACAAATATTTCCTTTATCAGCACTAGAAAAGTCTATTAACAACACTAGAAAAATCACTTTTAATCAAGGTGAGGATAAATGAGTATCCCTTTTATCAGCGCAGATAAAAGGAGTATTTTATCAGCGCTTTTAAAAAGCACTGATAAAAGTTAAAAAAAATTAAAAAAAATTATATAATATAGGGGGGGTGGGAGCCTTAACAACACTTTACCCCCCTTTATCAGTGCTAGGCAGACCCCACCCCCCTCACACTCTCTCACGTGCTGCGCTTCCCGCGCACCCCTTTCCTTCCACCCAAACTCGAACCTGCGACCTCCCCCATTTAATGGCTGCACCTTTACCACTAATCCATTTTGTTTTTTTCTCTATTTAATGATATATCTATTTATTAATATATATATAGTTATATTTATTCTTATATTAATATAGATTCATATTAATATACATATATTTACTCCTATATTAGTATATATATATATATATATATATATATTCATTCGTATATTAGTATATATTTATATTTATTTATATATATTTTTAGTTATAATTTTTATCTTTATATTTATTTGTATATTAATATATACATATAAGATTAGTTTTAAATATATTTATGAAATATGTTTTTTATGTGTGTTTATAAATAAATAAATAAATAAATACATACACACATATATACAACACACCCACACAGACACACAAATACACACACACAGACTCATATATATTTATGAATAAATACATATATTGTGACACCCCAAGATTCCATGGTACGCTTCTCTTTCAATAATGCAATAGCTTGCATTGTACGCAAGTTCGAGATTCTAACACACCGCAACCAATTAAAGTAGCCATTATGAATAGTAATAAAAACTTTTTGAATTATTTAAATTTTAAATTTCAATATGGACTTCATTTTTGGATTCGGATTATAGAAATTAGCATATGTTGACTTTTTGGTATTTTTCTGAGAACATCCAATTTTTGATGCATAGTGAAAAAGACTTAATTTTTTTTAATCAAAATAATTTATAGTGATAAATTATACTATTGAGTGGTTTTAAAGTATAATTAGAAAATAATTTTAACATTTTATCTAGTGGTGGTCATTAGATTTAATTTCACTTTGAAATTGGACATAAAAAATTGTCAATCTATTGATTGATATTGTTTCTTAAAATCACGCTATTTGTTTTGAAAACAAGAATTAATTATAAAATTAATTAATGCAACTTATATGTTTTGAATTTGGTAAAAAAGAAATCATTTTTGAATTTGGAATATCAAATATATCTTAGGGTGAATTTTTGGTATTTTTCTGAAAAACTTCAATTTTTGATGAATAGTGAAACCACTTAGTGGTAGATAAATAACTGATTTTTCGTTTAAATGAAATTTTACAGCTTCTGTGAATTGAATTTAAAAACTACAACATACATGGTTGTCATTATTAAGTAAAATGTGGTTCAGAGGGATGAAAATGATTTTTTGGTGAATTGTAACTTTTGAGTATTAATAACCGCAATTAGAGGTAATTAGGGTAATTTAAGGTAAAAATAATTTTATAACAATATGAAATTACTTTGACACATGTCCTAAACTTATTGGATGAGTCTTGGCCGACCAATTCAAACCATGGGTCAATTTTTGGGACCCCATGGAGGCACTTGGGCAAGATAATGACATTAATACCTTTTTATTTAAAACTAAAATAAAAATGTAAAAAACATTAATTGTTTTACTAAAACATTTTTTACATGGGGTTATCTAAGTTATCATTTTGAATATAAATATTAATTATAATGATAAAAATATTTCATACATGTTGGTAATTTTTTTATAATTTTTAGACATTAAATAAATAAAATTATTTATGACACCATAATGATGCAGCGATTACCTCATTAACGAATGATTTAAATAAAATGAAAAGATAAGTTAAAATATAAGACATACACTAGTCAAAAACCTATTGGATGGGTGGATTTATAACCCTTATCACCTTATCTTAGAAATATATCATTGTGGGACCTTTATAATCTGAAAACCATTTAATAATAAAATAATATTTTCAATATTTCCAAAAGAGCCCATTCTCTCTTCTGATAAAAGGCCCCCATCTCTACCACCTTATTCACAACATCAAATTCATTTGGCTCGGTCAAACTATGCCCAAATACCCTCTAAAATTTCGTCCATTCATACTATAATCCTTACCTTAGACAGAAGGCACTTCAAGAGTCCTTTTGATTCAAACCAAAGGGAGTCACCCAAACTAAAGGTAACGATTTTTCTTAACTTATTTTCATTTATTTTACTTCTAAAACCCCTAAAATATTTTTATTATTTTATTTTTTAACAAAACCAGTATCCTCAATTTACTTGGATGTTTTTTTGAGAAGGATTCAAACTACACTTACACACACCTCCATTTAATGGTTAAAGAACGTACTATTTCTGTGGGTGATGAATTACTGCCTCATGAAACTATGATTGTTCAATCTTCTTTTAACACCTCTCATGGTGGCCATTAAGATGTAACTATATTTATATATGACATATATTATGTTTATGTTTTCCTTATTCTTCTGTATTTTTCATTTATGGCATGCCTTTATGATTTCAATTATGGGTAAACACGATAATTTCATTTTAGGAAGTGCAGATTACTGCCCCCTCAAAGTGATTTGAATCGTTAATGCCATATGTGGGATGTATAAAGGATGGAGTTAATGATATTATATATGATATTATACTGGAATTATAATATTTCTTTATATAATTATGATTTCATTCTATTAAATATGAAATAGAAATGAAAGTAGCGTTCATGCGTATGTACGGCTTACCGTCTCCATGAATGGTGCATTTCATATCTTACCTCTAAATGTTATGTAATATTATAAATGCATGCATATACTGGATATATATGATATATATGATATCTAAATCATGAATATAATTCTGGATATAATGGATATTTTACCACATAAACAACTTGTAATTATAAGAAGATTATTGTTGACTCAAGTACCAAGGATCGACAAAACGACCGTTATTAAATTAAATGATCACATAATGTTCAAAACATGGTAATAAGTGATGTAAAAGGAATAATTAACTTTAAAATTGTTCTTATGCAAATATAAATTAACTATAGTTTATTTTTCAGGAGATTAAAGAATGATTAAGTCAAGTCGGACACGAGGTAAGGGACTCCGTCTCAATCTCCTTTCATTAAGGCATATTTTGTTTTATACAAAACATTCATTTATATGGTGTATAAAACCCTTTGAATTTTAATTTTATTCAAAAGAAATATTTTTATATGAAGCATTTTTACTAAACAACAAAAGGAAGGTTTTGTCTTACGTATGCGGTGGCAATGACTTCTCCGCCGCCGTGACCATTATTTGAGTTTTGGCTTCCCCTACAAGACATAAATTTTTTAAAATGAAAAATAAATACCATGTTTTAATTTTTATTTATTTTGGTATTGAAAATGGTTTTGATAATTTTTTAATTTTATCAATGTGTTTTTATTGATATTTTGTGATTGAAATATGGAAATTTTATGTTTCCATTATTCATGTTTTATATGATACTATTATGTTATGTTTCATGGGAATTTTTTATGATATGTTTAAAACTTTTCATATAAGGAATGAGTTGGACTTAGTAAGTGACGGGTGTAGCCCGCTATAGATCCTCGGTGCATCAGTAGGTCTCATGAGACACACTAGTGTCATGGTACAAGGCCTTGACAAAATCGTATTTGTAGTCTTGGAATAAGGCCTTGACTATGTGGTTATTATAGTCTGGCATTATGCATTCCATCATTATGAAAGTGGTTATTGATATTTCATGTCAATATTCGACTAGTAGAATATCCATGTGAATATGTAAATGGAATTATTTCATTTTATTTTTTCTATGTTATTTTGAAGTTCAAGATTAAAAGGATTTTGTTTTAGTTATACAATTTCCTTAAATGTTTATGCTTGTTTATTAATGTTTCTGCTATATTGTTATCCTTACCAAGCATCTGAGCTCACCCCTTTCTATGGTTTATTTTTCCCAGGATGTGAAGAAGTGTATTATGATTGACCTGTAGGGATAGTCTAAGGGATAAGTGTGTTCAAAGGAGACAAGATGTTGTTGTTGTTTTTATTTCATGATGTAATGTAGAACTTATAAATGTATCTAGTGTTTCAAGGCTACTAAACTAATCGGCCTTTAAAGACTTGATATTTTGTGATCATGAAACTTTTATGTAATAATGCACCGAATCTGGGTAACTAGGGTTGGGGCATTACAGTTGGTATCAGAGGTAGTTTAGTACTAACCTTTGAAGCTAGATTTAGATAAACTCTGATTAGAGCACATAACCCTAAGATATACTTTAAGGATCAGTATAGAAGAACATCCTAGAATTTTGGTAAAGTATATATTTTTTGTATATTCCAAGAAATACATCTATGTATGGATACAAGCATGTAGAGGTGGCTTTGGCACAGATGTACCAAGGTGTAAAACCCGAAAACACCGCTTTGAGCTAGACTCGAACGAGAACTGGTGCACGAAAATGGGCCTTGATGCACTCTTGGTTTCGACACTCCCATGGGATATGATTTGGATAATTCTCATTTTCTTTACAAACCATTATGAAGGGTTTATGAGTATATACTTCCTCAAAAGAAAACATTTTTTTATGATTATGGATTATATACATAAATAGTTCAATTTATGTGAAGTGTTTTCAATTATGGAATTATGTATTTTTATTAATGAACTAATCTAGTTTATGCCATTGTTTAGTAATGGAACCTAGTGGAAGGAATGGAAATTGTATCAATGCAGGCACTCCCTGTAGGGATTTCCCTCTTGCTCAAGATAATTATAGTGGAGCTGGTGATACAACTACTGCTGATCAGCTTATCACCATATTGGGACAACTCACTCAAGTTATGAATAATAACCTTACTCGTATGTAGAACCTTCATCCACAATGTGGAGGATCAATGTTAGACTACTTAATGAGGAAACAACCACAAACATTTAATGGGGTTACAAATCCATTAGTAGATGAAAAATGTATAAATTCCTTATAAAAAATATTCCAGGATTTAGGGAGTAGTGAAAGGGAAAAAGTTGTCCTGGCAGTTTACCACCTCACTGGAGATGCAGATCAATGGTGGTTATTGATTCAAAACATGATAGAAGATGAATAAGTATCAAGTAGGTAATGGAGAGATTTTTAAGAGATTTTATTAGAAAAATACTTTCCTTATGACCATTGATCAGATATAGAAAGACAATTTCTATGTCTAAGGAAAAAGGAGGACGATAAAGTTTCAAAGTATGATTCTAACTTTACAAGGTTAGCGAGGCATGCTGGAGATTATATACGTAACCCAAGATGTAATATTGATCATTTCTTTGATGGGTTAAAACCAATTCACTATCGATCTTTAGTATCACAATCCATCTTATTGTATGAATATATTGTCTCGTGTGCTATCATGACAGAAAAGGAATTCTCTAAGTCTTATGACAACAATGTAAAGAAAAAGAGGAAGAGAACGGTGGAGCAAGAGAAAGATAAAGGAAAAAAGGGAAATAATGATTTTCCATTATGTGATAATTGTGGTAAGAAACACCCTAGTACTTGCCTAAAAGGAATGGGAGTTTGTTACAAATGTGGAGAAATAGGTCACCAGACTCGTGATTGCAAGGGAAATAAAGAGGATGTCAATGTTGAATGCTACAATTGTAGAGAAATGGGGCATTATGAAAATGAATTCCTTAAGCACCAAGGAAACATTCCTTAGAAAATTCCAAGGGAGCAAGGCAAAGATTTTGTTGTTACTATATATGAAGTTGAATAATTTTTGTTTTTGTGTTTTTGGACTCAAGAACTATATTATGGTTATAAGAATAATGTGATATATATAAGGATTGTACTACTGTACTTGTTTTTTTAATTATGGTTGTAATATGATGAAGATAATCAGATTTTTATTATGTGACAATAATAGAAACTTTACTTTGTTTGGGGAATCTGCTGATTGATTTTGGAATTTTGGGACCTTTTAGAGAGAGTCTGGATAGAGGTATTTTGGATAACTATAAAGGATGGAATGTATTAAGTTGAACTTTGGATAGTATTGATTAATGTTAAAAAATTTATGAATATTATTTTTGGAATATTATAATACTATAGTTTTAGGAAAAGGTCAACCTGCAGGTCAGGGGATAACCCACCGCGTCGGACAAAGCTGCAGGAATTGAACCCACAAACTTTGTGAGATAGGCCTTTATTACCTACCAATATCCTACAGAAAGTCCTTAGTTGTTAAAAAATAGTTTTTTTAATCTAAATGGTATGTGTTAATATTTTTAACCTTGTACAATTAGGATAAATATAATATTTTGAGTTCTATGATCTTTTTGAGTGAAAGATTAGTTTGTGGTAGAAATTAGTTGAAGGTTGAAACTATACTTGTCAAGTATATATATATATACCTATATCTTATTCTATGAATAAATTATTCCTTAAACATTAGGAAATGGATATTAAAAAAAAATTTGTAATCCTAATACCTTATGTTTTGTTGAACTGATGATATTTTAAATCACCATAGATTGAAGGCTTTGAGGCCCTCAATTTAACAATTGTTTTTGATTGATGACCTCAATCATTCCCTGCAAATATTTAAATTTTTACTCCAATTATGTGTCTCTAATTGCCACCAATGTTCTCCTAATCGGGATCATAAATTGGTGGTGACTTTTTCATTTCCCTTTCCCTCTTATTAAGGATAAATTTTATTAACCTTATTTCTGATGTGGGTTTTCTACAAAGGAATTTTCTATTTTCAACCTTTCAAAGAACAATTTAAAATTGTGAGGACGCGATTTATTGAAGGAGGGGAGAATGTAACACCCCAATCTTCCATGGTACACTTCTCTTTCAATAATGCAATAGCTTGTATTATACGCAAGTACGAGATTCTAACACACCACAGACAATCAAAGTAGCAGTTATGAATAGTAATACCCACTTTTTGAATTATATAAATTTTATATTTCAAATTTGACATCATTTTTGGATTAAGAATATCAAAATTAGCCTAAGTTGAATTTATAGTATTTTTCTAAGAACATCCAATTTTCGATGAATAGTGAAAAATACTTAAAAACACATTTTTAATCAAAATAATTTATAGTGATAAATTATAATATTGAGTGGTTTTAAAGTATAATTATAATATAATTTGACCAATTTATCCAATGGTTGTCATTAGAATTAATTTCAATTTGAAATTGGACATAAACAATTGTCAATATTTGGATTGATATTGTTTCTTAAAAACACGCTATTTGTTTTGACAACGAGAATTAATTATATAAATTAATTAATACAAAATATATGTTTTGAATTTGGTAAAATATTTATCATTTTTTAATTTGTAATATCAAATATATCTTAGGGTGAATTTTTGGTATTTTTCTGAAAAACTTCAATTTTTGATGAATAGTGAAACCACTAAGTGGTTGTTAAAAAATTTATTTTTCATTTAAATTAAAATTTACCACTTCTATGAATTGAATTTCAAAAATACAACCTATGTGGATTTAATTAGTAAGTAAAATGTGGTTCAATGGGATGAAAATGATTTTTTGGTGAATAGTAACTTTTGAGTATTATTAACCACGGATAGAGGCAATTAGGGTAATTGAAGGTAAAAAATAATGTTATAATAATATGAAATTACCTTGACAGATTTCCTAACCTTCTTGGATGAATCTGGTACGACAAATATAAACCATGGGTCAATTTTGGGTCCCCATGGAGCCACTTGGGTAAGATAATGACATTAATACCTTTTTATTTAAAACAAAAATAAAAATGTAACAAACACGAATTGTTTTACTAAAACAATTTTTTGATGGGGTTATCTAAGTTATATTTTTGACTATAAATATTAATTATAAATCTAAAAAGATTTCCTACATCATGGTAATTTTTTATAATTTTTATACATTAAATAAATAAATTTATTTATGACACCATGATGATGCAGCGATTACCTCATTAACGAATGATTTAAATAGAATGAAAAGATAAGGTAAAATATAAAAACTAAACTTGTCAAAAACCTATTGGATGGGTGTATTTTGAACCCTTAACACCTTATATGTTAAATATATCAATTTTGGACCTTTATAATTCAGAAACCATTTTATAATAACATAATATTTTCAATCTTTCTAAAAGAGCCCCTCCTCTCCTCTTATAAAAGGCCCCCACCTCTACCACCTTATTCACACCATCAAAGCCATTTGGATCAGAAAAACTCTACCTAAATACCCTATCAACTTTCCTCCCTTCATCCTAGAATCATTACCTTAGGCAGAAGGCACTTGAATATTCCTTTTGGTTTAAACAAAAGGGAGTTACCCAAACTAAAGGTAATGATTTCTCGTAACATCTTTTCTTTTATTTTACTTATACAACCACTAAACTCTTATTATTCATTAATTTTGTAAAAAAACCATTATCTTAAATATACTTGGATGTTCTTTTGAGAAATACTCTAACTACACTTACACACACCTCTATCTAATGGTTAAAGAACATACTGTGTCTGTGGGTGACGAATTACTGCCTCATGAAATGATGATTGCTCAATCGTCTTTTATCACCTCTCATGGTGGACATTAAGATGTCACTATATTTATATATGAAATATACTATGTTTATGTTTTCCTTATGCTTCTGTATTTTTCATATATGGCATACCTTTATGATTTCCATTATGGATAAACACGATAATTTCATTTTAGGAAGTGCGGACTACCGCCCCCTCAAAGTGATTTGAATCATTAATTCCATATGTGGGATGTATAAAGGATGGAGTTAATGATATTATATATGATATTATACTGGAATTATAGTATACCTTTATATCATTATGATTTCATTCCATTAAATACGAAATAGAAATGAAAGTAGCGTTCATGCGTACGTACGACTTACCGTCTCCCTGAACGGTGCATTTCATTTCTTACCTCCAAATGTTATGTAATATTATAAATGCATATATACACTAGATATATATGATATATAAGATTTCTTCCTCATTAATATAATTCTAGAGATGACGGATATTTTACCACATAAACAACTTGTAATTATAAGAAGTTTATTTTTGACTCAAGTACCAAGGATTAACAAAACAAATGTTATTAAATTAAATGATTACATAATGTTCATAACATGGTAATAAGTGATTTAAAAGGAATAAATAACTTGAAAAAGTATCTTTTGCAAATAGAAATTAACTATAGTTTATTATTCAGAAGATTAAAGAACGATCGAGTCAAGTCGGAAATGAGGTAAGGGACTTCGTCTCAATCTCCTTTCATTGAGGAATATTTTGTTTTATACCCAACTTTATTTTATATGGTATATAAACCCATTTTACTTTTAATTTTATTCAAAATAAATGTGTTTATATGAAGTGTTTTTACTAAATGAAAAAATGAATGTTTTGTCTTACGTATGCGGTGACAACGAATTCTCCGCCGTCATGACCATTATTTGAGTTTCAGATTCCTTTACAAGCCATAACTTCATTTAAATGATAAATAAATACCATGTTTTACTTTTCTATTATTTCGGTATTGAAAATGGTTTTGATAATGTTTTGATTACATCAATGTGTTGTATTGATATCTTGTGATTGAAATGTGGAAATGTTATGTTTTATTTTATGCATGTTTTATGTGATACGATTATGTTATGGTTCTTGGGCATTGTTTATGATATGTTTAAAACTTTTCATATAAGGAATGCTTTGGAATTATTAAGTGATGGGTGGAGCCTGCTATAGCTCCTCAATGCATTGGTAGGTCTCATGAGACAAACTAGTGTCTTGGCACAAGGCCTTGACAAAATCTTATTTGTAGTATTGGCACAAGGCATTGACTATGTGGTTATGATAGTCTAGAATTATGTATTCCATCATTATGAAAGTGGTTATTGATATTGCAAGTGAATATTTGACTAGTAGAATATCCATGTGAATAAGTAAATGGAATTATTTTGTTTTATTTTTTCCATGTTATTCTGAAGTTCAAGTTTAAAAGGATTTTGTTTTAGTTATACAATTTTCTTAAATGTTTATTCTTGTTTATGAAAGATTCTGCTATATTGTTATCCTTAATGAGCATCTGAGCTAACCCCTTTCTATGTTTTATTTTTCCTAGTATTTGAAGAAGTGTATTATGATTGACCTGCAGGGATAGTCTAAGGGATAAGTGTGTTCAAATGGGACAAGATGTTCTTGTTTTTTTTATTTCATGATGTAATATAGAACTTATGAATGTATCTAGTGTTTCAAGGCTACTAAACTAATCGGTATTTTGAGACTTGAACTTTTGTGATCATACCAATGTTATGTAATAATGCACCATCTCTGGGTAACTAGGGTCGGGGTGTTACATATATATGTTTATTTGAAAAGCCATAGAATGTTAGAACGACCATAACACATAATCTAGAAGCCCGTTTCAACTCCACAACTAGTCAAATAGAATAAAATGAATCAATATTCTATGTTATATGAGGTATAGTCCTAATGGACATATAGATCAGAAGTTATACTTGTTTGAATGTTAACTAATCTGGGTATCCCGACTAAAAACTCAGTTCTGGAGGCCTTCTGAGCATTTTTTGGCCATGAAAAATGTGACAGAAGTTTTCTTTGGTCACTATCACGTAGATCTCATACAGGCTTCGATTTGATATGATGCAGAGCTCAAACAGACACCCGGATCAACAGTTATGGCTGTTTGAAGTTTGAGTTACATTTTCAACTTATTTTAGATCTTTTATTAATTTTTTTTTATTTTTTGTGTCTTCCAATTGTTAGTAAATAATTTTAAATCAATAATAATTAGCAAATTATAAATTAATAATATTTTTTAAAAATATTTTAAACCCATTTTTACTAAATCTCTTATACATTAAATGTAATATTATTTTTATACTTATGTAAAACATATTTAAAATATATATATTATATTTATATCAATATAAATATACTTATATAACAATATTTTATTTTTTATGTTTTTTTAAACATAAAATTTATCAGCGATAGGAAAAAGCATAGATAAATTCCCAATTTATCAGTGCTACTAAAATAAATGCTGATAAAGGGTCACTTATAACAGCGCTTTTTTAGCACTGCTAAAAGCACCCCTTTATGAGCGCTAAAAAAGCGCTGATAAAGGGGGACCTTTATCATCACATTTTTTTTCACTGATAAAAGGGTAGTACGTCCCTTGCCCATTTTTTAGTAGTGTTCCCAAAACTTTGTATGGACTTAAGTAAGTCCCTCGAGCTTGGTATGATGAACTTACAAATTTTTTTTCTTCAAAATAATTATGTTAAGGGAAATTCTGATCCAACCCTTCTTATAAAAATAGATATGAAAAATGTTTGATTGTTCAAATTTATGTTGATGACATTATATTTGGTTCAACTCAGCAATCTTTAACTGATTCCTTTGCAGATCTTATGAAATCTGAGTTTGAAATGAGTTAGATGGGTGAGTTAACATCTTTCCTTGGTTTTCAATTTTCTCAAAAACCAAAAGGAATATATATATCCCAACATAATTATATTAATGATCTTCTTAAAAAGTATGGATATGACAACACTAAGAGTATTAATACTCCCATTATTACCTCAAATTCACTTGATCTAGATGAATCTGGGAAACCAGAAGATCAAAAATCTTTTAAAGGTATGATAGTAAATCTACTCTACTTGATAGCTAGTCATCCAGATTTAATGCTTTTAGTATGCTTATGTGCATGATATCAATCCAATCCTAAGGAATCTCATTTAAAGGTAGTGAAAAGTGTTGGAACTCACATGTTTTGATAATGCCAAATCATATTTTTATAATCTCAACTCACATTTTGATAATCCCAAATCGTTTTTTATTTATGTGAGAACCATGTCTTCATTCTTTGCTAATTATGTTTCATTAACGTATCCTATTTCTATAGAGTTTTATTCATATACTTCTGATCTCATTGCTTGATTGGTTAAGCTTACAATGAAGAATTTATCTAAGTACAAGGTTACCATTACAAGGTTACAGTTACAAGCTTACCGTTATAAGGTTACATTTACATGCTTATTGTTACAAGGATACAATTACAAGCTTGTGGTTACAAGGTTACAGTTACAAGATTACTACTACAAGGTTACAGTTACCAGCTTACCATTATATAGTCACCACTATAAGGTTACTACTACAAGGTAACCGTTATAGGGTTACCGCTACAAGGTCACCATTACAGGGTTACCTCTACAAGGTCACCGTTAAAGGTTTACCACGATAAGGTCACCATTACATAGTTACTGGTGTGAGCATACTATTAAAGGTTACAGTTGGAGATTTTTGAAGTGCACCTACTATTGAAGCCTACCGTTAAGAAGGATACCGTTAACAGTCTACCGATGCATATTCATTCATAATTTGTCAATTTCTAAACACTTTTCTAATGGTCATATTTGATAAAATAAATGCTCTAATATTAATTAATGCTGATTGTAAATGTTTTAGGAGACAATACCATGGACAGTATGAGGTACGAGAAAGCATGCTCATGATCTACTTATTCCCATTGTCGGACCACAAATATAAAAAGGGAAGACCATGAAATAAAAAAGGAGGATCGAGGATACAAACAAGGAGAGTAACATATATGCAGACACGAAGAAAGGGTTGCAAGAGAAGTGTGATAAGGCTTACATGCCAGATAAAAAAGCCAAACCATCCAGCACTAAGATACTAAACCCAAAAGCATCACGAAGATCATTTTGGGATAAACTCATTCTTCACCACTATGCTTCATAAACACTTGATCAACATTATAAGTAGAACACTGAAAGATTGAACCTGGAGTTGAAACACTATGTTTTGGAAACAACTTCCAGATATTGACTCGAACTTCAACATTTCTCATTCCAAGGAGTCAAGAGATGAACTTCAAACACATATAGCCTTCTAAACTCTTTCAAATCATAACTGATCTATTGTGTTTCTTTATTTTAAATCCTTGAGAAATGTTTTTGTATCTTTATATCGAACACTGTCTCCTATGTTAAACTGGAAGATACTAACTATCCTCACATCAATCTTCACCTTATATGTGTTTCCCATGTATAATTGTGGAAGAGACCGTGTGTGGTCTGTTTTGTTTGTATTTCCAACAAAGAACTATAGTAAAGGTTGTGTTCCATGGATAGGTTGTGATAACTATTGTAAAGCCCAATAGAGGCTGTGTATCATGTTTTATATAAACTGCTCGGTGGCAGGTGATCACCTAGTGGAGAGGACTAGGTCTTGACGTGAGAATGAAACTCTTGTTTACATTATTGTGAAAATAGTCATATATATTGTTTTGATTTTATCCATTGCTTATATTTTCTAAAATATAAAACTAATTTTCTAACAATTTGATAGTTAGTTTTGGTTAGTGTGTGTATTTTTTTAATTCCGTAAAATTGTTTCGAATGTTGAATTAGTGTTCTAAACTAATTCATTTGAGGATTTATCACCCTTTGAGAAACCTGTTGACCAATTTAACATTTACATTTCTACTGCCTTAATTAACTGGCCCATTTTTAAAATTTGTGGTTTTTTTAACCATAAAAGTTTTAATAGAAATTTTAATTGGAACTCAATTCACCCCCATCTGGATTATCCACTCCGACCAACATTTGGTATCATAGGAATTTTTATCCAGTGTGCAAATTATTTCTAACTGTGATTCTAGTTGTATGTTAAAGATCTTAACATTTCTGTCATATCTAAATTTTCAGTTCTTTAATATTATAAGTAATTATGGAAAGTATAGTTGAGGATTTTGCTACTAACTGACCAAATTTCTTTAATGGTAACAACTATGCTCAGTGGAAATTAAAAATGAAAATGTATCTAGAGAGAATGAGACCTAAAATCTGGGACACAATTGAAGAAAAACATTCATTACATGCTACAACTAGAGACACATGGTCTCTGTTGATTAATGCTATATATAATTATAACTGTAAAGAAATTAATTATTTGTACTATTCTCTAGGTGATGAGGAATTCAGTAGAATATATGCTTGTAAAACTACATATGAAATTTTGGATAGTTTAGCTATTTCTCATGAAGGAACAACCAATGTTAAAGAAATGAGAATAAATTCTTACACTATTAAATATGATAACATTAATATGAAGCCTGATGAAATTATTTCCGACATGTATATTAGGTTCAATGAGATATTGAATACTATGAGTCTTCTTGGGAAACTAGTGAAAAGTAAGGACCAGATTATGATTATGCTTTGATGCCTACCTGACAGATGGAGGGGAACTTCTGTTTCTATCTGTGAATCTTGTGACCTAGAAAAACTTCATGTGAAGTAAATAATTGAAAATATTATGATGTATGAAGAAGAACGTAAGGTGAATCAAGAATTAGATGAGGAACCAAGGAAGAAATCTACGTCATTTTAGACTACTACCTCAAAGAACAAGGATAAAGAAAAAGTTCAAGCTCATGTTGAAACCTCCAAAAGTGAAGACTCAGATAGTAATGACGAGATAACTCATCTTGCTAGAAGATTCAAAAAATTATACCTAATGAAGAGATTCTTTAAGAAGTCTAACTACAATGAAATGTATGATAGCAAAGGACAGTACAAGTAAGAAAAAAAATGGAATGACAACTCAAATAAAATAATCTGTTATGATTGAAAACAAAAAGTTCATGTGACAGAAGACTTTCCCAAGCTGAAATTTAGTATGAAATATGAAGATAAGGGCAAAGGTTATAAAAAGGATATGAAAGATACCTGGAGTACTTTAGAAGACGACCCTAGTGGATCTGATGCTTCTAATATATAAGAGAACAATCATGTCAACTTGTGATTCATGACAGAATCATATGAGGTAGAACCAAATTCCTCTATGCCTAACGATTATTATTATGGGAATAAAGGTGAATCAAACAATGATGAAAATATGACTAAGGATGAACTATTTGAATAATTTGGAAAACTTGTGGATACTTTTAATGAACTCAAGGATAAATACAAATTATTGAAAAGACAACATGCTTTAAATAGTAATTACAAATCTAATCTGGATATTGAGAAAGAATAATGTGCTCATCTATTAAAAAAATACAGACCTCAAATTTTCCAATGAAAAATTAAAGAGAGGTCTTGAAAAATTTACGGCTGGTAGAGATACCTTGACTCGGTTTCTAGGATAATAGATTTCCCCAAAATATAAAACTGGTCTAGGATATCAGCCAGGATTGGGAAGGTTTATTAAAACGAAATTTGTTCAAAAATCTGTACAATTCACAGATAGTTCATGTTCTGGACCATTTCTTGAAAAAAAATCTCTAAAACACCAAACAATGTGTTTATGTCTCAAAATATATCTGTTTATTATAGAAAATATGTGATACAAGTACGGGCTCCTAAAGTAGTACTTGCTAACCTCTTTGGACCCAAGAAAATCTGGGTGCCAAAGTTACCCCATGCGTAATCTATTTTGCAGGAAAATTGTCTGAAGAGTTCCTGTAGAGCTCTGTGGTATTTAAACAGTGGATGTTCAAGACATATGAAAAAAGAATATTCATATTTCAAATGTTTTATTAATTTTGATGGTGGATATTTCAAATATGGTGATAATTCTAAAGGTAAGATCATTGGATTAGGCCAGATTGGTAACCCTAATATTGTATTAATTTCAAAATTACTTTTCGTTAATGGGTTAAAATACAATCTTCTATGTATTTCATAGTTGTGTGATGATGGTTTTAATATCATGTTTGAAAATGATGCTTGTAATGTTTTTAATTCTAAAAATGATTTAATATTTACGGCTCTCAGAAATGAGAATGTATATGCTGTTGATATGGATTCTATAACTTTGAAAAACGTTTCTTGTTTAAATGAGTTTCATAAGGAATCCTAGTTGTGGAACAGAAGACTAGGACATTGTAATGTGAACTCACTTAGTAGACTGACTAGGAAAGGTTTAGTTAGAGACTTACCTAAATTGGAATTCCATCATAACAATGTTTTTAATCCTTGTCAAAAGGGAAAATAACACAATGTTTCTTTCAATCCAAAGATATAATTTTCTACTTCTCAACCACTTGGGTTGGTTCACATGGATTTGTTTGGACCATCAAGAGTTTTATGTTTAAATGGGAAGCACTATGTTTATGTTCTTGTAGATGAATTTTTAGGTACACATGGGTATACTTTATAGCTCCCAAAAGTGAATCTTGATCTTATTTTATCAAATATTCCTACTCTGTAGAAAATCATAGTGGACTTAGGATCAAGACCTTGAGATGTGATCATGGATGTGAGTTTGAAAATCACGAGTTTGATTCTTATTGCTCACACAATGGCTATAGTCACAACTTCTCTGCTCCTAGAATACCTCAATAGAATGGAGTAGTGGAAATAAGAAATAAGTCTCTTCAAGGGATTTCTTGCACAATGGTCAATGAATATGATTTGACAATTTGATTTTGGGAAGAATCTATTAATATAGCTTGTTACATTATTAATAGAGTCTTTATTAGACCAATTATTAAGAAGACCCCTTTGAGCTTTGCAACAATAAAAGACTAAGGTTAATTACTTTAGAGTTTTGGGTTGCAATGTCTTTATCCTTAACACTAAATATAATCTTGACATATTTTCTTCCAAAAGTGATGAAGGAATTTTCCTAGGTTACTCAATCTTGAGTAAAGCCTATAGAGAATTAAATAGGAAAACCAAAGGCGTGGAAGAGTCAGTTCATGTCAAGTTTGAGGAGTCTGATCCACATGAACCCAAAAACTCTCTTTACTATCTTATGGGAGATATGTCAATTATGCATCATAATAATAATGATAGTGAACCACCAATAAAAGTAAGCAGTTCTGGGAATCTTCCAGAATCTTTACCTATTGAGTCTGAACCAATAGACGACCATGAGGAGTCTAGTTTAACTCATTCTAAGGGTATTTGAAATCTAAGGAATCATCCTTTAGATGATGTAGTATGTTATTTAAACCATGGGACACAAATTAGAGCATCTATGAAAAATCAGGTTGAACATCAAGATTTTCTTTCACAGCTTAAACCTAAAAATATCAATGATGCAATCAATAGTGAATTTTGGGTGATGGCTATGCAAGAAAAATTGTATCTGTTTGAAAGAACCAATGTTTGAGAACTAGTAGACAGAACTAAGGACACATAAACCATAGGAACTAAATGTGTGTTTAGGAACAAAGTTTATGAGTCTGGAAATATTGTTAGAAACAAGGCTAGACCAGTTGCACATGGGTATAGTCAAGAAGAAGGAAAAGACTATGACGAAACCTTTGACCCTGTAGCTAGACTAGAAGACATTAAGTTACTACATTCTTATGCAGCTCATCTAAATTTAAAACTTTATCAAATGGATATCAAAAGTTCATTTCTAAATGGATATATAATTAAAGATGTATTTTTCAAACAACCCCCCAGATTTACAAATCCCCATTTCCCAAATCCTGTTTTTAAACTATATAAAGCCTTATATGGACTAAAGCAATCTCCAAGATATTTGTATGACAAACATAGTTTTTTTCTTATTTAAAAGGTTTTACAAAAGGTATATTAGATCCTACTATCCTTATTAAATGTATTTCCAAAGATGTTTTAATAGTCAAAATTTATGTAGATGATATAATTTTTGGATCTTCTAAACATTCATTATGTTCTGATTTTTCATCAATGAAGAAAAATGAATTTGAAATGAGTTTAATTGGGGAAGTAAAAATTTTCCTTGGATTTCAAATTTTTAGAAACAAAGATTGCATTATTTTAAATCAAAATAAATATATTAAAGATCTCTTAAAACATTTTGGTTTGGATAGTAGTAAATGTAGTGATACACCTATGAGTACCACTTGCAAATTGGATTCTGATGAAACCAGAGAACCAATGGATCAAACCAATTACAGAGGCATGATTGGGAGTCTACTTTATCTTAAAACTAGACGACCTGATATTACGTTCAGTGTATGCATGTGTTCTTGATTTCGAACCAATCCCAAATAGTCTCATTTAAATTCTGTTAAAACAATTTTTAAATATCTCATGTATACTATAAATTTTGGAATATTATATCCAAGATAACTACCTTTTGATTTATTAAGTTATTCAGATGCTGACTCTGTTGGTTACAAGTTAGATAGATAGAGCACCTTTTGAACATGTAACATTTTAGGCAAGTCACATGTATCATGGTGTAGTAGGAAACAAAATTTTGTTGCATTATATACAGCAGAGGCTGAATATATAGCTGCTGGAAGTTGCTAGGCTCAAATTATGTGGATGAAACACACTTTACTAGACTATGGATATCAATTCAAACATGTCTCTATAAATTGCGAGAACATAAGTGATATTAAAATCACTATGAATCCTATATCTCATGATAGAACAAAGCAGATTGATGTAAGACATCACTTCTTGATAGATCATTTTAAAAAAGGGGGTATCACTCTTGAATTCAATGGTACTGAACACCAATTGGATAATATAATCACAAAGAATTTGAATTATGAGGGGTTAAATTACATCAAACATGATTTAGGTATGATAAAATGTAAACTGTTAGAACCTCACCATTAAAACCTCACCGTTAGAACCTCACTGTTAGAACCTCACCGTTAGAACCTCGATGTTAGAACCTCACCATTAGAACCTCACCGTTGGAACCTCACAGCTATAACCTTGCTGTTAGAACCTAACTGTTAGAACCGCACTATTAGGACCCCACTGTTAGGACCTCACCATTGAACCTCACTGTTAGGATGACACTTTTAGACCTTACAGATATCTCCTTACCGATAGACACCCAAAGTCTGAGACTTTGTGTTTTATGTGCTCTCAACCAGAATCTGAAATTTTTTTCCTGCTCTTATTTATTTATTTCATATGTTTTATTTTTTGATCCCTAAATGATAAAAATGGAATACATACCACATTTTGATCCACATCAAACCCTCATCCGAACCTCTTTCTCTAAAATATCAGAACCCAAACCTCCACTGAAACCTCGAACCGATCCTGATTAATGGCTAGATTGAAGAGGCTACTGGCCAGTGATGAAAAAGACACACCTGATCCTCAGAGACCTAGAGCTGAATCAATTAGCAGAAGAGAGACAGTGGTAACGGTATTAAAATTGCATTTATCCATGTGGAAGATAGTAGCTGAGAAGGAATTATGTTACAAGTGGCTGCTGTCAAGTCGATCATTGGTGCTTAAGGCACTAGATGCTCATGGATGGGTTGAATGTTTTTCAAACAACAATGGACCCTATTACCCGAAGTTGGTGTAGGAGTTTTATGATTATATGACATTTTAATAGTCTAAGGATGAGCATCAAATGATTTCTAGAGTAA
This sequence comes from Viscum album, assembly GCA_963277665.1. Taxonomy (NCBI): domain Eukaryota; kingdom Viridiplantae; phylum Streptophyta; class Magnoliopsida; order Santalales; family Viscaceae; genus Viscum; species Viscum album. The sequence continues at coordinate 116,753,313 of OY728155.1, read as the reverse complement.
ATGAAGTTAATGTATGTTTCTCCTCTGTTGAATGGGATGAGTGTTTAAGGATTCCTCATAAATAAATTTATGACTATTACTCAAAAGTGGTTCCTCCCACTACTGAGATAGTATCCTATGAAGATGCTTTAGATGAATTGACATGAAATGAAATTTATAAGAATGTTATTTCTTCTAGGATGGAAGGAGAGGATAAACTGCTTTTCAAATTTGTTCATCATCTGATAAGTCCCAGAAGAGTGGAATTCACTATTTTTAAGTATCATGACATTTTCATACTATGTTTTCTAAAGCACAGACATAAGATCAACCTATTTAGGTTGATGATGGATCATTTGGAAGATATGATAAATCCTAGTTCCAAATCCAATGCTCTATTTCATGCAAAGCTTATATCACTTATGTTGAAAGTGAAAGGAGTTGCTGGATATAAGGAAGAAATTGTTGTTGTATAAGATAACCATTTCATCACCCAAGTAATCTTCATGTTGATGAATATTAACTGGAATCCATGGCTGATGAGATGGGTGAATGATGAGGTTAAGGTGTATGAAGAGTTTAATCAGGTGACTCATCATACTAGGCCAAAGAATAAGAGAGACCCTGGTATTAAGCCTGATGAAGCCGAGCCTTCCAACTCAGAAGAAGAAGAAGTTGCTACTATGCAAGAATGAGAGGAATCTCTTATAGATGATAGGCGTGACCCTTTTCTTCCCTCAAATCCCCGTGCGACTACTGTATCCTTTGGTGAGCCTTGCCCACCAAAGAGATTATCTAGAAGGGAAGCTGTCCTAAGGGATAGTGATAACGAAACTGGTGAAGAAGAAGGGGTGGATATTGTTTTAAGAGAATTTGGAGACACCACAGATAAGGATGAGGACTCTTAACCAAGTTATGCTGACCTTGAGACAACAACTGCTAAAAATGAAGAGGAATGTCTATGTCTTAGTCCTCTAATAGGACATACAGAAAGGGTTGAAAGTGGAGCAGAAGATGAAGATATTGATTCAGTTGAGGCTGGACCTATCTTAGAAGTAGTTGAAGATTCCGAGGTGGAAGTAGAAGTGGAAGTGAACCGTCCTGATATTTCAGTTGATCAAGGATGTCTGGAGGAAATGAATGTGGCTAATCAGAAGATTTCTCAGATTGAAGGGGAGGAACCTGCTGTTACAAGCTCAGTTGCTATTTTGCATGAAATTAATGGTTGGTCTAAGGACCCTGAATTTATGGTTTTGGGTCAGGACTATGATGAATCCAAAGATGAGAGGCCTAATATAAGACCCTTAGTACCAAACCTCACTTTCGTACCTTAACAAACCTCTTTCCCTCAAGACTATGTCATAAAAATATATCGTGAATTCTCTGAAATCAGACCTTCAAAAAGTGTCGGGGGATAGGTCTTCAAAAGTGGAAAAGGATATTGCACTCATGAGCATCTAGAATCTAACATAGCAAAAATGCAATCTAGTATTCAATCTCCTCTACTCGAAGAAGTAAGGCAATGCCAAAGTCAACTCAATGAGTTGACAGATTCTATGGTTTCTGTGAAACAGTATATTTCCAAATTAGATGATTATATGGCTTCAAGGACCCAAGTGGACAGATACCTTGCATATGTCAAAAGTATAGTTCAGAAAATGGTCATAGTGTTTCAAGATTTCAATAAATCTTTGAAATCACATGTGAAAGAGAAAGATGATGATGTCAAAAGACTGATCAGTGGTCTGACAAAATATTTCAAAGAAATAGTAGCATTATCTCTGGCTCCTCTAGCTGTAACTACTTACACTTTTGATTCTCCTCCAATTGACATAGAATCTTTCAGGGCCATTGTTAGAGAAGAAGTGGTAAAGATCTTTGGTGGCAGTTCCTCAGATTCTCAGGTCATTTCCATCACCAGGGAAATTAATAATCTTGTGGGAAACTATTTAAGTGAAGATTCTCAGGATCAGAAGGCCATCAAGGATCAAGTTTATTTCTACTACAAACGGTTGTACACCAAACATTAGATGGATGGTCACATCAATTTTTTATGGAAAACTTAAGGTTACCACTAGTCACTCAGGTATTTAAATATCAGGTTAGCAGACTCAGATAATTGACTCCTGCTTTGAAAAAATTTTGGGAGAATAAAGATGATTTTATTTCTGCTATAGAGAGAGGTGGCAGTATCATTATGGACTTCATGAATATTCTATTGACTTTCCTCTATGTGGAATACACTCCAATCATAGTTCCTCCTACTCTGCCTACTTCATTAGCTGCTTCAGGTTCCACCAGTGATGCTCCTTTGATGACTCCTACCAAGGCCATCAGAAGTTTGACCTCCACGATTACTCAGAGATATAATCATTATAGGTTTGGTGATTCCTTGATTGCAGCTCCTCCTACCTTGCTAATGGCTATCCCTCAACCTATCCCTCCACCTTCAGCACCTGCATCAATGGCCTCAAAGAACAAATTTATTATGGGCATATCTGGTGTGTATTGAGTGTGGATTGTCTTAGTTGATAGGGATGGGTGTATCAATTTTTTTATATTGTACTCTTGTTTTATTAAAAAAGATTATCTATTTTCACTATTTTTTTGTTTTGTATGCTTTTTGTTAATCACAATGGGGGAGAAAATATTAAATGGAAGAAAAAGGGGAGAATCCATTGTCACGGGAGAGAAAATATTTAAAACTTAAATCTTGTGATTCGATGACATTAGTAGATGTGTTTTACCTTCATTCAAAACTCATTACAATACCATAATTTATGATTATTACACAGGGATAGATTATTGAAACTCACCCGTTTTGATTATTACAAATCATATTTTTATAATCTCAAATCACATTTTGATAATCCCAAATCTTGTTTTCATTTAAGTGAGAACCATGTATTCATTCTTTGTTATTTATGTTTCATTAATTTTCCTATTCCTATAGAGTAATATTTATATACTTTCTACCTCATTTCTTGATTGGTTAAGATTACATTGCAGAATTTATCTAAGTACAAGGTTACAATTACAAGGTTACAGTTACAATATTTCCATTACAAAGGCTATAGTTACAAGCTTACCGTTACAAGGTTATAGTTACAAGCTTACCGTTATAAGGTTACAGTTACAAGCATACCGCTACAAGGCTGCATTTACAACCTTACCATTATATGGTCACCACTACAAGGTTACCACTACAAGGTCACCATTACATGGTTACTACTACAAGGTCACTATTACAGGGTTACTGCTACAAGGTCACCGTTACAGTTTTACCGCAACAAGGTCACCGTTACGTGGTTACCGGTGTGAGCATACTGTTAAAGGTTATAGTTGGAGATTGCCTATGTGAACCTACTATTGAAGCCTACCGATATGAAGGCTACCGTTACTAGTCTACTGATGCTTATTCCTCTGTACTTTTTTAATATCTCAATACTTTTATAACAATCATATTTGATAAAATAAATGCTTTGACAATAATTAATGTTGATTGTAACCGTTTCAGGAAACAATATCGTGGACAGTACGAGGTATGAGAAAGCATGCACGTGATATATTCATTCCCAATTTCGGACCTCAAATATAAAAAGGGAAGAACAAAAAATAAAAAAAAAGAGGAAAAAGGATACAAATAAGGAGAGTAACATATATGTAGACATGAAGAAAGAGTTTCAAGAGAAGTGTGATAGAGCTTACTTTCCAGATCAAAAATTCGAACCATCCAGCACTATGATCTTGAACCCACAAGCATCACGAAGATCATTTTGGGATAAACTCATTCCTACCCTCTGTGCTTCATCAACTGTTGATCAACATCAGAAGCAGAACACTGAAAGCTTGAACCTGGAGTTTCAACACTCTATTTTGGAAAGAACATCCAGAGATTGACTCGAACTTTAACATTTCTCATTCCAAGGAGTCAAGAGATGAACTGCAAACACATAAGGCCTTCTAGAATCTTTATCATCATAAATAATCTATTTTGTTTCTTTATTTTACAACATTGAGAAGTTTGTGTGTGTCTTCTTATATCACACACTGTCTCCAGTGTATGAACAAGAGGACATTAACTATCCTCACATCAAACTTCACCTTATATGTATTTCCCACATATAATTGGGGAAGAGACCATGTGTGGTATGTTTTGTTTTTCTTTTTGATAAAGAACGGTGGTAGAGTGTTTGTTCTCTAGACAGGTTGTGATAACTATTTTAAAGCTCGATACAAGTTTTGTATCAAGTTTTAATATAAACTGCTTGGTAGCAGGTGATCACCAAGTGGAGAGGATTAGGTCTCATCTTCAGACTGAACCTCTTGTTTACATTATTCTGAAAATCATTATATACTCTATTATGATTGTATCCGCTGTTTATATTTTCTAAAACATAAAAGTGTTTTTTCTTACAATTTGATTGTTAGATTTGGTTAGTGAGTGTATTTTTTTAATTCAGTAAACATATTTCAAAAGTTGAATTAGTGTTCAAAACTAATTCATCTGAGGATTAATCACCCTTTGGGAAACCTATTGACCAATTGAACATTTACATTTCTTCTTCCTTAATTAACTAGTCCATTTTTAAAATATGGGGTTTTCCTAACCATAATGTTTTTAAAGAAATTTTAATTGGAACTCAATTCACCCCCCTCTTGAGTATCCACTCCGACCAACAGAAAATTTGTTTCCCTACTTAATGGGAACCATGAATCTATGACTATTTTTTATATCTCGAAATTATTTTGTTTTAAAAAGTTTTTCGGATGCTGACTTTGGTGGATGGAGAATGGATATGAAAAATACATCCAGAACTTGTCATTTCTTATGAGACTCATTAGTTTCATGGTTATGAGAAAAGAAACACTTAGTATCACTTTCCACTTCTGAAGCTGAATATGTAGCAGTTGGAAGTTGTTGTGCTCAAGTATTGTGGATGCAACACACAATCACATATTACGGTATGAATTTTACCAAAAATCAAATTGTTTTTGATAATACTAGTGTCATTTCCCTAAGTAAAAACCCTGTACATCACTCTCATGCAAAACTCATAGATATTAAGCATCACATTATTAGGGATAACAAACATAAAGTAATTATCATTCATCAATTTATCGGAACAGAATATCAACTTGATGATATTTTCACAAAATCATTACCATCTGATATATTTGAATACATTAAACAGAAGTTATAAATGATAACCATGAAGTAATCATCCTTATTAAATTATTTTTAAAATCTATCTACTTACAGTAACAAACTTTTTTTCATAGGGTGAGTACATTTGTTTGTTAGATTTCTAGGAATTTTCATTGTTCAAATGTTTTTCGTAATGATGTATATTTTTGTTCAAATTTTTTCGTAATGAAGATGTTTGTAGTTAAATTTTTTTCATAATTAATATTTTTTAAGTTAAACATTTTTCATAATGAAGTTTTTTTTAGTTCAAAATTTTTTTGTAATGAAGATTTTTTTAGTTAAGTTTTTTTCATAATGACGATTTTTTTAGTTTAAAATTTTCTGTAATGAAGATTTTTGCTGTTTAAAATTTTCGTAATGGAAATTCTTTGTAGTTTTTTATATTAAAATTTTTATTAGTTAGATTTTTCATAATAATTTTTTTTAATTAAAAAAATTTTCGTAATCAAAATTTCCAGAATATAATGTTTTTTAAGAAGAATTTTCCTCATTATGAAAAATATTCATAAAAATATGAAAGGTATGCTCCATTTCTTAAATTTTTGTAATTATCTTTTACTTGTTGGTATTTTCATCTATTTTTAAATTTTTGTACTCACTTTTTCTTAAATCCGAATGTTTTTGAAAAAAACCGCAAATGATCGGATTCTATCAAAATTTCCTTCCGGCTATCATCTCAACCATCAGATCTGATCAGATGGTTTTTTAAACCATTCGATTGAGTCTGGAAGCTGAACCGTCACATCACATTCCAATATAAAGGACCCCCGTTGGTTATCCCACATCGAAATTCAATCTATTGCGTGCTGAAGCTCTATCCTCCTATATAATACAATTCTGAACATCTCAGATCCTTCTTACATCTGAATGTCTGCCAAAATTTCCTCTTAGAAATATATGTCAACTGTCTAACCAATCTCTGAATGGTATATTTACAGAGAATGGTTATTTGATCTAATGATTTTTTCAAAGTATGATTCTATTATCTCTAAGAAATGTTTTTTGAATAGGTGGGAAAATGTTTGACTTTCAAAACCAAAATCTCAAGATTTGGTATATCCAGAATTGTTAATAGAATTCTTTGAGTTAGTATTTTTCATCAAGGAATAAGTGAGGAGTATGTTTTCTTTAATGTTCTATGGAAATACATATTCACTTTCTTACACCAGGGATGCAATCTTGGTTGGTATTCCATATAAAGGGGAAGATGAGTTTTGTTCTCATATGTTTCCTGATGTTCAAGGTAGTTTTGATAAGGTGAAGGCTATAACTTTCCTTGGTGTTTCAGATGTAAATACTCTGAAGATTCATCAGCTGACCACAAATTATCAGATTCTTGAATTGTGGGTTCAAGGATTCATCATACAAAGAAAAGGAGAAAAGGATACTTTAAAGAAAAGTGATATGTATATTCTGGATTTTTTGGTAAACCTAAGGAAAATAAATTTGGTTAAACATATCATGGTTACAATTGAGAACATATGTAAATATGAAGGCTCATATTTTTATGTATCCAACCATTCTTTCAAAGATGATTATTCAGTATCTAGAATCCTTAAAAATCCCTTGCTGGTCTATGTTGAGGTATTGAAAAGTTTTGTTTTTAAGTGATGACACTTTCAGAAGAATGAAAATTGGATTTTCCCTAGAATCCAAAGAATTTTATGATTTTCCTGAAGAGGAGGCAGAATCCTTAACAAAGAAAAAGGAGGTGGATGAGAACTCAAAAAAGGGTGGAAGGAAGAGGAAGTTGAAGGATGTGGAAGAGAATAAAAAAATCCCAGTAGCAAAGGAAACCCAATCTGCACCACCAAATCCAAAGTAACAAAAATCCTATCATAATGTAATTGTAGCAAAGTGGAGTGAAGACAAGAGAAATCTGAATGAAAGTAATCTTATGTTTGGCTTGGACCCTGCTGAAGCAAAATCTTTGATGGAGAAGACAGTTGAAGATCTTGACAAGTAAGAGAAAGAGAAGAAGCATAAGAAGAAGTTGTTTGAGGCTGAAATAGATCAATCCCTTTTGATGGATATAGATAAAGATTCCAAGATTATTCCAGTACCAGAATTTTCTTGATATAAAAACCACTAGAGACTCTGGGAATGAAGTTTTTGACTCTGGAGAATTTCCAAGAAAAAGAAGTAGAAGAAAAATAAGTATAAGAAAAAGAAGATATAGAAGAAGAAGAATGCATTGGTGATAGCGAATAAATGATAAAGAAAGTTGATTATTTTCATGAGAAGAAAATCCCATCCGAGAAATTATCATTCCAAACCTCTCAAGCTGAATCATCAAAACTTAATACCCTTGGGAGGGATAAAAAGAAGGCTGGAGATGATGTAGACAAACCATCTAAGGAATAAAGAATAAATAAAGATTTCATTCATCCTGTGGATGCTGAGGCAGGAGCCGAAAAGGAATCATGTGAAGAAGAGAAAATTGTTCACCTATCTGATAGTGACCATGAATCTCTTGATCAAGAGGAAGTCATTCTGAAGACTGATAAGGGAAAAAAGGTGAGAGTTGATACACCTACCAAGGCTGTGGTAAAGAAGAATGATGTTGGTGGATTATCAAAGAGGAAATATAACGAGTTATAAAATGTATCCTCACTAAGAAAAATCTATGATTGGGAATCATCAAACCTTGGACATGATTTTGTAGTCCAGTCATTGAAGAATCTTGTCTGGAAAATACCAATATTTCCCAATATAGATTCGAGATGCCAGATGCTTCAACATTCCTTAAATAAAAAATCAGATTCAGTATCCTTGGTGATGGATACATGCCTCAAACATGAGGCTGATTTAAAATCAATTTTCAAAAACGTAGAATCCCATTAATGATCTTTCAATAATATGAAAAGGTGGTAAAAGAAAACTATAGAAGACATGAGAATTCATGATGAGATCCAAGAAAGTTTCAAGGATTCATTTGACACCAAATATGTGAAGATCGAAGATCTCAAAAATAGTTTTGAGGAAAAGCTAACTCTGGAACAAAATTCTAGAATGAAAGAAGTGAAAGATCTGAATGAGAAGTTATATTCAGTTGCTCAGATTATGAAGAGGGAAAAATATCTTAGAATTGAACATGAAGAAAATTTTTTTAAGAAAGAAGAAGTTCTAAAGGGACATGAATAATCTCTTAAGGCTAAGGAAGAAAAAAAACAAAGCCTTTGAGAAGAAAACATAAGATCAAGATTAGCTTCTCAAACGTGAAAAGGAGGATCACAAGGAACTCAAGAAGCTCAAAACCATAATAATGAAGTTAATTCTGAATGAGGAGGAAGGATAATCTTATTCAATTTTGATATTTTGTTGTATTCCTTAAATGTATAAATGTATCGAATCATAAATAAATTTTAGCTTTCTCTTTATATTTTTGGTTTTTTAGTACTAACATTTCAGGTACCATATTTCATTTTCCATTCCCTATATTCCTTTTTGAAAATCACAAAGGGGAGAAAGGACTGATAAAAAGGAATACTGAGTAAAAGAACAAATTTCCCTAAGGGGGATTTCATCTAAGGGGGAGTTCTTATACAAGAATATTTTTGTATGCAACAATATGCAATGTCTCAATCTGGAAATCAAGAATAAGTTATTTAGTGTTTCTAAAGCCTACGATATAGTTACTCATATTCATCCTTGCCCATGTGTTAAGAGAGATAAGTTTTATTTTCCAATCCAGAAAAATATTTTCTAAGTGCTTATATTCTTTTTCATAAAGAGGTTTGTACTTTCCCAAAATGTGGAGATTGTTCAGTCAATAAGGTTTGTTTATGAATTTTCCATTCCTTCATTTTTTGAAAATCACAAACACTCTATCTTAAGGAAAAATGTATTTTATACTAATTAAGAAAATTTTACTTCCTTGAGGATGTTTTCATTCCTCAAGGAAATTTTCTCCTTAACATTTTTTATCATCATAAGGAAAATTTTCCATCCCCAAGGAAATTTATCCTTACCATTTTTTCTTTGTTCATATTATAATATAACTCATTTTCCTTATAAGTGAAAAATTAGGTTTCGTTACTAAAACCTCGGAATTTTATAAGTACATAGATATAGAGTATTATCTTTTCAGGATCCGAATTCAGGTTCTGAATTCTCTGAATTTAGACTCTGAACATTTTGAGTTCAATCTATGAATTCTCTAAATTCAGACTCTGAACTTTTTGAGTTCAAACATCTAATTCTCTAAATCCAGACTCTGAACTATCTATGTTCAGACTCCAAATTCTATGAATTCAGACTCCGAATTCTATGAATTCAAACTGTGAATTCTTTGAATCCAGACTCCAAATTCTTAGGAATTCGGACTCCAAATTTCCTTGAAATTCAGATTCTAGAATTATATAGAATTCAGGTTTTGAATTATTTTGAAGACAAAATCTGAATACTCAAGTATTATAGACACTAAATGTGTTTTTGGATAGACTCCAAACTTTTATTTTTTCCATACACTCTGAAAAATGATTTGGTTAATCAACCAAATTTTTTCTTACTCTTGTTTGAGTTATAAAATGATGTTGTGAATTCTGTTTCTAACCAACTATTTTTTGAGTGAAACATGTACATGTCCCATTGAAATTCAAGGAAAATATGACTTTTGGAGGAGGGAGCCAACCATTGAAGATTTGACTATAAATAGGAGCTCATTTGGACGATCTCAGGGAGGTTGATCAATCAAAAAATTACATGCTATAGAAGTAATTTCTAGAGAGAAAGACTTTATTACATTTTTCATACTGAACATCTTGTTAATAATTGATTCGTTCAACTCCGAATGTTGCTGAGTACATTCGAGGGCTTATGGGGATAGCATGACAGAGGTGTCGACTACCTTGTAGTTTGAGGGCTTATGGGGATAGCAAGACAAACTCCAATATTTGTATCGAGGACTTACCCTAGTGTGGGTAAGATATAATTTATTGAATGTATAAATCAAGGAACCTTATCAAAGGTTTTTGGATACCCTTCTCTTTGGGTTTAAAGATTTACTACGTGTTACTTGTTTTGTTTCATGTTTTCTGCTGCAATTTGGTTGTTGAGGAAAGTATAACTATCTTATACTTTCTTATACTTATACTCTGGTTAGTAAGATTCTATATGCATTAAGGAAGTATCTTTATCTTTGTAATCCTTCATTAGGTTTCCTTTCCGGAACCATATTTTTGGAACCTGAATTTCTAGAACCACATTTCTAGAATCAAGAAATTTTGTATAACTAAGAGGTTTTGTGAATTTACTTTGTTTAACTTTTTTAAACAGTACTGTCATTAAAAGTTACAAAGGAATTTTTTTAAAGTATACAATTCACCCCCCTCTTGTATATTGAGCATCTACATCATCATTTCGATCCTAAAGACACTATCATGACTCGTTGGGAAATTTGTTATAACAAAAAACCTTCATTGAAATACTTAAATTTTTGGAAGACCATGTTTGATCAAAATAAAAAATCTATATTTTAGAAAGTTTGATGACAATGACGAGGAAGGAATTTTTATGGGCTATTCACCAAATAGAAGAAGTTTCAAATGTTGAAAAAAAATGTTTAAAAAAATTAGTGGTCTCATATGATGTGAAAGTAATTGAAAAAAAAGGTTCCTTAACAAAAGTTGTTGAGAAAGTTGAGGAGGATAATCTAGAGAATTCCAAAAATAGTGAAAGTAATTCAAAACATCCTTATCAAGATTCAGAGGAATCGGGTGATGATGAAATTTTAGCTGGGAAGGTAACATTGAAATTTACTAACTTAAAAAAACATGTTGAATCTAAAAACAATATTGGGAATCAAAAGGCTCCAATTCCGTCTAAAATAAAGTTGATATTAGAAAAATCAGACTTCACTTCTCTCAAAATTTTAACCAGAATCATTTTCAGAGGCTATTCAACATAACTAATAGGTGGATTCAAGGAATGAAGAGTTGAAATATATTGAGAAGAATGAAACATTTTAACTTGTTCCAAGTCCATAAAATAAAAAATTTTATCATAGAAAAGTGGTTTTATAGAAAAAAAATTGAATGATCATGGGGATATTTCAAGAAAAAAAGAACGATTTATTTGTAAAGGATATGAACAGGTGTAAGGTGTGGATTTTGATGAAACCATTTCCCCCATTAAAAGGCTACAAACTATTCAAATGTTTATTATAGTGGATTACCATCATAATTACAAAGTTTATGAGATGGATATAAATTCATCATTATTAAATGGCGAGATTAAATAATAAGTTTACATTTATCAACCCATTTCTACTTAAGGTGAATGAAAACAATGCTTTTAAATTGATTAAATATTTGTATGGGATAAAACAAGCTCCATGCTTTTGGTAGTATAAACATGAAAATTGTTTGAGAAATTTGAACTTTTTTAAAGGAAAAGTTGGTATAAATTTTTTATGTAAAATATGTTTCCTCTAGAGATCAAATTTTAATTGTTTCTGTGGATGATATATTTTTTTTCTGAGGATAGAGAAGAAGTTTTTGAAATCTTTCTTAAGGAAATGAAGAATAATTTTCAAATTTCTATATTAGAAGAATTAACTTTATTCTTTGGATTATAAGTTTAACAAAAGGAAAAATACATTTCTTATACCAAGAAAAGTATGCTAGGTAATTATTAAAGATGTTTGGTATGGAAGTATATAAATAAGATTCAAATTCTATTACAGTGAGATCAAAATTGCGAAAATATGAATACAAAACAAGTGCGTATTAGAAAGAAATTTAGAAGTTGATAATAATTTATCCTTTCCTAAAATCCTCAAGGACTGATATTGTTTCTGTTGTGACATTGTGTGCTAGGTATTAAAGTAATCTGAATGAATCATATATGTTGGTAGAAAAAATAATTATGAGATATTTCAATTGGAAAACTTCACGTGGATTGTTATACAAAATAAACAGTGAAATGAAATTTTATGGTTATACTGATTCCATTGGGTTGGAGATTATAATGATAGAAAATCAACCTCAGGAGAAAAATTATTTTTGGGTGAATGTTGTGTGAGTTGGAATACTAAGAAAAAAACAATTCTGTAACTTTGAGAATATATAAATCTGAATATGTTGCATCTACTCATGCTTTAACTCAAATACTATGGATGGATGTTCAATCGGAGGATATAAGGGTAAAAATTTCTAAACCATTGAAGATACATTGTGATAATCAATGTGAAATTTATCTTTCAAACAATCCTATACAAAATTCAAGATCAAAACACATTGATAAAAGGTTTCACATTATAATAGAGAATGTTGTTGTTGGAGATTTTTAACTAGAATACATTTAAAAAAGTATTAGATTGCTGATATTTTCAGAAAATAAATTCTAGAAAAAAGGTTTGTGGAATTGAGGTTTCAACTTCGTGTTCATTATCCTACAATTTTTTCCTAAAAATCATAAAGAATAACCTCCACCGTGATTTTGATTATGTTGACAATGGGGTAGATAAAGTAAAAAATTTCACATTGTTACATGTTTTTTCTTATCATCATAAATGTATCTGAAGCTATGGTTATCATAGAATGGGGGAGATTGGAAAGAAAAGATAAAAGTAAGGGGTGTTTATATTTACATGGATGAATTTTTTTTGGCCACTAAGGGATACAATTCCTTCAAAAACATTACTTTATCTAGTAGTGTGGTGTTAATAAACTCACTTTTGATAAAGGCTATGTTTTTTTATAAAAGTCAAAAAACACGAGATGTTTACAAAAGTTAAGCTGTGAAAAAATTATGAGTTGGAAATGTTGATAACATGGGTTTTCAAAAAATCCAAAGGGGTGATTGAAGATCAATTCTAGTTAAATTGTTTTAAATGAAGTTGTTGTATTTTTTGACAACTCAACTTTTTTTGTTAAAGAATGTTTTTATTATTTAGGAATCGGACCTCATCCACTGTAATATTGTTGTCTTCCAGACAGAATTTTCTAGAACCAAGTTTTCATATTGAGCTTGATCAGACATAGAATAAGTTAGGCAAATGATGTTTTTGATCAGAAAATTTATCATATTTAGGTCCATCGACTAGAAATTGAAAATCATCAAACTGAAAATAATCAAATGTAGAATTTTTTTATTCGAGGTTTTGATTTTTCATATTTAGAAAAAAAATATGTTTCTATGTTAGAAAGAAAATGTTTTTGATTGTAAAAGTAATTATATTGATAGAGTTTTTAAAAGAATATTGTGATTTCAAAAGTTATAAAGTTATCATAATTTGAAAAAAAAATAGATAATGATTTTCTAACCAAAAAGTTATCAAAAATTAGGAAAACTCTCATGATAAAAGATTTTGAAGAAATGGGGGAGTGGTTTGAAGAATTTTAGTGTTTCAAAATGATAATTCCACCATAATGGGGATTTTATTGTAATGAGATGAGAACCAAAATATTTTTTCTAAGCCTAAGGAAGAAATAAATCATATAGGGAGTTTCAATCTAGTATTATCATACTGAGATTTTCATACTCTAATTTTCATACTTATATTTTTCATACTAGGATTTTCATACAGGGAAAATAGTACTAAGATTTTTGTACGTGGATTTTGATACTGAGATTTTCGTACTAGGAATTTCCTAATGAGATTTTCATATTGGGATTTTTGTACTGGGAAAATAATTCTGAGATTTTTATACTCATATTTTTGTACTAAGATTTTCATAGTTATATTTTCATACTTAGATTTTAGTAATGGTGAAATTTGAATAAATTATTCATAATGAAGTGTTTTTTATAATAATGAAACAGATCATAATTAGCTATGAAAGAAACATATCATAAAGATATGAGAAATATTTAAAGAGTTGAAGAAGAAAAAATTGAAAATAAGTTTTTCATAAATATTGGATAAATCTAAAGCGAATTTAATAATTCAATGATAAAGTTTAAATGTGAGAGATTTGAGGAGATTTGAAATTTGAGGAAGCAGAGATAGTTTTCATGTTTCCCGCTTTTATATTTCCAAGTTGCCTATAAATACTTACTCGGATAATTTTTTCATTTGTTGCATTAGAATACCCACAAAAGGAGGATCACTAGAGAATTCAAAGTGAACATTCCCATATGATTAATGAATAATTGTATTGAGTGTTATATCATAGTTTATTTTTTTATATTAAAGAATTAGTTCATCATATAGAGTCAATTTCTGAAAATAAGATCCAGTATCATTGTTTTGAGATAATCAGATCCATAATTATCGTATTTAGAAAATCAGATTCATTATCATTATTTTGAGGGTATTAGATCCATCATTATGATATTGAGAAAATCAGATCCAACATCTTTGTATTGTTAGAATAAGATTTGTCTTTATCATATTAAGAAAATTTGATCCAACCAAATCAGACCGAGGATTCAGACTAAGCAATTTTAGAGAGGTTTCAAAAAAGTAATTATTATTTTATTTAGATCAATATTTTTACAAGAAAAAATTGTAAATAGATGAGAGTCGGTATAATAATTCTTATCAGGATTTGGAACAAGTTGTATTAACTTCTTCTTAATAGTGTATTTCTCTAGACCCACAGGAGTGGCTATAGTAAGAATGTAGGTTCTCAAACATAGGCCCAACCTTGTAAGGGTTAAGGTTATATACTTGTGAAACATATAAAAGTGAACAATAGAATCAACCCCCTTATCAGTGGTTATTCTATCCATTGGATCTTCAATTTTAAATGGATATTTTAGATGGATATATTAATGAATTAAGTACTATGTTTACAAAGTGAATAATATATTTTTATGGTATAAATTTAGATCATGTATTCTAGAAATAAATAAAATAATTTTATGATCATGCGCAATTTAGTTTTGGTGATATAGAAGATGTCATTTATTCTATGTTAAAGAAAAAGGAATTGTTTGTTTCAACTATATATATAGATCAGATTTAAATGTACACCAATGAAGAAGTTTTTCATTTTAGTTAAAGTTCAATTTGGGATGATGTACATATGAATGATGATATTATGTATTTCTTATCTGAAACCTCAAAAATTACAAAGATGTTAGTAAAATATTTGGTGGCAAATCATAAAATCTTGTTCAAGTATATTCAGACTATTGTAGCACCTAGGATATATGATATGGTTAAAATAATTTTCCTCGGCATGCATGTTATGTTTTTAATGTTGAGATAATTCAAGATTAGTTTTAGTAGTATCATGATGAGGTATACACATCAATATTTACATAATAATTCAAGAATATTTCTCTATACATGTCTAATATTAGTTTCTATTATTATATACAAGAGAGGGATGATCAATAAAATCTGAATTGGGATGACATTTCATCATAAAAGCATACTTTCTGATGGAATTCCTAGGATGATTGGATTTTTCTGGAGCATAACCAAGGGTAATATGATTCCCATTGGTTATAAGGATGAAGAACACTCTAGAGCTCATGATTATGGGGAGAATATGGTCAAATGAGTTGGTTCTTCTACTCGTGGTGTAAAAGAAGTTAGTGAATCCTAAATTAAAGGAGGTAATGTAACCCAAAAAGAAAGAGGTTTAGAAGAGTTTTATATTTCCACTTCTGATATTCCAGTCAGTACTAGGAGAAAGAAAGAGGTGTAACATAATATAAATTCTATGGAATGTGATTTCTTTAATTTGTTATAACTTTTTAGGATCCTTCTGGTGAGATAAATTGAAGTTTTGTTCTAGTTCATAGGCTTAAAATAATTTGAGATCCTCTTGAGTAGGGTACAATTTTTGTGTCTGAGTAATTTGATTAACAGAGTTTCTGGTGCTAGAGAAATAGTCCTAGAGGATACTATAGGAAGAGGTGAGCACGTTTCTCTGGAAGAGAATAACAATATGATGAAAATATTTATGAAGAGTACGTGTGTACTCCTATAGCTGCAACAACTGAATTGATCAGGTATTAATCAGTTTCATTTTTTGAAGGACCACGTAATTTTTTTTGAAGAAGCTGGTGAAGCTATAAAATTATTGGAGAACTTATATTTTATATCAAATGAAAATATCGAACTTCAATATCTTCAATTGGTTGAATCTAGTGAACCATAAGTGAGGACTGAGTAGAATTTATCAATTGTTGATCACTCTAATTTTGAGGATCATACTTATTAATTTTATATGGATATGGATTATAAATTTTATCATTTGAAAGATGAAGGAGTTAAATTGAATGGATGAGTCTATAGATATTGAAAATATAATGATGAGTTACTAAGTTAATCTATTTTAAGAATATAATTAGAATCTTTACATGTTTAGAATCTGAATTTGAAATAAAATTCAATCTCAACAATTGATTTTGAAGCTTTGATGAGATATATAGAATATCAGGTTAACATATAAAAAGTTAAATGGTTTCAAATAAATATTTTGGTGATATTATTTTTTTATAAAATCAAGTTTAATATGTAAAATTTCTTTCTATTCATTGTAGAGATTCTATATCTAGTGGACAAGGATCAATATTTTGTTGAGAAAAATGAAGATTCTATAAAAATATCTTACTACCATGGATGAAAGAGTTTAGATTTTACAACATGATAGTGTTCCTCTTTAAATTATAATTAAGAATCAGAAATTTCTCCTTGAGAATTTTATTTATAAAGAGAATTGTGTGAGGTTTTTGGTTAACTACCTAGGTGATCTGATGAGATAATATGTTCATTATTTTGAGACTATTCAAAATTTTATGAAATTAACCTGGGTGGAAGTGATGAAGATGTTACCGTGTTCAATGTTTCTAATGAAAGAATGGGTTTGAAAAAATAATGATAATTTCAAGCTATTAATTGTGGAGTTAAAGGATGTTCATCATGCTATTTATAATTCCATGACCACAAAATCTTCTTCCAGAGATCCTAAATCTTCTTTTAATCCATCTCAATAACTAGTGAAACACTTGATCCCAAATTACTTTTAATATGGTTCTCTTAATTAATAAAGTGAATTATATTTTAATTTTCAGTTATATTTATTTTATATTTTTTTCACTACTATTTTATGATTATAATCCTATTAATTTTGAGGATTAATTTATATTTATCTTAACATAACATTCATAATTTTTAATGATACATTGAATGTGTTTTAATCCATTTACATTCATTCATTTTGATTTCACAAATAGGGAATAAATTTGTGTAAACACAACATTATTATATAATATTTAAGAATATATATTTGTTTTATTAATATTTAAAACCTATATATTTGTCTTTATATTTCTATTGGATTTATGATCATAAAAAATGGGAATATTGTTAGGCATAAGAATTTTGATCCAACAATTTTATTACATTTTCATTGATTTTGATGTTCAAAAAACACATTAATTTGTTTTATTAATAATGTTTCTTTATGTAAATTTTAGGATTATATTTATTGGAATATTTATTTTATTATCCCTATAATTATGGATTTAATTATGTTATAATTTGGTTGATGTTTTTTTTCTAAGTATTCTGGGCATTTAAAAAAAGTCTGAAATGACTATCCATTTTTATAAATTTATGGTAAAGTTTAGGTTTGGGAACCTAAATTATGATAAGGAACTCCACTTTTTTTACTTTTTGTTTAGTCTTAAAGTTAGTATTGAGAACCTAATTTTTGTGAAGAACCATTTGTTTTAGTATCTAAAATATGTTTCATTAACCCAACATCTGCAATCATAAGTATATTGTGTACCATACTATTAGATTCATCTATATGTAGAGAAAAACCTATGTTGAATTAGTTTCATGAAGGATTTTAATTATATATATATTTTTCAAGATTTCTGTAATATTTTTCCTAAAGTAAACATATTATTAAAATCATATCAAATATCATTTCAAAGGCCCTTTAATAATGGATTAGATCATTCTTATTTCTAAAGGGATTTATAATTTTTAGTGGGTGATTAAATTAAAATTTATTACACAATTTATTTTTAGAAATTAATATATATCTGGAAATATTTCTAGATCTACTTGACCACAATCAAATTGGATATCTTATTTATTATCAAATGATTTTATCTTGTAAGGTTTTATATAGTGTTGATCATATAGTTGAATCTTTTTCAAGAGAACTCTATTTCTCTAAAGTTTGAAAATTTTAATATTTTTATAATTTCATTGAGAATATGATATTAATTATGCTACTGGTGACATACCTATATATTGATAATCTTCTATAGTTCATGAAATATTTTTTTAGGACATCACAATGGATATAAAAAATTTATATCCAAATTTTGTGTATCCATCTTGGTACTGAGAAGATTGTTTTATTATTGTTATGATTTTCAATCAATATATATAAGAAACAAGAAGTTTCTTTAGGTGAAATGTTCAAATAAATAATTTATTCTATTCCTCTAAAGATATATTCTTCTTTATGTTATAGAGGAAATTTTGAGAAAAATATATATTCCAAAATTCTCATTTTTTCAATTGTATTGTCAGATTCTCGTATTATGTTTTGGTTCTTTATAAAAGAATAAAAAGGACCTATAAAATTTTTATTGTAAGGTTTCAACTACCAGCATTTAGTTGTCAAGGTCCCAGGTAAAATGAAATGATTAGTTAAAAACACCATGTTCACATAGAGAGCATTAGTAGAGTAGACTAGTGGATATCTATTCCCAAGAACACTATTAAAATTGATGTCTTTTTCTTTGTTATTCAACTACATAATCCACTTGTAGAAAAGAGTATTAATTCTCTTTAAAAATTAACAATTGGGACTAGTATTTATTTATCCTACTGTTTTTAAAAGGACACAATTCACCCCTCTTTTGTATTCATGTTTTTTGACCAATAGGAATGACTACTGGGAGGGGGAGGGGTGAATCAATTGTTTAAGTTTTAAATATTTATTTTGAATTAAACATCTTGAAATAGGTAAGGTTTTTAATATACTAGATAATATCTCATTTTATCATATCATATGTATAAATAATAAGAGATATCATGACACACAATATTGAAAATGTATAGTACAAATACCTACTCCTTTTCATGTTGGTTATATCCCCCAACATGGATTCTACACATTAACATTATCATCAATAATAATGGGAATCCTATATTAAGACTATATTATAACTCTAGAGTCCACAATTAGGGTATTTAGAATACTTTAATGAGTGTTAACAAATTCCACATTGGTTATTACACTCTTGTGTCACACAAGAGGATCTTTATAATACTTCACATGGTGTAATTATAGTCCACACATGGCTTCACACTCTTGATTCGCATAATGGGATATTTATAATGGTTCACAGAGTCTTTTAATTATTATCCTATAGTATAAATCCCTCTTCCTTATTCAAAGTGATCTTCCTTTATGAAAGTAATAGACCTACTCTTCTTGTGTACAACATCATGTACCATTACATCCAGATAGTTTTACTTAGATATATCTAATCAACTGTGTATGAATAGTTTCCCCATTGATAAAATTCCCAGATATATATTTTTCTTTCATACAGATGAAGTAATGACAACACTTAGTTGTGTAAAGGTGATACACACAATTTATTCAATATTATTTTATATCATATAGAACCTGCACAATGTCAAATCAACCTCTTTATAATTCTTAATTCTATTAATTCAAGAAACACTTCATGAACATGTGATGTAATTCATGATATTATCCTATTTGTTAAACCTAGACCATAACCATTAATTATCCTTAATATTTTATATTCTTTTATTAAATGTCCCATAATTCCTTTTAATGAACAAAGTCCAAGTATCTCCAACTATGAAAATGAGTTTCCTATGTTCCTTTATGCATGCTTTCACTAAATTCCTCATGAAAACTTGAATGGGTATGTGATATCACATTTGTTATTCTACTTCAACCTAGTGTTGAACATAAGTTATTTCTCACATAGGATTTGGCATGAATTAATCATCATGAAAGTATATAAAAGCATGGTTTCTCAAAATCCCTTCTTCATGAATCTCTTAGAATGTGTGTAACACAAGATAATGCCTCCAGTTTTCAATTTATTGATGGAACTACTAAGTGAGAGAGACAAAAAAGAGGCTATAAGATCTCATCCTTATTCATATAAGAATAAAGATTCAGGGTATCTTATATTAAATAAACACGAGTTTTGTAGTACTCTATTCTTATCTGTAAAATGAGAGTGTCAAAATCTATATTTACATCCACTTTCTCAACATTATTGTTTCTACTTTTATAAAATAATTACAACACCTATCCTTAAAATATTCCACTAACACATAACTCTAATAAATAATCTAATTCACTATTGTATTTTTTATCCCAAAAAATATACCGTGTCAATCATATTTTTAATTGTGTGAGTATCTTAGTATTTCCCAAATATTCCAATGCCTAAAAACATAGCACCACTTCATATGATAGTTCTAGATTTCTCTTCATAGTGAACTTCTCACATGGACACGATGAATATCACATACATCAACACACTTACAAACATTTCCATAAAAACATTCATATCAATATCTTTATTCAATAGTGGGACATGCATCAAAATAGATTTTTCATGCAGATAATGTCTTTTTTTCATGATGTTCCAGTGTATATTCTTTTCAAATTATCAAGAGTATAGTGATATCAAGATGAGATCCAGTTGTCGAGTCATTCAGTATATAGAACTCCAATTTTCAGTAACTAATGAAGGTTAGAGGTTGAAGATGGTCCCTTGATGCTAATCATATGATCAACATACAGTAGAACAGATGACCCACATTCTTTATATATATCTTTTAACATGAAGCTATGCTGTCCCACTTATTCATCATCCTATATCTCTATTTTTCTCTATAAATCTCTCCTTAATAATAATATTTGTTTTATAGACCTCTGGATAGGAACTGGGGTCAACACCTGGATACACTTACAAACATGGGCTTAATGGGCCATGCCTCCGTACACTTTCCCACCTACCAATATGTATGTGCCCTCAACCGTGCTCATATTGTGGGTGTTATTTGACCACTATTCTTTCCTCTTGTATTTTGTTTCACACATGCAATCCCTATGGGTTTTATCCATCCCCACTTACCACATATGGTTGTCCATGATGACTTTTTTCCCATGTGGTTGACCCCTAGTCCCATATTTGGTTGATGTGGGTCCTTTTTTTGACAAGGGATGGACCATTTTTTGGTATAATTCCAATAAAACAAATTATACATAGAATAATTCCAAACTCAAAATTCTTTAACAAATATTTTTAAGGAATAATATAAATATATTTTATTTTGTATATATTTTATTAAAACAATATTCTCCAATGATTCATCATAAAAAAATTATTTTTTTCGCCTCCATAGAAATTCTTCATTATTGCAAACAATGTGTTAGTTCTTTAACACCATTGACACAAGTCTTTAAGATTTAATAAAAATTTAACAATGATCATAATCAAATTAGGAGAATATCTCAAGCATGAAATATAATTCCATTCAATGTATCCATCAAATTTCTCTATGTATCATTACATCATCTCAAATTCAGTAGATGAAAATTGACTCATTGGAAACAAATGCATTATTAACCGGAGCTCAAAAACATCCACTACTCACAAGGTAATTTATAGAGGTATTTCCAGATGAATTCAAAGGGTTACCAGTTGAACGATATATTGATTTCAATTTCAATTTTATTCTAGTAACATAACCAATATAATTTACATCATGTCGAATATCCATATATAAATTGATGGAGTTGAAAATATAGCTACATGACTTAGAAATTAAGGAGTTCATTCTCTATACTGTGTCTCCATGGGATGCCCTGTAAATTTTTTCTTTGAAGCTAAATGGATTTATGTGACTGTGTATTGATTATATAAAGCTAAATTATGTAACAATGAAGAATAAATATTTATTTCTCAATATTTATGATTTATTTTATTACTTAAAAGGGGAAATGTAGTTCTCTATGATTGATCTTCATTTGAGTAATCCCCAGCTCAAGGTGAGGGAATCAAATTTTTACATTTTAAAGCTGATATGACCATTATGAATATATTATTATGCCTTTTTTTCTCGAAATATTATCCTATAGTTTTTATGTCCTTGATGAACCAAATATTTCACCATAACCTCGATTCCTTTTTCATGGTTTTTGGGGATGATATTTCAGTTTATTATAAGATTTTATAAGATCATGCGTGAAATACGAGGATTGTATTGTGAATCATGTGGGATCATTGGTTCTTTTAAAAAATATATAAATATATCTTATAGACCTAGAAATTGTGATACCAGGGTATACGGTATCCTAGTTATAAATTTTTGTCAATCATGAGAAGGTGATGACAGTTATGTCTAGGGAAAAGCCAAGTTATGTGTTTGAGTTCTGAATATTCTTGGGATTGGAAGGTTACTATTTGAGAATCATCAATGATTTCAATAAGAATGTCTCCATATAGACAAAAAAAATGGAAATGAGTGAATTTTTTTATAGAGATCATAATTTCTAACCTCTTTTGAAGATATGAAGAAATG
This sequence comes from Viscum album, assembly GCA_963277665.1. NCBI lineage: Eukaryota > Viridiplantae > Streptophyta > Magnoliopsida > Santalales > Viscaceae > Viscum > Viscum album. The sequence goes on along the minus strand of OY728155.1, from coordinate 116,730,613 downwards.
AGTAACATCATCTCATGTCCGGATTTTACTAGAGTATAGATAAGGTTACATGGTATTTGAAGAATTATTAGATATTGGTTTTAGTTGTTTACTCATACAAGGTGATCAAATAGTACATTATGGAACATGAAAATTTTACTAAATGAGATAAGTTATCCCACCCATGACTTAGATCCAGTAGTTGTCATACATGTACTCAAGTATTAGAACCATTATCTCTTTAGTGAGAAGTTTTTGGTATACACCAATCATAAGATCCTGAGTTACAACTTTTCATATAAGGATTTAAACCCTAGTTAGAGTAAGTGGGTGGTGTACATTAGAAGTTTGATTTTTATCTCATTTATAATCTAGGTAAGGGAAATGTTTTCATAGATTCTAAAAATGATAAATTTTCATCCCAAAATCTGACAGAATCCAACGTTGAATTGAATTTCAAGAACTTTTTCGTAGAATATAATATGGAATTAAAAGAGTCGTAAAAATGAGTGTTTATTTCCAATTATTAACTAACACATTCTCTGATTGATCTTTTCTCTTAGGGAAATTTTGATGATGATGAATTCAAATATATCAAAGGAACTATATATTGTGGGAAGACCACCAAGGAATGGTCTCTGTCCCCTAGAGGAATTCTTTACTTCAGGAATCAGTATGTGGTTCATTAATTTGGGATAAAGTATGTGATGAAAGATTACCATAGATCTTACTGTTTTGTGCATCCTTGTGGCACAAAGATGTATTATAATAAGAGGTGATGGTATTGGTGGATGGGAATGAGATGTGATTTAGATGATTTTGATTCTTAGTGTTATACATGTCAGAATGTTAAGGATTAACTTTACAATTTCCCCTGTCTACTCAAACCCATTTCTATCCATACATAGAAATTGGTTGAGGTGTTAATGTACATTATAATCAGATTTAATGATACCACTTAAAAATAGAATACAATTTGGGCTACGATCGACCAAGTAATATAATATTCCCATTTTATACCAATGAAGTATAGTTTTAAGGAAGAAGATATTTGGAAGTTATATGTATAAGTGATTATGAGGCTACAAATCATTCAATCTCATATAACTTCTTGATAGAGATCCTTTGTCTACATATCATTTTTAAAAGGGAATCCTAGAGGTTGTGGGATCTCTAGTGAAATTGGAAAAAACATACCATTCACAAATAGAAAATCATATAGAGTAGTAGAGTCATATTTTGGAAGATATGATATTTGACAATGTTTTAAATTTTGGAGGTTCATGAGATACCTATTTATTATATTTTGATTTTTAAATATTAACAGTTACCAATAATCTATCTCGATGACTCTAATTAAATTTTTTATGGTCATCCATGTCTCCACCCATTTATTAGACTGAGGTTAGTAAACCATCCTTGGTGGGGGATTGCAATATCTACGATATGAACTAGAAGATCTAGGTTTTTCTATTTAAAATATCAATGGACCAAAGATATTATAAGTATCATGCTAATAAAGGTTATTATTCCTTATAATTCATAGTGTGTGGTATATTTGTTTTGATGATATCACATTGGTAGGTCACCAAATGATGGGAATGAATAGAAAGATTTCCTCAAAATATGTGGGACCTTTTGATATCATAAAATGGATTAAAAAAGTAGCTTTATAATTGGATATTCTACCTCAGTTGATGATTCATTCTATTTTTTATATTTCTTCATTAAATAAGTGCTACCCTAAACCATCCTATGTGTGAAATTACAAGGAGATTGAATTGGAACTAGATGTATGGGTGACTGAGAAACAAATCTAGAACATCAAATCCTAGGTTAAGATGATATGGGGAAAATAAATCTCATTGGTTCAGCTGTAATAGAGTCATGGGGGTTACACTCATGTGATTTTAGAGTAGAAGTCATTCATGAGAGATAAATGACTTTATCTATTTTCAAGTCTAGCATTATATTGACTTTCTTGGGAAATAACATGATATATTTTGGAGAATTTTGAAACACTTGATGTCATTTTTTGGTATGAAATTTATATTTATTGATATTTATTGTAATTTTTAGTGTCATATTCTTTTTTATTTGTTTTTTATAATTCCTTATATTCAAACTAAAATAGGTCCTTCTAGGACCTTAGGCACCGTGGTGTGGCAGGTTATTGTTTTCCAAAGAGGATATTTTTTTCACTACTCAGTGAGAGGTGCTTGCACCATGTTAGGGAGTTATTGAACCATGGTCAAGGTCCATTTTTTGGGGTTATGACATATAAAAAAGGAACTACATAATAGATCATTAGTCTCGGAAATCCTAATTATTCCATAGGGTAGTGCAGTACATTGTAGTTTGGAGGGCCACAATGCATGGGTTCTTAGTGAGAGAGGGGATTGAGAAACCTGAATATTCCATTTTGGACACCCACACACCATATCCTAAAGGCCCAAAAAACATGGGTTCCAATATTGGGAAACCATGTTGTCGAAAGTATTTCCTACCCATGGGATTGTTCTGCCTAGATTTCATTTTCTCTGATTTTACCTTTTTTCCCATATCTAATTTCAATTTCTTTCTCCCTTAATATCCCCCATTTTTAGACTCTCCACCCCTCTAATGACTTAGATATAATTCTCATATATCCATACTTATTTTTTCGTGAAATTTTATCATGATATATTTAAGAATAACTTTGCAAGTGACTTTCTTTCCCTTCTTCTTCCTTAAACTCCTCTTTTATTTGGACTTCATTTTTCCCTAAGATCATGGAAACTAAGGATTATTGTTGCTTGATTTTTTTAGTTAGGTATTTTTATGTTTAGGGTTTGTTCCTACCTTTTTGGAGCATTACATAACAACTTTCAAAGTGTTTTTAGTAGATTAAGGTAGGTGGTTTCGTGCCCTTCATCTGTTGGTTGTACCATATGTTCCTAATATTTAAATGTGAATATTCTAAATGTTTTGAAAGTATAAATTGTATGAATAGTGGATTGTTTTTGTACATAAAGTGTTGTTTTTTATTTTCAATAATCATGAATAGTTTAGATAGTCTGTAAAGAATATTTATATTAAAAGTAAAATATATTCATAAATCTTTTGATGAAAAAGACATGGTATAATGATTGTTTGAATTGTAAATCCCTAATGTAAATCCTAGGAAATTTGGTAGATAATACAAGAATGAGTGGAGGTCCATTTTTCACTAGTTTTTGGCATTTTACTAAATAGTGATGTAATTTATGATTCATTGTAATTGGATAGTGAATTCATTTTAGATTTATCCCACTAATTGAGGATATTTCTCTAACTAGTTATGTTATTCCATTTCGAGATCCTATACATAGTGAGCTTATGGTATTTATCCCATGTTTTTTGCCTTGAATTTTTTTGATTACATTGTTTTTATCTAGATATTATTTATTTTATAAAAATATTATATCACATTACATGTATTTTTTTAAAATTTTTACTTTTTTTACGTTTACTTTAAAACCATTATGCTTTGATTTTTCTAAAAAAGGTTGTGTATAAAACACTTAGTGGGATCTTATTGTGTTTTTTATTATCACAACACTTGTTCAACCAATCGGTGTATATAGACCATGTTATCAATGATACATGTTAAGGAAATTCACAACTTATAGGTGACAAGTATTCATGTTTTCTCACCAAGTTATATAGAGGTGACATGGTCGGACAATAGTCCTTGTATCACAAAAATATGGTTAGAAAGCTATATTTTGATATTTGGTTAATTCTTTTTGTACATCGATACTCATTTTTTATCATCTAATAAAATTATCACCCCTAACATTATTTTGAGATAAAATATTATGTGTGTATTTTCTGGTTTGGTGTTGATATAATTTTTTACTGTTTTTCTATTATTTTCATTCTTAATTTACCATGTGTTTAAAACATTTAATTTTTGTATATATTATTGTGTACATTAATTTCCAATATATGGAGAGGTAGTTCTAGTTTCTCAGTTTATATCCATTCAATAACCAATGAGAAAAAAGTATTTCCAAAGAGTTCTTAATTCCATGACACTTGTTTCTAGCCTATGGCGATTGAGAATACCATTCAAGCATTTATAAAGACTATATCATGATCCTGGGTTTGGAAGTGAGATTGGTTTGTGACAAATAGCTATCAAAATATGATTTGGATAAATATTTTCCTATAGTTATATATAATTCTATGTCAATTTCTATAATTTAGAGTATAATTAGGGGCGAGATTACGTTTAGGTCCTAATTTTCTATAATAGATAATAGACTAGTTTCACTAAATAAGGATTTGATTGGGGAAAGATAAAAATTGAAAAAATTATTATACTGTTCATAATTAATGGTTTTTTGAGTTTTGAATTAGGAATTGAGTTCTATGTTATTTGTTACTATTGTTGGGGAACATATAACATGAGAACCAAGGGATTTTAACAAACTCGTTTATGAGTCCTTCCACAATTTTTGAGTGAATCAGAGAGCTAAATTATATCTACGAACTACAACAAAAGTGTTTCTATATGAATAAAATTTCTATATCTTTTAACTTATAAAGTACCCATCAAAACCATCTCATATACTTTAGTATGATTTGATGGATTTGGATTCAAATTAAACCTCTATGGAATAGTTTGTGATCATATTTGGAAGGTAGGATAAGAACTTAAGAGGAATGAATATTCCACTACTCAGAGTATTTGGGGAGCATGATCATAATTATGAGGAAAAATGGGAAATATTGGTTTAAATGAGGTATAAATGAATGTAATTATTTAGGATATCCAATCATGATGATTTGTTTTGGAAAAATTATAATATTGTGGGGATTATTGTGATATTTACAATTTTATGGTTCCTTTTTCCTTTAATTATGAGTAGTTTTAGACTAATTTTTATCATTTTTGGAGGTGTATTAGACACTACATAGCTGAGGTACATGGTTTTAGACACTATGCAGTAGAACTATATAGCATGAGTTATTTTCAAAAAGAATTTTTTTGGGTATATTAATAGTCCTAGAGGACTATGATATAGGACCATGATTTTTAGTTTGTCAACTAGGGAGAGTTGAATGATCGGTGCATTATCCCGTCTGATTTTTAAATCTAGTTTATATCATATGATATTGATTTTCGAAACCAAATTAGCTTTCTATAATCACCATAGAACATCTTAATTTGTTTATGGACGATTATAAGGTTTTTTAGGATCAAGATTAGAGATTTTCCATCATCAAAATACACAATTGTCTCAAGGAACAATTAGATAAACAATAGATTTTAAGGAATTATCATGATGTTATAAAATGTTCTTTGATCAATATATTTTGTTTCAATGCCATTTACTATTCAGTGAATATATAAACCTCTTGGATTAGATCTAGGTAATTATTTTGCTGATTTAAATAATGAACATAATATTCATGATCCCTTGTTCTTGTTTCTTTGATTTAGAGGATCAAATAATCATTACTAATATTAAATCCTGGGATTAGTGTTTATCACATGATCATTTTCTAAGGTATTGTTCACATATTCATTAATTATGTTATTTTAATTCCTTTTTATGTGATTGATGTTCGTTTATATTATTTTATTATGCTGTGTGATATATTATATTAATAATTTAATTGATTTTATAAAAGGCTATTTTCTTGTAATTGATAAAGGTAGAGGTTTTTGGTTAATGAATAAGGTATGTTTGAAATTGGGTTAATCTATGGGATTTAGTTTTAAATTTTGATTAATGAAATATATTTTTTGGTGAAAATAATTATATATATTCAAGATTGTATTTATATGAATTGATTTAGATAAATTATTTTTAATATAAACTAGTATTAGAAATGAACTTATTGGGTATAATATAAGCTTGGTAATTTTTGAGTATAGACTAATGAGATGGGTAATTGGTTATATTGAATGATCCATTATTATGTGCCAATATTTTTGTTCATGTATAATTTGGATTTATCGGTTGTATATTGGTTGTTTATTAGGGTGAATCCAGTTAGGGTTTAATTATTTGATAAATAATAGATTATATCATTTATTTTATTTCTTTGTATTTAAATGTATTAAGATGAATTATTTTATTTTAAATATTCTAACATGTTTTAAATGGAAATGGATACATGTTTGGAATTGATCTATATAGATTTTCATAATAATGAGTTAGAGAAATCCTTATTGGTATTCGTACTCACACCTAATTTTAAATATCAGTGTGTGTATAGATTTACTATGATGAGATAGAGTTAACTAAAAGTCTCTCATGATCATGGGTTATGGATCTTAGTAGCTAAGATCATAGTGTATGGGGTGATGTTTGGTCATAAGTTGGAGGATTTGGGCCATTCACATTAGGTACACATCTTTGAGAAGTTGGTCATATCCTTTCAAGACATGTGTCTGTTTTATCATTTTCTTCACCATTTTTGGTGTTTTAATTTATATTAAATGGTATGTTAAGGTTGGACTGTGGTTTTAAATAAAATTTCATACATGTTTAATATAGTTGGTTTTGAGCAAGGGAAAATAATTCCCCAAAATAGTGTTTATTCTTCAACACTAGTTTCGAGTCTCTGAAGATTACAGGACATGCGTGAGGATTTATGGTGTTTCTAAACATGGGTCATAGGATGAGGAATCACATTTCAGGGTCACATGAACACACCCACACACACACACACACATATATATTATACTACTTACACATATATTATTATTTTTATGGATATATATATGTTCACACAAACATATATATTATCTATATAATATTATATATATTGTTTGTTTTTGGGTATATGTATGTTATTTATTTATTAACATTTTTTAATATGTGTTTATATATATATATATGTCTGTGTTATATATAATTATTTAAATAATTGTAATTTAGTTATTTATAAATTTTATATGATTTACTGAATCATATATGAAGAATATAAATTAAAAATTAATGTATTCCAATCATAAGATAAAAGAGTATACTGTTAGATAAGAGTCTGAGGGGACCTTTGAGATGAGAAAGTCATCATAATATTTAAGAGTAGGAGGATGGTATTAATGAGTTATTGAAATTTGAAATGGAATATGTGAATGATGGTTCTTGAATTATGTATTCATCTCTAAGTTGTTTGTATTCCATGAATAGTCCAACTAAATTGGAATAACACCCAATCTATTATGAAATGGATTATAGATATACATGTTATATAAATTAAAGAGTTTAAGTAAGCGTATCTTGTCATTGTAAAGATGATACATTTTTTAAATCATCTGATATCAGTATAGGTGTATAAAATGATGTAGAAAACAATGAGAAAATTGAAATTGTATTTAAATATGAGATTAATAATTTTATAAAAATATTTATGTAATTAGAGAATAATATATATTTAACTATATATATTTATTATATGAAATATAAAAAACTATAAATAGTGCTAAAAATATTTAACTGGAAAGAGAGAAACACATAGAGCGAAACTAGTTTCACGAGCATTATTTCATTATTGATGGATATGATTCTAGATAACAATTTCCTTGATTTTTAAAAACTATAAAGCTAACAAATATTATGCTCCACGGGTATGATCAATAATATATATATATATATATATATAATTTGTATAATGATTAAATATTATATAAAAATTTGTAAAAATATTTTTAGAAATACATAATTTTGATGCATCTCAACAAAATAAAAAAACTAGATTATCAAATTTTGGGAGTTATTTTCTAATAATTGATAGTTTTAAATTATTTTATTGAATTTTGGAGACCAAAATTTATTAGATGTGAAATATATGTATAATAACATAATATGGTAAAATTTGATACCTAATAGAGGCTCTTTAGTGGAAAAAAATTGGAAATGAGTATCCAGAATTTGTGAATGTGTCATGAAATGCTCATCTAATGTTATCTATGTATTAAATTAATCCTTTCGATGTAAAATACTGTAATAAATAAACATTATGCATTATATTGGAAAATTATAGTATACAATTGAGAATATACATAAAGGGATAGTACATTATGTAATGGCCCGGACCTGTCTGGTCCATTACTTTGTGAAAATGTTGTGTTGGAGGTGTTCTGAGATGTCAACGTGACTTATCCACAACACTTTTCCAAATTTCCAGTTATGTGAATAGTGTTTCCGGTTTTATGAACAGTATCGGTAGGTGAACAATATTTCTATCGGTGAGGATCAGTGAACAGTGTTTCTATCGGTGAGGTTCTATCGGTGGAATTCTATTAGTAGACTTGAACAGTGTTTCTATCAGTGAGCTTCTATCAGTGGAATTCTATCAGTAGACTTGAACAGTGTTTCCAGAATGGTAACCTTCTAACGGTGGCCTTATAACTGTAGACTTGAATAGTGTTTCCAGAATGGTAACCTTCTAACGGTGACCTTTTAACGGTAGACTTGAACAGTGTTTCCAGAATGGTAACCTTCTAATGGTGACCTTTTAACGGTAGACGTGAACAATGTTTTTTCAGAATGGTAACCTTCTAACGGTGACCTTAAAAGGGTAGAGTTGAACATTGTTTCTAGAATGGTAATCTTCTAACGGTGACCTCATAACGGTAGACTTGAACAGTGTTTCCAGAATGGTAACCTTCTAACGGTGACCTTCTAATGGTAGACTTGAACAATGTTTCTAGAATGGTAACCTTATAATGGTGACCTTATAAAGGTAGACTTGAAACGTGTTTCCAGAATGGTAACCTTCTAACGGTGACCTTATAATGGTAGACTTGAATAGTGTTTCTAGAAGCGTAACCTTCTAATGGTGGCCTTATAACAGTAGACTTGAACAGTGTTTCCATAATGGTAACCTTCTAACGGTGACCTTATAATGGTAGACTTGAACAGTGTTTCCAGAACGGTAACCTTCTAACGGTGACCTTCTAAAGGTAGACTTGTACAGTGTTTCTAGATTCCAACAATTTTGCCCCTTTGACATTTCCTTTCACGTAAAATACATTTAAAGACATATTTTAAGGACTCTTAGGGATGATTCAAATGACATAAATCCTATATTAATTATCCCTATAGCTCGAGATGTTTTTACTTGGTCAAACCGTGTGGGTTAATGCGATCTGTTTTTAGTGGAGAATTAACCGGATCGTAAACCGTCGCCTCGTTAAATCTTCAAAAAGGAACCAGATATCATTCTCCCTTGTTCTTCCCCTTTTTTCTCAGCTAAGAGACACTCTAACCTTTCAATCATTCCTGTAGGAGTTTCAAAATCAAACCCTACTCCTCTAATTGGTTCCGCTCTATTTTGGATGCAACCGAGCTGTGTCGGTCAATCTTCCCAATAAGGTAAGTTATATCATCGTTCCATTGGGGATCATCTTCTCTTGTTTCTCCCCTCCAAATTATACCATGTAATTTCCACGATTCTAATGGGTTTTACTTGGAGTTGGTTGGTACTGTCGTACCATGGCATCCTCTGGTGGATGCAGTTGTCATGAGAGGGGGATTGTAACCCGTTGTGTGGATAAAGGACGTCAAGAACTCTTCGAGGTAGGGGATTCGTGGCTTCTCTAATTGTATATGTGCAATCGTAGAATTTGCATGGTTTATACCTTTGGATCACAATTAAATTGACCTAACTAAATACTTGAACTGGATTAAAAGAATTGGTTGATCGCATGTTGTTTCCTTGTACCATGATAACGGTTTGCCTCATGTTTTTCTAGATAGAGTGATATCTATGGTTTCTTTGATTAGTTGTTTGTTCTTGATGGAAATTGATAATGAACGTAAAGCTGTAATTAATTTTCAATTAATTGGCTAAAGATAAAGAGTCATGTAAATTAATTTGGTTGTTGTCATTGTTGTAGTTGTTCAAATTTGAGGTTAATTAAATTAGGGAAGTAAGAATGGTTATTTAACTGTGATAGCTTACTGATTAGGTCTCCCGTAATTGGAACCTACAAATAAAAAAATTTCTAATTCAATATGGATTAAAGAACAGATTGTTTGAGAATTTATTAAAGGGTTCTGAGTTACCCTCTTGATTGTTAAAGGGTCAAGACCCCATTGATGTGATGTTGTGTTTTCTTGCTGCTTGTACTGTGATGTGAGCCTGGAAGACTATTGTGATATGTGGAGGCATGTGGACTTGTGGTTGTGGCAGTGGATGATGCCTAGGGTGGCGAGATGCATCAGCTTATGCATGTGGGTGTGGGGGAGGACACCAAGGATGATGATATGGGATGGATATGATGGTTGGATGTTGGTGGGATTGTTTTGTTGTTTATCTGCTTTACTTTTCCCCACTTCACAGGGCAGTTGGTCTTGCTTACCATCCTTCCGAAGGAGGTGAAGACACATGGGGTATGCCATGTGCTTTCCGTGTTTAGCCTCTCAAGGGATAATGGGTCTATTCTCTTGCTATAGATGGCAAAGACTCGACGGGTAGTATATCTACTCACCGTGTTGAGCCCCCTCTGTGTTTAGTAGCATAGGATGCCTTTCTAGAATGCCTTTGATTATGGGAAAGTAATTCTATAATGAAAGTTTGATTAAATGGTGATAATCCATGGGGAGGGAGATACTAGAATTTAATGGTGATGTGAATCTTAAAAGGAGCAGTTGATTTTGGGTGTGATGCTAATGATGTTTAATGTTAAATTATTCATGGTTAATTAATGTTTAAAGAATTAATTAACATACAGTGGAACAGATAAAATGAGAATGGAGTAATCTAATAAAGCTCTTCAAATGCTTTTGTGCTTATAGGACACCTAGTCTTAGAAGTAGCAGCATGAAGTCTGAGAGACGTTAGCAGTAGTTGTATCTAAGACAAGGTAATGCCCATAGTGTGGATGTGAGTTATATATATATTCTGTAATTTTTTTATTTCTATACGCTACTCCACCCTGTCGTGAAGTTCAACTGACACCCCGAGGATTCTGAGCCCTAGGGGGGGGGGTGTTTTCCCCAACATTCTGATGGGAGGTTGAATGGCTGACTACCCCCTTTGGCCCTGCTCTCTTCTCTTGGTATATACATGTGCCAACAGGCACAACAGTTAGTTTCTCCATATATGTGTGTAGAGGGCTGTAATGGCTTCTGGTTATTTCACAAGCATATATTCTGGATATAGTATCATTTGGACTACTATAGGTGTAACATGTATAGGCTGTGATGGCTTGAGGATCCCTACTTGGTGTATGCGCTATAATGGATTGTGGTATAATAACTGATGTATGATGCACGTTATGCGGGATGGGGTGGCTCCCGGAACATACCTAGTTACTTTTGGTTGTGAGGATGGTGTGGTGCTTCGCCCAGGTGTCTGCGGGCAAGCCTTTGTGGTGCACGAGGTGCAGATTGTGGAGCTTAGCCCATGTGTCTGCGGGCAAGCCTTTGGAGAGAGATGCACATGACGTATGTCGTTGGGGAAAAGCGGAAAACTATTGGGGAAGTAGTAGTGGGCGTACCCGTGATAGTTTTCATTATATGCTATATTCTTGTATGCGTTACTTGGCGAGAGTGGCCATAGTGAGGTCGGGAACTTAGTATACCTGTTGAGGTGACGAGTTAGTTTCACTTGTTGTTCACTAGGCTTTAGCATGCTTTCTTTACTTTTTAACAAGAGGCTTGGGGAGGATCCTACTGAGTATACTGTTATACTCACTCTATGTATATATAAACTGTTTTTTCAGGTCACTTGGAGCAGGTTGGAGATCAAGTTGGTTACTACTAGCTTCTGGTTGGAGGAGCTATTCGGGCTTGTGGTCGTTGCCGTTTTACTTTCTTTTGGGTGCTTTTAGTTTTTCCTTTTAGTTTTAGTACTTTTTCATGACATTCCATATATGCACTTGGGTTTTCTTTTATATTTTACTTCTGAGTTGGAGTTGGGTGGAGTCTATTCTATCTGTCTCTTTTTCATGTGTTCTCTTAGAGGGTAATGCCTCTCATTTGTGTGTTTATTATACCCTCGGTGCTAGTCGCCAACCCAGGGCCTACTGGAGGTGGGACATGGGGGTAATTATCTCTCTTCTCACATTGCCGGCCCAGGAGGGGTACACTTTGTGGGGAGGGGGTCGTGACAGAGTGGTATCAGAGGTCTGGTTGAGGGATAGGATAGAGTTTGGAGTTAGGCATAGGTGAGGTTGCATGGGATGGTAGGGAAACAGTGTCATTCATGATTAGATAATGGGTTAAACACTGGAGACCGGCAGAGACATAGGCGTTTAGGGCCCCCTATGATCTGTTGCACAGACATTTATGTTTACGATGGCTACTAAACAAAGTGATACTGTTTGTAGGGTAGAGACCTAGGAAAGGATCATACATCATTCTTCTTTGCACCTGTGTTTGAATGGGTATACCTTGGGATAAGTTAACCTAAAATTAATAAAAGAAAACAATTAATTTATTAATTTTGAGTCTTCCATATTCCAAGATTAGGTGCTATAATAGTTTTTATTTAACAGGTATGGCTCCAGGTCGACGTCCTTGTCAGGTTTGCGCATAAGATGTCCAGCAGGCTGTTCCGGCAGATCGCCGCTGGGTAGAGGTTGACGATGATGACACTTGGAGGAAGACACTCTGAGAGTTTCAGCACTAGAGTCTACAGAAGTACGAGGGCTCCGTTTCAGTTGAAGTCACAGGATATTGGTTGGAGTAGTTCGAGATAGGCTTCAGTTCGATTCGTGCTCAGAAGGAACACTGGGTGTCCTTGGTTGTGACGATGCTGCGTGGAGCAGCAAGGCAGTGGTGGTTCTTGTTCCTCAGGGATCGTGAGGAGTCAGTGATCTCATGGGAGGAGTTTTGAGACAGGTTTAGAGTTGATTATCTTTCATAAACTTTGAAGTCTTCCAGTCTCTAGGAGCTTCTTACCCTTCGATAGGGGACCTATAGTGTTCGAGAGTTTGGAATCTGTTTCAGGAACCTTCTACGTTATGCTTTAGACCTATTACCAGATGAGGAGGCCAGGGCGAGGCATTTCGAGGAGGCTTTGCATCCAGAGATCCAGCACCAGGTCACCCCATTTATGTTGAAGACATATCTTGAGGTGCTGGTGAGGGCAGAGGTTGTTGAGAGGACATTGGGCAGGACCGGATCATCACAAGAGGGGAATCATCATGATTCCTCACAAAGCAGAGATGTGGTCCGGGGTTTCCGGTTTTCATGGAAGAAGAGTTTTCGTTCACTTGGGGGTAGGTCCCAGCCCTTCCCATCTTGTTTCTCCAGAGGCAGCAAATATCAGGCCTATGCCAAGTTATCAGGCGCTTGTTTTTCTTTTGGTGGTCGTGGTCATCAGTAGAGGGAGTGCCCGAATTTTCAGAGCAGTTATCGTGCACGAGGTGCTCCGCTACAGGTTCCTCCATTGAGGTATTTCCAGCCGAGGCAGCAGCAGCAGGTTGCACCAGCTATAGATTACTAGAGGGTAGATTGAGCAGGCAGAGGACAACCCCATGACGCTCCCTATCCTCAGAGAGCAGAGCGCGGCCGTGGTGGTGGTTGTAATCAGGGTCAGAGAGGCCGTGGAGGAGGTCGTGGTCACCTTCATGCTCTAGCATTGCCAGCCCCAGGCGAGCCAGATATCGTTCGAGGTACCCTTTGCTTGTTTTATAGCTTGGTGTATTCCTTGTTTGATTCAAGAGCAACACACTCCTTCATATCACTTACCCTTGTCCATGCTTTGGGACTTGAGGTACAAAGGCTTCTAGTGCCCTTGGCATTGACTACGCCAGTCGGAGGTTGAGCCGACTTGTTAGAAGTATGTAGAGACAATGAGCTAGTGCTGGGGAAACACCGCTCTTGGGAAGATTTCCTATGTTTACGAATACAACCATATCATTTCATACTCGGCATGGATTTGTTGTATTCAGTGCATGCTATTGTTGATTTCTACAGGAAGAAGGTCGTTTTCTTTGATGCTGATGGAGAGGAAGTGGTGTTTGTTGGTGAGCGAGATCCTCAGATGGACCATAGACGAGTTCCATCCTTATCATCCTTGATGGCTGAGATGATGCTGAGTTCTTCAGAGGTTATGCAGTTGGCATTTCCTAGGGTCGTAGAGGAGTACCCTGATGTCTTTCCAGAAGAGGTTGTAGCATTACCCCCTTGACGAGAGATCGAGTTTGGGATCGAGCTACATCCAGGAGCGTCTCTTATCTCTATGTCTCCATATAAGATGACCCCTTCTGAGTTACGAGAGCTATGTATACAGCTTGATGGTCTGTTGCAGTGCGGTTTTGTTCGCCCAAGTGTGTCACTGTGGGGTGCACCAGTTTTGTTTGTGAATAAGGCTGATGGAAGTTTGCGGTTGTGTGTCGATTATCGTCGATTAAACAAAGTGAAAAAATGAACCACTATCCTCTCCCATGGATTGATGACTTATTCGATCAACTGAAGGGTGCAAGTTGGTTTTCAAAGATCGACTTGTGGTCAGGATATCATCAGATGCATGCAAAGGATGTGGAAATCTCGAAGACTGCTTTCCATTGTCGTCATGGGCATTATGAGTTTTTTGTAATGCCATTTGGTGTGACGAATGCTCTAGCTGTTTTCATGGGGTTGATGAATGCTCTGTTCCATGAATTCATGGACAAGTTTTTTGTGATTTTCATCGATGAAATCCTTGTGTACTCCACATCTAAAGAGGAGCATGAAGAGCATCTATGAGCCATTTTGGGATTTCTTCGCCAACATCAGTTGTTTGGGAAGTTATCGAAGTGTGTGTTTTGGGCTCGAGAAGTTCGTTTCTTGGGGCATGTTGTGTCCCAACAGGGAGTAGCTGTGGATCCGTCGACGATAGAAGTAGTGGTGTCTTGGGCATCCCCCAAGACCGTGTCAGAGGTGTGAAGTTTCTTTGGTCTCACAGGCTATTATAGGAGGTTTGTAGACAATTTCTCTCAAGTTGCAACTCCTCTGACAGCTTTGACCAGGAAGGATCAAGCATTCATATGGACTGATCAGTGTCAGGAAGCTTTCGAGTATCTAAAGGAGAATTTGGTAAGTGCTCCAGTCATTTGTCTTCCAGTAGAGGGAGTCCAGTTTGATGTTTTCTGTGATGATTTACATCTGGGGCTAGGCTGTGTTCTCATGCAGCATAGGTCATTTGTTTCTTATGGGTCTTGGAAATTGCGTCCCCATGAATGCAACTATGCCACCCATGATCTTGAGTTGGCATCCGTGGTGTTTTCTATGAATTTATGGAGACATTACCTCATTGGTGAGAACACCGATCATAAGAGTTTGAGGTATGTTTTATCCCATCATGACTTGAACTTGCGGAAAAGTCAGTGGATGGTGTTCTTGTAGGAATATGACTTTGAAATATCATATACACCTGGAAAAGGGAATGTTGTAGTTGATGCACTGAGGCGAAAGTCACGTAATGACGTTGTGCGTGAATCTGTTGATTCCTGGAGAGAAATGGAGGAACTGCCAGCTTTTCATCTTGATATAGAAGAGGTCGGAGGTAGAGGTTGTCTTTTCCAGATGACGGTGCAGTCTTCCATGATGCATAAAGTGGAAGAGTCTCTGTTGGGTGATCTAGAGGTGGATGTTTGGAGAGATAGAGTTGTTTGTGGTGAGGCCCATGATGGTTGGTCGGAGGATGAACAACACCGTGTGTTTTATCATGGGAGGCTTTTTGTTCCCTTTGCGATGCGCGAGACGGTTCTCCCAGAGTTCCGTAGTTCGCCCTTCGAAGTACATCCTGGTGTGAAACAGATGTACCGATCCTTGAGGAGTCAATTTTGGTGGCCTGGGCTGAAGCATGCAGTTGCAGAGTGTGTGTCTCGAAGTTTAGTCTGCCAGAAGGTGAAGGCCGAACACCGTGTTCCTGTTGGTCTTTTCTAGCAATTAGAGATTCCTCAGTGGAAGTGGGAGGACATCTCAATAGACTTTGTTACGGGTTTACCTCGAGCTCCGGGAGGACATGATGCTATATGGGTGGTAGTGGATCGTTTAACATAATCGTCCCACTTCATAGCGATCAAGGAGTCGAGCTCAATGGAAGTTTTGTCGAGGCAGTACCTGGAGGAGGTGGTGAGACTTCATGGAGTCCCTAGGACGATCATTTCTAATCGAGATCCACGTTTTACCTCCAGGGTATGGAGGGGTCTCCAACATGATTTTGGTTCTCATATATGCCTTAGCACTACTTTTCATCCTCAAACTGATGGTCAAACAGAGCGAAACATCCAGACTCTTCAACACATAATGCGCTCTTCTGTTCATGACTTTGGAGGTTCATGGATGAGGCACCTACACCTGGTGGATTTTTCTTACAATAATAGTTTTCACTCCACCATTTGTATGGCACCGTTTGAAGCCTTGTATGGTCGGCCTTGACATTCTCCGTTGTGCTGGACTGGGGTCGGAGAATCAGTAATCCCCAGACCGGAACTAGTGCAGAATACAACAGAGATGATTCAGGTGATTTGTGAGAGGATGAAGATAGTGCAAGATCTTTAGAAATCATATGCTGATCAAAGAAGGAGACAGTTAGTGTTTAATGATGGGGATCATGTGTTTCTGAAGGTGACTCCCCTTCGTGGGCAGCGAAGGTTTGGTCGTGGAAGTAATCTTTCTCCCTGGTTTGTCGGGCCTTTTGAGGTGTCATCTTGTGTTGGAGCTATGGCGTATCGAGTAGCACTTCCCCCTCAGATGAGTTGGATACATGATGTTTTCCATGTATCACAGCTCCGTCGTTATCTTCATGATGAATATCAAGTTATCGATTGGGGAGAGATCGATATTGATGATGACACAACCTTCAAGGAGCGGCATGTGGTGATCCAAGACCGCAAGGAGAAGGTGTTATGTGGGTGTTCTATCCCCTTAGTTCGTGTCTTGTGGTGACACGGTGGCATGGAGGAGAGTACCTGGGAGCGTGAGTCACAGATACGTGCTCAATACCCAGAGTTGTTTAATGTTTAACTATTCTCATGTAATGATGTTTCTTTTATGGTTAGACCATTCATGTTTTATTTATAAACTTCTTTTATTCATTTTTTTGGCTTGCTCTCATTTGAGAGGTATCTTGTTGGGTGGTTGTTCGGGCCCCGTTTCTTTTTTTTTTCACTTTAGGATTGTTTTGAATTCTCGAGGATGAGAATGTTTTAAGAGGTATCTAAGGTAATGGCCCAGACCTCTCTGGTCCATTACTTTGTGAAAATGTGGTGTTGGAGGTGTTCTGAGAGGTCAAGGTGACTTATCCACAACACTTTGCCAAATTTCCAGTTCTGTGAACAGTGTTTCCAGTTTTAGGAATAGTATCGGTAGGTGAACAATGTTTCTATCGGTGAGGATCAGTGAGCAGTGTTTCTATCGGTGAGGTTCTATCAGTGGAATTCTATTGGTAGACTTGAACAGTGTTTCTATTGGTGAGCTTTTATCGGTGGACTTCTATCGGTAGACTTGAATAGTGATTCTAGAATGGTAACCTTCTAACGGTGACTTTATAACGGTAGACATAAACAGTGTTTTTAGAACGGTAACCTTCTAACGGTGACCTTATAACGGTAGAATTGAATAGTGTTTCCAGAATGGTAACCTTCTAATTGTGACCTTAAAATGCTAGACTTGAACAGTGTTTCCAGAAAGGTAACCTTCTAACGGCGACCTTATAACGGTATACTTGAATAGTGTTTCAGGACGGTAACATTATAACGGTGACCTTCTAACGGTAGACTTGAACAGTGTTTCTAGAATGGTAAACTTCTAATGGTGACCTTATAACGGTAGACTTGAATAGTGTTTCCAGAACGGTAACCTTCTAACAGTGACCTTATAATGGTAGAATTTAATAGTGTTTCAGAACAGTATCCTTCTAACGGTGACCTTCTAAAGGTAGACTTGAACAGTGTTTCCCGCTTCCTACAGTTTCGACCCTTTGACATTTCCTTCAATGTAAAATACTTTTAAAGCCTTATTTTAAGGACTCTTAGGGCCGATTCAAGTGCCATAAATCCTATATTAATTATCCCTATAGCTCAAGATGTTTTTACTTGGTCAAACCGCGCGGGTTAATGCGATCCGTTTTTAATGGAGAATTAACCGGATCTTAAACTGTCACCTCGTTAAATCTTCAAAAAGGAACCAGATATCATTCTCCATTGTTCTTCCCCTTTGTTCTCAGCTAAGAGACACAAGAACCTTTTAGTCATTCCCATAGGAGTTTCAAAATTAAACCCTAATCCTCTCATTGGTTCTGCTCTATTTTGGATGCAACCGAGCTGTGTCGGTCAATCTTTCCAATAAGGTATGTTTTATCGTTGTTCCTTTGGAGATCATCCTCTCTTTTTTCTCCCCTCCAAATTATACCATGTAATTTCCAAGATTCTAATGGGTGTTTTTGGGGTTGGTTGGTACTGTTGTACCGTGGCATCCTCCGGTGGATGCAGTTGTCATGAGAGGAGGATTGTGACCCATTGTGTGGATAAAGGACGTCAAGAACTCTTGGAGGTATGAGATTCGTGGCTTCTCTAATTGTATATGTGTAATCGTATAATTTGCATGATTTAGCCCTTTGGATCACAATGAAATTGTCCTAACTAAATAGTTGAACCGGATTAAAGGAATTGGTTGATCGCATGTTGTTTCTTTGTACCGTAATAATGGTTTTCCTTATGTTTTTCTAGATAGAGTGATATCTATGGTGTCTTTTATTAGTTGTTCGTTCATGATGGAAATTGATAATGAATGTAAAGCCGGACTTAATTGTTAATTAATTATCTAAAGATAACGAGGCATGTAAATGAATCTGGTTGTTGTCATTATTGTAGTTGTTCTAATTTGAGGTTAATCAAATTAGGGAAGTAAGCATGGTTATTTAATTGTGATAGCTTACTGATTAGGTCTCCCGTAATTGGAACCTACGAATAACAAATCTGCTAATTCAATATGGATTAAAGAAAATATTGTGTGAGAATTTCTTAAAGGGTTCTGAGTTACCCTCTTGATTGTTAAAGGGTCAAGAGCCAATTGATGTGATGTTGTGTTTTCTTGCTTCTTGTGATGTGATGTGAGTCTAGATGGCTGTTGTGATATGTGGAGGCATGGGGACTTGTGGTTGTGGTATTGGATGAAGCCTAGGGTGGCGAGATGCATCATCTTATGCATGTGGGTGTCAGGGAGGACACCTAGGACGATGGTATGGGATGGATGTGATAGCTGGATGTTGGTGGTTTTGTTTGGTTGTTTATCTACTTTACTTTTCCCCACTGCTCAAGGCAGCTAGTCTTGCTTACCCTCCTTCCGAAGGAGGGCATGACACGCAGGGTATGCCATGTTCTTTCCATGTTTAGCCTCTCGAGGGAGAATGGGTCTATGCTCTTGCTATAGGAGGCAAAGACTCGACGAGTAGTATATCTACTCACCATGTTGAGCCCCCTTTGTGTTTAGTAGCATAAGATGCCTTTATAGAATTCCTTGGAATATGGGAAAGTAATTATGTAATGAAAGTTTGATTAAATGGTGATAATCCATGGGGAGGGAGATACTGGAATTTAAAGGTGATGTGAATCTTAAAAGGAGCAGTTGATTTTGGGTGTGATGCTAATGAATTTTAATGTTAAATTATCCATGGTTAATTAATGTTTAAGTAATTAATTAACGTACAGTGGAACTGATAAAATGAGAATGGAGTAATCTAATAAAGATCTTCAAATGCTTGTGTTCTTACAGGACACCTAGTCTTAGAAGTAGTATCCTAGAGTCTGAGAGACCTTAGAAGCAGTTATATCTAAGACAAGGTAATGACCATAGTGTGGATGTGAGTTATATATATATTCTGTTCTTTTTTTGTTTCTATATGCTACTCCACCCTGTCAGTAAGGGCAACTAACACCCCTGGGATTCTGAGCCCTGGGGGGGGGGGAGGGTTTCCCCAACATTCTGATGGGAGGTCGAATGGCTGACTACCCCCTTTGGCCCCGCTCTCTTCTCTTGGTAGATACATGTGCCAAAATGCACAACAGTTAGTTTCCCCATATATGTGTGTAGAGGGCTTTAATGGCATATGGTTATTTCACACACATATATTCTGGATATAGTATCCTTTGGACTACTATAGGTGTAACGTGTATAGGTTGTGATGGCTTGAGGATCCCTACTCGGTGTATGGGCTATAATGGCTTGAGGTATAATACCTGATGCATGATGCACGTTATGCGGGCTGCGGTGGCTCCCGGAACATAGCTGGTAACTTTTGGTTGTGAGGATGGTGTGGTGCTTCGCCCAGGTGTCTGCAGGCAAGCCTTTGTGGTGCACGAGGTGCAGATTATGGAGCTTATCCCAGGTGTCTGCGGGTAAGCCTTTGGAGAGAGATGCACAGGACACATGTCGTTGGGGAAAAGTGGAAAAATAGTGGGGAAGTAGTAGTGGGGTACCCTTGATATTTTTCATTATATGCTATATTCTTCTATGCGTTACTTGGCGAGAGTGGCTATGGTGAGGTTGGGAACTTAGTATACCTATTTAGGTGATGAGTTAGTTTCACTTGTTGTTCACTAGGCTTTAGCATGCTTTCTTTACTTTTACACGAGAGTCTTGGGGAGGATCCTACTAAGTATACTGTTATATTAACCCTATGTATATATAAAATGTTTTTTTCAGGTCACTTGGAGCAGGTTGGAGATCAAGCTGGTTACTACAAGCTTGTGGTTGGAGGAGCTGTTCGGGCTTGTGGTCGTTGCCATTTTACTTTCTTTTGG
This sequence comes from Viscum album, assembly GCA_963277665.1. Taxonomy (NCBI): domain Eukaryota; kingdom Viridiplantae; phylum Streptophyta; class Magnoliopsida; order Santalales; family Viscaceae; genus Viscum; species Viscum album. The sequence goes on along the minus strand of OY728155.1, from coordinate 116,709,909 downwards.
GTACTTTTAGTTTTCCCTTTCAACTGTAGTACTTTTGCATGACATTCCATATGTGCACTTGGGTTTTCTTTTATATTTCAGTTATGAGTTGGAGTTGGTTGGAGTCTATTATATCTCTCTCTTCTGCATTTGTTCTCTTAGAGGTTAATTCCTCCCATTTGTGTGTTTATTATACCCTCGGTGCTAGTCTCCAACCCGGGGCCTATTGGAGGGGGACTCGGGGGTCATTATATCTCTTCTCACATTGCCAGCCCAGGAGGGGTGCACTTTGTGGGGAGGGGGTTGTAACACATTATGTTATCAAAACATATTTAAGGACTGAAAAAATATGGAAATTGTATTGAGATTTATTTATCTCTTCTTAAAAATGATTTGAAATATTTATGGGGTATATGTGTTTTGGTGTTAAATGTTTAGAATAATGAATATTTCCTATTTAGATCCATGTTATTTAGTATGATAAATAAATTTCCTACTTATAGTAAATTTTTAATATATGATATTAAAAAAGGTTAGAGTGTCTTGTGTGGAAGAATACACCCTCAGTTAAGTTGAAAGATAATGTTTTGAACTTATTACTTAGATATAAAATATTTTCACCTCAATCACATTAATAATAAACATAGATGAAAACATATGATAGTAACTCATAATAATCTTGGTCAATATTTTTCAATGATGATATGGTGAAGTAAATTGTTAATATTTTTTATAAACCATTCACTAAAAATATTCTAATACCGTGTTTTAGTAGAGATAATATTTCAATAAACATCATTATATAAGAGTTTGTATGTAAATAATTTTCTAGATGTCCTGGAAATTGAGAAAAATGAAATTGATAGTGTAATTATTAAATTACTAAATTCAAAATAGAAGTAATAATATTTAACCAGGTTATGTATAGACATGATTGGTATGGGTATCGGGGAAGAGTTAGATAATGAAATACGGGAGGTGGTCATTTCTTCCATCACCAACTTATACTCTTTCCAGGAAAAAGTGATTTTAGTAATAAAACTTTTTAAATGGGATAAATATCATAAATGTTTACTCTTAAAATATATATCTATGAGTAATATAATGTTAACGTATTTAAAATCACATTAATTTCATGTTTTGATCCATGATTTTGTTCCCATGAGAATAAATTGTATATTATATAAAAAATGTTAGAAAAAAAATTTCTAAGCTATTTTTTAAAACAAATATAAAATAATGTAAATGAGATGATAAAGTTTCCAACAGTGAAAATTAAATTATAGACATATTATTTAAATTATACATATTATACCTTTTTGGCATATGAATGTTGATCCTATAATTGAAACTATTTTCTCATTGATTTTCTACTTAAAAATAAACATATATGTTTTACCAATGATGTTACACTATGTGAACTTGAGGATTATGTTTATGAAAATATTTATTTTATTTTCTTCTAAAATTATGGATGTATTTGTGTTGAAAATATTATAAGTGTTTTGGATACATACTAAGGAGTCTATAATCACTGTTTATAACACCTTGTTTTCAGAGAATGTTAGGTTTCAGAACCTAAATTTTGATAAGGAATGATACTTTTGTAGCATAAATTTAAGATTAAATTTGGTTTGGGAACCAAAATTTGGTGAGGAACCCTATATTCAAGTGTCTAAAATATGGATTGTTAACATAACATTTGGAATCAATGGTATATTTTGAACTACACATTTAAAGACTAGGTATACAGAACAATCCCTACATTTGATGTAATAAAACTCAATTCACCCCCCTCATGTCTTCCAGTTTTATGACTAAAATTTGTATCATAGGAGCTCTCTTTGATGAAATCTATCAAGCTCTAGAAATCCTGAGTTTGATATATCTATAAAGAAATAATATCTATAGATGATCTCAAATAAAGAAATGCCAATTATTAGAGTACCATATTTCAAAGGTGAAAAATATGGTTGTCGAAAAGATCAAATGGTCATTTATCTAAAGAATCATTATTTCAAAATTTTTATTGTAAAACATTATTAAATTACCATATAACCAAAAAAGTTGTATAATATGAAGGAATCTAAATCTGATGTAAATTTAAAACCTATAATTACCATAATTTGTGGAATTGGTCCTGATGAGTTTAATTGTGTTTCTCAGTGTGTCACTACCTATAGAATGTGAACAACTATAATTTTTTCTTATAAAGTAACATCTAATATTAGAAAACTTAGATACAAAACTACTAGGATAAATTTTGATACTTATAGGATGTATGAAGAATAAAAAATTACAAAACTGAATAAAATATTGACAAAAATATTCAATGGAATTACTTCTTTGGCGGATCCAATTTTAGAACTAGAATAGGATTTGAAAATACTTAGTGTTTTATCCATGAAATGGATTGAGATATCTTATTTTAATAAAAAATCCACAATTTTTAAATAATTAACAATGAAGGAGTTTATTGGTACATTGAAGATGTATGAATCATAAATGAAATTAGAAGCATAAGATCATAGAACTAAAAAAAGATCATAATAATCTAAAAGTTATTGCTCAAAAATAAGAAAACATATTAATGAGAATTTTATTTCTTTAAGTGATTCTAGATTTTTGAATTCCATAGATGAAATAGATCACTAAGAAAGAAGTTAAAATAGAAACAATATGAAGAAAAGACACTTTAATAAGTTTTACACTAATTATATAAATAATGATTGTGGACTGAATGAAGTTTAATAATATGAATTCAATAATATGGGGTGTATCAGATCTAAATTCCCAAAACTAAAAGATGAAAAGTGAAAAATAGAAAATAAAGACAAGAAATGCCAAATGATAGATAATTTTGAACCCAAGGGTAAACATTATATGAGGGAAATATAGAGGACTTCTAAATACTCTAAAATATCATTAAAATATGATTTATAGAATGATCCATCAAATTTAAAATCTAACACATGGTTTTTGAAAACAGTACAAGTGATAATTATTACATTGTTCTTATTTTCATTTAGATGGATGATATTGTTCTAAATTAGCTAAGTAATATTCCATATTTGAAGATAAATATTAATCTATGTTAAATAAATAAAAATCCTTGAATAATATTCAAAATGATATTATTGAAAACATTACACCTTGATTTGAAATAAAAACTAAGTAAATATACTTTAAAATGAACTATGCATGAAATAATAATTAATGAATTTCAAATTGAGGTTAAATCCTTTAAATTGGGTGTTATCAAATTAAATAAGGGTGAATAATCCATAAATCAGACCCTTGAAAGGAATGTTTTCAAAAGATATATTTTTTTCAATGATATTAATGGTAAAAATACTAAGATATAAAGAAACTATTATGTTCCCAGCTCAAATAGCCACACAAATATACTGGGTTACTTTTATCTATGAAATTAAAGGCCATTATGATAATAAATTATTCATTAAAAACTGCAGATTAGTGGTTTAAATAAAGATCTTATTTTTAGAAATTTATCTTCAGTTAATTCTAAAAATTCTGGTAACATTAAATAGATTTGGTTTCTTATATCATTATTGGATGACACTGTTGGTCCCAAGAGCATTTGGATACCAGAAAATATTTTATTTGTTATTTTTATTGTTGAAAAGTCATAGGGAAGAAAGTATAATATAGAATCTTTATAGTAGATAATCAAGAAAAAAGAGTTGACAGTTTTTAAATTTCAATGAACTGTCAAAATTCGATGGACACATGGTTACCCTTGAAGATATTTATAAAAGAAAAATTATTAGAGTTGGATGAGTTGGAGATCCAAAAATAATTATGATCGATAAAGTTTTTTATGTTCAAGGACTGAAGAACAACCTGAAAATAATTTCTCAAATATGTGATAATGGATTTTCTGTTCATTTTTCTAAAAATTACTACTTTGTCTTTATATATGAATTTCTTATGTTTAGATCTCCTAGAACAGAGATGTGTTGAAACAATGTAGCATAGTTCCTTATTTAAAAAAATGAATTTTTAAGTACAAAAATTAATGAAACCTAGATATGGAATAAGAGGCTTGGACATTGTAATATATTTTCTTCATCTATGTTACTTCAGAAAAATTTAGTTTTAGATCATCCCAGACTAAAGTTTAATTAGAATATAATTTTTGTTCCATTTCAAATAAGAAAGAACCATAAGACATATTTTAAATATATTAATAAGTTTTTTATTTTCAAACTGTTATAACTTATCCATATGAATTTTATATACCCTCATGAATTGAAATATTTATAGAAAAATTGTTTTTTGTTTTGGTAATTGATTTTTTATAATTTAAATGGGTTTATTTTCTAAAATTTAAAAGTTAATATTTTTATTTTTTTTGATTTTTTACAATGTTGTTCAAAATATAAAATAATTAAAAAATTATTTAATTATAAAGGGATCAAGGAGAGTTTGAAAATCAGGAATTTAATTCCCTTTTATTATATTTTCTCTACTCCTAGAACACCTCAACATAATGGAATTATAGAAAGAAGAAAGAGGAATATTCAAGAAATGGAAAGAACTATGTTAAATTAATGTAGTCTTCCTACATAATATTGGATAGAATCTATTCATATAGATTTCCATATAATGAAAAGTGTTTTAATAAGAACCTTTCTTACACAGTCACCCAATTATTTTGGGAATAAAAAAATTAATGTTGGATACTTTAATGGTTTTGGATGCAAGGTATATATATTGAATACTAATAGAAACCGTGATAAGTGTAATCCAAAGACTTATTATAGAATATTGCTTGGATAATATGTTATGTATAATGATTTTAGAGTGTACAATAAAATTTTAAGGATAATTTATGAATTTATTCATGCGAAGTTTGATGAAAGTGACCCATTAGATCACAAAAAAAAAAATAAAATATATGAATTTTAAAACACATTTAATAAACTAAAACTTGAATATTTTAATGATATTTTAGAAATTAAATTAGAATATGATCATATTCAATCTACTTAAGAAGAACATGGACCTAAAGAACAGGCAAGGGTCTTATCTTGATAGACTAAAACCTTAAGGGATCATCTTTTAAAGACTATTATAGGATACTTAGATAAAGGTGTCAAATCTAAAAAGAGCGTATAAATCTTAAATGATTTCTCATCATTTATATCCCTATTTGAACCAAAATCTATAAGAGAACCCTTAAAATATAAGAGTTAGATGATAAATATATAGGAATAACAAAACCGAATTTAGAGAAATGAATTTTGGAAATTAGTTGATTGATCCTTAAACCAACCAGTGATAGGAACCATATAAAACATTATAAATAAGAAATATTATTAACGAATAATCACTTGAAATAAGGGTAGACTAGTTGCAAACTGTTATAACCAAGAGGGAGTAATATATTATGAGGAAATTTTTTTCCTTTATTTCTGGACGAGAAGCCATTATAATCATATTATCCTATGTACCTCATATGAATTTTAAATTATATTAGATGCATGTAAAATATTCATTTTAAATGGATATTTAGGGTATGAAACATATGTTAAAAGTCCTCCATGTTTTGGAAACCCCCATTTACCAAATTATATTTTTAAACTTAATAAATCTCTATATAACCTTAAATAGTTACCAAGTGCTTGGTATGAAATATTAAGTTCTTTTCTATTGAAAAATGGGTTTTCAGTGGGGTTGGAAGATTTTAATGTTTTCAAGAAAAACTCTTATTTTGATATTTTTAGTAAAAATATATGTAAATTATGTTATCTATAGTTCAACTAATAAATATATTTTTAAAGATTTCTCAAAACATAAGAATTTTCTTTGAAATTAGTATGATGGGAGAACTGAATTTCTTTCTTGGTTTTTAAATTTATCAAAGCGATTTTAGAAATGATTTAAATAAAATATAATATATTATTGATATAAGAAAAAACTTTGGACATGAAAATAGTAATAATTATACAACTCTTATATGTGCTAATTTAAAACATGATTTGGATGAAGTTGGAAAACTACTAGACAATAAGTTATACATAAGTATGTTTAAAAGTTTGATATATCTTTTATGCTAGTATCCCAGACATTATGTTTTCTGTTTTTTTGTGTGAAATATTTCAATCAATCCCTACATACTTATATCTTAGTTCCATTAAAATATTATTTTCTATTTAAAAGGAAATCTTTTTCTATCTATTATTTATAAAAAATACTCAGATTTTTATTTAATTTCATATTTAGATGCTGATTTTAGAGGGTGATGGTTAGATAAAAAATGAAACTTAGGTACTTAAAACTTTTTAAGAAAATCACTAAATTCATTGTCTAGTAAGATGTAACATTTAGTTGCATTGTCAAGATCCGAGGTAAAATCTATATCTTCTAGTCATTTTTATATACAATTTGTATTGATGAAACACATAATTTTTTAATTTAGACATAACTTTAATCATATTTTTGTTTTATGTGATAATATTAGTGTTATTAATATTTAACAATAACATGTGAGTCACTCTAGGACACAACATATTGATATTAGATAACATTTTCTAAGAGATCATGTCCAAAAAGGGGATATATCATTATAATTTGTAATGAATGAGTATCCAATTGTGGATATATTCTATAAAACACATCCCACTCATTGTTATTAATTTATTAAGGGGGAGTTAGGATTATTTAATTTTTTGAATAACTTTTAATTTAACGTGATAAATATATCTAGAATTTTAAATTTGTTTTATTTGATAATTTGACTTTACAGTTTTATTTTTGATATTTAATAATTTATTTAAATATTTTAGTTTTTATGTTTTTATTTTCATATTTTATTTTTTTCGAAATTATATTTTCAAATTTAAAATCCCAATTGATTACATTGTAAATTTTGGATCAATAAATAGAAACACTGTTAAAAAAATGTCAAAGTAACACCCTTATCTCTTCTACCTTCGATCTCACACACTTTTGATCTTCTATGCTACAAAACTCTGTCGAACCATAGTTTTTGAACCTCAAACCTTATGATTCTCTTACTTGTAAAACAATTGAGTCAATAAAGATGTTCCAAGCAGTTAGAAGATTCCAAGACTTTCTAGTTTGGAATGGAGAGTTATTCATGGAAAATTGGTAGATTTCTAGTGGTTATTCTTAATGGATATCCTAATTAAGAAAATTTGAGTCATTCAAGGACTTGATTAAATATTCAATGGAGAAAACAAAGAGTATATTTTAAAGAAGGAATTAAATATTCTTATTTAAATTATCAATTTAGTTTCATAGATTCATAGAATTTCATTTTTTCCAAATTAAATGATAATGAGTTTCCAAATTATTTGGTTGGTCTCACTCAGATTTTCAAATTCCCCGACAACTGTGTGTTCTATTGTAGTTTTTCATTAATCAGGTATAATATAAAAATGTTAGTGGACATAATTTCATTTCTTTTTGTATCCTCCCAAATCAAAAAGATGTCCGTGAAGTTTTTGGAGCTAGATAAGAAGTTCCTTATAATATGACTTCAAACTATAATAGTGTGAAGAATATCAGAGCTATAGATAATTATTTTTCTTGATATGTATGTGATGTTATTTATGTTGAGAAAAATGAAATTAAATGTTAGTAGATTTATACAGAGATACCAGATATTTTTTTTTCAAAGAGTGGCAAGGATGTATTTATACCCATATGTAAGACTATTTTATTATTTTCTCTACAATAAAGGTATGATTTACGACATTTAGATAGATATTATATTTCACTTTAGTAATATTCTATCTGCTAGAATGCTAGAGTTTATTAGACTTTTATGGAGATCAACCAATGTAAATCAAATTCATGTTGGAGGCAATGATTAAGGTTCATATAGAGATCACTATAAAAGGGATAAAAAATTTTGAAATAATATTATTAATTATGAACTGATATTGAGGAAGTTGTTGAATAAATAATCTAAGGAGGTGGAGGTTAGAAAGATTTTTATATTGGTATTTCAAATATTCCAATCAATATAAAAAGAAGGAAAATCGTAGATGATATTATCATTTCTAGGATAGGGGAGTTCCTCAATTCCCTGGTGCATATAAAGATAATTACAGAGATATGGATATTTAATTTGTTCTTGTTTTTAAACCAAGAAGAAGGGAAGAACTAGTTGATGAGGATGCAGTTACTTCAATTGAATAAGTAAATAAAACCATTTTAGTTACAAAAGAAAGATTATAGGAATTTTGTGATTCATAGATAGTTGAAGAAGTTATTTTTAGAACAAATGGTAAAGCTTCACCATTTGAATAAATAATAGGTAAGGTTGTTCAAGGTAAAGTACAGAATTTCCAAGAAACCACTCAGTCTTAAATTTCTCAAAGAATTAAAGGATTTTATGATGGATAATATCTTTAGGATGATCATACTAGTGCCCATTAGTCTGAAATAACTTATCTGATTGGAGATCAGTTAGTGACTTTTATTGAGTCATTGGGAATGAATACTAAAGATGAAACTAGTGAATAAACTTCAGTTCTTGTAGAACTTCCATCTCTAGATAGTGAAGAATTATCAATCACTTCAATTAGTTGAAGTTTAGATTCCTTTTATAATAACAGAGGAAGATTCTTTATATTTTAATAACTATTTTATGATATAAATAAATCTTTTACTATGAACATGTTTCATAAGTTTAATCTACTTAAATATAAGGATAATATATTTAAGGGAGATATTTTAATTTATTATAATATTATTGAATATTAGAGAAATTATTCTTCTAATAGAACTAAATTCTAATATATTTAGGATCAGTTTCAAAATATGCAACAAAGTTAAATTTCAAGAATATATTTTTATACCTTTAATATGGAAATGGCTAAAAAAAATTTTCAAATAAAAAATAAATATATTTAAATATATTAATTTATAGATTGAATGATGCTTTTGGGAATCCAGTTTGATTCTATCATAGACAATTCAATCCAATGGAGAAGTTTAACATCCAGAAAAACAATATATCAATATTTTATAAGAATATTTTATTCTCATTTTATATCAAGAATTAAATAATTTTGATCTTAAAATGTGATAGTATTATACTGTACACCATTTTGTACAATAAAAAAATTATTCTTTCAAGTTTGACTTATGCAGATCTAGGATTTAGAGATTTAGCTAATCTGCTTGGGAAAAATATGAAGAATTATATTCATCAAGTGGAATCTGTTTAAAACAATCTAAATGTGAACCTGGTTTAAATTATTAATATGTTCTAGGAATATAATTTTTTGATGAAAGAATCGACAGATTTGATGATTAGAAATTTTAGGTTATTGATGGAGGAGCTCAAAGAAATCCATCAGACAGTCCTAGATTCCATGACCACTAAATCCTCATCCTCATAAGACCTTGAAACATCTCTAAATCTTGATCCTTAGCCCTTAAAATCCTTGATCCCAACACTTTCTTAATATGGTAAATTTTATAAAATTACATAATCTTATTTACTTTATATTAAATTTATTTTTTATTTTCTTGTATCTTTATGTTTTAGTGTCTCTTCATTATTAGGACACATTTATCTTTGGCTAAACATAAAATTCACTAACAGTTCAATGAAACATTAAAATTGATTTAATATATCTATCTACATTATTTTTGATAAAAAGGGGGAGAAATTTATATAAACACAACATATTAAGTAACTATTATTCTTTAGTTTGCAAATTTGAAAAATCACTACAAATAAATTAACTATTATTCTTTTTTGGCAGAAATTGGATAAACTAAAACTGCATAATTTTATGTTGGATTTGATAAATCTATATTTTTTGATAAATTAATTAAACATATATTTTTGTGCTTATATTTTAATGGGTATTGAGATAAAAAATAGGGGGAGATTTTTTTTCATATGAATGTTGATCTAACAATTTCATTTCTTTTCTCATTGATTTTGATGGTCATAAATACCATTATATGTTTTACTAATGAAGTAACTTTAGGTGATTTTAATGATTAAATTTATTTAAATATTTATTTTATTTCATTTTAAATTAAATATGTATTTGGGTTGATGTTTATTTAAGTGTTCTGGACATGTTTTAAAGAGTCTCATACCACTGTTCTAAACCCTGTGTTTTTAGATAACATTAGGTTTGGGAACATAAATTTCAATAAGGAATGCTACTTTTTTATCCTTCTATTAAGATAATCATTTGGTTTTGGAACTGAATTTTTTTGAAGAACCCTTTATTCAAGTATTTATATATGGTTATTTATCCTAAAAAATGGAATCAATCATATGTTTTAAACCATACATTTAAGACTATGTACGTAGTGAAACCCCTATATTTGAATTAGAAGTTTTAGAATTATAATTAAGTATATTTCCTATGATTTAATCAAATTTTTATCTAGAATAAATGTATCATAAATATCCATTAAAATATAGATTCAAATACTTTTAATCAACAAATTAAATAATTTATATTTCTAAGGGAAGTTACGATTTTCAGTGGTTATTTAAATTCAAATTTCAATAAAACCGAGATTTTTGAATATCATTATTTATTTAGTGATATTTTTGAATACTTTTATCTAATATCAAATTAGAGTTCTGATTTTTTTCTCAATAGATTTTTCATATGAGAAGATAAGACATTGAAAAAGGATCTAATATTTCTAAGCGATTCTATACAGTTAATTAGAATTATTTTCTTTTTCAAGAATATTGAAGATCAAATATCCCACTCTGTTTTTCATTGTTTTATCTTTTATAGAGGATAAATTTTTATATTCACTAAATATGATATGATATCTTTTTTTGTTATATGAATCTATTCATCAAATTTATTAGGACTACACTTTGTAGACATACATGTTATAATATTCTATTGTTTGTCTATCCTATTGATGATCATAGATATTCTAATGTTGTTGTATTTATTTAAAGATAATTTTCAATATGTATCACTTTAGGGAAGTATTTACCTAATGATATAATTATTTAAAGAATAAGATCCATCATCTGTCAGTTTTTTCTAAAACTATGATCTGAACATTTTATTCAACAAACCTAATATATTTCTTATTGGAGAGTTGAATACTTATAATCATTAATGGTGGTTTGTAAAATTATCACACTAAGTTGGGGATTTCACTCTTCCCTATAAAATTACATGATTTTTTGTAAGGTGTCAACTTCATGCACTCAATTTTAGAGGTCTCCATTTTAAGGACCTAAGTAGTGAAAATCACCACGCTCATGGAGACAATGTTGGTGGAGTGTATTATGGGATATTTACACACCAAAACACTATAAAATGGGGTTTTCTAATTATTTGTTTTATATATATTCATTGTTTTGAAGAAAATAATACTATTTCTTAACAAAAATTGGGATTAATGTTTTTAATTGATTTTAAAAGGACTCAATTCAACCCTTCTTGTTTCATCACATTTTCAGGCCAACACTTACCACCACCATTCATAGATATTATTATTTATATGATGGTTTAACTAGTGGCAATGATTCAATGTTATTGGACCATTTATTTCAAATGGATAGACCATATAGAACGTTATATGAATATGTTGAAGGGTTTGATAAAAAACAAAAGCCTACCAAATGGCTGAATTGGGGAGTGGTATATTTTAGATGAACTCATAAAATTTTATAATAAATAACAATATAATAAGGAAATATCATTTATTTTCCAAAATCTCATCACAATTCTCACATTTTATGTGATGAAATTTTTGGAAGTTTGGTTACTACAATACCTGTAACAGATCGAGGACATGATTATATTTTTTTCAACTATAGTGTCTAGTTTATTTCATAATTTTAAACTCATAAATAAATTTTATTGAATATTTATTCAATAATTTTTGAAATATTAATATCATATAAATATAATTTTTTTTGTTATTTTTCCTTGAGGTAATTTATTTAGGAGTTATAGAAAATCCTACATCCATTTTTTGAAAATTATAATAGTCTATGAAAGGTCTATGTTTATATATTATAATATCATTATGGTTATAGATTTTATATAATTGAACATTATGTATCTATTATACTAAAAAAGAGTAGTGTTACAATTATAATTGAATTGATATATATGTCTATTACCATGGAAAGAAATAATGTTAACACAAATATATATATTTTTGGACTATTGATACTAATGGGAGTTAGATTATATGATATTTCATATGCCAATTTTAGGATAAAAATTTGTTGATAACTAGATTGTATTAAAATTTTAAGATTTTGGATAAAGAATTTTAATAATGTTACACCTGCAATAATGAAAATTAATTTGTAAGACATTACGATAACCTATTATTACACTTTTTATTCCTTATCATTTAGATCAATTCATGGAATGAGAATATTTTTGAAAAGTATAGTTATCTTATCTATATATTTATTAATCTAAAACATAATGGGTTTTGAATGTAATTATTTTATTGAACACTAAAATGAAAATTGATAAAATAAAGATATAATCATGTAATATTGATTATAAAGATAAAAAAATATCAATACATTAGTCAACTGAAAGACTATAAAAATAAAGCATCTTAGTAAATATAGTTTCATAAGATGCTGATTTCATAGGTTGACTTATTAATAAAGAATCACATAGGTAGGGTTGATATGAAACTATGTTGGTATGAAACACATACTATTTCAGTTATCAACATCATATAATCCTCAAATAATCAAATATGTAAAATAATTTTGAAATAGAAAAATATATTAATAATAATTGGTATTGTATTTATCAAAACAATGACACATTGGATCATGCATCAAGAAATTTCCCCATTTTCAATAAGGAGGACCCAATGAATAATAATATAAATAAAAATAAGTGAAAAAAAAATTTAAACTAAAAAGTAAATTCTTGCATAATTAAAAAAACTAGAAATGTATAGAAATATTAAAAAATATCCCATAGACCATAGTAAACACTCCCCATATATGATTCATCTCATACATTGTACTCAATTAAACGACTCATAAAAAGGATTGAATATTGAATATATAAGATAAATATAACAAAAATTAATTCAAAACTAAATAATTAACAAATGTATCATAAATATTATAGAAAAAATTTAACAAATAATATAAATATTATAAAATCAATCATAGTTAAATTCTTTCTAAGGTTTAGTTTATTCATTTACATTAACTGTATTTTGTTTCTCATTAGATACATTCTCATAGAATCCTTTTAAAATATACTCCATACTCTCTACTAGAGATTTATATTCTCCATTAATTTTAATCCATGATGTGAATTCATAAATTTAATGGTTAAAAGTAATTATTATGGGCTTTAGAACTAGAAATATTAATTTCAATGTTGATAGAGTTAGAAAATATATAGATATAGGTGAAAATTTTTCTATTAAATGTTCATCCTTTTAAAAAATAGACAACTTGTATTATTTAGTTATTTTTCTAAATATGTAGTTCCATCCTCTATTCAGTACTTTTGTAACATAAAATCAATCTTGAAAATGAATTCATTTGTGATATTTTTTCTTTTTTTATTTAATATAACATATAATATTTTAATATAATATTTTTAATGATGTTTCCAAAATTTACACTTTTTTATTATTTAAACATCATCTTATTGAATAGGTATTCAATGATTGATTTCAGTGTTAGAATTATCTAAATTTTTTATGATTTATTTTTTGGCTGAGTTTATCTATACTAATTTAGAGATGAATATTTCACTCTCTAAGATGATCCTTCTTTATTCTATGTAGCTGATCCCTCAATTATTACTGGTAAGAAAATATAAAAAAAGCATCACATAATTTAGGTAAAAGAGGCATAACAATGCCACTTGTTTGATTTATATATTGATGTTCATTAATGAATTTACTAATTTTTGTTACTAGAAGATTAATCTATGAAAAAATATTGAATTATGATTCTATATTGAATAAAATCATATTTATTTTATCATAAATAGTGATATTAATTTTCATTATTAAATTTCATGGATTTTAAATTAATATTTTAACTTGTTCCCTGGATATATCAAACTTGTACTTATTTTTAGTTTTAAACACCTTAAAAATTCCATTAAAATTAGCTTTGAGATTTCACTTTCAATAAATTAAATATATTTAAATTTCTTCTGGAATGATATCTCCACTTCAATTAATAAATAAATATTCATAGATATCTAAAATTTTATATGATGAAATTATAATATATAATCTCCTTCATGTGGTGTTGGGTAATTTTGAGGATTTTAAAATTTAAATAATATAGCTAGATCATTAATATACCCATTATTCCAAACATCCTAAGATATTTTCAACAATACTAGATGAGTATAATCAATATAGAGTTCTTACATATAAATAGTAATTTTTATATTTTTAATAGAAATTTTTATTTTCGGTAGGATCCGGTAAATAAATATCAAATATACATAAGCTCTATAAACTCCTCCCTTTTCAAATTAAATATTGACAGTAAATAATATTAAATTTATTATTTAGTGGTATAAAATTTTAAAAATAAGTATCCAATATTTTGGAATTTTTATAGTGTTAAATCCATCAAAAAACTGATAACTAAATAAATTTCACAATAAACTAATTTTTCGAATTAAGACAAAATATCCTAAATCTCTAAAAACAAGTGTGGGAAATATATAATTTAAAAATATAAGCCATAGGAAAACACATTCTAATATGAGAAAGTCATAGAATTTATTATATAATTATTGATATATTTCTTCACGTACATGTCAACTATTTAAATCAAAGTTTACTTAATTTGAACAATATTTAATTTCAATTACATCAAAACATGATCATATTTATATTAAATTTTAAAATTCATATAAAATAATAAAATTTATATTAATGATAAAATAATTATATATAAAATAATAAAAAACTATTCTAGTTATGATACCTCACGATATAAATCAAAATAAATTTTCTCTCATATAATGATTATATGTTATGAATTATTATAAACATATACATTAATTTATATTATTTCTCAATATATTAATCCCTATATAAGGATTATACAAGTTAATTGGAAGAGGTGTTCATCAATTATAACTATATTTTCTTCTTATAACACTTAGAAATAGATTTATTCTTTAATTTACTAGAGGGAGTGTATTGGGATTCATACATTAGAGTTTCTATGAGATCTTTAATCACAAATCCCTCCATGTTTCTTAGTGATATAAACATGATACTAAAAAATAAATGAATTGACTGAACTCTTTATCTAATAAATCCGGGATAGTTTCTATAAATAAAAAATGAAAACGATGAATACTACATCTCTTAATAATGAAATAAGTTTTTAAAGATCCACCAAAAAATTATAATGGCATGAAAAATAAAAATAAAATGATTTTTAAAAACATACAGTGAGGAAATAATTTTAAAAAAATCTCCACATGTCATGAAATAGATTATTATTAGGCAAAAACATATAATTACACCTTTATCACTAAAATCATGTATAACATAATGGTGGTGACATATTTCATGTCATAAATTTGATGAACATGGTTATATTTATACTCTTATTATTTATTCAACAACTAATATCCAAGAGTTATCACTATATATAATTATATTTGGATATAATTTTTTATAGGGAATTATGAAGTCGACACATGGTACATAGTATTCATGTAAAATTAAAATACTTTTTAAGCTCTCCTAAGGTTTAATTCTTGTAGTAAGAAAAATTGGCAATATTTTATATATTGGTTCTTACAGTGTTTAACATATCTTACCATACCATTAAATAATGTATAAAACATTGTTTCTCTATGATAAAAAATAAAAAATTGAAATAAGTTTCCAGACCTATATAAAATTTCACTCATTTTCAATTATAAAAAGAAAATATATTTATTTTCATTTTATTTATATTTTCAAAATTTTAACATTAATGATATTGATTTTTTTTAATTCTATTTATTTATAAGTAAATATATGGACTAATTTTAGTAGAATGAATTACAAATTGATATTCCATTTATGAATATGAAATAGAATGACGTGATTTTTAAATTTTATAGGATTTCTCCTTGAATGTTATAAAGGGTTCTTTTTTATGGATATTGTAGAAGAATTTCCATAGTCAATAGAATATTATCATATAATGTGATAACGTCACAATGATTATATATAATTGGAGGTGTTTATACACAATAAATAGGAAAAACTTATTATTAAGATTTAAACATTCATTAGTAAACTTAATGTTAAATTTTGATACTCTAGGAGACATAGTAATTTACTATGTTGTGACACATTCTACTAGAACTCATTTATTACATATTCAAACATCTAAAATATTAACCAATGTAATGCATAGAATATAATGATGTATTATAAGTGAAATAAAACCAAAGATCATTTTTACACTCAATATAAATGTTTATCCTTTTAACTACAGTCATATGAGATTTCGTTAGGCTGTCTAGAAATCTCATACACATAAAATGCATGGATATTGAATTAGGTCAGTTTTCAATGAGATATATATGGATTCCTATCATTAATCTATTTTTTGATATGTTTTCTTCCCAGTTATGTCATTATCCAATTTAAATCCAATTATTATAGGTTTTAAAATTATTTTACTTGAATAAAAATCAATCCATTTTACAAATACTTTAAAATAAATACTCTAATTTAATAAAATCCTATTATCAACTTAAAATATGTCAAAATAAATAATGAATTTGAGTACACTAATAAGGATAATTTTAAATTCATTTTTTGAATTTTGAAAGTACACACTAAAATTAGATTTATTTTAGGATCTAAAAATGATTCCATCAACATGTATCTATATAAATAGAATATCAAAATAAATATATTAATGAATAAGGTTATATCAAACATTAATTTTTAAAAATAATACTATAAATGTTCATTTTAATATATAATATACTAGGCCTATGTAGTTTGTTTCATTCCATATAATACTTTACATAAGTTGAATATAATATGATAATGATTATCTTTTTCAAAACTAGGTGGTTATTTTGAAAACCCATCCTCAGAAAAGAATTAATTTAAGAATGAAACATTTTTATCCATATTATATAACGTAAAATCCATGTGATCATAATACAATAAAATATGAATTAACAGAAATTTAGAAACTTATAAAAATGTATCCTCAAAATATATACCTTCTATATAATGGAAATCTTGAGCTACTAAACTGGTTTTATTTATAACAACATAACCTAATTCATCCTGGCTATTCTTGCAAACACACTTGGTAAAGATTACTTTTTGATTATAAAGATGACTAAAAAGCTCAAAACATTAGTTTATAGTGAATTGATTTAACACCTCATTCACAACAATAACCAACTAAGATCCTTAAATGCTTTATAAATATCATTTGGAGATATCTGAGATATAGTTCTAATATTTTAAAAAATTATTCTTATAACATTCCTATCTTATGTCTTAGAATTCATATTTCCCATAAATGTTATAATGGGGAAATAATTAATAGTTGTAAAAACTCAATGTTTTGAAATATTATTCTTCGAATTTGGTAAACTAATTTTACTTTCTACCACTATAATAATAGTTTTTAAATCATCAAAATGTAATTACCCAAATCTATATTAATTTTGATCCAATACAGTATGTATATTATAAAGCTTGTTTCATCAAATATAACCTGAAAATATTATTGCATAATGAAATTAAATTTATTATAAACCATGTAAAATTTAATTTTAGTTAAATAAACCTAAAATTTATTCCATTAGATATGAAATCAAACATATCTTATCTATACTCAATGAATAAAACAAAATTTCCAAAAACAATTATAATATATATGAATTTGGATTTTATCTTTTTCTATTATTCATAAAGTTATTTTTATTTATTTCTATAGGTATAATTAATTTCATTAACTAACAAGTAGTTTTAATATATTTTGAATAAAAAAACTTCAGAAAATTATGCTCATTAATTATGGTCTTACACATATATTGAATGATTCTATTATTTTGTTCTAAAACTCTATTATGTTCTGGTTCACTTGGAGTAGAGATGTTATGGAAATATCTACTATAATTACAAAATCTCCCATTATTATGATTTTGTAAATATTCACCATGATTCATTCATATAGAATAAAACATAAAACCATCATCATTTTGTACCACATTATAGTAAAGTGAAATCTTAGACAAAGTATCATTCTAATGAGATTATAAAAATCCAATTAAATTAACTATAATAATCCTTGATAACAAAAGTATACTCTTTTACACCCAAAATGGATACTTGGTAGGTCCAAACATACCTAAAAATTTAAGTTTTCAAGGCCTTATTATAATGAAATAATTAACTAACCTAAAAGATTCATTATGATCCACTTCATTCATATAATAACCACAAAAGAAGTTTATATCCCTTTTATATGTCATTGAATAAAAATATATTATAATTATTATAAATATTTGAAATAAATACTAAATTAAACTATCCCAAAATTCCATTCCATAAAAAACCCAATACATAATCCATTTAATCAATTATGGTTATGAATGGAATGTTAATTTACATTGATAGTATAAAACTATCTTTTGAATCTAAAAAAATATAAGTAAAAGATGATTAAGCACAATACATTTAATATTATAAAATTTTCCAAGAAGGTAAAAATTATATAAATATGGTTTATTAATAATGTTATACTATAAATCATTTAAGCAAATAATATTACTTATAGCAGTATTTTCCATGAAATCAACTTCCCCATAACCATTCATCTTTAAATTTAAATTTAACTTAAATGTTATGTAGCCTTTTTTTCATTTTTTGAACATTTTCAAAATTTTTGGGACTATTTTCATATGTATTAAGATCCCATATTCCATGTAACAAACCATAGTAATGATATATACAATTAATTTTACCTATAAATAAAAAAATGATATTCTTGGTATCCATGCTACTTTGGGTCGAAGGAGATTTAATTTTTTTAATACCTATATAGATTAGACAAAAAAATTAAACAAGATACTATATGAAAAATATCATGAAATATAATCTTTAATATTCCCCAAATATTGATGATTCCTAAATTAAGTTTCAATAGTATAACGTAATATCATTACATAGTTGAAAATAATTAACAATAAAAACACTCCCATTATAATTTTCCTAATAAAACTTCTATAAAAAATGGTATACATTCCACTATATCAAATGAAAATATTTTTATTTTTCAATATTTTAAATTCCATAAAATTATACATTTTCTCTTCAATTGGGTAACTTATAAAACAATTCATTCATCAAAACATCCTATTCACTATCTCACTGAATTGATAAAACATTTTATCAATAGTCTAATTTTAATTCTTAATGAAGACTTTATATTTATATTTTAACATAAGAATTTTATTCCATTGATGTTTTCTATTTACATAATTTTTAACTATATTTATTCTCGAAAAATGATATATTATCATAAATGATGAATCATGACTGTACACATTTATACTAATTGATTTGTATAATGTATTCATATCTTTATAGTTATAAAAATTATCTAATACAGAATTACAAGTAAGGTTATCAAAATAAATTTTTAGGATTTTATTTAATTTTACCATAAACTTCCATTGATCTATAGTTATATTCTTTATATATGCTTCCATAAGGGTTTTCTAATAACTATACTCATTCCAATCAAAGTATGATGACATTTGTTGTGTATATTAACTATTTGTTACATGAATAACCATGAAAAGTGATATTCCCTTATAAAAAGTATTTTATAGAATTAAGGGTAGTATAATAGATAAATATACTATATTATATTCTCTAATACCAATTTTTTTCCAAGATAGTATAACAAAATGTTCAGTTGGTGGATTTATTTAATATTTTAATTTTATTGTAATTAAGGTTGAAAAGTAACTAACAAAATATTTTTAGTCTTTTAGATCAATGAAATCCGACTCCACTCTTCAAACCTTATATATTTCCACAAAAGTATGGTTAGAACTAGTAATACCTAACATTTAAAATGTGTCACAACAATTTACAATATTTATTTTATATTAGTGTCACAATTAATGTAATTGTTTTGTAAGATAATCAATTAAAACATACATTTTTTGAGGTATAATCGAACCCTTACTTTTGTAATAGAATGAAACCAACTAATAAAAATGATAAATGATAATAGATATAGACCAAATTTAATAAAATAATAATAAATTTAAAATAAAAATGTTATAGATCATGGTGTTTCTAAAATATCACTTCAAAACATCAAATAATAAAAGGACCATGATTTGTACTTTTTCTCTATTATTTTATCCTCTTCTTCTTTTACCAAAATTATCTTGTAATGGTAATTTATCTATCGTAAAATGTAATTTTTTTCTATAAAATCTATAATGGTAATAATCATGGTTTAAATAATTTTATTTTTCAATTACAAAAATAAAATGAATTTACTTTCCTTTATCATTATTCATTTATTTTTAGATTCAATTTTCTATTCTATGATGAATCAATGTAATATATTAATTTATCTTGACTCTGTTGGGGTGAAATAATGTTCAGATGTAACCCTTAAGTAATTCGTTGCATTGAGTTAATGATATGAATTAATACATCAATCCTATTATCAATATTCTGTTTTCATATACATGTTGTATGCTTCCACTTACATTTAAAAAAATCTATTTATCATTGAAAACATTGAATCATATTTCTTTATTGATTCAGTTATTTTATATAGCATCCTATATATTATTATAAATCTTCATTCTCATTTAAGGAAAAAAATTTATTTACATTATATATAATATAAGTAACATATAAAATAAATAATAAAAAACAAAAAAGAAAATGACATTCCTTTTATTTCCTTAAAATATAACATTAAAAATGAATGATTATTGTGTAAATGATATTAAAATAAATATAATTTAATAATAAACACATTTTTATAAAATTTAAATACACTTGAAATTATATTCCCCATGGTCTCCCATGAGAACCATACATATGACAATAACTATTGACAGAATAGAAAACAATAGAGACATGGTAAAAAATTAATAATGAACAATATGAATTATTTTTAAAGAAGTATGGATTTTTATATATATGAATTTAAAAACTTAATGTGAGTATTATATAAATTTTGGATATATGTTTATTTCATATAATGTGATTGGATTTTATACCTAGAAAAGTATTATTAGTTTTTAATTATAAGAATCCATTTATCATAAATTAAAATTATATTGAGGTTAAAGGTATATGATAACATTATAAACAACATATTTAACTTTTAATTATCCTATAATTAATAATTATTAAATAAAAATATATAATAATTCATTAGTAAACAATATCTTGTATTCTAAATATATATATTTTTAGTAAATTAATAACATTTAATCAACATTTTAAATAATTTATTTGTTTATATATGAAAAAATGAATTAATATTAACGGAATGACTAAAAATTGGTAATAAATATAAATAAATTCATTTAATCTTTATATATATATATTATGTATTATGGGGTTTTATTTAAAATAATTTTCATTCACTTTTATAAAATTATTATAATAAAATATATTTTATGTTTGGAATGATGATGTCAAAATTTGTTAAGAGGGGTACTTTTAATTGTAGTGATAAAATTTGTTACTTAAGTTAATAGTAAAAAATTTCATTAAATAATAAAATTCGAAGTATTTGTAGCAATATTTTATAAATTATTCCAAAAATCATAAAATATTATCAACAACTTGTATGGATGAGGGAAAATTGTAACTACATGAACCTAAAGCCTAAATCCAAAGATCCTATTTGGGATAACATATTGCCTCTTATTTTTCATTTTGATCACCATAGGCTTTCATCAAATGAATTGTGATAAAATATAATTATGGGAATTCATTTTCCCTCAAGTACTAAAATAATAAACCATGAGTGCCTATGAACAAAATCATTAATATAGAACTATCTAAATTATATTTAACATTGAGACACATTTGTTTAAAAAAACCAAAACCAATGTATGAAGAAATGTAAAGTAACATATGTCGACAATAATTAAAAATAACGAATAATGAGCTACCATATCCTTTGACATATCTCTCAAGTGGAATGACGACTCACCAATGATAATGAATGATGTAATCACCATTCAAATATCACTTATGATATCATCAAAAAGTTCACTTAAATTCCCATGTATGTGGTATGTATAAAACTATGCTTGATATCCTTGAGACTCTAATACATATCTATGAAAAATAAATTTCAAATGAAATGATAACAGTCCATTATAAATGAATAATAGTTTCCAAATAATAAATATTTAATTTATCACACTTTCAAAAAAAAACCAATTATTATAATGAATAATATAATTCTAAAAAATTGAACAATATATCTTCCAAAAAATTTATTTTGTTTAATAATTTTATTAAACTAAAAACATTGGAGACAAAAATTATTTTTTTAAAATCTAATGGAAATCATTAATTTCAACATTCAAGTCAAAAATCATTTGTTTAAATTCCAATTGAAACTCCCCATTTCATTAAAATAAATTAGAAACACTTCATTTCCCATTAAATATTAACCCATGATAAAAAATTTTAACCATATTCATAATATTATTTTTCATTAAATATTTATCTATTAGGAATCATCGTTCACTCACAGAAATCGATTCAGAAGTTTCCCAATCATTTGTGAGAACCAAGTCATCACCATTTCGAACAACCTAAATCCATTTTCATTACCATAAAAATGAAAGATATCTCATATTAAATACATAGTTTTCCAAATAATTTCCCAGAATAACAAATAATCCCTAAGTCCCCACTCCTCTATAGTGAGATTTTATTGATTTTTATAAATAGGTGTCACCAAAAAATTCTTAACACACAAACACACTTTGTGTGATAGATTCCAAAATCCAATTTGAGTAACACATTTTAGACAAATCTTTTTTATTGTATAATAATGAAAATATATTTATATAATAAATTATATAATTTTAAATAAAATCAAATCACCTTGAAATAAAAAAATACATCTAAAAACCATTTTTAAATTCAATAAAAAACACATAAACCACTTTAAAATTTATATTCAAAACCTTCAATGGAAGAAAACTAATTTAATTGAAAAAATTAATTTTTAATTATAAAAACTTATCCAATCCAAATAAATTAAAAATGATCATATTCAATTTTGTAAAATCATTGAAAACAATTTCGATTAATTAAAACTCTCAATTTATATGGAAATTACCTATGTCAAAATCATCATATGGAATAATATTAAATTTTGTTTCAAAAATCGAAACATTCCTCATCAGATAAAAAATGATCAATAACATATTGAAAATTAATTAATCCATAGAATATATAATATCCACCAACCTAGTCCTAGAATTTGCTAATTTTTTTTTATTTCATGATCCAAATATATTAAAAAAGCCTTAACTCAACAATTATTTATCAATAAGAACAATAATACAACATATATGACTATAAAATCGAATATTAGATTGACTTCTGTCTAGAATTGAGATAAAAAATATATAGGGATCAATTGGGAGAATATATATTTGGATTTTACATAAGATCTATCTTCCCATAATATAAAAATGACATTAATTCATTGATAAGAGGTTTCTAAATTAATAAATCTAAAAACATTCTATATAAATCACCCAATTTTGTTTATGGGAGAGAATTAATCATTTTGTAGGAATTTGATGTTACAAGTGATGATATCAGAGAAATTAAACCTATCTATATGTCATCATATGTGGTCCTTAAGACCTTGAAACAACTTTATATTCCCCTATACCATGAAAATAGACTAAATAAACTCTATCGCACTAATGAAACAATAGAGGGATCTTTTAGACCATTCTTCCCATAATATCTCATTTTCATCATCTTTAAGACCATATACGGACCATTTTGGAGACTGTGAAAACTATATAACTACCAAAAACATTAATGTAACTCTCAAATTCACAAAAACGATGATTTATTAGGTAAAAAACCATTCCAAATCCAATGGTGTAGTAAAAAAGACACTTTTTAGATCAATTAGGTATTTTGTTGTCAAATTTACTAAGAAAACACCTTGAAACCCACTTTCAAAATCAAAATAACATTACACACAATGGAAAATGAATCCTCTAACACCCAGTCATTACAATTAATAACAACAAAGGATTCTATATCACCAAAAAATTATTAAACACTATTATAAATGAATAAATCAAGACACTACTATTGTATCTCAATATTACTCTTCTATCTCTCTTCTTGTATTATATAATTCTACCACAACACCCCTAACATTCAAATAATTTGACCTATAAAAAAATTAACTCCCGAATAAATCACCCAAAAGGCCTCTACACATAAGAAATGTAATTTTAAAACTTTACTACCACATATTCCAAATTATGAGATAGTTTTAGTTGATAATGTTATAGTTTAAAAATAGGTAAAACATTAAGAAATACCGTATAAAATTGTGTTAGATAAAAACAATGGGACGTATCTATAATACTATTGATTATTTGAAATTTCCCTATATAACATTGAATCAACTTACCATGTTTTCAAAGTTTGTTTTGAATTAATCTAAGAGTCAGTATCAAGAATACAGAATCCAAAACATAAAATCTCAAGCTTTGACAGCAAAAATAAGTGAACGACTTCTATGAACAGTAGACTAAAATCATATGTTTCTAAATTAATATAACACACCTATACATCTCCCACACTAAACTATATCCTAGAAGATATATTTAATTAGTCTCAACCCAACATAATTGTGACCTTATTTTTTGGACATATATTACTTAGGATGGTTTTACATAAATCGATGAATGCTAATTTTATTGTACCCACACTTCACTAATAGAAAATGGTCCTCAGAATATATTCTAAAATCAAGAGCACAATGAAAAAAATATCAACTAAAATTTTAATAATGGGACCAATATAGTCATTTTTCTATGAATGATATTCTATGTTCATTATCATAAGAATCCCATTAGTATTATAGATTTATCTGCACTATCGTTATATAAAATCTGGATCTCTATACAAGAAAATATAGTATTGAACTCTACTATGTCTGAAAATATATTTTACATAAATCTTTTAAGAACACTTATAAAAATATTTCTTGTATAGGTATGAAATGTGCCGATTTCATGAGATGAACCACTACAACCATGATTCCATCGTGTTTTCCTAGTTACAATAGAAACCTAATCATGATGTTCATGGAGATTTTATTTCCTTTCGATGTTGGAACAAGAAATGTATATAGCAATCCTACCAGAAATTCATGATCTATATTTACACTGTAATATACCAAATAATGAGAAACAAAATAAGAACATATACTTTCATTCAAAAACAATTAGAACAGACACCTTATACCATTATACATCTTCGTTACTCTTTGAGGTTTCATCCTGATGGATCGGATCCCTCACCCCAGCAATATTGTCCACTCTGGCCCAGTTGTTATCCCAGGCCTCACGGCTTTAAAACGCGTTGCTGAGGGGAAGGTAGGCATGGGAATTTCAAGCACCCACCAATCTCCCTCCACAACCGATGTGGGATTGGTTACCGGGGCACAGGCGCCAACAATCCTGGCGGGGGCCCAACAATCCTGGGCCCAGGACACAACATCCCCCCCCCCCAAGCCCACACCGGTCCCGAGACCAACCACCCTCTGATACCAATTGATGGATCGGATCCCTCAGCCCAGCAATATTGTCCGCTCTGGCCCAGTTGTTATCCCAGGCCTCACGGCTTTAAAACGCGTTGCTGAGGGGAAGGTAGGCACGGGAATTTCAAGCACCCACCAATCTCCCTCCACAACCGATGTGGGATTGGTTACCGGGGCACAGGCGCCAACAATCCTGGCGGGGGCCCAACAATCCTGGGCCCAGGACACAACACATCCAACTTCAATACTAAATAAAATCAAAAGAATTCATCCCAAGATCAGTAGGAACCCCTATATGTCATGTAAAACATAAGACCAAATATTTTCAGACTGAGGATCCCATAATTTTATCTATATCATTTTTGGTATCCCTCATCATATTTTATAAATTCTTGAATAATTACCCACTTTCACTCACTCCACCAAAATTGAGGTTAATTTAAGCTAGTAAGAACCATACTATGTTTCATATCTATTAGTTCAATGTAAAAGTATACTAATAATACCATTATATAGAATAAATCCTTATATTCGTACATAATCAATGTTAGATTATTCTGACTTACATTATTCACAATTTTATTCCATTTACTTTGTTTTTACATGAGTTTGAAGTTAAATAATGATATTATAACCACATATATCATCTTAGGTTAAGGAAATATTATTAGAAAATATACATTGTAATCTTATAATCTATGTATAATAAGAGTTTATCATTTAATAGGTAATGCCTCAAACACTTCAGGGGGAAAAATAAAAACCAACTCAAAGTCATAGGTTAGGTAATGTTTTTCATGATGACTCAGCTACATAGACCCATAAGCAATTATATTTTTTCCCTCTATCAATACACATTACAAACCTAGAATTGATGCATCATTATAAACATTATAACCAACTCATGTTTCTAAAATATTCAAAATTGTAATAAATGTAAAAATATTTTTTATCACCCTATGTGTCACTTGACATTTTCAATGCTAATAATATTTTACTACATTCCTTATAAAAACTATCAGAGGAGAATATAAATTTGATAATTCTTGAATGAACATCAGATAAAAAAACTAAAACCCCATGAATCAGAAAATCTAATCTATTTTCTTCAGTCTTTTCTAATACATCAGTAAATTATCGTTCATAGGATCCATATATATCCCTTCATTAGAATAAACATGACTAATACATTTCACCTCTTGAATCCTAATGTTAATTTATTGTAGTTTGGATAAATTTTATGCTCACATAAAATCCTCAAAATGATTTATAGATTCTTATCATAGTAGTCATTGATCCTTGAATCGATAAGGACACAATACATGAATACCACCATGTATAAGTCCAAGTATCATGTGATTATATTGTTCAACAAGGCCTTGAAAATGATATGTAGTTTAGTAAATCTAAAATGCATGACCAAAAAAATCATAATGGACATATTGAAAATAAAAATCCATTTTTTATAACATTATCTCCTATCAACCTTAATTTATAATGAATTAATTGGACATTGATTTTGGAGAACCAATAAGATTCCTCCAATTGGTAAAGAATATCATCAAATCCTTATTAAGGATATTTATTCTTCAATACCAGTTGTTTTATCTATTCATAGTTGATAAAAATACTCACGATAAAATTAGATCTCTTAAGGAATAATATTATGGCTACCCAAGAGTAATTTATTATCCAAATGAATCATCTCTAATCAGTATCATTCAATTACACATTAAATTATTATTTATTCATAGGTTCCATGAAATTATATGGAAATGATTTTTGTGCCTTAACATAAACCAATTCCCTTGTGAATTATATATCTCTCTTAGGTGGTACTCTAGAGAAAAACATAGGGGAATTGTTTGGATACCGATCCAACACCTCCTAATATAGAATTGTGTTCTTACCTTCAATAGGATATATCACCAATCTAGTTTATGGAAAATACAATGATACAACATCTCTGGCCATCATACCCTTATATTTTCTTGAATATTCAAATCTACCCTAATTGAACGAATAGTCCCATCTAGTGATGTATATTTTACTCATCAACTATAAAATTCAATATGAGCCTTGATTTTGATCATCAAGTCCATCTTGATAATTAAATTTTGTATATTTATGTTAATATCTAGGAAGTCCAATGATATTTTCACATTACTAATCACGATCTTATAAGATTAAAAATTTAACCCTTTTTCATTTCACATGTGATGTATAACATTACCCCTCTTTGAATAAAAAATAAAATTAATATTTTAAACCAAAAGAATAATTAAATATGTGATGATAAAATTATATGATTCTCAAGTATAAAAATATATATAGGAATAGTAGTGGAATCTAACAATATGGAAACTTTCACCATTGATGGTCCCAAATCAACCCAATATTTTTGGATACATTATTAATGGAAATGCGATTTTTTGACTCTTCTAGAGTGATAAAACATACTCTTGATGAGGTTACCTACTCATCCATGAGTACCCAACTGTTCCTAACTGTAAAACCACAACACTAGTAACCTATATCAAGTGGGTATCTTATAACATTGGAATAGATACAATAGATCACACCCCAAACCATCAAATAGGTTAACATCATTGGGAGACCATATACTTTTAGAATTATAATATTATATTTAAAAACATGAAATAAAACTAAAAATTATAGCAAGAAATTTTTGATTTATTCTATTATATCCTTGAAATCATTCTTATATCCCTTATTAAGATCCTAGGGAAACAAAAACATAAAAAGAGTGAGCTTAGATGCTTAGTAAGGGAAATATTACAATAGTTTCTATAACAGAATAAATAAATCATGAATAATATGGAAGATACAAAGAGTAATAAATTATTTCATATAACTAATATAATAAAAGGGGAATGTATTAATCGATGATATAAAAAAATAAATAATCACATGGATATAAATAACTAGTTTCATAATAATAGAATGTATAATGTCGAGTATCATAATATTATCATTATGAAGTTAAGCATAGAAATAATACATAAATAGGTAATAAATATGCCAAATATCCAAATTAATCTATCTCATGAGACCTACCAATTAAATAGGGGCTATAATAGGCCCCACCCATAGCATACTATGTCAAATAGAATAATAACATGAAAGAAATGAATAACAATTTCAAACATAATTATTCTACATTTTTAATTGAAAAATATCAAAAAAATGTTAATATTTTCCCTCACCAATAAATAGAATAAAATAATAAAAAAATATCTACATAAATAACGTATATTATATTATTAGTATATATACCTAGTAAAATATAATAACTATCAAAGGATACTGAGATAAATGAAAATACCTTTAAAATAACATTGGTGATTTTTTTTGAAAACATTGGAAAAAATTTCTTTTATTTTCTAAAATTGTAGATAAATATATATAGAATATTGTAAAAACTATTTCTTTAAAAATAACCATAGAAACATATAAAGTACTCTTTAAAAAATAACAGTTATAATAGTAGGAAACTCTATTCGTTTATTATATGTTAAAACAAGGATTCCTTTTACACTTTTGGTAAAAAGTAAAAAACAACTTATTTGTAAAATGAAAAGAAAATTACCATTATAAGGAATTCAAATATCATTAAAAATTAATTAAAAAATAAATGGATAATATTAATAAAATTATCTAATATATTATATTTAACAAGCATATTAAGGATAAATATTCCCAACCAAAAGGTGTAATAAGGTAGTTTTCTCATTAAATACATTTCTCAGTGGTTTTAAGTACCCAAGAGCAGAAATTGAATGGAAAACATATAAAATATAATGTATGGTAGGGTAAAAGGTAGATTCCATATTATATTTATAAAATAATAATTATCTCATTAATATTGTATATATTCAAGAGTTATATATTTGTAACCATAAAAGTAAAGTGGTGTTGAAACATAATTTACACCGCTATGTGGTGATGATAGATTGTACATATGCATGAGCGCTATTTTCATTTTCTATAGGATGGAAAAGGATATGATAAAGAGTTTTCAAATAAAAATAAAAACACTTAAGTATATGAATATATTTATTTTAAAATATCATCATGGTCATATAATATTATATTTTTGTGGAATAATAAATAATCATGAAAACACTCAGTTAAGAGTTCAAAATAATCTTTGAGAAACCTATTTTGTATGGCTCATTAAGAATTCTTGATGTTGAAATTGGGTGAGAACATGAATTAAAAAATATTTGGAGGGATTTTTTTAATTTACTTTTTATGTTCTTGGTCTAGATAAATGGATGATTTAGTGTGTATAAGAGAAGATATGGGGTTACCTTTTATAAGTGATGTGGGTGAAACATATGTAAATACTTAAATCATTAAGATATATTATATTTATTACTCATGTAATGACGATAAAGATTATCATTTATTAGAAATTATAAGCTTAAGAACAAAATAAAACCATCAAATGAGATTTATTATTGTGTTTTATGTTGTCTTGAATCATTATCCATTTATTTTTAACCCTTTGAACTCATTTTACCATTAACCGATGTGATAAATATTTACGATGGGTATTATTCATTATGAACAAAAATTAAGTTGATCATATTACCTATTTTTAATTATTATAATTCAAAATATAGAATCCATTTTACAATATTAAATTTCTAGAAGTGGTAAAATTTACATTTAATATATGTTCATAAAATGCAACAAAACCCATTTTTAGAATTTTATTATTATAGAATAAAAATGATTTTACGAAGAAATAAAGTATAATGTTGAATTCAATAGAATTAATTGGATTATATTAAATAAAATATAATTATTTTTAGTTCAAAACAAACCAAAACTGAAATTAACGTTTTGAATTCTTGATTATGATAGAATAACTAATTTTTTTTATTTCAATAAAAACCTTACCAATATTTCCAAAATGTTGAGAATATATTTCTATGTTAAATATTATATTATAATATGAATTAGATTACTTCTTTGTAATAGCCTGAGAATTTATAATATATTTACTTTTAAAAAAATTCAATCTCTTCAGTAGCTTGTGATGCACGTAACACCGGGTTTAAACAAAACATGATACTCTATTAAAATATTATAATTTGAACATGGCCATTATAACATAGCACTTATGTTGGAGGGTATGAATATAACTAAATAAATTATAAATAATCATATGGTTCACACATGTATAAAACAAATTCAATTGTTATATGATGATTATAAATTATATAAGAACCATTTGAAATAAAAATGAATACCTTCTAATTTTTTTTATAAAAGACAATTTAGTCATGATTTGAACCCATAATTTAATATTAAATTTTAATAATTTTATAATTTTTTTTAAAAATAAAATCATGTTTTTAAATAATAATATCAAAATTATGTTATGGTGATACTTTTTTATTTTTTCGAATGATTTATTTTTTAATGAATAGTGAAAATATTGATTTTTATTAAAAACTGGATTTCAGTTTAGAGAATTTACAAGACCCATTTTATTTTAATATGGGTATAAATGTAAAATTATTTTAATTATATATTAATTAATATAAATTGGGTCATTTCAATAAATTTTACATTCAATTTTGAAATAAAAATGTTTTCATCTTTTGAATGGTTTTCTTTTGGAAAAACATTTTTTCAACACATATAGGGGTTTAATTTTAAATTAAATTCTTCCAATTTTATGAGTTGAATTTGAAAATATGGATTAAATATCAGGAATAAGAATAATTTTTATTAAATAATAATTCCACCTACATTTTTTACCATTATGAATATTGAAAATAATTAAATTTATTTTCCAAGGTTTATTTAAAAATGGGTTTACTATGGGTTTAAGCTAATACTATAAGGGTTAAAGATGACCCAAAACTTGTATAATTCATATTTTTGGTCATATGTTGACCTTATATCGTATAATATCTGAAATAAATCCATTTTAAATCCTTTTGGCATGTTAAAAAATTATTTGGAATTCATCATTTTTAAAAGTTCCAAGTGTGCCCCCTCCCCAACTTATAAAGGGCCACCCCATATCCTCTCCCCTTTACACTTTCAAAACCCCATAATTAAAAAAATAAATGAAAAAATAATTACCATATTTCCTTAACATCATATTAAAATCATTCATTCGTTCATAAATAATACATATTAACAATTTTATTGTAAACTAAGAGAAGTTGTATGAAGAAGAGGTAATATCGTAAACCATGCATTTTATTTTATTTATTCCTCAACATCCATCAAATATTATTAAACCACGATGATTAAATAACTTCATTATATTTTATATAATTTTATTTTATATATTTATGGAATTACTTACAACCATGTATTCCTCCCTCAAATGGGAACAAACCCGTAGATCATGTGTATGGTAGACCACTATCTTACAAACTGATATAATTCATTTTCCACCACCACTTATAAAATTGGGGTATAATTATTTATTTAATAATTATATATAATATTTATGATATAATTATACTTCTATAATTATAATATCATATATAACTCCTTAATTGAAATTTTGGAGAGAATATGATAACATCGCTCATGTGTACAACGGTCTAACACCTCGTAAAGTGATGCAGTTCATTTTTCGCTTACTCCTTACAAAGAAGGTAAAAAAAGTTAATTTATTGATTAAATATGATAATAATGATATATTAAACATTATTTAAAATTAACATATCTTATCATTTTTTACCTTACCATCCATTGTAAATGATTACATCGTTCGTGTGTACGGCGAACTACCGCCACATGAAGCGATATGATTTGTTTTTTAATATTATTATTACTAAATCTCATAGATTGTATGAGTAAGGATATTTAATGAGACAATATTAAATTTATGATATGATTATAATAATTAATGATAAATAATACTTACTTACTTTCCATCATGATTTTTTTAAAATTGAAATGTTACTCATGCATAAGTACGACCTACTATCTCTATTATTACAACGTAGTTCATTTTTCATAAAAATATTTCACGGTTGGTTTAAAAGGTATAAGTTATGTATAAAAATTATAATTATGTTTTTATTACCATTATTTATATGATTAAATAATTATATTTTTTACATAAGTCAACTTATTAAAGTGATTTTGGATATATGAGTTGTTTATCATTAAAACATCTGAAATGAAATTAATTTGTTAAGTAATTGAATATGACAGGGCCATGAATAAAATAAAAAGAATAATAAACATGAAAAATTTTCTTAATCAAGTAAATAATTTAAATAATCTATTTTCAAGGATATAAAGAACACATGTGTAAAAGGGTCTCAAGGTAAAGGATCATTTGAACCCACCCATTTCTTCAGGTTATGAAAATTCTCTCTCTAAATCATTTTATCTTTCTTTATGGTTATGGAATGATTATAAATTAGATATATACATGTCTCTATCCTATATAAATATATTATGATCCCTTATTTTTATGGTTTAATAAATTCCATATGACCATTTCTCAAATTCTTTCTTTAAAAAATGTCTTTTGATTATGTTATGTGACAAGATTATGCTACCCATTTTTTTCCATGGGTAATTATTTTGTTTATACCTTATAATTGATATCATTATGTAAAACGAATTTGAATAAACTTGAAATGATTTTGATAGGTGGCCCTGAAACTATATGTCCCTCCAATTCAATGGGCAACAAGTTAGTCTCATGAGATTTAATGTATAGGATTATGGAGTGAACCTAATCCATTATGGGACTATGTCCACCATGTGATGTTGTCTTAGATGTATGACTTGACTTATGTTTATATCATGTTTAACATCATTTAAACGTTCTCATGTCACCATGATCTTCTGATACCATTATATTTTTGTTATTATTCCTCTTTATTACTCAAGTACCTTATCATTTATAATATTATGTTATACCATTGACTCACATGAAATAATGCCTTATCATGCTTACACCCTTATTGGGATTTTTAGGTCACCCATTTATTTATTTATTCCATAGGTTATCCAATTTAAATTTAGGATTTCAAATGGATTTTATTAGGTCACTACTGATAATTAATTAAGGATTCCATTTTTAGTTTCATTTAATGTATTATGAACATAGTCTTCCAAAGACATACGACCTTTATGATCCTTATATTTTATTAATGGATATTCATGTTGAAGAATCATGTAATAATATGTGAAAAAGGAATGGATCACTATATTATTAAATATATATATTTTTTACATAATAAAGGATTTATAATCTTTTATTTCATTCTTATTTCCTATTTTGACAAAATAGTGATCGATTTTTTTAAATTAGAATTTTTTACTATTAACCCCCGAAAATAAAATATTTTTGAAAAAAATAAAAAACTGACCCTAAGAAAATATTGATGGGACAAATTCATAAATTAAACTAATTTCATAGAATCATATTTATAAATTTTTTAATTTAGGATATAATTACATTCTTGAATAACTCTATATGAATCATGCTATTGTTACCTTGGAAATAAGTTTTTACGCACTATAATTAAGGCTTGAGTGTTACATTCTCCCAAAATAAATAATTTCAAAAATGAAATTTATTGAATATCAACTCATAAATTGATGTGGGTAGTTCATTATCATAACTTCTTCAGGTTCCCACATCTTGTATCACTGTGAGATTTTAAAAGTGGAAAATCAAGTTTGATAGTGTATATGAAACAAAAATCCAATATGAGAAAATAATCTAACACCATGATAACTTATGATATATTATTTTTCGTATAAATTAATTACCTTTGATATTTCTTGATTCACGCAACACTGGGTTTAAATGAAATATGGTACTTTATTAATTTTTTTTAAACATGATCTTTACAACAATAATGTTAAGTTAGAAGGTATGAATAAGACTAAACAAATAATTAATATTATATGGTTAAAAAATTCATAAAATAAATTAAATGGTTCTATATTTATTATAAAAAAATAATAACCATTTGAAATAAAAATTAATGTTCTTCGAAAAATTGTATTTTTCAAAAATGATATCTAGTCGTACTTTGTGAATGTAATTTTAAATTAATTTTTTACAATTTTATAAAACATATTTGACAAAATGAAATTAATTTTTTAAATTTAAATATCAAAATTATAATTGGGTGAATTTTAAGAAGTTTCTAAAAAGATAGTTTTTTAATGAATAGTGAAAATACAGATTTTTATTTAAAACTGCATTTTTTGTTTAAATTATATGCAATGTTAAATTATATTTAAAATTATTATTGAATAAATATTAGTAAAACTATATGAAAATTTAACTAATTTATTACATTAAAATCAATTTCATATGGAATTTTAATGTAAAAACGTTTTAAACTTTTGAATGTTTTCAATGAAAAAACCATTTTGTCAATGTATTAACAGGTTTAATTTTAAATTTTAATTTTCCAATTATATTAATTGAATTTATAGAAATAGATCCAATATTTTTAATAAGAATACATTATTTTATATAATAAGTTCAACTTAATTTTTTATTATAATGAATAGTGAAATTAGTAAAAATTTATTACTGTGGTCAAGGTGAAAACAAGTTTATCGGGGGTTAAACTAAAAGGATATGGTGTAAATATGACTTAAAACTTTTCCAAAACCTATTATATAGACACATCGAGAACTTATGTCCTCTAAGTATTGTTAATGATTTATTTTTGGGCCTTGTGTTTTGATAAAAATGTTAGTATCACTTTTCATTTTAAAAACATTCCAAGTGTGTCCTCTCCCCCACATATAAAAGGCTACCCCTCTCTTCACATCTTCACACTTCCAAAACCATTTTTATTAGTAAATATTTACCCAAATATATTCCATAAATACCTAAACACATATTATAATTTTTATTTTAAATAGGAATACCTCTTAATATGTATTTAGTTATCAACCTAAAGAGGATCTCTGAAGAATAGGTAAAGTTATTAAACGTGCATATTTATTTTATTTATTCATAAAAATCTTTAAAATAATATTAAAATATGATAATATAATAACAAAATTATCTTCTATACACTAGTATTTTATTATTTTAATTTCATGACCAGCATCTATATCCACTTCCATTAATGGGAAATTAAATCGTCGATCAAGTGTATGGTAGACTACCGCCTCACAAAATGATGTAATTAATTTTCTAGAAACACATTTATATGATGGATATAATGATGTATTTAACATATTTATATTGTTTTTTTGAAATAATTAATATTCTAGAATTTTTATTTTATATATACCTCCTTAATTTATATATTAGGGGGGTTACAATAATGTTTCTTATGAGTACGGAAGACTACCGTCCCATGATGATATGTGATTCATTTTTCTATTACACTTTAAATAGAATTTAATAAGTTAGAAATTAATGAATATATTTTATATTTATGAATTAACCATTATTCTATGAATATAATATCACATCTAACTTATTACCTTCAAATTATTTGGAAAACAATAATGCCGCTCATGCGTATGTGTGGACTACATCCTCTACATAGTGATGTGGAATGTTTTTCATTTCATTTTTACATGGATGTTAATAAGGATGAATTTTATTAATATAAATTAAAAATATTAAGTTATAATAATTTTTTAAAGGTCAATTAATATTTATTTTCCTTTTATTCTAGCCATCGATAAAAAATAGAAACAACATTCATGAGTACATATGGTCTACCGTCTCAATGAATAATGTAATCAATTTAATATCACTACCATTGATAGAATAATATAAATATGTATATAATGAATATATATTATATTTATTTAATTTTTAACATAATGGATACAATTTATCCAAGATCTATGTAAAAGGAAAAAAATTAATGGACTAAAACATACATGAAAAGTAAATCAAATTTCACCCCAAACAGTTATCTTTACAATAAATTGTTAATAAATGGGTAATAAAATAATATAAGTAAATTATATATGGTATGATTTGTATGAGTATGGTTTTTTAATATATTTATAATAGATATATATTTATTATACTGTAGTTACATACACATATGAATGAAATCATACATAAGGTATAGTTTTTTCATCTCACTTTTACTTCTATGTGACATATGTCATATTCACCACTTACTCATTTGGTGTGGTGTATATACTGACCTTTTGACATTTTATTTCATGAATATATTTATATTTAGGGTATTTAATGTTTTATTTAATTTTATTCCTTTCATGGGGTTTACAATTCGAATGTTTCCAAAGTGGTAAGAGATTTATGTTTCAATATCATTTAAATAGTGATTATTTATACTTGAATTCACATTGAAGAAAAATATTTAATAATTGTATAATAAACCCAATTATTTTTATTATCCAATATTTATTCCCGATTTTTTCATGTAACAGTACCATATTAATCTCTATGGAACTTAAAATTATTGATAAAATGATTTTAATAAAATCAGACTTAATTTAACTCTTCGGTCGCAAATCCTTTTTCATACAAAACCATGTTTTATAAAAATGTTTTAATTTTTTTTAACATTGTAAAATGATTTAATATTGAATTTTTTACCCATTTTAGATTTTTTACAATTTTTTTGAAAGGAATCATTATTTATTTTTCCAAACATGGCTCTTTAGGCTTTTACCAAAAATGTGAAAGGAATCATTTTTTTAACATGTAGCACATGAAGAGAATTTTATATTTTTATTACCAATAATTTATTTAAATATTACTTTAAAAATTTACAAGGATATTTTTTAAAAAATTCAATCTTAATATTTTACACATATTTTATTTCTAAAAGTGATTTTCAAAAAAAAATGATATTTTCCTCAATAATATTTTTAATGTAATTTTTATGGTATTTTTATTCATCAACGACAAAAACCCTTATTTTAATTATTCTAAACTTTGAATATGTTGTAATTATATCATAATTATTATTTAAATTGTTGGGTTATGATTAGTTTGATTTGGGATGTACTACTTTGATACCATTCTCTAAATTACTCTTAATGGTTTATGATTATGTTTTTTTATTGGGGTAATTATTAATATTTCACATGATAGTTTTTCAATAAAAATGTTTATATTGATTATATTTTACCCATTTTATATAAGGAATACATTGGACTTAATAAATCATGGGAGGGGCCCGCTATAGCCCCTCGATGCATCAGTCAGTCTAATGAGAAAAACTAGTTTGGGTTTTTGGTTGAGGCCTTACCCATTTATACAGGATGTATTGGCAAAATGACTTCAAATTATTATAACGATGATTATAATTATGAATCCATTAATTTATAGATTATTTATTTATGTCCATGTGATTATTAGAATATTTAGAATACACATGGATAAGTTTCAAGATCACGTGGCTATGAATATGTTTTTATTTGATCATCATTTCATCATACCATATTATTCTTATGTTATTATTTAAATAGAATTTCTTTGATTTATTTAACATATCATATTGATTATGGTAATTTAATCATGATATATTCCACTACACTCATACCCTTACTGATCTCACCCCTTTTTTATGTTTTATTTTTCCTAGTATATGAGGAAGAACTTTTTAATTAATATATATTGATCTTATAAGGGGAATAGTGGAATTATAAAAGAAAACACTTTGTGTATTTTATATTTTATAATGTACTGTTAATTTAAATAATGTATTTATGTTAATAATACCATAGAAATATTTAGTCATCTGGGATGTGATTTATTTTTGTTAGTGTCAATGTAATAAAGAAACCACTAGATATAATCTACAGGGGTTAGGGTCTTTATAGTTTGTATCAGAGTAAGTTTAGTAGACACTTTGTGAACTAGATTTAGGAAAAAAATAGATTAGAGACTCTATGACTAAATTTATGATAATTATAATTATGGTATAATAACCTATGGTTTTGGTAAGATATATATTATGTGGTTTACCTATAAATACACCCATATCTAGATACAATAAGTTGAAATTGTTCTAGCATAAATGTACATATGTGTAATAAAATTTAAAAATGAATGATGGGAATAACTTGAGCATTACATGGAATAAAAAATTGGGCCATTCTATGCCCCTGGTTTTAAACTCCTAGTGGATATGATTAAAATGATTCTCATTCTCTTTACAAACCATTATGAATGATTTTAAAATATTTGTATAATTTAAAATATTTTCTAAAGAATCCATGTTTATGATTATGAGATTATCCATGCAGGAAATTTTTAATTTATATTAATTGTTTCACTATATTTAGTATTATACATTATTTTTCATAATTTTATGATCTAATTTAGTGTATTCTATTTTTTATAAACAAATCATGGATGAACGAATAGAAACCATATCAATTTATGTACCCCATGTAGGGATTAAATGATGGGAAAGATAATGATGATAGAGTTAGAGATATAACTGGAACTAATAAAATTAAAATAATATTAGGGAAAATGAGACAGGTTATGAATAATAACCATTAAAATATAGAGAAAACTGTTAATCTACCCTATGGTTTAATAATTTTATACTTATTCATGCAACAATAAACACCTTTATTCAATGGGTATAATAAACCATTTGTAGATGAGAAATGAATAAGTTCCTTAGAGTATATATTCCTCACTTTAGGAATCAATGGAAGGGAGAAAGTTTTCATGATATTTTATCATCTCTAAGGGGATGTAGATTAATGGTGGACATTTATTTGAAACAATATCGATGAAGAATAAATATCTTGTACGTAGTTGAAGGATTTTATGATAGCAACCTGGGAAAAATATTTCCCTCATGTGTAAGGATTAGATATGGGGAGGAAATTCCATGGTTTTAGAAAAAAAGAAGATAAATATTTGTCTAATTATGAATCCAAACTTATTATTTTATAACTTTATGAAATGAAAAATTCATATAATACAAAGAGAAATATTGGCCATTTATTTTATGGGTTAAAACAAATTATTTGAAGGTAACTTTTCTCATAAACCACCCCATCATATGATGAAATAGTATCATATTCTATAAAGATAAAGAAAAAATTCTCCAAGTATTA
The DNA here is from genome assembly GCA_963277665.1 of Viscum album. Lineage (NCBI taxonomy): Eukaryota > Viridiplantae > Streptophyta > Magnoliopsida > Santalales > Viscaceae > Viscum > Viscum album. Next base: position 116,670,026 of record OY728155.1, on the reverse strand, counting down.
TGGATTTGAAGTTAAGTAAGATAAGAAGATTATTGTGGAGATAAAATGGATAAAGGGAATAAGAGAACATAATGATTTTCCACCATGTGATAATTATGGAAAGAAACAACATGTAACTTGTTTAAAGGGAATAATAGTTTTCTACAAGTGTGGAGAGAAATACACCCATAATCTTGATTTCAAGGATAAGAATTAATCTAAAAATTTTCAATACTTCAACTATATGTATACAGGGAACTATGAAAATGAATGCCTTAAGCATCAAGGGAATACACCCAAAAAGAAGTTAAGGTATCAAGGTAAATATTATTTAATTACAATAGATGAAGTAGAATGATTATTATTCTTGTGTTTGGATTAAATAATTATGTTATAGGAGTATATTATCAAGGATACTCAAATTTTAAGAGTTATGAAATGTATAAGTACTATACTTCAGTACTTTTTATTTAAGTATTTGGGAGAAAATATTGAATGGTATTGATAACCAGAAAAAGTGATTCAACTGTTATTTTATTATATTGGAAAACATATGATTCATGGAGGATAACCCTTAATGTGTTCCATATGTTGTGATAATAATAATAAACCATGAACGGTATAAAAATAAAACATCCAAAATAAAACATATCAGAAAACCTTAAATACAATATAGAAGATTTTCATCATAATAAATCAACTTCAAAAAAGTATAAAATTGATTAAAGGATGCTAACAAATATGAAATCAAAACTATTTGACAGAAATATCACTTTCTATTTTGAAATAATTTAAAGTCATGTAATTATAAAATAAAACATTTATTATGAAAATTATCATATTATAATCAAAGGGAATCTTCAAATAGTTTATAACAGTGGACAATAACCGCACGCTCTGTATAAGTTAAAAAACATTGATACCTTAATTTGTCGAAAAGCTCATAAAGTACCTTGTTTGGAAAATGATAGAAAAATTCATTTAAAACCATTTAATAAAAATTAAAACAATGGTATAAATGAATTTAACCCATATTCTAGTAAATAATAATTTTTTTTTTGAAATACATTTTTAAGAAACATAGATGTGGATGACAAAGAGGTCAATGTAGACACTTGCGTAAAACCAACCTCGAATAATAAAGATATTGTAAAATTAACCCTTACCTTGTACTTTTTCTTGGTCGAGGGAACATTAACCTCTTGTATAATAGTTAAATCATTGTTATTAATGTTTATAATAAACACATACATAAATATGATATCCTATATGATCTTATAATATTTATTTGTTAATAATATTTTAGTTGTATCATTGTTTTATGTGATAACTAATTTGTTTTCCTTTATATATTTTGTTACGAAAGTCATGTTTGTTATGGATAGGATATATTTGATTCATATATGAAATTATATAATGTTATTAAATATTATTTTTAACAATCAAATGAAAATTATTCTATAATGGTTACAATGGGGAATGAATCTCATCGCGTTCATGGAGACAAAAATCTGTACGTACGCACAAATGCTACTTCCATATCATTCATTTTATTTTAAATGGAAATAAGACCAAATGATATATAGTTATATTATTATTCCAGTATAATATACTATTTTATATATATTACATAAGTTTCTTAACACCATCCTATATACATTTCATGTATGGTATGAACGAGTCATATCACTTTGAGGTGGCAGTAGTCTGTATTTCCTCAAATGAAATTATCATATATATACAAGAAGAAAAAGAATATAGGTATTATATAAAGGATAAATATTGAATATTAGATATAAAATAAATATCATAAATATAATTTATAATTATAGTATCATAATAATGAGCACCATTAGAAGTGGTAGTAGAAGATTGAACAATCATCATTTCGGGAGGCAGTAGTTCACCGTCCATAGAAACATTATGTTCGATACCCATTTGATGGAAGTGTGTTTATGTTTAGTTCAAATACTTATCATAAAAAAATTTAGTATATTTAGGATACTGGTGTTTTTAGAAAAGAAATGAATAAAGAGAGTTTAGATGGTTGTATAAGTAAAAGAAAAGAAAAGAACATAAGAGGATATGTTACCTTTAAATCGGGTAACTCTCTTTGGGTTGAAGAAAAAGGATTCCTTTATGTGCCTCCTTCCTAAGGTAAGGCTTCTAAGTGGAAGAGAAAGATGTAGGGAGCTTAATGTGGTAGAGTTTGAATGAGCCAATGGGCTTTAGAGGTGTGAGAAATGGGTTAGAGGTTAGGGCTTTTTATAAGGTGGAGTAGGAGCTCTTTAAAAATGTTTAAAAATATTATTTTATTATATAATGATGTTCAATTTATAAAAGACTAAAACACATTAAATTCAATGATTATATGAATCATGTTAGAAATAAAATCATCCAATAAAAATTTCATAGGTTTTGTATATTTTTTTAATTTTTATAATCTCATTTATTTCAATCCTTCTTTAATGAGGTAAACACTACATCATTATTGTGTCATAAATAATTTTTTTTATTTTAAATCTAAAAATTATAAAATAAATACCATGATGTAGGAAATCATTTTATATTTTATATGAATATTTATAGTCGAAAGGATAACTTATATAACCCCTTGTAAAATTTATTTTACTAAATGATATATGTTAATGTCATTTTGTAATTACTTTAAATTAATTAATATAAAGTGTTATTATCACTATCATGTGGCTCCATGGGGTCCCATAATAGACCCAAGGATGCTCATGGTTGGACATGTATTATCCAATAGAAATAGAACACATTTTAGGGTAATATAATTTAATTATAATAATATTTTGTTACCCCTATTTACTAGATTTACCCTTTAACCATGGTAAATAAAATATTTACTGAAGTAAATATTTATAATATCTAAAAATAAAATTTACCAATTTACACAATTTGGAACTATTGATTCCAAATATGGAATCCATTTTTCTAAATTCAAAACACAGAAGTGGCAGAAATTAATTTAAAAATCATTCTTGTTGTCAAAACAAAAAATATTGTTTCTAAGAAATAATAACTATCAAACGATTGACACTTTTTTATGTCCAGTTTAAATGTAAAATTACCTCAAATGACCTAAATTATATCAAATGATAAAAATATAATGTAATGATACTTTAAAACCACTCAAATGGATAATTTAACACTATAAATGTTTTTATTAAAAAGTAGTTTTTAATTAAAATTTAGTATTTTTACTATTCCTAAAAAGTTTAATGTTTTTATAAGAGTTCCAAAAATTAAACCTAAGTGAATTTTGATATTATGGATCAAAAAATGATGTGAATTTTGAAAAACAAAATTTATAAAATTTCAAAAAGTGGGTATTACTATTCATAACAGCTAGTTTGATTTTCCGTGGTGTGTTAGAATCTCAAAATTGCATATAGGAGAAGCTATTACATTATTCAAAGGGGAATGTACCATGGAATCTTGGTGTGTTACATTCATCTATACATCAAATAATTTCATCCTCTAAATTTCAAGAATACTACTGCAAAAAAAAAGATTCGGTTGGTTCTTCATCATATGTTCATCTGGTTCCCACGTTGCCTTCTCCATCTTATGATTTTTCCATAGATCTTTCACCAGACAAGTTTCCAGGTTTCTCAACACATGTTCTCTAGTATCAATAATTCTTAAAAGAGATTAGTAATAAGATAGATTAGGTTCCAGTTCTATTTCTTCACAGTTGAGTACAAGTTTTGGGTTAGGAATGTATTTTCTCAACAGTGATATGTGGAACACATCATTAAATTTGAAGATACTTGGCGTCATTTCCAAATGATAAGCTTTAACTCCAATTAATTCTAGAATTTCGAAAGTTAAAATATAACTAGGACTTAATTTTCCTCTCTTATCAAATCTTATAACACCCTTCCACGAATATAACTTTAAGAAAACATGATCTCTTACTTGAAATTAATAATATTTCCTTAGGTTATCGAAATAGATATTTTTTCTACATTGAGCTTCTTTGATGTGGGTTTGGGTAAACTTCACATTTTCTATTGTTTCCTAAACAGGTTTTGGGCCTATGAGTATTCTTTCACCAATATCATCGCAACCATTTGGTGAGCAGAATCTGTTTCTATATAATTCTTCATATGGTGCCATCTGAATACTTGAATGAAAACTATTGTTAATGGAAAATTCTACCAAAGGTAAATATTGATCCTACATACCATGAAAGTCATGTGATCAAGATCTCAACATTTGTTCAAATGATTTAATACTCTGTTATAATTTTCCATCAGTTTGAGGGTGGTAGGTAGTGCTCAAACTAAGTTTAGTATCCAAGGACTTTTGAAGACTTTTCTAGAATCTTGATCTAAAAATGGGATCACAGTCAGAAGAAATCGATATGGGTTCTCCATGAAGTCTTAAAACTTCATTAATATAAATTATTTCCTGAAATTCAAGTGGTAAATCTAATCTTATATCATGAAAATGAGATAACCTTATAAGACAATCAATAATGACCCATATTGCATCATTCCTTATAGGATTCTTTGGTACCCCCTGACAAAGTCCAACATAATATCATCCATTTCCACTCAGGTATGGGAAGAGGTTTCCTGACTCCTCTAGGATGTTGCCTTACAACTTTCACTTATTGACAAACCATACATCTTGAAACATAATCCGAAATATCTCTCTTCATGTTGTCCCACAAAAAATTTTCTTTCAAATCACTATACATCTTAGTGCTTCCAGGGTGTATATAGAAATTAGAGCTAGGTTAATCATCCAAAAATTACCTTTTTAGACCAGGTTTATCAGGAACACAATGTCTCTTCCCAAATTTCAAAATCCCATCATCATATATGAAGTTGATTAATCTACCATCGTGCACAAATTTATTTTTCTTTTGAAACTTCTCATCATTAGTCTGAGAACCTTTTATCCTTTCTCATAATGATGGTTTAGAAACCATTTGAAAAAGTGTTGATGTTTCGCCTTCCATGGTTTTTCCCTTATCCATATTTACTAGATCCATGAACACTGGATCCCTTTCAAATCTCATCTTGTTCAAAACTCCATGATCTTTTCTGCTCAAAGAATCTCCAACCTTTTTTGCCTTCCCCAGGTGGTAGTGTATGATGTAATCATAATACTGGAGTAGTTAGAGCCATCTCCTTTTCCTCATGTTCAATTATTTTTGTGAGAGAATATACTTCAAACTCTTGTGATTAGTAAAAATTCACATTTTTTACCATAGAGATAGTGTCTCTATATCTGCAGAGAAATGATTGCAGCTGCTAAGTCAATTTCATGAGTGGGATAGGTTTATTCATGAAATTTTAGCTGTTGTGATTCATAGGAAATAACCATATCATTCTTCATAAGGACACAACCAAGTCCTTTCTTTGAATCATCACTATAAATAAAAAAACCCATTATTCCCTAATGGTAGAGTCAATATAAGAGAATTGACTAATATTCTCATTAGTTCATCAAATCATTCTTCACACTCTTTTTCACAAACAAATTTAACCCCTTTATGTGGGATCTTGGTTAATGGGTTAGACAATCGGAAATAATTTTGGACGAAATGCTGATAATAACCTGTTAAACCAATACAACTGCGTACCTCAGTTATACTTATCGGTTCTGGTCATTCTTGGATTGCCTTGGTCTTTTAAAGATCAATAGAGATTCCATCCTTAGAGACAATATGGCCAATAAATGAAATATCCTGAAGTTAGAATTCACACTTGTTGAACATACCATATAATTCTTTTCCTCTAAGAGTCTTTAGAATATTGCGCAAGTGATACTCATGATATTCATAGATTTTAGAGTATACCAGGATATAATTAAAAAATACCACTACAATGTTATTATGATATTCCATGAAAACTTTGTTCACTTGATCCATGAAGATAGAGGGTGAATTATTCAGTCCAAAAGGCATTACTGTAAACTCATAATGCCCGTACCTGGTTCGAAATTATATCTTTGGAATGACATTCTTCTTCACACAAAACTGATGATATCCAGATCGAATGTCAATCTTTCAAAAATATTAACCTCCATGAAGTTGATCAAATAAATCATCAATGCGAGGTAGGGGATACTTGTTCTTTTTTGTTATAGCATTGATCTCCCTATAGTCAATGAACAACCTCATAGATCCATCTCTTTTCATAACGAAACAAACAGGGGATCCCCATGGAGAAAAAATTGGGATAATAAATTATTTATTATTTAATTCCTTTAGTTGTTTCTTTAGTTCCACTAATTTCACAATGTCCATTATATAAGGGGTCTTTGATATGGGCCTAAAACCTGGAATTAAATCAATAGAAAAATTAATTTATCATTCTAGAGGATGTCCATGTAAATATTCTAGAAATACATCAACATATTCTTGTACAATAGGTACATCCTCTATTTTAACATTCATTTCCTCACCCATAGTTATTTCACTCTCTTTCTCCCCAAAAAAGAATTTTGTAGGCCTATAATGGGTGGATCTAGATATGAATGAAATGGTGATGTTTCTTCTCTAAAGACAATGTATTTTCTTATCATCATCAAAAATTTTAACCTCCTTATTTTTTCAATAAATTATCACATCATGGTCTGAAAGCCAATCCATACTGAGGATTATATAAAATTAAATCATGGGTGTGACGATGAGATTAGTGGATAAAAAACATTTAGATCCCCTAATGAGGAAATTTTCAAAAAACTTTGTTGCAATGACACTTCAATTGGGAGTTTTTACTGATAACTCCCTTGTTAAATTACATTGAAAATATCTATTTTTCTTATAAAACTGGGAATATATGAAGCAATGGGATGATCCTGAATCAAATAATTCTTTGGAAAAACTTGATGAAACCAATAAATTACCTTTCACCGCATCTCTCATGGCTTCAACCTTAGCTGCAGTGATCACAAAATCTTGGCCTTGCTTCGTTGGCCTTTTCTGAGGTATGTTTCCTTGGCACTAAGAACATTAATTTCCATAATTCCCCATGTCTTTACAGTTGTAACATTTATCACTAACAACCTCCTTCATTCCCTTGCAATCATGATCTTGGTGTCCTTTTTCACCAAACTTGTAACACACTCTAACTCCCTTCAGGAAAGTACCAGGGTGTTTCTTCCCATAATTACAGCATGATGGATATTCCAATTTTCCATTCTTACCCTTATTTAAATTTCTAGAGTGTTCCGCAGATCTTTTCTTCTCTTAATTTACCTTAAAGTCGTAAGACTTAGAGAATTCCTTTTCTTTCTGGATAGCATATGAGACAATATATTCATATGATGAGATGGATTGTGAGACTAATTCATGATGGAGAAATGTTTTTAACAAATCAAAGAATCGTTCAATATTACTCCTTGGGTTATGTATATAATATGTTTCATGCCTTGCTTACCTGGTAATGTTAGCCTAATAATTTGCGACATTCCCATCCTCCTTTTACCTCTGACTCAGAAATAGCATTTTTATATTCTCTTGATGGTCATGATGAATGCATTTTTCTATTAAAATATCTTTAAACTCCCTCCATTACATAATTTGATACTTATTCATCTTCCTTTGTGTTTTTAATTAATGACCACCATAGATCTGCATCTCTCGAGAGGTGATAAACTACCATGACAACTTTTTCCCTTTCACTACTCCCCAATGCATGAAATATTTTTTCTAAGGAACTTATCCATTTCTCAGATACAAATGGATTTGTAGTCCCATTAAATTTTTGTGGTTATTGCCTCATAAAGCGGTCTAACATTGATCCCCCAAATTATGGATCAAGGTGATACATATAGGTAAGTTTATTATTCATACCTTGAGTGAGTTGTTCCAGTATGGTGATAAGTTGATCAACACCAGTTGCATCACCAGCTATACTATAATTATCTTGAGTACGAGGAAAATCCATATATAGATTACATCCATTGAATTTGGTGATCCTATTCAATAAGAAACATAATAATAATAAATACATTATTTACCATAAAATTATTTATGAATTCACTGCTGATTTCTAAATTATTTTTCCCTCCAATTAATCACATAGGAAATGAACCATCCTTCTAGATGTCTGTTATATCCTTGTACACTAATGTCACCATACTCACTAACTCTACATAGGTAGAAATATTAATATGAATAATCCATTAATGAATCATAGATATTAACCTTATCTCAAACCTCCATGCCTTAATATTTTCTTTCATTAAAATATATTTCACCTGAATAACCAGCTTAGTGAACTATGATGGATTCTCCACCACTAATTTTTTTTCATATTGGAATAAAAGAACTCTCAATATCTAGCCAGCTTCATCTCTTCTATGTAATATGAATCATTAAATATCCATCAGAATATATTCTAATCATGATTATTGTCCTCTTTAGAATTTATAATTTATCCACACTACTTCCAGGTTAGTGACTCTAATAATTAATAATAAAACTCATCATTTTAGGTCTTTGGGATTTTCATAATCATGATGATGAAATTTATTTTCTCCGAAACACCTCAAATTAAAATGATCTCTCCTAATCTACAAAATATAAACATTTATACCCCCTAGAAGTTGAATATATATCTATATATCATGGTATATACTGCTCAACACCCCTATCAATTTATATTATAACCTATAATACCATGATTACACACCGAGGGTCTATAGAATCTCACACTCCCTCCCCTTTCCCTAATAAACTCTCAAAATTAACTCTCCTTGATAATATATTCTATAATAGAAAAATTAATACCCATGAAAGCCCCAAATTTACTTCATTAATCAATTTTATAAGAACCCATACATTGAAATATGACTAAGTGGAATGTTATCCTTTGGATAATTTCATTTCAAATCGATAACTCTGATAATTATTTCTTATTATAAGATAATTCAATCTAATTAATATCGTATAATCATCTCAAAAATATATATATTGAAATTTTAAAATCTAACAGTCATTAGTAATATATTCTCATATGAGAAAACCATTTTTATTCTAAAAAATTACATGTCATACATTCTATATAGTTCCTACCAAGATACATAAACTGAAGCTATTTTTGAAATTATATTGGTCAATATTATAAAAATAAATTCTTACAAGGCCATCACCAATATCTTATTTACTAAAACATCAAGGTGACTCAAAGCTCTACATGAAAAGGTTTTATACAAAATTTCATGTGTATATTATATGTCACAAGAAAAATATTCTCCATACCTCTTCGAAATACCAGGTCCTAATTTAAAATACCCACATTGATAGAATTATATGACACCCTAACATGAGAGCCTAATTTTTTATGAATGATTTAGTATGACACATGGACACTTGCATGAAAACATAATTTATAGAGACTAAAAAAATTGATGAAGGATAATAAAAATCCATGTGGAATAGTTTTTCATCAAGCAACAATACCATAAACTATGCATTCCGATGAAAAACTCATTACGATATTTCTATTTTTGTAAACATTTAAGGTTGAAAAATTCTGTTTTACGAAATAAATCCATAACTTGAGTATGTAAAAAATTAATATGGAACATGATGTTACTAAAGAGAAAAATTACAAAAAATGATCTACCACCTCCTTTATTATGAATCTAAGATCAAAATATTTATCAAAAATGAAAAATAAATAAATTTTATCTTTAACTAAAATACATCTAATAACATATACAATTTGACTTAAATGCATATGTATGGGGTGAGTATAAAAAATAGTATAATATCCCCAAACTCCACCACAAATCTATGAAAATAAATATTAAATACAATGTAAACAAACTAGGATAAATGAATGATATTTTAAAAAAATAAATTTAATTTATCTGAAATTAAAAACCATTATTATATTCAAAAATAATATGCTAATTCGAAAACATTACATCAGTAAAAATTATAACAATTTTATCAAATATAGGTTTTCCTCGTCAAAGAAATATTTTTGAAAGAATAACAAGTTTATAAAATCCAATGGAAAAAATTACATTTACATAATCCAAAGAATAATATATTTCATCAAATTTCATTAAGAACTACTTATTTTCTAAAAAATAAATTACTGTATCTCCATTTACCATAAAATATTACCATGTGAATAGGATTCTAAAGTATATTATCTTTTTTAGTTTTCACTTGATTGATGTTTGATGTGGATCATCATTCAACCACAAACATAAAGTCATCCCTTTATTGATTGTGTATGTGAAACAAGTCATCAACAATTTAAACTACCTAAAATTTTCTACTTTACTAGGATCGGAAGATAGGTTTCACCTTATGGACCTGATTTTCTCAACTATTTCTTATCATAAAACATATTCCCTAAGTCTTGTAATTACCATAGAGGAATATTAGTGGATTTAAAAATAGATATCACTAAATTTTTTTAACATATATAGTAACCCATTGTGATATATTGAAAAATCAATATTTGAGTAATATATTTAAGGTAAAAAAATTTTCATTATCTAAAAATCAAAATCTATTTAATTAAAACATTATATAATCTTATTTAAAAACAAATCACATTAAAAACATTCCTTTTGAAAACCCTCTTTTAATTCCAACACAAACACTTTAACCACATTGAACCTCATTAAAAAAATATTTAAAATTTTATGGGAAACTATGCTAACTTCAATTAAAAATACCTATTTGATAATTTTTAAAACTAATCCAATCCATTTAAATTGAAAAAAAAGCATTCCATTTCCTAAATTCTTTTAAAAATACATGGTAAATTAAAACCCTCATTTTACATTAATACCATTTATGTAAAAATAATCATTATAAAAACATTATAATTTTATCAAAATATATTCTCAATAATCCCTAATAAAATGAAATCATTAAAGATAAATAAAAATATACATTTCATCAAGGGAATCATATCCACCTATCTAGCCTGGTCATGTATGTAAATTTTCTAATTTCACAGTCATGATATCACATGTAATAATAAATGACAAAATTTCCTATAAAAAGGAATAATAATCCTCGCTATTTGGCCATATACTCGATGATATAACATCCTCATATCTAGATTCATGTGAGATAATGAGAAACAAAAGAGGAAAAATATAGATCGTGGTTTTTTATATGATCTATTTTATAACTCAATAATTAAACATTAAATGTGATTATTATAGGTTTATTAATGAGAAAATTAAATCTAAACTACCATAGAAAACACCTAATTTTTTTAGGGAGATAACTGGCATTCTTAATGGAGTTTTGGATTCCAATTAAAAACTTTAAATACCTTATTCCAATTTATATGAACACTATGCACAACCCTTAAGATTATGTTGTCTCTTTGTGGGCCACTTTTCCCTAAAAATGGAGTTGTGATAATTAATACTTTTCTTAGATTATGTATGGGCTGATCATACCATTCTTCCCAAAAAATTTACACTTCACACTATCTTTGTGATCATGGTGGGACCATTAATGGAACCATAAAACACAAAAAAAAAACTCCCAAAATCACTCTATAACTTAGATTCCCATGAAACATGATCCCTTGTGTAAATACCCTAGTATAGATTAAATGTTTTAGTAAAAGATAACTATTAAAATCACATATTTTTATGTTCTATTTAATTATTCAATAATATACTATGAAATCTTCTATAAAAATCAATACTATATTATATGTGTATAAATAATGAATACCCAAAAACTTTTCCATTAAATTAATAAAACATATCCATTTTTTTATTGAAGGGAATTTTTTCAAATTTACTTTTCTTAACCATTATCCAATTATTATCTTCAAATATGACACTCAACTGAATCATTAAAACAACCCATACACCATCAATTCAAAATTACACCTATTATTCAGTATCATATCAAATTCTAACCAATTTACCCAATTTAAATCCTACTCTCATTTTCGGTATCTTCTGATCATAAGAGGATTCTCAGATCCTTCATTTAAAACATGGTTTTTAAGAGGATATTTCACACTTCAGCAAAATTATTATCATCTATTTAATAATTTACATTATATTTTCCTCTTTATATTATTGAATTTGATTTTAAATTTTAAAATAAAAGAATTTAAATAAGTATTCTTATTTTAAAGTGATATTATAATAATATAACCTCACATTCTTACTAATTCATTCATAATAGAATATTATTTTTTTGGTTCAGTTTATCCATCAATATGATATTTTTTATACTATTTTCATCATTATCGAGTACCAAAAAATTAAATGCATTTAATATATGGAATTATTGATGAATTTAAGGTGTTTTTCTAATATTATAGTGTTAATATATATAAATATTTATTCATTATTTAAATAAAACAGTATTTTTCTTAAAACTACCAAAACAACTATGTAATAGATTTTTTAATTAAAAATCATAACTATAACTTCCATTTAATGTACATATAACATAATAAATCACAATTTAATTATTATTCTAGTACATAGACTATTTTGGTTATAATGAACTAAAACATTTATGATGATTGAGACCACTACACCGAAGTAAAAAATGGATTATTTTAAACTAATAACAAATAATGATCAAAATAAACTAAGAATTAAAAAACCAAAATTAATAAATGAATATAATTGATGAAAATAAAGGTAATAGTTAATCCAAAGTGATTTATTTTTTTCAATGATTCATTTAATATTATTTTGGTGGTGAGGATTCATATAGGATTTTTATGGATTCATTTTATAGTATTGGATGTAGAGCTTAAACAATTCTCTTTATATATATAAATATTATCAAACTGTTCTCAAAGATCATGTAAATATTTGTCTTCATTATTAAAATTTTAAGAATAATTCCATGCAATATCCATAATATTTCATGAGGAGTTTAAGGATATATATTAGGATTTTAGTATAATAATTCTAAAATGTTAGAAGAATATTGTGAAGCACAAGAAAAAAATATTTTTATTTTACATGGATAATATTTGTGAAGAAATTTTATAATGGATAACGTAATTTGTTTTTTAAGTATTTATTTGGTAGGCCTTTATAAAAAAACAAGCCATCCCACAACTAACCGAGGAACTAACTCAACAACATGTGGTACCCTAAGGTCAACTACATGGGAGGAATATCAAACTAGATAGCCAATGGTAGAAGGTGAGAGTAGAAATGCATAGTTCCCATAGGGATCGCACCCATGAGGCAGGCATAGGATACATACAATGCATATAGGATAATTGGGATACACCATAGTGGTGGCAGTGTGATAAGGCATATAGGTTGAGAGAATACCCCACACTCACAACTGAGATATTGATGAAATGTATTTTCTTATATTTTTTATCCAAATATAATGCTAGATCAATGTGGGAAAATAAAATTAAAGGGTACAATTCACTCTCATTAATTTGTTTTCATAGAATCATGGTTGTCCATTTGGTTGAATCACCACAATTCTATCATGTCGAAGAGCATCTTCATCCTTGCAATCTATCAGAATGAAAACAATTAGAGAGACTATATTTTTTATTATCAAGGATTGACCACTTGAAGTCATTTGATCAACCATGACTAGAAATATTTTTCTACACACAAACACAGGGATGGACTATTCCTTGAAGAATTGAATGCATATACTTCCACCAATAAACTACATTTGGTGGTTTGTTGTATAAAAGCAATCAAAGTAACCATATGAAAATCATATATCAAAAACACAGATTATTTAGATTGAAAATTCTTAGTGATTAAATATATGATTTATAAGATACCGCTTGTAGAACATAGCGACTGTATGTTCATCACAATCATTTATGTTATAAATCAAATATACACAAAGATGAAGTTGTGTGTAGTAAAATATACAATATTTGTTCTTACATTAAATGTTGTATAATGGTTCCAAATTATTTATCCATGAATTTATATGATCTTGTATATATGTGAATCAAGTGAAGATAAAAAGTTTTGATCTTTAGTAAATAATTCTGCTGATATGAATTGTGTGCCCATAAAATAAATAGGAGTTCGATGCTTTCATACAATATAATCTATAACTGTTCATACCAAATGAAGTGGAATTCCAAAGTCACTTAGGTATTTATTTGATAATGGTAGCTCATGTGTCATTACATGATCTAAATTGGTATTCATGGAGTCATAGGTTCATCTCATGTTTTTTGGGTATTTTATAGTGGCTCAAGTTCATCTATATGGAATGATGCATGCATGAATATCTAAAGAGATCGAGCAGTGTTATTTTATGTATGATGAGTTAATCCCAATATTCTAGTATTATATATGAGTTGTGGGATCAAGGGTATTTTAGTATGAATATCAAAGCTACATAAATTTTAATTCATGATACAAGCTTGATGTATGAATGAAATGTATCATTGATGCAATATTGAGAGAATAAAGAAATAATGAGAACATGTTTTTTCATTAACCATGTGAACGAGGGAGGAGGATACTTAATTAATTGGTTATTTAATTTGAATAATTATGGATGTATTTAGAAAATAATTATTAAGGTATTAATGAGGAATTTTTATTGTTTATTAATCATGAAATAATACTCATATTAATAAGGATAAAATAGTGACATGTTGTATTAGATGGAAAATATCTACATGAAGAAGGAGAGGAAGACTTGAGACTATTGGGTATTTGAATGACCAATTATATGATAAATTATTCTGGTATATTTGACAAAAAATCATGTATAGAATAAATTAGGTAATGATTTGGGATTGAATTAACAAATTTAAAAAAAGAAAAATACATTTTGGAGGAGATCGTGGAATTTTTAGAAATTATAGAAATGGTTATAATAATAATAATAATTAAGATCATATTCATTATATTATTTCTTTTATATAAATTAAATATTAATTTTATTAATATAAAGGTGTGTGAGAAATATAAAACTCTAGTGCCTAACTCAATATCATTTATGAGTTGATACAATACTTGTATTTATAAGATAGAAGCATAGGATAATCCATATTACAACAGATTTGGAGAAGTTTCTCAAAACATGTATTGTAAAATCTATTGGGTAAGTACATGTGGAGGACTAATGATTTCTCTAAACATCAAGGAAGAATAAATTCCCAAGTAGTATATAATTAATCAAGAATAAGATGAATATATTTATATTCTGGATCATCATTATTGAAGAGAGTTATATCTTCTAGTGGACTATGGAAGTGGATAAACAAAGTGGGAATATGTATTAATCATACTGCGATATGTTTTGGTTATAATCACTAGTTTGATAGTAAAGAATATGTGTTGGGGTGGGGGTGAGGTAGGGGTCAAAATAATACCACAAGGATTATAATTTTATACAAAACCATATAAATATCGTTTGATACATTATCTTTTTTTACAACTACAGATGACATGATATAGAGAGATAATATTGAGTGGACTGAGAACCATAATATGTTCAAGAGGTTGAATTGAAATGTAATGGAATTTTTAAAAAGAAACAACTGATTCCCCCTAAACCCACTTAGTGGTTTATCTAGCCTAAGGTAATTTAATTGTTATCAAATGAGGTTCCCTCTAATTATCCATCAAGAATTCAATGACATGGATTAAATTAACACATCCAATAACTTAGGTGTTCCCATATTCAATGGGAAGAATTATCATAATTGTAGGAATATAATTCTTCCCCACCTCCTATCACTTATGTTTAAACTGATAGAGGCTATAATATTGGGGTTTTAACCCATTATTGATGGTGCAACCTTGAATCAAGTAAACAAGAGGAATATAGAGTTTTATTTCAATGCTCAAAATGATATTTTGATGTCTATCTCAAATATGGTTTGCCCAAAGATCGTGGGTATCCAGAATTCCAAAGAAATATTGGACAAATTTATAAGTTGTTATGAAGGTATTATCGAATTCAATTAATTCATGATACAAGAATAGAGGGTCCAATTTTAATACATAAAGATGGCTGATGATGATAATATATATGAAACTTTTACAAGGGTCAATGAGATTTTAAGAAACATATGTGTTTTTTTGATAATATTGAATAATCCATCAATGTTAAAATGTTAATGAGTAATTTTCTAGACAACTTTGATTAAAATATTAAATCTTGGAAGAAAGAGAAGATTTTTTTAGTTGATGAACTACACAATATTCTCATAGCTTCTAAGATAAGGACACGTGCAGTTTTCAAAAAGAAAGAAAATTTTGAAATGGCGTTTAAAGTAATAAGAAAAGGGAAAGAAAAATAAAAAGATATATTCTGAAGTAGGTGATTAAGATAATTATGAGGATGATAAAGACTTTAATTAAACTATTGTCTTATATAAGAATGATTCAAAAGGGTCAAGTGGAAGGGAGATAATAAGACAATACTAAAGTGTTACAACTAAGATGACATTAGTTATTATTTAAAAAAAATTCAAAAGAAAATTTGAAGGTTGAAATGTCCTATGAATATATTCTACACCACAACTATCAAAACACTAAAACTCTCATAATATGGAAGAATTTTGTGACATATACCATCGGGTAAGTCATAATGATGTGGCATTCATGACAATGTTGAAGTGATAAATTCAAAATGCTACGAAAGGAAAGTGGTTTCAAAAGACAAAAAGTTGTAAGTGATGTCAATATTCAAAGAATATTGGGAAGATCAAGAAAGTGTACCTAATGTTTTGGCCAAATCAACTGAAATTGGCTATAAAATTGGAGGAATCTAAAAAAAAATTTTGATGTTAAAGGAAAGACATAGTCATCATAAGGTGAAGTGAAATTTGATGAGATGTTTTTTACAAATAGAAACAAGATGATATATAATAATAATATGGAAAAAGTTATTCCACCCGAAGATGATGTTCAAGATAATAAAGAATAATCAAATACATGGGAATAGGAACAAAAAATAAGCATCCAAATAAAATATCCCATGGTGATATTGGAAGAAAATAATAGACCTAGTTGAGAAGAAGCACTTATCCTAACTATTATTTCTTATAAATGAATAGGTTCCTCATTATTCCCTATAATTTTTTTGTTTTGAGCTATCATCAAATGAATTAAAGGAGAATTTTGAGGATTTCACTTCTATATAACATAAAGAGATTTCCCCTCATGTAGTCTACTAAATACCATGACATGGATGAATTGGTGTGTATCACTTAAATGGGTGAAACTTTGAGAAGAATATATCATTACAAAATTCCAATGAATATAAAAATTATAGATAGATTTATATACTTCAGAATTTAGGTATTCCAATCATAATCAGAGTTTTATCTCTTGATTGTTTCAAAAATAATTTTTATAAAGAGTATTAATTGAAGAAAATATTGAGAAAAAGGGGGAATTATATATATTTCACATGAAAATTATTATGTATTTTATATGTGTGTCAGATAACATGTTTCTCGATAAATATATTTTATACAACCACCATTTGAGTAATAAGTTTGTTTTGAGAATGATATCACATTTATGGTAGTATATGGAAATCATATAAAACCAAAACTATTTGTCTCTTGTTTTCAATACCAGTTTATCCTACATAAAACTAGAGTTGAATAACTAAAGCTAATTTTCTAATAAATTTTTTGATATCATCCCTACCATGAAAACTACACAAGCTATGATGTTTAAATGAATGAGTATGACATTTTTTTAAAAAATATAATGAGATGAGATGTATCATTCCATAACCTTTAAATTAAATTATCAGTAGGGGTATATTTGAGAAAAAAATATTGAATTTTCTAATGTGAATAGATATTGAAAAACACAATACAATGGGGGATATTTTTTACACCATGTGTTTCATTTTTTGACAATGGGTCAGTCAATCTGTGTTTGGTAGTGATGATTCTTGGAGGATAGTTATGTATTAATTTAATGGAATTTAATTTCATGATTGAGAAATTATCATTATAAATATGATTGTTGTTAAATTATTATTAATTTATGATGTCATATTCCAATTATACTAGAATAGTGAAAATTTTACACAACTTTTAAAAAGATGATGATAGTGTAAATATTTATTTTCATGAAGATAATTTGAAGATGTCGGCCACGAAATATCTATATTACTTCATACGGAGATTAGGAGTTTATTTGATAATATTAGAAGAAGAATTAAAATAATTTGGATGAATATTGTAAATGCCATGATAAAAATATATATATTTTTTTTCTGGAATAATATTTTTTAATTCATTTGAGAATGGATAACTTACATAGTATTTACATAGTATTTAGTTTGTGTGCCTTTATAAAAAATAGGCCATCCCATAGCCTACCAAGGACCCACCTCAACCACCTGTAGGACCCTAGGGACAACCATGTGAGACTTAGATTGACCTAACTAGCCATAGATGGTATGTGGGAGTGGGGATACATAGTTCTCATAGGGATAATATGCACAAAGAAGGTAGAGCGTTCACGAAATGCATACAAGAGAAGTGTGTGCCACTATAGGGGAAACCATACAATGAGGTAAGGTGGTTGAGGGAGGACCCCATAATTTTTATTGAGGTCATTGAAGAAACATGTGTTCTTATATAGAATTGATACTCCTAATTCCATATTGTTGTGAGATAAGAACATTGTGAAGTACTATTCACCCTCTTTATAACGTATATATAAGAGCGTTTGTCCGATCTGTTGAATCGTCACCATTCAATAATGATAAGGAGTGACATTATCCTTGTGATAATGTTTTGTTAAAATAATCAATGTGACCATATGTTCTCTCATGGATCAGCTGCATGAAGGATTTAAATCAATCATGAGTATTAGGATCTGGTTACATACAAAAACTTAGAATAACCTTTCCCAAAAGTATTGACAACATGAATTTTCACTGATCTACCACATGTGTGGGTTTTCTATGTGAAAACACTTTATGTGATCGTATGATCACCACAGATCGTCCACAATGATTATTTTGATAGACCACGTTTAGTTTAATAGATCATATGAGTTATGAGCTTCAAAATATAGAACATATTGGCTGTATATTCATATGAAGCATCCACACCATAAATTGACTATTCATAAATATGATGTTTTTTATGGTGAAATATAGAATATATGTTTTACATGATATATGGGATAGTGAATTTGAATTGTCGATCCACATATAAAAATGCTATTACATGCATTTTAATGAATTAATGATGAGAATATTTTGATATTTGAAGATAATTCATCTGATATGTGTTTTGTTCCTATTAATGTAAGAGGAACTTGATTCATTTATACAATATATAACATGGTTGTTCATACCACATGAATCTAAATAATCAAATTATTTAGGAATTTATTTGAGAAATAAATTTCTTGTGTTATTACATGTTCTAAATGAGTAGTTGTGACATCACAAGTTTATCCCATGTTCTTAAAGTATTTTATAGAGTCTTGAGTTAATTCAGATTTCATGATGAATTCATGAATATCAGATGAGATTGAGCAGTGGTATTTCATGGATGGTGAGCTAAGCATGAGATTTGAGGTAATAAATATGAGTTGTGGAATCAAGGGAATTTATGTATAAATAAATTAGTAACATAAGTTTTAATTCTTGTTACTGGTTAGATGCATACAAGAAATGAATAATTGAAACAAGATTGAGTTCATAAATAAATAATGAGAATGTGGTTCTTCATTAACAATGTTTAGAAGGAAATACGATACCCAAATTACTTGGTAATGTAATTTGAAAAATTATTGAAATATTTTGGGAGTGATTTTGAAGGAATTAATGAGGTATTATTACGGGTTATTAATCATGAAATAATATCCATGATAATATGGAGAAAATAATGAACTATGATATTTGATGAATGAAATTTATGTAAAGGAAGATATGAAGACATTATCCTATTTAGAATTTATAGGAGAATTTTTTAGAGAAATTATGTTGGGATATTTGACATTAAATTATGTCTAGAATAAATGAGATGATAATTTATAATTTAATTAAAAAAATGGAATGAATAAAAATTTCTATAGGAAGTGATCATTGTATTTCCAAGAATTTTGGAAATAGTTACTACAATAATAATAAAGATCATATTAATAATAATATTATTATAAATATAAATGATATATATTGGTGATAAAGAAATTTTTGTGTGATAAATATATAATTATTATTTACATTTCAAGATCATCCATCAACCGATACAATATCTTTATAGACGATAAAGAAGTTGAACAGAATCCAGATTGCACTAGATCTAAAGAAAATCGACAATCATCCTCATCAACATTTATTTTATTGTTATAAAATGCCAAAGGTTGGGGAAAGAAATATAAAGTGAGATATAGTGTCCTAAAATAATGAAGGCCAAGAGAGCCCCCATGAATAATATCCATCCCTTCTAAGGGGGATCCACCCAAACTAGATAAGTGAGTAATTACCACACCATGGGGGGACTTAGATTCTAGAGAGTCTATGGATTTATTACCCTTGCACTGAGTATGTAGGATCTTTATATGTTTGTTATTAAATATCATGATATTTTTAATATAATAGGAAATAGTCTATGAAGTATCAATATTTCCATGTATGGTATTAAAACTTATTTTTGAGTTATTATCATCCTTATACAAGTTGGTATTGTTTTTGACTGCATAGCTCATGAATAGTAGTGTCGAAGCTCTTGAGGAATTACATGTGTTGGCTTGCTGATCCATCATCTCATTGAGGAATATTATATTCCCAAATGGTACAGAATAAACCAAGGATAATAGTAAGATCATTTTATATTGTATCCATATTTATGAAGATATTTATATCTTCTAGTGGACTATGGAAGTGGAAGAACGTATTGAGACTCTATGTTGATCATACTGGAATTGTCTGTAGTTGTAATCACTTTTATATTAGTGAAGAATCTATGTTTGGGTTTCTAATGAATTCAACAAGGAGTGTGATTTGACACAAAACCTTGTAAATATCTGTGTTTCTCTATCTTTTATTACAACATCATAGATGGTGATATTGAGAGATTAAATGGAGTGGATAAGGAACCCTAAAAAGTTTTAATGGTTGAATTTTAGAGTAAGATAATCAATAAAAATTAACCACTAATCCCCCTCTCTATGTTTCATCTATTCTAGGACACTTCAAGTGGTATCAAAGGAGGGTCCCTCTAGATATACAAGAAGGTTTCCAAGACTTATATAATCTTAACGTAGTCAATAGAAAATGTTTTACCAAATTTTATGTAGTGAATTATTATAACTGGAGGAATATGATGATACCCTACCTAATATAACTTATCCTCAAAGTGACAGATGTTGTGATATTTCAATTTTATCCCAGTACTAAAAGAGTGGATTATAAACAACTATACAAGAGGAATATGGAGTGATATGGAATGTCTCAAAATGTTCTCTTGAATCCCTTCTCCGGGAAGGTATATACAAAGGTCATGCATCTCCAGACTACTAAAGAAATAGAGAAAAATTAATAAGTTGATATAAATGTAATGATAAAGGAAAATAAGCCAAGCTATAAGTCTAGAGAAGACAATTTAAAGGCATAAATAGGGATTATGATGAGGATATTTATGAATACTTTAGAAGGGTCAATGATATTATCGTAAAAATATTTGGTTTTGGTGAGAATCTTGAATATTCCATCATCATTAAAAAGTTTATGATGAAGTTTCCAAACTATTTTGATTAAAAAAATTCCGCCTTCTAAAAAATTAAGGTTTGTCTGCTGATAAACTATATAGCATTATCATAACATATTTGATGTGGACAATTCCATCTCTCATGAATAAAGAAACTTTTAAATTGAATTTGAAGAAATAAGAAAAGGGAAATATAAGGAAGAAAGGATTTTTGAATTAGGTGATTAGATAGTTATGAGGATGTTGAAGATTTCAGTTAATTTCTTTCTATTAAATAAAAAAGATCTAGATGGGTAATGTGTAGGGGAAAGTGTAAAAAACCAATAAAATTTTACAAATATGGTGAATCTGGGAATTTTATTTAAAATATTCCAATTAAAAATGAAGAATAATTAGAATGATGTGATGAGAGACCTCACAATCATAAATAGTTTTAGTAGAATTAAAACTTTAGCATATAAACATAGGTTTAATAATAATAAGAAATAATGATTCACCGTCAATTTTTTCTCCGTATGATGAAGATGGTTTGTTTTATCATGTAAAGAAAGGTTTAGATTCATATAGAAGTAGTGATGATAGAGAAGAAATGAAAAAAACATGAGTGAGAGATGAAAGAAAAATTATAATTCTACATGGGATACAAACAATATAGCAAGAATGAAACGAAGATAATTGATAAATAAAATAATTTGGTGGCTGCTTAGAAGGAAGATCTAAGAAATAAGGAAATAATCTATATTGAAGGGATCAAATAGTATAAATTGAAGTATGCTGATCTTGAAAATATGGTGAGTGATATTGAAGGAATCCTGGATGAAAAAGAATATGTTTTTTTTCTGAAATTCATGATATATATGTCAATGTTATACATGATTGAATCAAGACCAAAGAAGAATCCACTAAAGATGATGAGGTAAGTAAATAATCATTATAGACTAATTATATGAGGATTAAATATGATGAAGTTAAATCTTCACTTAATCAATTTAAAATTATACTTGTTTTATCTAATAATATAGATATAATAACTAAATAAGTGGTTTTTTGTCCATGGAAACTAGGAATAAATATTCCACATCAAATGAATGAAAGAGTATCGAATGGAGGCAAAAGTGTCTTAATTAATGTGAGAATAATGTAGAAACAAGATAGTAGAACCAAAAATCTTGATATATAAGAACCAATCTTGAAGACAAATGTTTGAAGGTATCTACTGGTTTTGTCGTAAGTATGCACAAAAGTCCTATTATTCCTTGTTCAATATGAATGTACCAGGAATGTGGCAAGAACCAAGATGGATTTTTAGTGAACATATAATGAAAAAATATCAAAGGAAACAAACTATGACCTGATATCCACCACAACTATCTAAACAAAAATAAATTCAGATTCATGAAGAATTATTTAATAGATGAGGTATATAAGGTTTCAAGGATTATGAATGCATGACATGGTTAAAAGTAGAGGTTCCATATGTTATTAAAGTGAAGTTGTTTCAGAATAAATACAGTTTTAATTCATGTGACAATTTTGATAAGAACGATAATATCAAGAAATAGTTCATGTAAGTTTATCTAAATCAATTAAAATTGAATGAATAATTGGATAATTTAAAAAAAATATTGAATCTAAAGGAAATAAAGTGAATGTAGAAGTTGAAATGAATGTTGATGATATGTTATGAAAAATGGTAAATTATAAGATCTTGAAGACAAATATTGTAAAAGGTATTCCACATAAAGAAGAATATTAAGGGAATAAAGAAGATAATGACTTAGAAGTGACTCAAAATATAAATAATAACCAAAATAAATATTCTCATGATTTGATTAGAATAAAATAATGGCCCAATTTGATAAGAATATCTCACCCAGAAATATATTTTATAGAAACCCATATTTCTATATTTATTCCCTAATATTTTCAGTTTTTAACTAACATGTAAATAATTAAAGGAGAAGTTTGAGGATATCACTTCTTGGATGGATGAATAGATTTCACATCATGGATTACACTAACTACCATGATATAGAAGAAGTTGAATAAATCCCTTAAGGGGGAGAAACTTTTTGAAGAATCTTCTTTACTTAATTTTAGTGAATCTAGAAATTCTAGAATGATTTTATAATCGGAGAACATCAGTTTTCTAATAATACTCAAAATTCACTATCTTTATTTTTTTCAAGAACTTTTTTAATGTATGGTATTAGTAGATAAAAATGTTGAGAAAACGGGGAATTTAATGTCTTTTAATTGAACATTAGGATGTTTTTTTATACTGTGTAGGATTACATATTTCTTGATAGACTTGTTTTATACAACCCCCATGTTTTTAATATGTATTTTATGAGCATGATATCACATGTATGGTATTTTATTGACATAATAGAAAATACTAATTATATCTATCTTATTGTTTGCACTAGTTTATCCCACATAGACTCAGAGTTGAATCGATAATGCCTATTTTCCTTGAAAATATGTGATATCATCTATCTCTTAGAAACTACACATGTAATGATATTGAAAGGTAGGAGTGTGAGAGTTTTTGGAAAGTGTAATGAGATGAGATGTCTCTTATATTACAATTTTTATTTAATTGTCAATAAGGTGGAGAAATATTTGAGAAAACATATTGGATTAAATAATTTCAAGATATATTGATAAAAATAGAAATGAGGGGGATGTTTTGTGCAATTTTCTCATTATTTTTCAATGTATCAATCAATATGGGTTTAGTGGGGATTATTCTAACAGGATTTATAGGGATTCATTTAATGGAATTAGATTTCATTATTGGGAAGTTATCCTTATATATGATTATTTTTTAACTACAATTAAAATCCAACGACATGTTCCAATTATTCAAGGAGAGTACACATTGTGTAAACCATTTAAAAAGATTAATACAATATAAATATTTATTTACGTGAAGGAAATTTAAATAATAAGTCCATGAAAAATCCATTGTATTTAATGGGTATTTTAGGATTTATTTTTAGATTTTAAAAGATGAATTCAATGAAATTTGAAGAATATTTTTCAATACATGAAAAGAATCTTTATAATTCTCAGGAATAATACTTGGGAATAATTTTTAAAATTGATAAAATACTTAGTTTTTACTAAAAATGTATTTAGTTGGCCTTTATATAAAAATAGTTCATCCCACAAGTAACTAAGGACCCACTTTAACCACATGTGGGACCCCAAGTTCAGATATATATGAGGTAGAATGACCTATCCATCCAAGGGTGGTTGGGGGGATTGGGAATACATAGTTACCCCTAGAGAACACATATGAGATATGTATGGTGAGTTCATAACATGTACATGACAAGTGGACCACTTTATAGGGGAGGTAGTGTGGTGAGGCAAGGTGATTGGGAGTGGACCCCATACTCACAACTGATCCATTGATGAAATTTATTTTATTATATATATGTTGGAACTAAATACTAGATAGTTTTGTGATAAGTTCGTTTCATGGTACTTTTTGCCCGCATAAAAACATACACATATAATTATGGTCACCCAATCTATTGAATATCTAAATTTGATCACGTTGAGGAGAGTCTTCATATTTATGATACATCTGCCTAGAAATTATCAAAGTGACTATATGTCTTATCATTGGTTTTTTGTATAATTTTTTTTGATTAATTATGAATATATGTTTTTACTCCATGAAAACACTCATATTAACACTTCCTATAAGGATTGACGACACATCTTTCTACTGATGAACTACATGTATGGATGGGTTGTGTGAAACCCCTCTAAGAGACCGAAAGACAACCAAAAATGGCGCATAAGCAATATTTGGATAAACTATGGTCACCTCAACTGAATGTATGAGTTATAAGCTAACACATATATTACAAAATGATTGTATGTTCATTTTAAGCTTCTACAACCTGAATTGATTTTGCAATAAGTAGAAGATGTGTGTGTTGATATATAGAGTATCTATTTTAACTGAATAATAAAATAGTTAGTTCAACATATCAATCCATTCATACAAATTCTATTTCATTCATGTGAATCAATTGAAAATGAGAATACATGGATTTATATATATATTTATACTAAAAATAGTTGTGAGATCAATAAATAAAGAAGAGTTCAATGATTTTATACAATATTATCCATAAGTATTTAGAATATATGAATAGATGTAAATGAATATTTTGGGTAATTATTTGATAAAGGTAGGCATGTGTTATTAGGTGGTCTAAATGGGTAGTTTTAGCACCACATGTGCATCATAATTTCATTGGGTATTTTACAGTTGCTATAGTTCAAGCATATGGTACAATGCATGCATGAATATTAAATGAGTTTTAGTCCTAATATTTCATGGAAGATATGTTAATATTGAGATTTCAATTATTAAATATTAGTTATAGTATCAATGTAATTAAAAGATTAATGAAGTACTCGTATATGTTTGAATCGATACAGAAGGTTTTATTCTTACATGAAACTCAAAATTGATGAAAAGTTGAGTGTGTAAAGAAATAATGAGAATATGGTTCTTTATTAACCATGTGAATAAGAATAAAGGATACCCAAATTCCTTGGTAAATTAATTTAAAAAATTATTTATTTATTTAAAGAATTATTATCTAATAATTAATGAGGTATTATTATGGGTAATTAATCATGAAATAATAAAAATGATAAAAAGGATAAAATAATGAGTTGTGGTATTTGATGAATGAAATCTGTGTATAGAAGGATATGAAGGCCCAACCCAATCGAGTAATTCAATGGAAATTTATATGACAAATTATTATAAAAAATTTAACATTAAATTATGTTAAGAATAAACGAAAAGATAATTTGGGATTTAATTACCAAATTGAATAGAATAAAAATACCTACTGATAGTGA
This sequence comes from Viscum album, assembly GCA_963277665.1. Classification (NCBI taxonomy): domain Eukaryota; kingdom Viridiplantae; phylum Streptophyta; class Magnoliopsida; order Santalales; family Viscaceae; genus Viscum; species Viscum album. The sequence goes on along the minus strand of OY728155.1, from coordinate 116,643,486 downwards.
TCATTGTATTTCTATGAATTATGGAAAAATATACTATGATAATAATGAGTATCATATTCATTATAATATTTTTTTAATATAAATTATATATTCATGTGAGGATGATAAAGGTGTGTTATAATTAGATAATTATTATGCATATTTCAAGATAATTTGTGAGTTGATACAACATATATATCAAGGAGAAATAATATGAGGAGAATATAGATTTTACCAGACCTGGAAAACAATATCAAGACCTGTAGTATTGAATTTAATGAGGAAGAACACATGATGGCTAGATTATCCATCTACTTAGGGTGGTTGATTGTCTTACCAAGTGGTGCATAAGTTACAAAATATAGGAAGAAAATATTTCTATACTGGATCCTCAGTTATTAGAGTTTTATATTTCATTGTGGACTCTAGAAGTTGAGGAATATAGTGGGACTCTATGGTGATCAGAATGAGATTTTCTATGGTTATAATTACTTATTTTATAGTGAAGAATCTATTGGGGGGGGGGGGTATAAATAATGTAGTAAAGTTTTGACTTATACACTAAACCTTAGAAATAAAGTGCATTTCTTTATCTTTTACTAAAACTATACACAATGATGGATTGAGAGATAATATTGAGTGTATTGAGAACCTTAACATGTTAGATATGTATAATTAAAAAATAGAGAATTAATAAAATGAACTAAATGACTAACCCCGATACCAAGTGGTTTATTTAACCTGAGTCACTTCAAGTTGTATAAAATGAGGTTCCCTCTAATGATCCAAAGAGAATTAAAAAACATGGATAATATTATCTTAGTAAATAATCAAGGTGTTCCCATATTCAATGGGTAAAATTATTATAGTTATAGGAATTGGATTCCACCCTACCTCCTATCACTTATCATCAAAGTAAGAGATGCTAAAATATTTGAGTTTGAACCCATTACTAATGAAATGACCTTGACTCAAGAAGACAAGATAAATATGGAGTTAGATGGAAAATATAAATAGTCAATCATAATGTATCTCTCATAGACAGTATACACAAATTTCATGGGTCTCTAGACTATTTTTAAAATATGGGGAAATTATTAACAAGTTATAAAGGTAATTTTAATGCCAAATAATCTACAATAGAAGTATGGAGGATCCACTATGATGATATAAAGATGGATAATGAAGAGATTATCGATGAACGATTTACAGGGGTCAATGATATTGTACGAAAAATCTAGGGGTTTTGTTAGAATACTGAAGATTCCATCACTATGAAAAAGTAGATGAATTTTTTTTAGATCATTAGGATTTAAAAATTTCTTCCATATAAGAAAGAGAGGATTTGATTCTTGATGAACTATACAATATTATCATAGCTTTTGAGAGGGGGAAAATTGCATATTTTAATAAGAAAGAAAAATCTGAAATGGCTTTTAATGAAATATGAAATGGTTAAGATAAAGAATAAGATATTTTTGAATAAGGTGATTCAGAAAGTGATGAGTATCATAAAGACTTCAATCAAATTGTTCATATTATATAAAAAGGCATAAAAAGGGGAAATTTGATGGGCTGGAGTAAAAGGCCACTGTTGTATTAAAATTGTTGATAATCTATTCATTTTTCTAAAAATTGTTCAAGGAAAAATGAATAAGAATAATAATCAGATGATAAGAGACCTCATAAAAAATATAATAAGAATAAGTAGCACATTAGCATGAAAATATAATTTTAATGAGAAACCTAAAGAAATATTCATCATCAAGTGGTTATTTGTATGATGAAGTTGGTTTTTTCATATTTAATGAAAATATTTTATTCTTTATGAAGTAGTTAAAATGTATAAGAAAGGGAAGATCGTGAGTGGGACATAAAAGACAAATTATAATTCTGTATGCTATTGATAAAATAGATTAAGAAACAAAAGTAATAACATGATAAAGAAAAAAAGTTGTGGCTACTAAGATGGAAGAGCTAATAAGGAATGAATAATCCTATATTGATGAGATTATAAAACATAAAATAAATTTTTCTTGAGTTTGAAAATATGGTTAGTGATATTGAAGGAAATATGACTTAAAAAGGAGAATATTTGTTTTAAACACAAGACATATTTTTCACAGTTCAACATGAGTTGAACAATGACAAAGAAGATTTAACTTAGTCTAATAAGGTACACAGAATATTCTTAGTCAAATGAGAAGAGGAGTTCACAAGAGCACAGTAAATTTATTTTTCACTATTTTTAAATCAGACTTTATGTATTTCATAGTGTAGATATAAATAAACAATATGATGATTTTTCGGCCAATAAAACTTGGAAGAAATACTAGACATCAAAATAAGGGAATAATATTACTAGGAGTCTATAACCCCTGATTAAAATAATGCCCATATTGCAACATGACAATGGAAAAATAAATCTGGATAGATCTGGATAAAATTTTGAAGAATAATTCTTCAAGGATTCTAATAGTGTTGTGGTAATGATTGGAACAAAATGGTTATTTTTGGTATAACATGTCTTTACCAGAAAAAATTCATGAATCAAGGGTGAGTTTTAACGAGAATATGTGGAAACAATATCAAAGGAAACAAACTATGAAATTTTATATACCTTAACTATCTACAAAAAACAAATTTTAGATTCGAGAAGAAGTATGTGGAAGTTTTAGTTTGAAAGGTCACATGGATAGAGTATTCCTAGAAATTTTAGAAGGAGAGGTTCCTTATACTGTGAAAGGGAGGTGGTTTCAAAATAAAATTATTGTTAATTCATGTAATGTAGCGAATACTAAATAGGTTAAGAAATAGTTCCCAGTTGTTCGAATAAATCAACCCAAATTAGATTAACAACTAGAAGAAGATGAATAACATTATGATGCTAAAGAAAAGGACGTGGATTCATAAGTGGATGTGAATTTTGATTAGAATTTTTCCACTACTAGAAAATTGAAGACTTGGTAGACTAGGATTGTAAACGGAATTCCATATAAATAAAATGTTCAATATAAAAGAAATATAATCAATAAACTGAGACTAAAAATAGACAAAATATTCCGATGACTTATTCACATGATTAAATTAGAAGAAAAGAAATATCTAGGTTTAGAAGAATCTCATAACATGAATTCTATTTCAAAAAATTCAAATGTTCCTCATTATTAAATATTATTTTAGGTTTTGAGTTTAAATATGTGGAATTTAATTATATGTTTGAGGCCATCACCTCAGTATAACATGTTGATATTTTCCCTTATGGATTGTACTAACTACCCCAATACAATAGAAGAGGATTGTATCTCGTGGGGGGGGGGACTTTGAGAAGAATCCTTCATTATTGAATTCTAGAGAATATCAAAAGTTTGGACATATTTTAGGAATATATAATTTAGGTATCCCAATCACAATGAATTTTAACTCTCTCTATTATTTCAAACATATTTTTAAGGATAGTGTTAATTAATGAATATGTAGATAAAAATTGGAAATTAAATACCATGAACTTCAACATTATAATGTGTTTGGGGAAGTGGGAAAGATTATATGTTTATTGTGAAATTTATTTTGTGAATCCCCCAAGTGAGTAATAAGTATGTTATGAGCATGATATCACATGTATCGTTGTTTATGTAAAACATATAAAACCTTAATTATTTCTCTGTTATTTCCTACACTGTGTTATACCATGCAGACTTAGTGTAAAATAATTAAAGGATCTTTTATAAGAAAATATTTTACATCATCCCTCTCTTAAAATCATATAAGTGATGATGTTGAAAGGGAGGAGCGCGAGAGTTTTTGAAAAAAAGAATGAGATTGATGTCTCATTAATTAGTCTTCTAATTTCATTGTCTATAAGGGGGATAAATATTTGAGCACACATAGTGACTATAATAATTTGAAGTGATACATATAAGAAAATAAAAATGGGAGATTATTGGTCCCAAGTGTTTAATTTTTTTCAATGAGTAAATCAATATGTGTTTGGTGGTGAGGATTCTTATATTATTTTTATAAATTCAATTAATTTCATTTGATTTCATGATTAAACAATTATCCTTATTTAAATGATGATTTTTTATCTATTATTAAATTCAAATGACAAGTGCCAATTTGACTAGATGAGTTCTTATTATCTAATTAATTTAAATATAAGAAGACCATGCAAATATTTATTTTTATAAAGATAATTTTAAGAACAAGTCCATGAAATATTTCTATTATTGTATGAAGAATTCTTGGATTCAATTGAATATTTTAGAAGAATAATTCGGAGAATTTGGATGAATATTGTGAAGTCCATAAAAAATATTTATATTTTTCATGAAAAATATTTTTGAAGACATTTTGGAATGCTTAAATACATCGTTTAACTATATATTTATTTTGTTTTCATTTATCGATAAATAGATTTACCCATAAATAACTAAGGACCTACCTTACTACATGTGGGACCCAAGTGTCAACCACATGTGAGGAAGATCAACATAGCCCTCCATGGATGACAGGTGAGAGTGGGAATGCATAATTCCCTTATGGAGTGAACACATGCGGAAGGTATACCATGTACACACCATGAACAAGAAAAGTGGGATGTTCCATCCAGGTGGTAGAGTGGTGAGGCAATGTTGTTGGGAGAGGACCCCATACTCACAACTAAACTTCTGATGAAATGTACTTTCTTATATAGTAGCAGAAGAATAAATGCTAGATTAATGTGTGGCATGTGATTTTTAGGGTACTAATAACCCAAATTAAAACATAAACATAGAAGAGTGCACATAAAAATTCATTAATCTATAATGCATGATAATTCCAAGGATCATCTTTATCCTTGTGATCTATCTGTACATAAATGGTCAAAGTGAACATATGTGCTATCACATATCGACCAAATAATGGTTTTCGATTTACCATTTCCAGAAGTATAATCCTACATGGAAAAACCATTGTCAACCATACCCTGAAATATTTCCCTAACATCTTTCCACAAAAAGACCATGTGTTAGTGTTTCTTATATAGAAACACTCAAAGATACCTCACAACAACCACAGATCCACCACAATGTTTATTTGGTCCAATCATTAATAGTTTTATTGTCAGTATAAGTTATGACCGATCCCATGTAGAAAATAGGGGATGTATGTTCATATTACACTTCTGATCTATGAATCGACTGCCCAAAAAGATGAATCTATGTTTGGTGAAATATAGAGCATATTTTTTTCCATGAAATATGCAATTGTGAGTTAGAATTATGGATCCATTAATACAGATGCTCTTTTATGTATGTAAACCTAGTTGAGATGAGAATATGTTTCCTTCAGTAGATGATTCCATTGAGACGAGTTGCATGATATTTAAATAATTATGATTTCAATGATTCCATATAATGTAATCCCCAATTTTTTATATCACATGAGGAGGAATACCCAAATCATTCAGGTATTTATTTGATAAAGGAATTCAATTTATTATTAAATGAACTAAATAGGTATTTGTGGAATCCTAGGTTCATCTAGAGTACTTTTTTATTTTCATAGTGGCTCTATTTCATTCATATGGATGTGTTCATTCATGAGTATTAGATAAGATTGAGTCATGGTATTGCATCTATGAATAGTTAAGACCAATTTATTTTGGTATTGAATATGATATGTCCCATCAAGGTAATTTAATGAATAATTAGAAGTTGTGAATGTTCGAATTCATGTTATAGGTTATATGCATGTATAGAATTCATAATTGATGTAAGATTAAGTGTAAGAAGAAATAATGAGAAAGATGTTATTCTTTAACTGCATGAAAGGGAAAAAAGGACACCAAAATCATTGGTTATTTAATTTAAATTATTATGGAAATATTGAGAGAGTGGTTATCGTGGAATTAATGAGGTACTATTATTGGTTATGAATGATGAAATATTACCCTTGATAATAAGTAGAAAATAACCAGCCATAATATTTGATGAATGAAATCCAAGGGAAGAAGAAGAAGAGGACCCAAACTAGTACTGCATTTGAATGAGAATATAAATGAGAAATTATTCTGGGAAACTTAATAAGAAATTGTCATTAGAATTAATGGGGATATAATTTCAGATTTAATTTATAAATTGAAAATAATTAAAATACCTACTAACAGTGATCGTATCATTTCCATGAATTTTGGAAACATTTAAAATGATAATAATGTGGATCATATTCATGATATTATTATGGTGAATATAAATTATATATACATATGATGAATATAAATGTTTTGAGGAATAGAAAATTCATATGTATATTTCAAGATAAATGTTAGCTGATAAAACATATGTATCACAGAGAATTTTTTTAGAAGAATCCATATTGTAACAAGTCAAGAGAAGAGTCTCAATACTAGTAGTGTTGAAGCTCTTGGTAACGTACAAAAAACAGACCTGATTATCAATATTATTGTTGATAAAGATTATATTTCGAATTGGGTCAAAATCAACCAAGAATATGAATAAGATCTTTCTGTACCAGATCCTCATTTTTGAAGAGTGTTATATCTTCTAGTGGACTCTGTAATTGGAGGAACAATGTAACACCCCAGGTAAATAAAGAATATGACATTTTTATATTTATCAATATTTGTTATTAAAATTTTAATATTAATTTAAAGGGAACTCTATTCTCGATGACGTACCCAATACGCAACAATGAGTTTCTTGGAAATCTTACGTTGCACTCTAATAATAAAATAATATTATTTTAAATGGTAGTTAACGCATAGCCGTTATAATAGAAGGAATAAATATTACTAACTATAAAATGATTATATATGTTTGTCAAATATTTTTACTTTTATCGAATAAATGTTAGAGGCTTAAAATGCGAATGAATCAAATTTTAAGCGTAAATAATCTAATATTCTTTAAAAGGTTGATTAACCTCCTTTTGATGGAGAAGTCTTTTTAAATTCAGTTTTTGAAAATTTTATATGTTATATTGAACAAAATAAAATCCTTTTTTAGAATCTAGATATCAAAATTTACTTTGTGTATGTTTTTGTAATTTGCTTGATAAAGTCCATTTTTAATGAATAATTGAAAAAGGTTGTATTTTAATTAAAAACATATTTTTAATCTAATTTATTTATAATATTATATCATATTTTGAAATGGTTTTAAAGTGAAATTATAATATATTTTTACCATTTAATCCAATGGTGGTAATTGTAATTAATTTCACTTTGAAATTGGACTTAAACTAGTGTCAATCTTTTAATAGATATTGTTTCTTAAAAACACGCTATTTGTTTTGAGAGCGGGAATGAATTATTAAATTAATTAATGAAACCTATATGTTCTGAATTTTTTAAAATATAAATCATTTTTGAATTTGATTATCAAATATAGCATAGGGTGAATTTTTGGTATTTTTCAGAAAAACTTCAATTTTGATGAATAGTGAAACCACTTGTTGTAGTTAATAAAATAATTTTTCAATTAAATGAAACGTTACCACTTCTATGATTTAAATTTCAGAAATCCTACATATATGGTTGTCATTAGGATGTAAAATTTGGTTCAATGGAATTAAAATAATTTTTTGGTGAATAGTAACTTTTATGTTTTATTAATCGCGATTAAAGGTAATTAGTGTAATTTAAGGTAAAGAAAATGTTATAATAATATGAAATGACCTTGAAACATTTCCTACCCTTATTTTATGAGTCATGGAAGACCAAGAAAATCCATGGGTCGACTTGGGGATCACATGGCGCCACTTTGGTAGGAAAATGACGTTAATAACTTTTTATTTAATGTTAAAAAAAATGTCACAAACATGTATTGTTTTACTAAAAAACATTTTACATGGGGTTATAAAATTAATATTTTTGACTATAAATATTCCTTATAAATCTAAAACTATTTCCTACATCATGATATTTTTTTTATAATTTTTAGAAATAAAATAAATATATTTATTTATGACATCATGATGATGTAGTGATTATCTCATTAATGAACGATTTATTTAATATGAGAAGATAAGGTAACATATAAGACATAAACTTGTAAAAAACCTATTTGATGGGTGGATTTCGAAGACTTATTACATTACAATCTAAATATATAATTTTGGTACCTTTAATATCCCAAAAGCATTTTATAATAAAGTAACTTTTCAGGACATTCCAAGAGTGCCCCTCCTCCCACTTATAAAAGGCCCCCACCTCTACCTCCTTACCCACACCTCTCAAGCCTTTGTCTTGGCCAAACTCTGATAACTGTATCTCTCCACATCACTCTATTCGTCCTAGAAGCCTTACCTTAGGCAAACAGCTCTTCAAGAAACCCTTTTGGTTCAAATCAAAGAGAGTTACCCAATTTAAAGGTAATGTCCTCTCTTATGTTCTTTTGTTTTATTTTGCTTCCCCAACCCCCTAAAATATTTTTATTTCTTTATTTTGTAACAAAACCAGTATATTAAATATACAATGATGTTGTTATGAGAAGTACTCGAGCTACACTTACACACACCTCCATCTAATGGTTAAAGAACATACTGTTTCCGTTGATGGCGAATTACTGCCTCATGAAACGATGATTGTTGTATCTTCTCCTACCACCTATCATGGTGGCCATTATGATGGAACTATATTTTTTTATGATATATATTATATTTATTTCTTCTCTATCCTTCTGTATTTTAAATTTAAAACATACCTTTATGCTTTTCATGTTGTGCAAATGCGATAAATTCATTTGAGAAAGTGTGGACTACCGCCCCCTCATGTGATGTGACTCATTCATGCAATACATGGAATTTATAAAGAATGAAATTAATGAACATACGTGACCTATATAACATATATATTATACTTTAATTATAATATATTTATATCTCATTTATTTTTAATTCCATTAAATACAAAATAGAAATAAAAGTAGCGTTCATGCGTACGTACGGCTTACCGTCTCCATGAACGGTGCATTTCATTTCTTACCTTTATATATTATGTAATATTATAAATGCAAGTATATAATGGATATATATGATATATATGATATCTAAATCGTGAATATAATTATGGATATAATGGATATTTTACTACATGAACAACTAGTAATTATAACATATTTATTTTTGACTCAAGTACCAATGATCGAAAACATGAGCGTTATTCACTTAAATAATTACATAATGTTCATAACCTGGTAATAATTGATTTAATAGGTATAATGAAATTGAAAAATGTTCTTAAGAATGTATAAATTAACTATAGTTTATTATTTAGTAATATATAGAAACGAACAAGACAAGTCGGACTTGAGGTAAGGGATCCTACCTCTCTCTTTCTTTTCATGTATTTTGCTTTATGTAATTTATTTTACGCTCCATGTTATTATTTTGGGGATGTTCTTTTATATTATTCATTCTGTACTTTTTATGTTTATGTTATGAGGGACCTTATTTGATCTCATAAATACATTTTTGGAAGTTTTAAGAGGCTCCGTTAAGCTACCGAGTTTTCGTAAGGGATTTTTCGTATCACCTTTTTTTCCTGTGAGATTTATGCTACATTTACCACCATTTCCTTTTAGTGGTGTACGTACTACCTATTATTCTACTCTTTATTTTATATTTTTTCATTTACGTGTATTTACATCAATGTTTTATAGTCCTTCTTTCATGGGGTGTATGTTTCGAAATTTACTCAAGTCGGTAAGGGAACCTTTCACACTCCTATTTTTAAAAGACTTCTTTTTGTCTTTTAAATTACATCTTCTTATGTTGGGATATGTTCTTATACATCCTTATTACGTTAAATTGTATTTCCAACTTATGATATACCCTTTATCTCTCTCATTAACTCTTTTTCTAAAATTTCATGTGACACCGTTAGGCTATCGAATTTTTGCAAGGGAACTTCTTAACCCAATTCCAATTCTTTCTGTTGAACCTATATTTATTGATTATGTCATGCTATAAATATGTGTGGATGAAATATGATTGTGTTACATGGAGTATCCACTTATATTTGGTGTATTCATATTTTTCACACATAATTATGTCATTTCTTTATCCTTGCTCTAATGGCATGATCCTTGATTTGGATTGCTTCTCAATTTCTTCTCATTGAGACATTTCTTAATGATATGCACTTTTATTCTATTATAAAGTGTATATAAAGCCCCCTTTGACATTCCATATCCATATTATGTTTGTACCAATGTCATTTAAATGTTTTGAAAATGGTCTATTTTCTTGTGGATTATAATTTAAATGTTCAAAATGGAAAATGACTCTTTTATTAAAACATTGTTTTAAATGGTTTCAAGGATTTATTATTTTAAACATTTATCATCCATGTCCATGTTTTAAAAATGGTTTTATAAATTTATTTATATGGACATGAATGTTTTAAAACCCTTTTAATAGTTTCGAAGTGGTATGGGACACTTTGATTCTAAAAAAAATGTCTTCTTTTAATATTTTCAAAGTATAAAAGGATAATTCTCTTATAGAGTTATAATGAATTTATTAGATGTTTTTATTTATGATAATATCATGATGTGATCTCTTGTGATTAGAATGTGTAAATTTTATGTTTGTTTTTTTGCATGTTTTATGTGTTATGATTATGTTGTGGTTCTTGGGCAATGTTTATGAAATCGGGTGGTTCCGTGATAAACGTAGGGTGGGTGAGCTCGAGATAGCTCTCCAATGCATTGGGTAACGCGAAGGAGTTAAATGCTAAGGTTTCTCCGAAGCTATTTAGGGAATATACTGTGATGGGTATTCCAAACGTAACTATGAGGGTTACTCCCTACGTAAGAATGTTATGAATGCCTCAAGTTACCTTTATGTCTTATGATTTCTATGAGTTATTATTAAATCTTATGATTTAATGAGGTATGTTAATGTGATTATGTTTTAGGAGTAAATTTTGATTTCATTGATTCGTATGTATACATGGACTAATGTTTTCTTTCCGTATTGTTATAACCATTACTAAGCTTTTTATGCTCATCCCATGTTTTCGAAATGTTTTCCACATGAATTAAAGTGGAATACAGTCAAGGATGGGATCAAGGAAATGTCATGATTTCTAAAACATGGAACTAGACATGACACTTTTGTTCAGGAGTTTATTTTTTCTGTGAAAAAAATGGAAACTGAGTAGATGTTTCTACCTTGTAATCTTTGAGATGTAATAGTTATGTCCTAATTCTCTAAAACAACAAACCTGAAAAGATCCTAAATTTGAATTATTCATTTAATTCAAGAATATTTAATGTACTAAGGTCGTGTCCTTATAAACAAAGTGGGACTCTATGTTAATTACATTGGGAATATCTATGGTTGTAATCACCTGTTTGATAATGAAGAATATTTGTTGAGGGGTATAACAACTATATAAAGGAGTATGATTTTATGCAAAACCTTTTAAATAATATTTAATACTATCTCTTTATTATATTTAAACATTAAGTGAGATTGAGTGAGACTATTGATTGGATCAAGAACCTGAACAAGTTTGAGGGGTTGAATGGAAAAGTAAGAGACTATGTAAAAGGAAACTATTGATTCACCCCACTATCAATAGTTAATATAGCCTAGGACAGTTTAGTAATAAATAAAAATATGGTTCTAAAATATATAATTAGAAAAATAATATAGAATATAAATGGATAAAAAGTGTGTTTGAGAAGTACATGTGTCAAAGTAAGGGGTTTTCTTTTATCCACTCTTCTGGTTTGGGATTCTCTATGTATTATATTTATTTGGGGAATTTTTATATTATGTCTATATAAAATATTATTTTTTCAAATTTTATATTAATTTTCGGTACTTAAAAATTCAATTTAATGCTTTCCTATAATTGATTTATATTGCACCTATTATGATATATTTAATGTAATTGACTAAATCACCTTTAATTATATAACACTCTTTCATCTCTAACTACTACATTTTATGATTAGGTATATTATACCCTTTTATCATCATATTTTTTAATTTAGATGTATAATTCCTTCTCATAATCCCCTTTAAGATTGATTATTTAATTATAAAATATAACACGTTAAATAGAACAATTCCACTCTCTAGTTTATATATTAGTTTTCATTATCAATTATATTCCTTACTAAAAAATGAATATTTTTATTTATAATTAAGTTAATTGTTTATTTTATTCTATACCTAAAATATTTCAACATAATTTCATCTCAAATAATTGTTTTTTATTTTTTATTTATGTGGGATATTTTTTTTAAATACTAAAAAGTATTTCTATCAATAGTCACACCATTTCTTATCTTTCATTCCATGTTTCATATACTTTTCCCTTATTTCATCTCATAGTTCCATTATCTGTATATTTTTATAAAATTAATTAATTAAAATTATTTTTCTTACATTTTAAAAATGAATTCAATGGTTACATAAGTTTTTATTTTATGATAACTTTACAAAAATAATTGGAATACCATTTTCATTATTTCTCTTAAATTTTCTCTTTTTTCTTATAGATGATTCTTTTTTGTGAATTTATTTAAATTATATATTGATTTTTTTAAAACATCTTATTCTAATTTATTTATTTCTTGGCCTTTTTTAAATGTAATATATAATACATTACATTCCTATATAGTGATTTTTCAACATGACACAAAATAAATGTTTTCTTTCCAAAGTCTTATACACATTTTTATTTTCCTCTAAATTTTCTTTTGAAAATATAAATATTATTTTCATTAAATTCCATCTAATTATGTATTTTCCTAAACATGTGTTGTGCTTAAAAATACCTATATTCAATATAAAAATTTCTATGAATCCCTAATAAGGAATTATTGAAATATCTATAAGAATATAGATACATGACTTCCTTTTTATTAACTTACTAAAACAAATAAATAAAGAAGACCTTTTTACCAATACCATTATATTGTAAATACACAATACATCCTTTTTCTAGATAAATGGTGTTCTTATAGATAACCATATAATTTGATTAACCATGTCAATTTTTTGATGTGATCATATATCTCTTTATTCTATATAATAAAACATTATAACATTAATCAGTGATATATTAATATTCATAATATCATCCCCTGTATTTCTATTTATGATATATTTTATACTTCATGAAAATTTTATGTTAACGAATATATTTTAATTGGTTAAACGGGATATGCTTTTAATAGATGTATGAGTTTTTATATGACACATATATGTATTGACTTATCATTAGGTGATGGGTGGAACTAGAATTATTTAGGCCTATAATTATTTGAGTAAAATTTATTTCTCGAGAGATTAAATGTAAGATATTTAAGAGGTTATCATATTATATTATATTATGGGATATGGAAGGATATCCAAGTCTAACTGTTTATGTATAAAAATGTTAGAATTTCTTTATTCACTACATTTTTGTATCTTGGAAGAGATCGTTGACATATGTTTTGATTTTATATACTTATAAATATGCAACATTCAAATATGACATCACTAAATTTTATGATTATAGATTCTATATTATTATTCCATGGTTTATAATATGATTTCATACTTATCCTTTTCCTGATCAATGTTTCAAAGTAATAATCTATGACTATTTTATCATTACAAAAGATCACTTCCATGATTTCAAGATTATATTCTATTAATAAAGTTATTACTCTCATGTTAAATTGTTTCACATGTTTTTTATACAAATATAAATCATTTATGACTCATTAACATTTCGTTTACTCTTAATAAGTTCTAGAGGTCATCATTTTATTATGTTTCTCCATTTCCCTAAGATTTCCTATGTAGTGACATTAATAAATAGAATACATAGGTGTATAATTGTTATTGAAGAAATGTACATTGTGTTGTAAAATTAGGTGAATATGTATCTAATCATCAAAACCACTATTCCTTTAGGTTTTATGTGTGTGTATTAATATTGATATAATAGGTATATAGGTGAAAATTTATGTATATGGATTTGGGTCATCTTAATTGGTATCAAATTAATTTTGAAAGTATGTATTTATATCATTAAAAATAGAATTTTCGGATAATAATAAATTCACATTAATTTAATAATATTATAGAATAATAGAAAAAAATTTAATATGTGATGTGGTTTTCTAAAGCTATTCCCAATTATAATTTAATGAATAGATCACATGACACTATCAAGAAAATATTTTTCGTATTCGTTTTCATCTTTTGATAAGTATAAAACCTATAGGATTCGTAAACTCATTTAATTATTTAATTAAAAAAATATTAAATACTACAAAATTATATAAAAATTTAGTATAGTTCAAAAGCATAAATATTAAAAATACAACAGAAAACTTGAAAAACACTAAAAGAATAGTATCGTAAGGGATAAGGAAAGACAAGTTGATACTATCATGTGTTGGATTTTAAACATAGAATCACTTAAACAGTGATGTTATAGAACTATCCAATTAAAAATGTATAAATAATTTTGTTATCAATATATTACATACTCGAAACAATAAAATTTGATAATTTTAATCTGATATATAAATTATATTAATAATAAAAGGTGTTTTTGTAATACCCCAAACGTTTTCAATACATGACATTGTATCTTTTGGGTGTTGGAGGTATTATATGAAGGATATAAAGAAGAGGATGTTGTTATATATTAAATTTCAAGTGTAAGGGAATTTGTTTAGTTGGTATATAATAGTTTCACAATAAAGAGTTGGTTTTGGGGAAGGATTTTCTATAGTTTGGTGTGTCGCACCACAATTCATGGTGGAAAGACATTGTTTTTGTGTTACGAAACAGGGAATGAGCCATGAGTTTTATTTATCATTTTTTATCTAGGGATAAATTTGTTTACAATATAACGATATTTGGATGTGGCTTAGAGGTTTCCAATTTATTATTTCATGGGAGAGTCATTAAGTTATTCTGATTTGAGGGCTTCTAATTTTATACTTCAAAAGAACAGTTGCACTATGAAGAGTTGAGTTATGGAATGATGTTATTAGGTTGTTTTGAGTCCATTATAAATTGTTTGGTTATCATATGAGGCCTTTGAGATTTAATATTATATGATAATTTATATTTAATCATTCATGAATCAATTACAACAGAGTTATGGTCACTTTGACATGATATCTTGAATGGTCTATTCTTTATTTCTACATATTCTAAAATTTTTTCATTATATTTTATTTTATTTGAACTTTTTTTGATTGGGGTTTATGGAAATTTAGGTGAGGATTTTGAGGTTTGAAATTGGTTTTCAGAGAATATACTATTGTAATATTGTCTCTTTGGTTGTTCCATGTAATTTATTAAATGCGTGGTGTTTAGGTTATTTTTATTATGAGATTCAGGAAATTAAAAGGGACTTATCGAAAATTTTAAAACATTAATATAACCATATTTAAACTCTAAGAAATATATTTTCATATTAGGAGATCATTATTCTTTCATTAGTTAGGTTTTCTGATCGAATTTCTATGAAATACTTTATATGATCTGAGGAGAATTTCAATTCAATTTTCTTATATTCTCTTCTTGTCCCTTATTATGGGGGAGTAATTGATAGTTATCATGATTCATTTTTTTCATTAATATTCTATAGGTTTTATGTGAAATGTTTTAACATAGGTCACATAGTTGATCATTTAATGTTGGGTTGTAAGATCCTGAAATTCATAAAGATATGTCCTTGTTAATATTTTGTTTTCAGTCCATTTTTGTGATAATGAAATGTTTCCCTTGAGTATGAGGGGTCTTGGGGATGCTTTAGGGGTTCAGGTTATGAAGCTAATGGAAATAGAGCCAACATGTTCAAGGCGCATGGTTGCACACTGTTAAGTAAATCGTGCGACCTTCCAAGGAAAACCGTGAAACCTTAAAAAGAAGAATTCCACATGGTTGGAACATAGATTCCAAACCATGGTTTACTCCCTTGGTAAACTTGTTACCCAAAATCACCTAGATAGTTTCTTTCACATAGTTTGTGCATGGTTTGGAAAACCATACAGGTAAACCATTTTCCCCTTTAAAAATTAAAAAATTTATATTTCTTCCATCTCGAGATATTTAATATCCCTCCATATTTTCTCCTCCTTTCTCATACCACAATCTCTAGTAATGAAAAAAAATCCTCAAGGTCTCCCAAGGGTTGATCTACCTTATTTCATGGTTTTTATAGCGAATTTGTTTGTAGTTCAAAGCTCTGGAAATGTTTAGTTCTCTCAACTCTTCTCTTTTTAAGATTGGGGCATGTATATTAAGAAATATTCTTTAAAATCCCTAAAACCTTCTTTTTTCTGGTGGAATCCAGGTTTAGGATTCAAGGGCTTCTTCAATACACATCTAAGGCTATGGGTGGGAGTGATTTTAATGTCATATTCAAGGTTAGTGGTCTACGAGTTATATCCAATAGTTTTAAATTTGGATTTGTGAATGAATATTTTGTTCTAGGTGCCACCTTGTGGTGAAGTAATTCCTTTTGAGAGATTTGGTAAAAATAGGCATCTAAATAATAAAATTATCCCATCATAATATTCTTGGGATGCATTGAGGATGATTTGACTGTTTTAGGGCCACCCATAGGGTGTAACTATTTTCCCTTACGACAAAATTGGTATAGTTAAGCGTAGAGTTGTAATGTGATAATGTAGATCCCTTTTTGAACATGTTAATATATTAGTTGAGTAGAAAATGGAATATTCAAAGTTTTACATTGTTTTTATATGGGTTAAGGGGTTGTTTGGAATATAATGCCCCTGGGTTAATTGGGTTAAAGTATGGATCTGTTAAGTGTATTATGAAATTATTCAAAGTCCCTAAGAAGGGTAGTACATATAAAATGGTGAATATGGTAAACTAGTAATGCCTTGTGAATTGAGAGTAATTTTATGTAGGTTTTCATAAGGGAATTAATTAATTTTTTAAATGGTTGATAATGAGAAAATTATTGAACATACATAATGGGTTGGGGCATGTGAATGAGAATTGGCTAAATGGGTGTATAATAATATTTGGAAAATTCTTTAATGGGTTATGGCATGATATTAATTCCCATGTTGTTGTTATGGATTGTGATTGATACATGTGTTGATTGTGAATGGATTGTGAAATGGTATGTGGTTAATGGATATATATAAAGCATGTGAACATGGATTGGGAGTGTGAGGTATTGACTGAGGTTCTACGCCCATGGGTTGAGTTAGACTAAGGATATAAAATTATCCCCATAATGAATGGGTTTGGTAAGGGGTAGATATCTATTCCCTTAATGGTTGTATTCCATCCAGACTGTGGCTTTGAGGTGATGATTGTGTATTTGTGGTGATGTGTTTAACCATAGTGATATAGGAACTTGTTTTATCCCTATATGTTTACATTTTATTGCCTTAAAACATCTTTGGATGATGTAAATACCTAACCCATGGAACACATGTTGTTACTAGATTATGTAACGAAAATTATGTACATGATGAAAATGGAAACAATGATAGAAATTGGTATAGTAAAGATTGTTAACCATTAGAAACCATGTTTCCTTTTTTGCTTACATGTCATTTATTTAATATTTTCATGCACTATCTATTTAGAATGGATATTTTTCAGACACAGTTGGTGGTATAATAATGAGTTTTACTCTCACCCGACTCAGGCACTATGGGTACCCAAGTATATTTCACGGTTATAGGCCATGATAATGGAAAATTCCCTATGCCAGGGTGCAGATTAGAGTATGGAACATGCATGGTTGAGGATTTGGACTTGGAGAAAGGAACCATTTTTGTATTTATCTATTGTATTTATTTTGGGTTTATTTTTCATATATATTGGGCACTCATAGCATGGAAAACCTAATATATTATTTATTATGGATTGTACCCAGTTTGGGAGATGTTTAATAATGCTTGTTCTTGGGATATTACAAATTTCATCCACTTTTTAAATTTTTATCCATTGTGGATTTCTCTGGTGAAGAGGGTATATTCTCCCCATGTAACATATGATACCATCTACACTAGTCGGCAACCTATGGAATATGATGAGGCCCGGTTGAGGTCATGTGATGACCCGACTTGAAGCACCATTTAGTGGATTTTAGGTCAGGGATGTTACATAGTGGTAACAGAGAGGTTAATGTTTTGTGGCCTTACTATTTGGGATGGTATGAGGGAGATTAGTATGGGTCATGCCTTAGCAATGATCTTATTCGTTGGAGTATCTAACCAATGTATGAGGGAAAACCCAAGTCACCTAGGGTGGGAATTGTTGTTTTTTATGTGCGTTGTTTCATTTGATTATATTTTACCAGGGGGTGATGCACTTGTTTCGTGATGTGATAATTTAATGATATTTTTATCATGGATAAAATAAAATGAATAATCAAATCCTTGATTCATTTTAGGGACATATGGATATAGGTGACATGCATCATGTTAGGCACACAGAAGATGGGTGTGTGGGGTAATAAAAGTATAATTCATTAGATCATCTTGAAAAATTAAAGAAAATAGTGATTAATAGAATGAAGAAAATGGGTTGTTTATGTCTAGTAGAGAGGATCCTTTTTTATGAATAATGGATGATTTATGTTATCTATTCTGAAACTCAAGTTTGGAACTGTAGAGAAATGCCACTATAAAGATGTGCTCTAGTTGGACGACAAGAGGATGTTGCTAAGAATGATCCTCTTGTAGTAGAGCAAGAAAATGTGGATATCTAGGTTAATAGGGAAGAGTAGTTCCCTGAAAACATTGCCGCTTCATGAAAATAATAGAATATGACCAAGGGAATGTTATGTTGAGTATTTTTGAGATGACTAGAGAGTTTCAACTATAACAACCTATGAAATTTACAAAAGAGGCCGCACCGAAGGTAGATGAACGATGGAAATAGTCTATCAAGACAATTATTGACCATCTAGAGACTTCTTCTGAAAATAAAGTCAAGTTAGTGGACTATATTTTGTGAGTTAAGGTAAAGAGATGGTGGGACATCATGATTCAGAAAAAGAAGGCACGGGGAATGATATGAAAAAATTTCTCAGAAACATTTCTAGAACACTTATACCTAGAGACCTTGATGAAGGAGAATGATTTGGAGTATATGATTTGGACCCAAGGGGATGTGTAAGTGATGGATGTTTCTAGCCATTTCACTGACAGGTTTCAATTCATTCCATCATTGGTATGAGATGAAACAGCTATGTAAAAACATTATTTGGATGTGATTAGGCATGAGATTAGGTCCAATGTGAGTATCTTTCATTTGATGTGGTTTGTAGAGGCAGTGGATCATGCCTTAACCTCAGAATGGAAATTGAAGGGATCTGCTGGTAGTGGACATATGGTACCGGCTGGGTGGACAATTGGTGAAACATCCAATGACAGGAAACATCATTTAGGGGTTTCCATCTGGGTGGATGTGTGCAGAGTAGTTATAAGGGAGGGACAGCCACTCCCAATGGTGATCAAGTGTTCTATTACCAGTGTGGTAGGTCGGGGAACATGCGTGGCCAGTTTCCTTAACCACCAATTGTGTTCTAGTCATATAGTAGTTTGGGACACATATAGAGGTTATATAGGTTCCCTCAATAGCTGGGTGAATATGGAGGCCAAAGGAAGATTCCATGTCCAGGAAGAGGGTATGTTACCCCATATCAGGCATGCAGCTGGAGTTCTACAGGCTGTAATGGTCGATGCTGTGGACATGGTACTTCGAGGTGAGAGTATCCACACACACAAAGAAGTGCAGTACTGGGTACTTAGGATAAGGGCCAATGAAAAGGGGTAGGTCATCTTCAGACAGTTCAGTCTACACTAGGAGGTGCTGAGGCTAGACCATATACTCTTTGAGGAATGATCCTTTTAGCTTCCATTCTTTCTAGTGCTTTATTTGACATAGGTTCCACATAACATTTTATATTTTCTTAGTTTATATTTTTTGTTGTGCCTAGCAGTGGAATTTGTGTGTGATGATATATCAATTGATACTTCATTGGGGGTGTGATAAGAGGATATCAAACAATGTAAGGGTTTTTTTATGGAGGTTGGTGGGTACCATTTTCTGTGGAACTTGTTCATCTACAAGATGTTAAGCTTTGACCTGATTTTGGGAATTGATTGGTTGGGTTTGTACTAGACCTGTATCAATTGTTATCATCATCAGTTAATGTTCACATATTCTATGGGTGACATTTATGTAGTTCACTATGAGTCGGATGTTTGAGCAGGTCATGCATGCCCCATTTTGTTGAAATTGGGAGAACTCACAATCCTAGTGGCTTGTCTTGTGCTTGATGATGGAGGAGTAGAGAAACCATTCTTTACTCTTATGGTGGATGAGTTTCAGGATGTGTTTCTTGATTAATTATCAGTGTTTCCACACAAGGGATATGTTGAGTTTACAATAGAGTTGTTGCTGGGAGCGGGGCTAGTTTCTATTCCTCTGTATAGAAAAGAACAAGAAAAACAAAAGTATCTTAAAACTCAGTTGGAGGAGTTGGAGAATAAAAGATTTATTCATCATAGTACATCATCTTATGGATCTCTAGTTCTGTTTTCCAAGAATAATGATGGTTCGTTGTGGATCTATAATGATTATGGAAAGATGAATCAAATGAAAATCAAGAACAGATATCTTATCACTTGAATTGATGATTTGTTTGACTAACTAAGGGGGTGATTCAGTGCTTTATAATATGTATTTAAGGTATAGGTTTCTCCAGCTCAGGGTGAGGCATTCTAATATACCATGAAGAACATTCAATAGAAGGTACACATTTTACGAGTTTTTTGTGATGTTGTTCGGTTTAACCAATGTGATAGATGTTTTCATGGATTTAATTAATCCAATATTTCACCCTTATCTAGATTGGTTTGTATTTTTCTTCGTTAATGATAACTTGACATACTCTAAAACTCATGAAGATTGTGAAAATCATCTTGACATTATACTGAGTACACTAAGAGATCATAGGATATACAAAAAGATATCCAAATGTCAATTATGGATTTATAGGGTGCATTTTTAGGCCACATTATCTATAATGAAGGCATGTTGGTGGACACATAGAAAGTCTAGGCTGTTTTGTCTTGGGAGCATCCAAAGAGCTTTTTTGATTTCCAATGTTTTCTAGGTTTAGAAGGATACTATGGAAGGTTTATCAAATATTTATATCATTTAGAAGAACCACATTCAGGCCTGAACAAGAGTGCTATGAGTTTTTAATGGTCTGAGGCATGTGAGAATGCTTTCCATGGGTTGAATAAGTGGTTGACTATTGAACCAATGTTGATCACACCTAAACCAAGTAAGAAGTATACTTTTTTTTTGTCATATGTCTAGTGTCAGGATAAGAGTAGTGTTGATGTAGGATGATCACATTTTTGTGTATGGTTTATTATAGATGATGAATCATGATATAAATCATCCTGTACATGATCTAGAATTGGCTTTAGTGGTTTATTCCTTAAAACATTGGTTAATTACATGCTTTGAGAATGATTTACGGTGTACACAGACCACGAAATTCTTAATTAATTTTTCTCTCAGCATGATATTAATCTTAAGTAGTTAATATGGGTTGAGTTCATAAAATACTTTGATTTTGAACTGGTTTATACAATGATAAAGGGAAATAGTTTTGTGTATGATTTGAGTCAAAAAATTCAAAGTCATACTATTCAAGATTCCATCTCCATATGGAAGATGATGGAATTGTTTGTAGAGATATACCTTGAGGTGTGGGATGACTAAAGATAGATGACCCTTGAATACATAGCAGTTGAGTCAGTGATTTTGGTCTAGGTCAAAGATATTTATCTTGATGATCCAGAGTGTTTGGGAATGAAGGAATGTCTTAAAGGTTGGAAGTCACCTTCTAGTTAAATTTTTGGTGATGATGGGGTCGTTTGTGTTCTTGGCCATGTTGTGGTACCATTGAGTATGTGAGAAGAGTTTATGCATGTGTGTCATGCATCAATGTGGGAAGTTCATCCTTGTTTTACTATGATTTATTTTGATATTTGTAAGAAATATTGGTTATCGAGAATGAGGAAAGGGGTTATATGTTTTGTGGCACAATGCCTTACATATCAGTAGGGGAAAGCCAAGAATCAGTGCTCGGTTGTTCTGTTATAGCCATTTCCTATTCCAGAATAGAAGTGGGATTAAATAATAATGGAATTCATAGTAGTTCATCCTAGGATTCCTGAAAAGAGTGATATAATCATGATAGTTTTCGATCAGTTGACTAAGGTGTCCTATTTCTTACCGATCCATGAGACTTTCACTATTCATCAGTTGGGCGAGTTATATTTCGAGATATAGTTCAGTTTTTTTGTGTTAATAGATATAAATTTTGTTATCATTATCCTCACTTCACATTGCATTTCTGTAAGGGATTACAAAAGTTTCTTGGTACCCATTTGTTTTTTAGAATGGATTTTCACCCATAGAAGGATGAGTAGTTAGAGTGACAACATAGGTTTTAGAGGACATTTTGAGGGATTTTTTCCTAGATTTCAGTGGTTAATGGAAAAAAAACATAATGATTATTAATTTTTCCAATAATAATATTTTTTAGGACATGATCAAATTGAACTATTGTAGGCCCTCTATGGGAGACTATTTAGATACCTACTAAATTGGTTAGAGCCTCAAGAGTATGAGCTGTTGGGACTAAGACTCGTGCATGAGACTTCGAAAAAGGTTCAAATAATTCCGATATGTATAGAAATGGATTAAACTAGGAAGAAGTACTATACAGATAAAATTCATAGACCTCTTGAGTTTATGGTGGATGATAGTATGTTCTTTGAGTGTCACCGAGGTTGGGTCACCATTGATTTCATAAATAGGGAATGTCGGCACCTGGGTATGTAGGGTCAATTGAGATTATGGAGAGGATCAGACTGGTGGCATACCAATTAGATCTTCTGTAGAAATATAATGGCATGGATGATTTTTTTCATGTTTCATAGCTTCAACAATATCACCCTATTCCATATCATGTGAACAATGTTGATGAAGTTGAGCTTGAGTATGATGTGTCCTTTGAGGAGCATCTGGTTCGTGTTATTGTTCATAGAGAGAAGGGCTTGTGAGTTATGGTTGTGAATCTGGTTAGAGTTTTGTGGTATCATGGGAATTTTTAGGAAGAAACAAGGGGGGGTGGGAATCAGATATGCAGGCTCAGGGGCCTGATTTCTATTCATTGGATACTCCATAATGTTTGGAAGCGCAACTTAAGGATGATCCGTTATAAGGTGGGGAGGTTGTAAGATACTAAAATTCATTGAAGAATTTACTTGTTTAATTTTTTTAATATCGTATCTTTGATTAATGAAATGCTTCTTGTTAGTATGAGGAGCCTCAGGGGTGGTTTGGGTGTTTGAGGCATGAATGGAAGGAAAAATAGTCCAACCTATGCTTGGACCACAATTGGGAAAAGATTAAGTAAATCATGTGGTCTTCCTAGAAAAACTATGAAGCCATATATAAAGGCATTCTATATGGTTAGAACATGGTTTCCAAACCATGCAGGGCTCCTCAGGTGACCATGTGATCCAACCAACCTTATATAGTGTCTTGCTCACGGTTTGTGCATGGTTTGGAAAACTGTGAATGTAAATCATGTGCCCCTTTAAAATTTAAAAATTTAAGGGTTTTCCATATCAGGATAATTAAGATCCG
Organism: Viscum album; assembly: GCA_963277665.1. Classification (NCBI taxonomy): domain Eukaryota; kingdom Viridiplantae; phylum Streptophyta; class Magnoliopsida; order Santalales; family Viscaceae; genus Viscum; species Viscum album. Next base: position 116,619,795 of record OY728155.1, on the reverse strand, counting down.
ACTTTATTATTTCCCCCTGTATACTACCTTCATCACGAGTGATAAATAAAAACCATCAATGGATCCCACAGATCAATCTCCCTCATTTATAGGTTGTTTGAAGTGCCATTGGTTACAAATCAAATCTCTATGTAAGTCTAATCCTCTCTACTCATCTCTTTTCAGAATTAGGGATTTTATCTTGGGTAATATTATTCAAAATACCCAAAACAACTTTTTAACGGTGGAATCTAGGTTAATTGTTCAAGGGGTGATTGAATAATTAACTAAGGCTATGTTTGGGAGGGTGTTCATCGTTAGATTCGAGATATGTGGTATACAAGTTATATCCCATAGTTTTAAATGTGGATTTATGTACAAGTGTTGTTTTAATGGTTCTACCTTAATGTGAATTTAATCCATTATAGATATTTGTATAAATGAGCATATAAATATATAATTCGACCCCTCACAATCTTTGTAGGATAAGTTGAGGTCGATTTGACCAATTTGGGCCAACCATAGGGTGCACCAATTTTCCCAAACCTAGAAATTGATAATGTTAAGTGTAGAGTTTTCATGTTATAATGTAGATCCCTTGTTGAAGTTGTTAATATGTTTTGTCGAGTCAAAATGGAATATTGATAGTTTATCCTAGTTTTAATATGGATAAAGGGGTTGTTTGGTATAATATGGCAATGGGTAAATTTGGTTAAATTGGGGATGTGTTAAATGGATTGTGAAATAAGCTGATGTTCCTAAGAAGGATAGTACATATAAAATGATGAATATGGTAAATTGGTAATTCCTTGTTAATTGAGAATAAGTTTCAATGGGTTTTCATAAGGAAATTATTGAATATGTTAAATGGTTGATAAAGATGGAATTATTAAACATTCCTAATAGGTTGGTGCATGAGAATGAGAATTTGAAAAATGGGTAACTAATAATATTTTGAAAATGTGCTAATAGATTATGGCATGATATTAATTACCATTTTTTATGGATTGTAATTGATATATGTGTTGATTTTTAATGTGGATATATATATATATATATAAATTATGAGTACATGGTTCAGTATTTTGGGTTATTGAATGAGATTCTATGCCCACAGGTTGAGTTAGATTTAGGCCCTAAACTCCTCCCCAAAATTCATGGCATAGGGAAAGGGGAAAATCTATATTACCCTAAAAGTTTCATTCCACGTAGAATTAGGCTTCGAGGTGAGGATTTTTTATTTTTGTGACATTTTAATCACTAGTGAGATAGGGAGTTGATTTATCCCCTTACAATAAATTTTGACTACCTCAACCCTTATGTGAATGATGTAAATTCATAAACCATGGAACACATGTTGAGAATAGATTAATTAATGAAAATAATGTACATGATGAAGATGGTAACAATGTTAGAAATGGTTAAAGTATAGATTGTTAAACATTGGAAGCCATGTTGTATTTTTGTTTACCTGTCATTTATTTAATATTTGCATGAACTATCTGTTTAGACAGGATATTTTTAGACACCATTGGTGGTGGCCTACGGAGTTTTACTCACACCCTGTTCAGATGTCATGGGTACCCAAGAAAAATTCATGGTTGTAAGTTAGGAAAAGGGAAAAGGCCTTATGCTAGTGTGTTGAGTTAGGCATGGGACATACATGGTTGAGGTTCTGGACATGGATTACAGACACATTTGGGGATTTATCTATTATCTTTATTTTGGGCTTATTTTCTAGAACATTTGGGAATTGCTAACAAGTCATACCATATTCATTGTTGGTTGTGGTTTTTACCTAGTTTTCGAGATGTTTGATTAAGCATGTAACTTTGTTATTAATCATTGTTTATGTTGTTTAAAATTTTATATACTGTGGGTTATTCTATTAAAGAGGGTAAAGATTCCCAATGTGAATTATGAGACCCTCGCCACTAGTTAGAAACCTCTAGTATATGGGGTGGTGCATTTGAGGTCATGCAATTAGCCAACTTGAAGCACTATTTTGTGGGTTTCAGGCCAAGGATATCACATTGGTAGTATTTGATATAAAGTTTCTTCATGTTGTTGTTATTTTTTTTATTCGTTTGAGTTTGAGGATTAGAGATATATCCTTCATTAACTATATAAGAAAATAGATTTATCTCCATTATTATATCATTAGGTCAATTGTATAAATAATCCTAATCAATCTAATAAATAGGGCTAAATGAAATTGAAGTGGAGGAGGTAATTTGAGTGTTCATTATCATACAATTTTTATTGATTATATGATGATATTATATATATTTATAATAGATATTTCTATTCAATACTATGATATATTTATTAATTTTTTATATGCTAGAATAAATTTCTATAAAGGGTTAATCACTTAAAGATGGAAATACAATGATTTTGTTAATATTAGAAATTATAGTGATGTTATTTGTGAAAAATCATGTATTTTTATGAAACATTTCTCTTTAAATAATTTCATTTCCTTGATAGCTTGTGTTACACAGAATAACGACTTTAGATAAACCCTTTAAAATATTATATGTCTTTTTTTTCCAAGATGTAAGACTGAAAGATATGAATACTAAGAACTAAATTATGAAAAATATATGGTCTACACATTTATAAAATAAATTCATTAATCATAAAATTATTATGATTAATAACAAAAAATATTTTAAAATAAAAGTGATTTTTTTAAAAAAAAATTAGTTTTATCCGCGTAATGTATTTTTATAACAATAAATTAAATTAATCATTGTTAGAGAATTATTTTGATTAAATTTATATACTATTTTTTGATCAAAAATTTTTTATATTAATTTTTTTTTTGTTTTAGGCATAATATAAGAATAAATTTGTGTTTTTTCAAATTTTTGTTCTTCTAAAAAGTTTTTTTTATTGCATTTTTTCACTTAAATTAAAATTAATATATACATTTTATAGGTATTTATTTAGATAAAACTCATTATATATATTGAATTAGGATTTTAATTTATTTAAAAAGCCCCCTTTTATTTTTGGTCAATATGAAGGGTAACCGTAGTAAAATATATCACCTCAGTAAAGGTTAAATCTAGTTTATCTATGTTAAACATAACTGATAAGGCCATAATTTTTCATCCTAATTATTATTGTATAAATATAATTTGATCCTTAACACCTTATGATCAGATGTTTTTTTAACTTTACAAATCTCAACCCTATCATCCAAGATCCAATTTCTACTTTATTACATTCTCACTAGTGATGCACCTGATTTGTGTATACATTTTCATATATATTTTTCAAAATAAAAACATGTTTTCAGAAAATATCTGTTGTTTCAGGAATATATTCATTGATTTTGGTGATTCTGTTTATTTTCAGAGATTTCTGGTCAAGATACACAAATCAAGGGATGTTTGTGAAAATTTTGTAACTACACGGTGTGTACATATATACACGCCGTGCACATTCAGATGGGGACACGGATTAAAAGGGGTAGTACACACCCATGTATCCATCCAGATGCTATGCACCATGCAAATTACTTCTAGACGCCATGTACTGGCTTCTAGATGCGGTTGGTGGCACTTGCGATGGGCTACACGCCGTGTTTGGCGGTGCTACACGCAGTGTACCTGCTTCTAGATGTGGTTGTTGGTGCCTTCTAGGGACTACACACCGTGTGTTGTGGCGCTACACGCCCTGTATGGGCCACCAACCTGTAGCTGGTCATGTGAGTCAAAGATAGCATGGCTGGCCACCTACCGAAGAAAAACCATGAAAATGGGTCGTTGACAAGACTACACGACATGTACATTTATACAAGCCGTGTACTTTTGTTTTCTATATATAGAGGCATTGGACTCTAAACCAAGGGGAATAAGAAACACTTGAATAAAAGTGGGATATTCTTCTCCCATATTCCCGAGCCACCATTGTGCCACTATTCTACCATTCCACCTTCCGACACCTCTCCCTGCAGTCTATTCGATGATCTCATCAGGTATCGAAGGTGTTTTTTTATTATTTCTAATATGTGTAACTAAACACCCCTTGTGTTGGGGCTGTGGATGATGAAGAGATTTTGTATGTTGGATTGATTTATAGGGTTGTGTCTATTCTTTTAAATTCTTCTCATTATTCTTTAACCATTGTTGAATACCACTGAGCATTATGATCCAGACGAAGGGTAGAATTCTCAGGGAGATAAATGAAGAATAACAATGAATGCTTTCATGATCATTGAAAGGATCCATCGATTCATAAATGGACTAAACTGTAATTAATAATTGCGAAACACTGACTACCGGACCAAGGAGTCAATTTACTTCATGTCCAAGACAAAATCAACTGGACCAAGGGAATCTTGTCATAAATAAGATCTAGAATGTTGAATTATCATGAACAACACATCTATATAAGAAATCCGCATAAAATCTCCATAATCACCATATCCCCAAAACTCTCTTTTTTCCTGCTAAACACATTAAAAATCAATTTTTGTTTTCTTTTAAATTTTTAATCTTAATTTCAAGTAAACAAAAAAGTTTCAATAATCCGAAATAAGAAAGTCCACTCTAAATTTATAAAGACTCACTAAATTAATTCTAAACTCAATTGAATTCAAACACGTACAACAGTTCCCTATGGATCGACCCCGCAGTTGCACTATACTAAGTTTAAGAGTGGGTAATATCAATTTGGGACACTGATAACATACCTTCGGTGAAACGACTCACCAAATTTTGGCACCGTTGCCCATGAACCTTACAGTTCAAGTGCATAATTTTAATTGCGTTAGAAATTAAATAAGTGAAAATAAAATGAAAAAATTTCCAAAATTTCCATTCCTAATCCCATTTATCTTTATCTTTTGTTTTCCCTTTTATGCCTGGGTTTTGTTTTGTGATTGTGCATTATCATAGGTGCATGAGAAGTCTCCTCACACAGTCCAGGAGCGCCAAGTCATCAGATCATTTTCTTCTTGACCCAAAAATCGAACAAACTTTTCTTCATAGTCGTCGTACACTTGTGGAAATGAACAACCAGAATCCACAAACCATGGCGATCAAGGAGGGGGGAGAACCATCCAATAATGTGGTAGCTCAACACCCATACTAGGACCAGCAGCCTCCCGCTGCTGGTTTACCAGAGCAGGCACCTGGAGGATTCATGGAATTCCTCCCTGGGGATTACCAAAGGCCTCTGAAGCATCCTCCTCCAGAGTATGGCCAACTTCCACAACCGCAACCGATCTTTCAAAGACTATATTTCGCCCCTCAGAACCAGCAATACATTTAATATCCACCCCCTCTATAGCCACATCCATGACGTAACCTTATGGATTACGGCCTACCATCAATCCACGGAGCTGATACATGCATCGTTCGTCCTCCGACACATGCCCATCACTTTGAGATCTAGCTTGCTATCATGTAGCTGATTTAGAACATTGTTCAGTTCGGCGGCCTGACCAGTGAAGACCCAAATGCCCATCTCTCTAATTTCTTGGAGATCTGTGACACGTTCCACTACCACAGCATTTCCAAATATGCCATTCGTCTTTCCCTTTATCCCTTATCCCTATGGGACAAGGCGAAAGACTGGATCAAAGAGTTTCCACAAAGATCTATCCTCACCTGGGAGGGGTTGGCACAAGCATTTCTGTCCAAGTATTTTCCACCTTAAAAAATGGAATCCTTGTAGAATGAAATCCACAACTTTCAGCAGCATGAATGTGAGTCATGGTATGAATCATGGGAACATTTCAAGGAGATGTTATATAAATACCCACACCACGGAAATCCACTATAGATGAAAGTCCAAACCTTTTATAGAGGACTAACTACGAATACAATGTTTCTGGTGGATGCAACTGCTGGAGGAACGGTAATGAGGAAATTTCCCAAAGAACATTTCAAACTACTGGAAGATATTTCTGTGAATAGCTTCCAGTGGCATTCCAGGCGGGGGACCCAAAAACGAGGTATGTGTTGTATTGATGCTACTACCATGATTGCTGCCCAGTTGGATGAAGTATCCAAAAATATTGACGCATTGCATCTCAAGTCCACGTGTCAAACCATCCAGCATGTAGTGACTGTGGTAACAACCACATCCTGGGAGAATTCCCAAGACCTTCAGTCAACCCTTCGATAAGCGAGGTGAGCTATGTTGCTCAAAACAGAGGGTCAAACAGGTATCAACAACACCAGAACCCGAAATGGTGTGAAAACCAAAACACAGGCTGGGCCCAACAGCAGCAGAATCCTCCACCCCAGAGACCACCCGACTACATTCAGCCACAATATTAGAACACATACCCAAGGCCACAATAGAACCAGTAGGGTTTCTACCATCAGTAAGGGTATCCAAACCCTCATCCGCATCGGCCAAGGTAGCATCCACATCCACCAACTGCGCAACCACCTCAGCAAGAGAATACATCCAGGTTAGAGGATCTTATGTCAAAATTCATATCTACCACTAAGACCATATTTCAGAACCAGGAGGCATATATTGAATGTATCGATAACCAAATCGGCTAGTTAGCAATCCAAATCTCTGTGAGACAGCCTGGTACACTGCCAGAAAACACTGAGAAGAATCCAAGGGAGGAGGCGCATGCTATCACTTTATGATGTGGAAAGAATCTACAGCAGAAGGAACCATTACATTCAACCGCACATATAATCCCTGTTGAAAAAAAGGTACAATTTCAGACCCCTCTTCATCTGAAAATCCATCACTGGAGGCTCAAACATGCAAAGGAAAGGAGGTCATCAAACCATTCGAGCCTTCATTACCTTTTCCAAAGAGGATGAAGCAAAGGAATATGGACCAACAATTTTCAACACTCATGGAAGTATTCAGAATGCTACACATCAATATCCTATTTGCAGAGGCTCTAAAAACAATGCCCACATATACCAAATTTCTGAAGTAAATCCTCTAGAATAAAAGGAAGATGGAGGATTTGGGCACCATAGCACTGAAAAAGGAGTGCTTTGCTTTCATACAACATTCCCTTCCTCCAAAGCTATATGATCTAGGTAGTTTTACTATTCCATGTAAAATTGGAACCTATGATTTTAGAAAATACCTGTCTGACTTTAGGGCTAGTGTCAACCTCATTCCATTCAAAGTTTTTGAAAAGCTCTAAGTCCGCAATCGGAATCCTACCTAAGTCACCCTTTAACATGCATACAGATCCATTAAATATCCAAAAGGGCCACTAGAGGATGTGCTGGTGAAGGTGGGAAGATTGATCCTCCCTATAGATTTTATTATCCTATACATGGAGGAGATCAGGATGCACCTATTCTATTGGGAATACCTTTCCTGACCACATGGAATGTCTTGATCGATGTACACTAGGTGGAGCTAATTTTTTGGGTGGGAGATGAAAGAGTCTCCTAAAATGTCCTAAAGGCCATCAAAAAAGATTCCTTACCCGATCCTAAGGGCTACTACACAGTGAGTACCATGAATGAACAACTGAGCATAAAAGATGATGGGCTGGTATGTTCTTCCATTTAAAATGATATGATTTTCTCAGACATGCCCACTGATTAAGCACCCGAGGACCAGAAATTCATTTAAGGCTAGGGCAACCACTACTGGAAACGAGCTATCATTCCAAATATCCGAGAGAGGGAAGACGTATAACCATTGGTACCTTCAGTTATCAAGGCACATGAACTAGAGCTGAAGCCTCTCCCACCTTCCTTAAAGTATGGCTATTTGGGATATCATCACATTTTTCCCATTATACTTAGTGAAACACTATCACAGGAGTATGAGGATGCACTCCTACAAGTTTTGAAGTAGAGAATAATGGAAATTGGATGGACTGTTGCAGATTTTAAGGGTATCAGCCCTACCATTTGCACCCACAAGTTTCTACTCAAAGAAGGACCAAAGCCATCTAGACAACCCCAGCAGCATCTGAACCCTCCTATGAAGGAAGTTGTAATGAAGTAGGTAATAAATATATTAGATGTGGGAATTATTTACCCTATATTAGATAGCCCGTGGGTGAGCCCCCTACAAGTGGTCCCTAAGAAGGGATGTATCACTGTGGCATCTATTGACAATAATGAGCTCATCCCCACTTGCACAATCACGGTCTAGAGAGTCTGTGTCGATTACAGGAAGATAAATGACGCTACAAGGAAGGATCATTTTCCCATGACCTTCATGGATCATATGTTAGAAAGGATAATAGGTCATGAATATTATTTCTTCATCGATGGCTACTCAGGATATAATCATATCTCCATTTTCCCAGAGGATCAGGAGAAAAGAACCTTTACTTGCCTATATGGTACATTTGGATACCGCAGAGTGTATTTCTGTACGTGCAATGCTCCCGCCACATTCCAACGATTCATGCTGAATATTTTTCACGAAATGGAAGAAAAAATCTTGGAGGTCTTCATGGATGATTTTTCCATTTATGGGAAGTCATTTACCACTTGTTTGTGGCACTTGGAGTTAGTACTAGAGCGATGAGAAAACACTAACCTAGTTTTGAACTGAAAAACATGTCATTTTATGGTGCAAAGTGGCATAGTCCTTTTCAAAATGATTTCAGAAAAGGGGATAGAGGTAGATCCAGGGATAATAGAATTCATCTCATGACTTCCCATTCCAACTTCTATTAGAGCCATCCGCAGCTTCCTGGGACATGCGGGTTTTTAACGGCGATTTGTCCGCGATTTCTCGAAGATAACCTAGCCCCAAACTAACCTCCTGACTGAGGATGCTATTTTTGAATAAAACGAGTCATGTAACATAGATTTTGAGAATCTCAAGAAACACATATTCGAAGATCTAGTGATGATTTCCCCCAACTAGGAGGCACACTTTGATGTAATGTGCGATGCCAGCGACTATGCGGTGGGAGCTATCCTAGGTCAGCGACTGGATCGAATCTTCCAACCCATCTAATATTCCAGTAGGACACTCAATGAGGCCCAACTAAACTAAACTACTAAAGAGAATGAGATGCTAGCCGTGGTATTCACCTTTGATAGGTTTCGTTCTTACCTTGTGCTGTCTAATGTTATTGTTTATACTGACCATGAAGTACTTAAGTACCTGTTAAACAAGAAGGATGGAAATCCCTAGTTGATCCGATGGGTCCTCCTATTACAATAATTTGATTTAGAGATTTGAGATAAAAAGGAGAGTGAGAATATGGTTACTGATCATCTATACCGTCTAGAGCTTCCGCACTTGGAAAAAGAAGAGGATCAAGAGATAAGGGAGGATTTCTTGATGACAATATCTTTTCAATTATTGAATACCCTAGGCCCTAGTTTGATGATATTTATAACTATTTACTTACAGGTGCCATCCACCACGACCTCTCCTTCCAGTAGAAGAAAATATTCCTCTCTGATGTTAAGCGATACTTCTGGGAAGACCCACTCCTATTTCGATTATATGGAGATGGGGTGATCCGATGATGCATCCCAGAGACAGAGGTTCAAGGGGTCTTGGAATTTTGTCCTGCCTCACCCGATGGAGGAAATCATGGACCAGATCTCACCATAGCAATGATTCTGCAATCTATGGTTTTTTGGCCCACAATGCATAAATATGCCTGAGTTTTCATTGCCCGTTGTGATCCATACCATCTTACAGGTAATATGGGATGTAGAGCCGAGATGCCCCACCATCCCATCCTGGAGGTCGAGATCTTTGATGTCTGGGGCATAGAATTCATGAGACCATTTCCCCCTTCTTTCGGGAATACCTATATCCTCGTATTTGTTTATTATATCTCCAAATGGGTGGAATCCACTGATACAAAACACAACACAGCTAAGGTAGTCGTGAACTTTTTAAAGAAGCACATTTTCAGTAGGTTCGGTGTTCCTCGTGTGCTGACCAGCGACAGGGGGACTCACATAGACAACACATTAATGAAAGGAGTGCATTCTAAATATGGTGTAAAACATCACATGGGTACACCTTACCATCTCCAATCAAGTGTACAGGTGGAGCTCTACAACCGTGAGCTCATACAAATTTTGGAGAAAACAGTGAATACCTCATGGAAAGACTGGTCCAAAAATCTTGACAATGCATCGTGGGCTTATCGAACTGCCCTCAAGACACCACTGGGGATGTCACCATTCCTCCGCATCTATGTAATACCATTCCATCAACAAGTGGAACTAGAACACAAAGCATATTGGGCCATTAACGTCCTAAATTTTGATCTGAAGGAAACTACAGAGAGGCGAAAGTTATAACTATTGGAACTCGATGAAATCCGAAGAGAGGCATATTAGAACGCTAAATTGTACAAGTAGAGGAAAAAAGCCATCCATGAATAGATGATTTCTCAAAAAACATTTCAACCCAGTGATCAAGTTCTCCTATTCAACTCTCATTTTCGCCTATTCCCACAAAAACTCAAGTCGAGGTGGTCAGAACCATTCCATGTCATTGGAGTATTACCCCACAGAGCGGTGGATATTGTTTAATAGGATGGTCAAATGTTCAAGGTGAACGACCAACGACTGAATATTTACCATCCCTTGGAATATATAGTAGGAATAATCTCCACCACCCATCTCAAGTAAGGAAATGTATGTCAGTCGAGCCAATGACCTAAAACAAAGGCGCTTCCTGGGAGGCAACCCAGAATTTACACACAGTGTCCCACTTATATACACAATGTGTAGTTATTTTTTTAGTTTTTAATCATAAATAGTAAAAAACTATAGAGTAACTAATAAATAAACAAGAATGATGCCAGTGCTGATGGTAAGGTCACTAGAGTTTATCCGAGCTGTACCCGGTTTGAGTCCTCCTGACTTACCTTCAGCCTGGAGTTCCTCCCTTTCATATTTTCTTACACGGTGTGTGTAGCTAATTTAATATATATATATATATATATATATATTAGTTTATAAGAAAAACCCATGATGGGGATGGGTCAGTTGGCCAAGATCAAAACCTGGTTTCCAAAAAACATGGTTTCGAATCCTAACAACCGCCCCATTTCCATCATTTACCCTTTTAATAAAAACCACACGACGTGTATTCCAAAATACGGCATGTGTGCCCAATTTTATTTCTTAAATAAAAAATATAAAAACACATTTCTATATAATGTAATTCATGCGGATGAAGTTGGCAAATTGGAAAAGTCTCGGCCCCGGATTCAAAATACGCGGGTTCGAACTCGGCTAATCTCCCTGCTTCATCCCCTTATTTTATAATTAAAAACCACACACCGTGCATTTATTTCTTCCCGTGTGTATAGGCTGTATCAATTAAATGTATATAAATAATAAAAATTGGCAGTAGTACAACCTTATCTCCAGTGGTTGAGGGCTTCCGTTCGGAGCGGCCAATCGCCATTTCAAACCTCACCCCGAGCACCGGACCAAAGCTTGTACTTCTCTTTTTACAATTTTTAAACACATGAAGTGTATTTTCCAACTAAATTACGTGTATAGTTTTATTTTGCTATTCTGTATATACAAATATATACCTATTTTACTCTTATTATTTTAATTAAATAATATTCATTATTATATAGTTTATTATTTTTTTGATTTAAAAAAATAAATTTGGAGATACACAACATGTAGTCTAGAAGTACATGTTGTGTACCTCAGCTATATAAGCCGCGGGCCACCCAGCTTTAGCCCGTGTCACGCTGATGCCCCATTTTCTCCCTTTCTTCCCATTTTCTTCTCCTGAATGCCACCCAGAATCCCCTCGCTCAATCCGTCAATTTCGTTCATTTTTTCTTCTAATTCTTCTTGCATTTTGATCCTTGATCTAGGTACTCCCTTCAACACCCTCCATTTCAAATTATTAGAGGTGTTTAGGGTGTTTTCAGATTATCCGACTGTTCAGCTTCTACGAATACACGACCAGGACATGAAGAACATGTGTCGTGTACTTTTGTACATGGTCACCCACAACATGCGTTGAAATTTGAAGATACACGGTGTGTATGTTCGGTACACACCGTGTACCTTTCCCCCTCGTGCCCGAGTATCTCTTTGCACACGGCCTCACACACCATTTTCACGTACACAGAATGTGTGTTCCGTACACGTCGTGTATGTCATTTCTTTTATCCCCACTGTGTGTCACACATAACACGGTCTTGCATCCCATGTTCTTGAACACAGTGTGTGTCTTCGATACATGCCGTGTACGCTATTTCTTTCGGTCGGACCCGTGTCTAGCTTCCAGATGGCCATGTTCCTCGAGTAATGAACACGTTGTGTTTGTCCCATACACGACGTGTCTGTTATTATTAGAACTGTGAAAATATTGGCCATGTTGTCTTTGATACACGACCATGTCCACTTTGTATTCACCCAGTGTGTATATTCAGTACACGCTGTGTATGATTACATGGTATTTCTTTTTCTCCCTCGGTGTGTTTATTCAGAGAACACAGGCTGCTACTCAGCTTGAACTACATGCCATGTACTCTGGATGTACACGTTGTGTTCTTTTTTCTGATATCTCACTTTTTCTTTGTTTTCTTTTATTTTTTTTCTTTAGTTTTGTTTTTCATTCTTTTTTAGGATATGGTAGATCACGATCCTTCCCGAGGGAACTGGCCCGCCTCTGCCACTGAGGTCGAGAGGACTACTTTTCAGTGGATTCGACTCCGACCTCCGACATAGCCAAATCCACACGCCCCGGTCTACGAGCTCCCTCCATTGGCCACCCTTCCACCCCTCACTCCCTCAACCGAGGCTGGTCCGAGCACCATCCTTCCTTCCCTCCCATCTGCCACTCCACCTGAGTTGTCCTCCTTCGCAACATGCACTTCATCGACCTCCCTATCCAGAGACCCTTCCCCTACTATAGCCGATCCACCCACAAAGCCAGCTCCTGCTGCTGCACCTCCACCTGGGCTGGGACCTGCTAGGGTTCCCTATCCCTGCATGGTGTTCCCAATCACTGATCTAGCCCATGACAGAGTTTAGCGATTTGGTTGCTGTCTGATTCTGATGATCTATTGCTACCTCGATAGAACCGTTCCTCAGCAGCTCGACATCTGGGGAGAGCTAGAGGATTTCCTTGGACACACTCCCCTGCTTTCCATTTTCCTGGTCAGCACTCCTATCTTCCACGATTTATTTTTGGATTTTGCGGCCTCTTATGAGTTTGATGGAGCTGAGTACCGGGAGACACCCGGTGATGCAGTGCCTGTGGTTCGGTTTCGGATGGGTGGCCGACGATTTTCCCTCACCATGACAGCGTTTGGACGAGGGTGAAGTTTCTATCCCCATCCTATTACCCCACCCACTATTTCCACCCTGACCAGACCTGAGTGCTCTAATCTCATGGCTATGTGGGGGTAGATTGCGGGCCCTGACCACCGCTATGTGCCTACCTCAGAGAATATCACCCTTATCTCGACCCCATCCTTCGTTTTGTCCACCGATGCTTCAGCGCCATTATTTTTTCCCGCCATGAGGATATGGGGGTCGTGACTGTTCGTGACATGGGTCTCCTTACCTGTGTCATCTGACATGAATACCCGGACCTCCCTTACCTCGCCGCCTTCTACTTCCATACTATGTTTACCGACCATCAGGAAAACTTGAACGACGGGTTTTACACTACTCGCCTCACCCACCCCCTTGGGGTTTTCAAGCCTTCCTTACCCCATGACATGTTTGGTTCTCCCCAACGGATGGAATTTCTCATGATTATTCGCATGGGAATAGCCCGAAAGCATGGGGTTCCTACATCTTTGCCCAGGCTCACCCCCACCCACCTACTAACCCTCCTGTCCCAACTGATACACCTCCACCTCCCTCCCCACTCCCACCAGTTTTCCCACCCCTCCCCCTTCCTACAAACCCCACTTCTTCTGGCCTTCCTTCCTTTGCCACACCACCCACCCCACCTACCCCCACAAATTTGTTTGATCTCACCCTTTTCCTCCGCCTGGCCGTGATGGAGTAAAATTTGGTATGTATATACAGCCGCCAGGATCGCATGGAGAAGCTGTTGGGGGCTTATTCTTCACCATCTTGGTATTCCATTTCCTCCACCACCTGCCTCTGCCTCCGTTCCTGGCCCTTCTGTTGCTGCTCCACTGCCCTTCACTACACTGGCCACAGATTCCGTGCTTCTCTCTACTATGGGTTCTGCTGTTGTTACTAATGCTACTGCCGCCATTGTTGCAAGTCCAGGGGGGATACGAAGATTCCTTTACTGAGTCCAGTACCTACAGCTCCTACTTCTTCAGCTTCCCTTCCAGATGTCAAGTCTAAGACTCCAGCTTCTACAGCTTCTGATCCCTCTCTACTGGCCGGCTCTATACTGGATAATGCCTCATCTGAGGCGACCCCCTGACTTGTTTTTGGATGTTTATTTTTCTGTACATATATTTGTGATCTCTTGTGCCTGTCATTATTTTCTATGCTTATTGTGTTCTCTTTTCCCCATCATTACAGTTACTTTGGCACATTTTAGGCTGTATTTCTCATCCCATATCATTTTTCATCACCTACACATGAGGGGAGTATTCTTTTATTATTTTTTTTTGTTCTTTCTTGATTTACTTATTTCATTGCTTCCCCTCGGTCAGGTCCACTTTTGTGTCCCCACCTTGTCTTGTTCCACTATTTTGGTACTTAGTAGACCATGTGTGCTTTAAAGTATGTCGGGCATCTCTCTACCTCTTTAGTCTTTGCCCTTTTTAGATTCTCAGATACATCATTTTTGGCCGATTTATTTTAATTTGTGAGGATAATTTTTGATAATCATATTTTTAAATAATAAGCTAAAAGTGGGAAATTTTTTAAAAAATTGTTTGTTCCTTTTAGTTCTTAAGTTTTTTAAACTGATTGCTGAAATAATTAAATTGCAACTTATAATAGTTTGATAATTACATTAACTAAATTAATCAATTATTTGCATGTCATGACCCGATTGTCTTTATTTTTTTCCACTCCCGAGAGGTATTGAAAACCCCTTTTTCATATTCTTTCTAATACCCTCTTTCTTGAGAGATTATTAGTAGATACAAAACTACCGGAATTTGCATGTTTTCCCTTCAAAACATGAGGAATTTTTGAGTTACACTAAAACGATTGAGGCAGTTGATTGTTTAACCCCTTTATCTCGAGCCTACCATAACTGTTATCTTTGTGAAGCCCTTAGAAACCACAAATAGCCTTTATAAGAAGCCATAATAAAAGCCTATTTCCCTTCCTACCCTAATTCTTTTATTATTTTTCACGATTATTCATTTGAGCTCCAAAATAGGGATTGGAAACACATGGTATAAATTCATGAATTGTCAAGAAATTAACTATGGGGGAGAGACACTTGATCCTTTGGGGTGAAAAGAGTTCCAAACCTCGATTTTGGAAATTCTGAATGGTTCCCTTTGACTTAAAAAACATGATACAAACAAAGGGGCCTTATACATACTTGTTGGTTTATGACTAATTCCCAACCTAAAGGAGATGGTGAGATCATTTAAGCTTGTTGAGGACATTTTTACATTGAGTTTAAATATGAATATCATGCATTATTATTTAAGGAATTTAGCCTCCTCTTTTTAAGACTCAGAGATAATTTCACATCTAACCTACTGTAACACCCCAAGCTTCCACGGTACGTTTCCCTTCGAATAATGCGATAGCGTGTGTTGTACGCAACCTCGAGTTCTAACACACACCACAACTAATTAAACTAGCCGTTGTGAATAGTAATACCTACTTTTTGAAATCATATATATTTTATATTTCAAAATGGACTTCATTTTTGGATTCGGAATATCGAAATTAACCTAGGGTGAAATTTTGGTACTTTTCGGATATCTTTTATATTTTGATGAATAGTGAAAATTACTAAATTTTAATTAAAAACAACTTTTTTAATCAAAATATTTAATAATGATAAATTATGAATTTTAGTAGTTTTAAAGTATATTAAGAATATATTTTTACCATTTAATTTAATGTTTGTCATTGGACATAATTTCACAATTAAACCAGACATAAACAAGTGTCAATCTTTTGAAAGTTATTATCTCTTAAAAACACGCTTTTTGTTTTGACAGCGGGAATTAATTTTAAATTAATTTCTGCCACTTCTGTATTTTGAATTTAAGAAAATGGATTCCATATTTGGAATCAGGATGTCCAAATTATGTAAATAGGTAACTTTTATTTTTACACATTTTGAATAATTACTGCGGTAATTATTTTATTTACCATGGTTAAAGGGTAAATCCAGTAAATAAGGGTTAAAAAAATAATATTATAATAATACAAAATTACCCTAAAACGTGTCCTAACCTTATTGGTGGACACATACCCGTCCATGGGCATCCTTGGGTCGATTTGGGGACCCCTTGGAGCCACTTGTATGTGGTAGGGACACATTATATTAATAAAGTTAAAATAAAAATAAAAATGGCATAAGCTTACATCTTTTAGAAGAACAATTTTTACATAGGGTTATACATGTTGGAATTTCTATTATAAATATCCATTAGAAAGCTAAAACGATTTCCTACATAATGATATTTTATTTATAATTTTTAGACATCAAATAATTTAAATTATTAATGACACAATAATGATGCAATGTTTACCTCATTAATAAATCATTTAAATAAATAAGATTATAATGATTAAAATATTATCTAAAACCTGTCCAATTCTTATTGGTTGATGTTATTTAGAATATGAGTCATCTTATCTTCGACCTCAATGATTTTTGGACCATTATAAACCGAATATAATTATATTATAAAGTAATACTTTCACTCTTTCCTAAAGAGCCCCTCCTCTCCCTTATAAAAGGAGACCACTTCTACTCATTCCTCACACCTCTCAAGCCACTTGGCTCGTCCAAACCCTCCCCAAATAATCTCCCCACATCCCTCTCCTCCTCCTTGATGCTTCCCCTTAGGCAGAAAGCATTTCATGAAGTCCTTTGGTTCCAACCAAAGTGAGTTACCTAAATTAAAGGTAACGATTTCTCTTAAATTATTTTCATTTATTTTGCTTCTACAACCCCCAAACTCTTTTTATTTCCTTTCTTTTGTAACAACACCAGTATCCACAATATACTAGGATGTTTTTATAAGAAGGATTTAAACTACACATACACACAACTCCATCTAATGGATGATGAACATAATGTTTCTGTGGATGGCAAACTAACGCCTCACGAAACGATGATTGTTCAAATACATCTTACCGCCTCTCATGGTGGCCATTATGATGGCACTGTAATTAAATATGATATTAATGATATATATTTTATATATAAGCTTCTGTAATTCCATTTTATTTCATACCATTATTCGTTTCATGTTGTATATACATACGATAATTTCATTTGAGGAAGTGCGGACTACCGCCCCCTTAAAATGATATGACTCGTTCATACCACACATGGAACGTATAAAGGATGGTTTTAATGAACATAAGTAACATATATAAAATATTATATTATACTGGAATAGTAATATACCTATGTATCATTTGGATTCGATTCTTTTAAAATAAAAATTAAATGGAAGTAGCGTTCGTGCGTACGTACGGACCACCGTCTCCACGAACGTGATGAGATTCATTCTCCATCGTATCCATTCAAGTCTTATTCTCATTTTAGGGTTAAAAATAATGTTAATATCATTCTGATTATGAATAAGATATAATCTATCCAATACAAACATTTCTTACGTAACCAAACATTTAAGAAGAACGAATCGATTATCACCCGAAACGACGATAATACTAAGATATTATTAATAAAGCAATGTTAAAAGATCATATATGATATCATATTAATGTATATGATTCTTGTATAATTTAATAACAATTATTTCACCATTATACAGGAGGTTAACCTACCCCAACAAAGGAAAAGTACAAGGTAAGGGTTATTTCACAATCTCTTCATTATCCGAGGTTGTTTATACGTAATAATCTACTGGGATCCCTTTATCATCCACATCCATGTTTTCTTCAAAATGTATTTCAAAACATATTTATTATTTACAAGAATATGGGTTAAAGTCATTTATACCCTTGTTTGACTTTTTATAATAGGTTTATAAAGGAATCTTTCCATCGTTTTCAAAAAAAGGTCCTTTTTAACCTTTTCGACAGAATTAAGATAAGAATGTTTTTTTAACTTATACGGCGGGTGCGGTTATTTTCTGCCGTTATAAAATCGTCAAAGCTTCCCTTACAATCTTATAAAGGAATATTTTCAAGAAAATGTTTTTTTATATGGCTCTTAAATGATTTCAAAAATAGAAAGAGATGTTTCTCTAAAAAGTGTTTTGATTTCATCTATGTCAACATCCTTTGACGGATTTTACGCTTATTTGAAGTTGATTTATTATGATACAAAACTTCTATATTGTATTGAAGGTTGTGTGATATGTTTGAATGTGGATGTGCTATTTTTATACCATTCATAGTTTATGGTGAAATTATTGACATTTCGTATGCTAGTTTTAATACGAATGTTTATGTTATGTTTAAACCTTTTCATATGGGAATGCATTGGACTTAGTAAGTGACGGGTGGAGCCTGCTATAGCTCCTCGATGCATCAGTAGGTCTCATGAGACAAACTAGTGTCTTGGCACAAGGCCTTGGCAAAATCTTATTTGTAGTCTTGGCACGAGGCCTTGGCTATGTGGTTATGATAGTCTTGCATTATGCATTCCAACATTATGAAAGTGGTTATTGATTTTTGCATGTGATTATTCGATTAGTAGAATATCCATGTGAATAAGTAAATGGAATTATTTCATTTTACTTTTGCCATACTATGTTGAAGTTCAAGTTTAAAAGGCTTTTGTTTTAGTAATTCATTGCCTTAAATGTTTATGCTTATTTTTGAATGTTCCGATATATTGTTATCCTTACTAGGCATTTGAGCTCACCCCTTTTCTATGTTTTATTTTTCCCAGGATGTGAAGATGTAAGTTATGAATGACCTGCAGGGATATTATGAGGGGATTATAGTGTGGACTGTGGAAACATTATGTTGTTGTAGTAGTTTTTCATTTTATGATGTAATGTAAAACTTATGAATATATCTAGTGTTTCCAAGGCTACTAAACCAATCGGTCTTTCGAGATTTGATCTTTCTTGTGATCATGCCAATGTTATGTAATAACGCACCGACTCTTGGTAACTAGGGTCGGGGCGTTACAGTTGGTATCAGAGAAAGTTTAGTACAAACCTTGGAAGCTAGATTTAGATAAACTCTGATTAGAGCACGTAGACCTAAGATGAACTTTGGGGATTAGTATAGAAGAACTTCCTAGAATTTTGGTATTGTAGAGATTTTGTGAGTTTTCCAAGCAATACATCCCTGTCTGGATAAGAGCAGGTAGAGGCGGCTCTGGCACAGGTGTACCTAGGGGTAAAACCCAAAAACACCGCTTTGAGCTAGACTCGAACGGGAACTGGTGCATGACAACGGGCCTTGCTGCACTCTTGGTTACGACACTCCCGGTGGATATGCTTAGGATAAATCTCATTTTCTTTACAAATCATTATGAAGGGTTTATGAGTATATACTTCCTCAAAGAAAACATTTTTATGATTATGGATTATATCCATAAATAGTTCAATTTATGTTAAGTGTTTTATAAGTATGAAATTATGTATTCTGATTCATAAACTGATCTAGTTTATTCCATTGTTTAGAAATGGCGCCTAGTGGAAGAAATGGAAACCGTATCAATGCACGCACTCCATGTAGGGATTGCCCTCCTGCTCAAGATAATTATAGTGGGGCTGGTGATGCAACTGGTGCCGATCAGCTAATCACCATACTGGGACAACTTACTCAGGTTATGAATAATAACCTTACCCGTATGGAGCACCCTGATCCGCAGCGTGGAGGATCAATGTTAGATCGATTCATGAGGCAACAAACACCAATGTTCAATGGGAGTACAAATCCCTTAGTAGCTGGGCAATGGATAAATTCCCTAGAGAAAATATTTCAGGCTTTGGGGAGCAGTGAAAGGGAAAAAGTTATCATGGCAGTTTACCGCCTCACTGGAGATGCTGATCAATGGTGGTCATTGATTCAAAACATGAAGGAAGATGATGAAGTATCAAATATTGAATGGAGGGAGTTCAAAGATCTCTTTTTAGAAAAATACTTTCCTCGTGACCATCGAGCGGATATGGAAAGGCAATTTCTGAGTCTGAGACAAAAGGAGGATTAGAATGTCACAAAGTATGAGGCTAACTTTACAAGGTTAGCGAGGTATGCTGGAGATTATATTCGCAACCCAAGAAGTAAGATTGATCATTTCTTTGATGGGTTAAAACCATTTCTTCGTCGAGCATTAGTCTCACAATCCTTTTCATCGTACGAAGACATTGTCTCATGTGCTATCAAGACCGAAAAGGAATTCTATAAGTCTTATGACTTTAAAGAAAAACATGAGAAGAAGAGACCTGCTGATCAATCTGGGAATGGAAATAAGGGGAAGAAGGGAAAGGTTGAATATCCATCTTGTGGTAAATGCGGGAAGAAACATCCTAGTACTTGCTTGAAGGGAATGGGAGTCTGTTACAAGTGTGGTGAAAAAGGCCACCAAGCTCATGATTGCAAGGGGGAGAAGGAAGCTACCAACGTTCAGTGCTACAATTGCAGGGAGATGGGAAATTATGCAAATGCATGTCCTAAGCGTCAGGAGAACTTACCTCAGAAAAGGCCAAGGGATCAAGGCCAGGCTTATGCTATCACTACTGCAGAGGTAGAAGCTCCGAAAGACGTGGTGGCAGGTAATTTAATGGTTTCCTCAAGTTTAGCAAATGCATTATTTGATTCTGGATCATCGCATTGTTTCATATCTTCCCAGTTTGCTAAGAAAATTAGATATTTCCAATTTGATTTAATAAGGGAGTTTTCAGTTAAAACTCCTAAGGGAAGTATCATTGCAACAAAGTTTTGTGAATCAGTCCCCATTAGAGCACATAAATTTTCTTTATCTGCTGATCTCATCGTCATACCTATGATTGAGTTTGATATAATCCTCGGTATGGACTGGCTTTCGGACTATGATGCGAAGATTTATTGTAAGAAGAAAGAGATTACGATTCTTGATGATAACGATAAGGAACACCTTATTTTTAGAGCAGAATCGTCACCACTTAATTATTTTTTAGATCCACCCCCAGTATCTCAACTTAATTCAATTATTGGGGAGGAAGAGAATGAAATAACTATCGGTGAGGAAAGGAATTTTCAAATAGAGGATGTACCTGTTGTGAAAGAATTTGTAGATGTATTTCCGGAAGATTTACCTGGACATCCTCCAGAACGAGAAGTTGAGTTTTCCATTGATTTGATTCCTGGATCAAGGCCTATATCGAAGACCCCTTATAGAATGGCCACTGTAGAATTAGTTGAACTAAAGAAACAACTAGAGGAATTGAGTAATAAGGGATTTATTCGCCCTAGTGTTTCTCCATGGGGAGCCCCTGTTCTTTTTGTTAAAAAGAAAGATGGATCTATGAGGTTATGTATCGACTACAGGGAGATCAATGCTATAATGATAAAGAACAAGTATCCCCTACCTCGTATTGATGATTTATTTGACCAACTGCATGGAGCTCAATACTTTTCAAAGATTGACCTTCGATCTGGATACCATCAGTTTTGTGTGAAGAAGGAAGACATTCCGAAGACAGCATTTCGAACTAGGTACGGGCATTACGATTTTACCGTAATGCCATTTGGATTGACTAATTCACCATCTGTATTCATGGATCTGATGAATAGAGTTTTCAAGGAGTATCTCGATGAATTTGTGGTGGTATTTATTGATGATATCTTGGTATACTCCAAAACCTACGAAGATAATGAAAATCACTTGCGCATTATCTTGAAGACTCTGAGGAGGCATGAATTATATGGGAAGTTTAGTAAGTGTGAATTATGGCTTCAGGAGATTTCTTTTCTTGGCCATATTGTCTCTAAAGATGGAATCTCTGTTGATCCTTCTATGACCAAGGCAATCCAAGAATGGCCAGAACCTATGAGTATAACTGAGGTACGTAGTTTTATTGATTTGGCAGGTTATTATCGACGTTTCGTCCAGAATTTTGCCCGATTGGCTAACCCATTAACGAGCTCACACGTAAAGGGGTTAAATTTGTTTGGACAAAAGAGTGTGAAGAATGTTTCAAAGAACTGAAGAGAAGATTAGTCAATGCTCCTATATTGACTCTACCATCGGGGAATGATGGGTTCGTTATTTATAGTGATGCATCAAAGAAAGGACTTGGTTGTGTCCTTATGCAGAATGATAGAGTTATTGCCTATGCATCACGACAGTTGAAAATTCATGAACAAAACTATCCTACTCATGATCTTGAGTTAGCAGCCGTGATCTTTTCTTTGAAGATATGGAGGCACTACCTCTATGGTGAAAAATGTGAGATTTATACTGATCACAAGAGTTTGAAGTATATTTTCTCACAAAAAGAACTCAACATGAGGCAAAGGAGATGGATTGAATTACTCAAGGATTATGATTGCACGATACACTACCACCCGGGGAAAGCAAACAAGGTGGAAGATGCTTTGAGCAGAAAAGACCATGGTGTTTTGAACAATATGAGAATTGAAAGGGATCCAATTTTCATGGATCTAGTGAAGATGGACATGGGAATAACCAGGGAAGGAAAAACATCATTTCTTTTTCAAATGGTTTCCAAACCATCTTTAATAGAAAGGATTAAGAGTTCTCAGACCGATGATGAAGAATTCCAAAAAAAGATTAAAGCTGTGAATGATGGGAGATTGAGAGACTTTGTGTTTGAAGATGGAATTTTGAAATTCGGGAAGAGACTTTGTGTTCCCGATATACCTGATCTAAAAAGGGAATTGCTGGATGATGCTCATAGTTCCAATTTCTCTATACACCCTGGGAGCACCAAAATGTATAGAGATTTGAAGGAACATTTTTGGTGGGACAACATGAAGAGGGAGATTGCTGATTTTGTGTCAAGATGTATGGTTTGTCAACGAGTGAAAGCTGGAAGGCAACAGCCTGGAGGAGTCATGCAACCTCTTCCCATACCAGAGTGGAAATGGGACAATATTACGATGGACTTTGTCATGGGGCTACCAAAGACTCCTAGAAGGAATGATGCAATATGGGTTATTGTTGATCGTCTTACCAAGTCAGCACATTTTCTTGCTATAAGAGAAGATCTACCCCTGGAACGTCTAGCAAGACTATATATTAATGAAGTTGTGAGACTTCATGGAGTACCCTTATCGATTGTTTCTGATCGTGATCCCCGTTTTACTTCAAGATTTTGGAAAAGTCTTCAGAAATCCCTGGATACTGAACTTCATTTGAGCACTGCTTACCACCCTCAGACAGATGGACAATCAGAACGGACTATTCAGACCTTAGAAGACATGATGAGATCTTGCTCACTTGATTTTCAGGGTATGTGGGATCAATATTTACCACTGGTAGAATTTTCCTATAACAATAGCTTCCATTCAAGTATTCAGATGGCACCATATGAAGCGTTATACGGAAAGAGATGTCGTACACCAACCTGTTGGGATGACGTTGGTGAAAAAAACTTGTAGGCCCAGAACTGGTGGAGGAAATGGTGGAAAAGGTGAAAGTAATCCAAAATCACATCAAAGCAGCTCAAAGTAGGCAGAAGAGCTATGCCGATAATCGAAGGAAGGATTTGGAATTTCAAGTCGGTGATCATGTTTTTCTGAAGGTATCTCCGTGGAAGGGAGTCATACGTTTTGGTAAGAAAGGTAAATTGAGTCCCAGGTACATCGGACCTTTCGAAATTCTAGAACGAATTGGGGTTGTAGCATACCGATTGGCAATGCCGCCAAGTCTCTCCAAAGTTCACAATGTGTTCCACATATCTCTGTTGAGGAAATACATGCCTGACCCAACGCATGTACTCACCTATGAAGAATTAGAACTGGAACCCGATCTGTCTTATTGCGAAGAGCCCGTCAAGATTCTTGGTACGAGAGAACAAGTGCTGAGAAACCGGACGACGCGTCTGGTAAAAGTTCTGTGGAGAAACCATAAGATGGAAGAGGCAACGTGGGAACCCGAGGAACTTATGATGAAGAACCACCCGAGTATTTTTATGCAGTAATACCCTAGAAATTGCGAGGACGAAATTATTTGAAGGAGGGGAGAATGTAACACCCCAAGCTTCCACGGTACGTTTCCCTTCGAATAATGCGATAGCGTGTGTTGTACGCAACCTCGAGTTCTAACACACACCACAACTAATTAAACTAGCCGTTGTGAATAGTAATACCTACTTTTTGAAATCATATATATTTTATATTTCAAAATGGACTTCATTTTTGGATTCAGAATATCGAAATTAGCCTAGGGTGAAATTTTGGTACTTTTCGGATAACTTTTATATTTTGATGAATAGTGAAAATTACTAAATTTTAATTAAAAACAACTTTTTTAATCAAAATATTTAATAATGATAAATTATGAATTTTAGTAGTTTTAAAGTATATTTAGAATATATTTTTACCATTTAATTTAATGTTTGTCATTGGACATAATTTCACAATTAAACCAGACATAAACAAGTGTCAATCTTTTGAAAGTTATTATCTCTTAAAAACACGCTTTTTGTTTTGACAGCGGGAATTAATTTTAAATTAATTTCTGCCACTTCTGTGTTTTGAATTTAGGAAAATGGATTCCATATTTGGAATCAGGATGTCCAAATTATGTAAATAGGTAACTTTTATTTTTACATATTTTGAATAATTACTACGGTAAATATTTTATTTACCATGGTTAAAGGGTAAATCTGGTAAATAAGGGTTAAAAAAATAATATTATAATAATACAAAATTACCCTAAAACGTGTCCTAACCTTGTTGTTGGACACATACCCGACCATGGGCATCCTTGGGTCGATTTGGGGACCCCTTGGAGCCACTTGTATGTGGTAGGGACACATTATATTAATAAAGTTAAAATAAAAATAAAAATGGCATAAGCTTACATCTTTTAGAAGAACAATTTTTACATAGGGTTATACATGTTGGCTTTTCGATTATAAATATCCATTAGAAAGATAAAACTATTTCCTACATAATGATATTTTATTTATAATTTTTAGACATCAAATAATTTAAATTATTAATGACACAATAATGATGCAATGTTTACCTCATTAATAAATCATTTAAATAAATAAGATTATAATGATTAAAATATTATCTAAAACCTTTCCAATTCTTATTGGTTGATGTTATTTAGAATATGAGTCATCTTATCTTCGACCTCAATGATTTTTGGACCATTATAAACCGAATATAATTATATTATAAAGTAATACTTTCACTCTTTCCTAAAGAGCCCCTCCTCTCCCTTATAAAAGGAGACCACTTCTACTCATTCCTCACACCTCTCAAGCCACTTGGCTCGTCCAAAACCTACACAAATAAGCTCCCCACATCCCTATCCTCCTCCTTGAAGATTACCCTTAGGAAGAAAGCATTTCAAGAAGTCCTTTGGTTCCAACCAAAGTGAGTTACCTAAATTAAAGGTAACGATTTCTCTTAAATTATTTTCATTTATTTTGCTTCTCCAACCCCCAAACTCTTTTTATTTCCTTTCTTTTATAACAAAACCAGTATCCACAATATACTAGGATGTTGTTATAAGAAGGATTCAAACTACACATACACACAACTCCATCTAATGGATGATGAACATAATGTTGCTGTGGATGGCAAACTAACGCCTCACGAAACGATGATTGTTCAAATACATCTTACCGCCTCTAATGGTGGCCATTATGATGGAACTATAATTAAATATGATATTAATGATATATATTTTATATATAAGCTTCTTTAATTCCATTTTATTTCATACCATTATTCGTTTCATGTTGTATATACATACGATAATTTCATTTGAGGAAGTGCGGACTACCGCCCCCTTAAAATGATATGACTCGTTCATACCACACATGGAACGTATAAAGGATGGTGTTAATGAATTTAAGTAACATATATAAAATATTATATTATACTGGAATATTAATATACCTATGTATCATTTGGATTCGATTCTTTTAAAATAAAAATTAAATGGAAGTAGCGTTCGTGCGTACGTACGGACTACCGTCTCCACGAACGTGATGAGATTCATTCTCCATCGTATCCATTCAAGTCTTATTCTCATTTTAGGGTTAAAAATAATGTTAATATCATTCTGATTATGAATAAGATATAATCTATCCATTACAAACATGTCTTACATAACCAAACATTTAAGAAGAACGAATCGATTATCACCCGAAACGACGATAATACTAAGATATTATTAATAAAGCAATGTTAAAAGATCATATATGATATCATATTAATGTATATGATTCTTGTATAATTTAATAACAATTATTTCACCATTATACAGGAGGTTAACCTACCCCATCAAAGGAAAAGTACAAGGTAAGGGTTATTTCACAATCTCTTCATTATCCGAGGTTGTTTATACGTAATAATCTACTGGGATCCCTTTATCATCCACATCCATGTTTTCTTCAAAATGTATTTCAAAACATATTTATTATTTACAAGAATATGGGTTAAAGTCATTTATACCCTTGTTTGACTTTTTATAAGAGGTTTATAAAGGAATCTTTCCGTTGTTTTCAAAACAAGGTCCTTTTTAACCTTTTCGACAGAATTAAGATAAGAATGTTTTTTTAACTTATACGGCGGGTGCAGTTATTTTCTGCCATTATAAAATCGTCAAAGCCTCCCTTACAAGCTTATAAAGAATATTTTCAAGAAAATGTTTTATTTTATATGGCTCTTAAATGATTTCAAAAATAGAAAGAGATATTTCTCTAAAAAGTGTTTTGATTTCATCTATGTCAACATCCTTTGACGGATTTTACGCTTATTTGAAGTTGATTTATTATGATACAAAACTTCTATATTGTATTGAAGGTTGTGTGATATGTTTGACTGTGGATGTGCTATTTTTATACCATTCATAGTTTATGGTGAAATTATTGACATTTCGTATGCTAGTTTTAATACGAATGTTTATGTTATGTTTAAACCTTTTCATATGGGAATGCATTGGACTTAGTAAGTGACGGGTGGAGCCCGCTATAGCTCCTCGATGCATCGGTAGGTCTCATGAGACAAACTAGTGTCTTGGCACAAGGCCTTGCCAAAATCTTATTTGTAGTCTTGGCACGAGGCATTGGCTATGTGGTTATGATAGTCTGGCATTATGCATTCCAACATTATGAAAGTGGTTATTGATTTTTGCAAGTGATTATTCGATTAGTAGAATATCCATGTGAATAAGTAAATGGCATTATTTCATTTTACTTTTTCCATACTATGTTGAAGTTCAAGTTTAAAAGGCTTTTGTTTTAGTAATTCATTGCCTTAAATGTTTATGCTTATTTTTGAATGTTCCGCTATATTGTTATCCTTACTGGGCATTTGAGCTCACCCCTTTTCTATGTTTTATTTTTCCCAGGATGTGAAGATGTAAGTTATGAATGACCTGTAGGGATATTATGAGGGGATTATAGTGTGGACTGTGGAAACATTTTGTTGTTGTAGTAGTTTTTCATTTTATGATGTAATGTAAAACTTATGAATATATCTAGTGTTTCCAAGGCTACTAAACCAATCGGTCTTTCGAGATTTGATCTTTCTTGTGATCATGCCAATGTTATGTAATAACGCACCGACTCTGGGTAACTGGGGTCGGGGCGTTACACCTACCAACCTTTATCCACAGAAACATCTGATCCTCATTGGAAAGCCCTCATTATTTTTGTAAGTTAATTTTTCATAAGTGGGGAACTATATTTCTTGCAAGCCGATGGATAGAGTTTATATATATGTGATTGTGGATAACATTGATTAAAATTTTCTTGAGTGTTGATTATTTTATTGGTGATGTAAATCATCAAGTTGATTGCTTATTTTTGAATGGTTGAAACATGTGTTAAAAGAGGATTAAAGAAGTGAATTAAAATTATATATGAGGCCTGATTAGAATATTTTTGAATTAAAACTACTTTGTTTACTTATGAAAATTTTCTCCTCTAACTTATTATTTACATTTATGATTAGCTGAATTCCTTCCTTTTAAAATATAGACTCTTTCAATTATATGTTGATATTTTCTTGAGGGTAAGAAAAAGACTATGTATGGGGGAGTTTGATGCA
The DNA here is from genome assembly GCA_963277665.1 of Viscum album. Lineage (NCBI taxonomy): Eukaryota > Viridiplantae > Streptophyta > Magnoliopsida > Santalales > Viscaceae > Viscum > Viscum album. Next base: position 116,591,566 of record OY728155.1, on the reverse strand, counting down.
CCTGATTTGTGTATACATTTTCATATATATTTTTCTAAATAAAAACATTTTTTCATAAAATATCAGTTGTTTCATTAATATATTCTTTGATTTTGGTGATTTTGTTTATTTTCAGAGATTTCTGGTCAAGATACACAAATCAGGGGAAGTCTGTGAAAATTTTGCAACTACACGGCGTGTACTTATATACTCTCCGTGTACATTCAGATAGGGACACAGATAAAATAGGGGAGTACACGCCCAAGTCTCCATCCAGATGCTACATGCCATGCGAATTACTTCTACACATCTTGTACTAGCTTCTAGATGCGGTTGGTGTCACTTGCGAGGGACTACACGCCATGTTTGGCGGAGCTACACACCGTGTACCTGCATCTAGATGCGGTTGTTAGCGCTTTCTAGGTACTACACACCATGTGATGCGGCGCTACAAGCCGTGTATGGGCCACCAACCGAAAGCTGACTCCATGTGAGTCAAAGATGGTGAGGCTAGCCACCTACCGAAGAAAAACTATGAATAATTGCCGTTTACAAAACTACACAGTGTGTAATTTTATACACGCTGTGTACTTTAGTTTTCGATAAATAGAGGACTTATCCTCGAGACCAAGGGGAATAGGAAACACTTGATGAAAAGGGGGAAGTTCTGCTACCATATTCCCGAGCCACCGTTGGGCCACTATTCCGCCATTCCACCTTCTGACACATCTCCCCGAAGCCTATTCGATGATCTCATCAGGTATCAAAGGTTTTGTTTTTATTATGTCCAATATGTGTAAATAAACACCGCTTGTGTTGGGGATGTGGATGATGAAGATCTTTTGTATGTTGGATTAATTTATATGGTTGTGTCTGTTCTTTTAAATTCTTCTCATTCTTCTTTATCAATTATTGAATACCACTGAGCATTCTGATCCAGACCAAGGGCAGAATTCTCAGGGTGATAAAAGAAGATTAACGATGAATGATTTAATGACCATTGAAAGGATCCATCAATCAGTAAATGGAAAAAACTGAACTTAATAATTGCGAAACACTGACTACCCGACCAAGGAGTCAAATTTATTCAAGTACAAGACAAAATTAACCGAACCAAGGGAATGTTGTCATAAATAAGATCCAAAATGTTGAATTATCATGAACAACAAAACTATATAAGAAATATGCATAAAATCTTCATAATCACCATATCCCTAACACGCTCTTTTTCCTACTAAACACATTAAAAATCACTTGTTTTTTTATTTTAAATTGTTAATCATAATTTAAAGTAAACAAAATAGTTTAAATAATCCAAAACAAGAAAATCCACTCTAAATTTAGCAAGACTCACTAAATTAATTCTAAACTCATTTGAATTCACACACATACCAAATTTCACTATGGATCGACCCCACAGTTTCACTATACTATGTTTCAGAGTGGGTAATATCAATTTGGGACACCAATAACATACCTTCGGTGAAACGAGTCACCAACTAGATGCAAGCATTCAAATCCCAAAGAACAGAATCTTTTAGTTGAATTGAAAAAATAGAAACATATTTGAATATTAAATTTCATTTTAAAATATAACAGAACATTTTATTTTTATTTAGTATTTCATTATTCCATTTTTCACTTAAGGGTGAGATTTTATGCTATGTAAGGGTATCCATAAAATAAAATAAAATATTAATAAATAAGGTATAAAGAATATTTATAGGTAAATATTTTAAAACACATTCCATTTAATCAATAAAATAATCATAAAGAGTAATATGACACAAATAAATGATGTTAAAATAATTCCTTATAAATAATCACATAATCTTGAAACTTACCAATGTATATTGTAACAAATAAAATTATCACATGTATATAAAATGAATAACCTAATAAAATAAAAATTAATAATAAAAATATCGTAAACATATCTCTGATCCCTCATTATAAGACAGATTACATAAATGGGTAAGGCCTCGACTAATTCCCAAACTAGTTTGTCTCATGATACCAACCGATGCATCAGACATATATAATAGTCACACTAGTACAATACTATGTCCAATTAATTCCTCATATAAAATGGGTGAAACATAATCTACAAAAAAATTCATATTTAAATATCATAAAAAATGTTAATAATTAACCCAATCATTAAATATAATCATAAACCATCCAGAGTAATATGGAGAATGATATCAAAATAGTACATACCCAGTCAAACTATTCATAAACCATTTGATAAAATATTGTAGATGAAATAGTAATATAATAACCACATTAATGAATATTCTTCAACAAATTATTTTTACATATATGAAATTAATTTAAAATTATAATTTGAAAATTCTTGAGAAAAATACCATTATCACTTCAATATCACATATTTTTTAAACATCACAAATATGGGTGAAAAATATTTATCTTAAAAGAACCTTGTAAATTTTTAAAATAAGATTAAAATAAAATATTATTCATGATGGTTTGAAAATCATTTCATATCATATAATATAAAAAACATTCCTTTTATACCGTTGTAAAAAGGTTAAAAAGTACCTCATTCTAAAAATGAAAATAAGATTCCTTTTAAAACATTTTATAAAATTCATAAATGGGTATAAATTTCATTAATAAATAATTTTTGAGTGGTAAAAATATTATTTAAAACCAATTATGTAAAATATGGAAATGGAATAAAAATATTTTACCAACTAATGATTTAAATATAAGAAATCCCGAATAATGAGAAGATTGTGAATTAAACACTTACAACATGGGTATACATTGAATCGTAAGACCCATGAAATAAATAAATTCAAATTAAAATTTAAATAACATGAATAAAAATATATTAATTATATAATAGATCAAATGGGAAGTATATAAACCATACAAATGAAATAAGTGGTGAATATTTCATATTTCTCAAGGATATAAAAAAGAGACGAGAAATCCTTACCTCATGTTCAACTTCAACGGTACATGTTGAATAATTATTTATAATAAATATAGATTTATTATAAATATAAAAAAACATAATAATAAATATTATAAAATATATGAATTACTTGTAATCCTTTATCATCTGTTTATTAAGAATTCTTTTTTAAAATCCCTATTATGGGTAATAACAGAATCGTTTTTGATGTATGTATTGGTTTGGTAGTTTTTGTACTTTTAATTTTATCATGATTAAATCATATAAATAATGATAAAAATTATATAAATATAAAATATATTCATTATATATTTATTCTGAGTAATCTATAAATTATAGTGATAGAAAAAATAAAGAGTGAGTTTATGGAGATAATGTGTTGTACATACGCATGGATGTTATTTCAATTTTTGTAAAATGAAATGAAATAAAGGTATATAATTATTTAAATTTAAAAAATAATAATTTCATAATTTAAATCATATATATTCATCTAATCCATAAACATTACCATCAAAGTAAAATAGAAATGAAAAATGAATAACATCACTTCGTAGAGGTGGTAGCCCACACGTACGCATGAGCGATGTTATCATTTCCCAACGGCTGGAAGGTATGTAGTTAGATATGATATTATCACTATAAAAGTATAATTATGTTATAAATATCATATATTTATATTAAACTCATCATAATTTCCAACCATAAAATATGGTAATGAAATATGAATTATATCTCTATGTGGAGCCGACATGTCATATGTGCGCATGCACGATACTCTGACATCACATTTGATGTGAATGACCATGGATGATTGTGGTTTCATAATCATGACAAAATTTAGTAATATTTAGGATACATTTTTTATAATATTAAGGATAATACCATAGGTTTATAGTCTGTAAAATAATAAGTAAAACGAAAATTTTCGGTTAAGGCAATTACCTATCCTTTACAGGAACTCATTGAATTCTCCTCTTAAGGGTTCTAGGGTTGGTCTCTTTGGGTGACCAGAACCTGTATAAAGTGAATAAAGAAGTGGAGAAAATATTTTTTAGTGTTTTTTCATTGTATAAGGCTCAATGTGGTGTAAGTATGTGAAGGAGGACTTAAACTTTTATAATTTAGGTGAGAGACACTTTTAGAATGCCTTAAATGATTAAATTATAATCAAGAAATTATATAGAAAAATTAATCCAAATGGGTAGGATTCAAATATATGGTAGGATATGGTTTAATATCATTAAAAAAAATTAATTTTTATATGTTTATTTGGGTTTTTAAACCTCATCGTTTTTAACATATTAGTTAACCTATTAAAACATTAACAGCAGTAAAATAATTTTCACCCATAAAAGTATGTAATTTCACATATATGATAAAATATGGATCATAAATGGACAATGGAAAAAAATATATTATTTATTATCAATGTTTTACCCTTTAAATATTTTAATTTTTTATAAATAATTTAATAAAACATTATTTTCATAAGTTATTATTAATGTCAATTTGGACACTATTTATTTAATTAGACGTCAACTATGTCAAGAAAAAACTGTATATAAAATATAATTCATTTAAGCATCACTAAAATTTTAATAGAATATAAAAAATTACTAAAAAACTATAAATAACTCAAATTATACCACTTTTAATATTTTTAAAATCATTAATATTAGTTTTTTATTGTTTGTATAAAACTATATTAGTGTTTGTTAAGTATTTATGGTAATATATAATACATAATAGTTAATAATTAATTTAAAATATGGAAATAAGTTAATTATGATCAAAATATCATTTTATATTCATTTTCCATTTTTTTGTTGTTATGTGGATATATAATAGATATTTATAACTAAGAGAGTGATATTCTGTAACTTTCACTAGTGGAAATGTATATTTTCATATCATTTTTATAGTTTTTAATGTTAGTTTTTAATCAAATTTTATGAATTAGAAGTCATAAATAATAGTTTCAATATTGGTTTCTATAATAACAGTTTCTAAACATTAACAAAAATAAAACTTAAGAGAAATTTCAACGTTGGTTTATATAAAACTCTCACATTGAAAATACATTTCCATGTCAGTTTTACTCTAAAATCAACAATGAAACAATTTCAACATTGATTTTATTGTAAAATACATATTTAATGTTATATTATTTTTAATGTGGATAATTTATTCACACATTCAACATCAATTTTATGTGAAAGAATGCATTGAATGTTAACTTCAATGATAGTTTTCATAGAAAACCGTTATTGAAAAATGAACAAGAAAGTTACATAAAATGTATAATGTCAATTTTTCTTAAAAACTGGAAATGGAATTATTTTTAAGATCAACATTCATTTTTAGTTTTACTAATAACTGACATTTATTTATTTCTATGTTGGTTTATAAAAAACAAACATTGAAATTTTTATATTTTCATTAAAATTCAAAATGAATTTCATGCTCACAAATGTGAAAACCTATAAACAGCTGGTACAATAGTGTATTTAAAACAAACTACCCATTTTATAAAACATTTTTCACATTCTCAAGGATAAATTTTCCATTTACCACTATGAATATTCATAAACTATTTCATAATTCCATCCCAATACCTCGATAAAATCAACAAAAAGATATTTTAAGAAGTAATATTATAAAAGGTAAGAAATGAATCTAATAAACATGTTTTCTATGTATTAAAAGATAGAATATTGGAAAATGTAATATTTAAAATTAAAATATATTATAAAAAATAATGACATTTGATCACTTTTTATTTTAAATATAATATAAAATATAAACACAACAACTCAACAACCATCAAACAAATTATTAATATTTAAAAGTAAAAATAAATTTGATATTTTAACAAATACTTCCATTTTAGCAGGATAAATTAATGAAAAATATCATTATATATTGAAAAATCAATTTAATTACCAAATATTACTATATATTATGAAAATTATATAATAAATTCATATAAAATAAAGCCTATTTGGATATTAAAATCCAAATCTTTGTTAAATGTATTTATAAAATGTAGTTGGTGAGAAAGTTTTATGTCTTTCATCTTGAAATTACTAAATTATAGTAAGACAAATATGAATATAATTTTATATTTTTTTACCATTAAATAAAAAATTAAACCATCACACCACTAATATAAAACAAAACATTGAAAATACAAACTAACACATGTATATATATAATGAAAAAAATCTTATATCAAATATATTTACCAATAATTTCAAGTAAATAAATTTATTTGCCTTCTGTATTGACAATTTATCATTGTTAAACTCATTCCATGACCTGTATTTTAATATATGAATTATAAAAACACATATAGACAATAATAATTAAGGATAAAGTATAGTTTATGGGTAAAATATAAGCATGAAATGGTTTATGAAAAAAAAATTATTTTTTCCATGATAGCTAATCAATTTATGTTTTACATAATGATAAACACCATGATCAATGAAATTGAATCAAATAAAATAGAAAATGGATAATATATCATAACTAGATCACAATATCATCAAATATTATTTATAGTTATTTTAATCAATTTAATATTTACCTCATGAGAATTCCATCTTCATTGATGGATTTGACAACAGATCTACATTGTGTCATCATTGCATTGATGGAATCAATGATAGATTCCTTTTGACAATGATCTAAATATGTTCCAAAATTCTTATAATGTCATTATATGATTCTTTGGGTTCTAGTATAATAGATCCTATCACTTTCATTGTCCACCTTTGATTTCCTCATGAATCACTTCCAAAGTGTTATCCTTTATTTATCTAAACATGGGAGTGGAATATTAATGATGATCACTCTTGGTTCTTAGTAGCATTCTTAGAGAAGGGAGCTCTCTAGGGCTTCGAGATAATTCTATGGATTTTTTGTGCATAACAAAATAAATAAATTGGATCGGCTGTAAAATAATATATTTGGTTTTATATACCATTAAGTCATAAAAAGAAATATCTTTCACAAGGGACCTTTAATATTTATTTAATCCTTATAGAACCCCATTTCTATAATAATAATAATAATATTATTTCTCAAAATGCGTTTAAATGGAAAATTAAAATTAAAATTTATTTATTCAACTAATATTCAATATATTTTATTTCTCACCAAACCATTAAACTCAATCTTATATTCCTCTAAAATATTTATTGGAGCTTTAAGAATGTATATTTATTTCTTAAATAAATATCACTACTTTATTCTCTAATAAATAAATTAATATAATATTCACTAAATAGAAAACAAAAAATTATTAAATATTCTACTCACATAATACTCACTTAATAATTGGGGAAAAAATAAAAAAGATCAATAAACCATAAAAAATTATTCAGCCACATGTGAGAATATTATTTATTAAAATTTTTGAATAATAAATAATAATATATTATTTAATTGATATTCTTGATAATCTTAGTGTGTAACCATATAGACCTGTTTTGGGGTGGCATAGGCCACGTAGCCTAATGTAAAAGGTTAGTGTCTAGAAACATGTCAAGACACCGACAGAGAAATAATTTAATGCTACAATGACATAATACCTCATATAGATGCTTAATGAATAATATAATATCTTTATCATGATAACTCTAATCAAGCATGTTGCATGCTGCTACCATCAACCCATGTGCTTTACATCTCTTTATTTTAATTAGCAGAAATAAAACATTCCAATAGAACACCATGGACATGTATTTATTTATGTTATATAATTTCAATCAAATGGACTAAGATATCAACATTCATTATAGAATAGAAGGTATGAATCATTTCTCACATTATTCATTAATGGAATATTACTCGTGATGCACCCAATATATCCTACTATTCCGTGAACATATGTCACCACCATGTTCATCAATACATCAAAGTGCATGGATTATAATATTAATTTATAATAATATTAATGTATAATGTTCAATACACACAAATTTTGATAGTAACATCCAATGACACATATAAATGTAGATTTTCTACTGGCATGTCTTATTCTCTTAATTTTATACATTGGATATTACCAAGGACATACACCATGGGAAGGTGAATCAAAATTCTATGAGTCTCCACACATGATATCCTTTATAAGTAGTGTCCCTCAAGTGAAATCATCCTTCTCTATAACATATATTTAATAATAATGTCATGACACTTCTGGGATCTCATCATAGTGGGGAACTGATATGATATTTTAGTTAGAAAACTTCTATTAAGACATTATCACATACTATGTTACACAAATTAAAAATAAATATGTGATACTTGTTGGAACCAGGGTCTTCAAAGCATGATTTGGCGTATGGTTTGTGTTTGTTGTCAATCCTCAGTGGAAGTTCAGGATGTGTACCAACAAAGCGATCATACCGTTCAAGCAGAAAACAGTAGTGAATGTGGCGCTGTTTCCCAGTGTTTGCCAAATTTTTGGGCCAAAAAATCGGCCAATAAAGTAAAGTGTTTTTGGAAAAGGTACTTGCGCGCCGTGCTCTTGGAGGATAAAAGACTTGCGCGCCATATGTTTTTGAGGATCAGAACATCAAAATTTGGCTAAGGAAAGAAGGTCGCGCAAGTGTTGGTTGGGTCACGCAAGTGAGTTGCGCGACAGAGGCTACTGGAGACAAGACTTGCACACCGCTGAGGGACTTGCGTGCCTCTGCGCAGGGGGTCTAGTTTGCCTATAAATACTGGACCACCTCTCCTCATTTCCTACGGAGTTCAAGGCTGAGAGATTGTTCGAGCTCTTGTCTCGCAGGTGGTTGAGTCGCGCAGGTGGTAGTTTGGTCGCGCAAGTAGAGCTTGCGCGCCGGTTGTCTGTTGTGCGTCCAAGACAGTTTTGGAGTGAAATGAAGTGAACCACGCAAGTTTGTTGTCGAGGAAGGAAGCGTCACTCAGGTACGTTTGTGACACTTTCACGCCAGTTTGGACTTGCGTGCCGTATTGGTACTTGCGCGTCCGTCTTGGAGAAGCGTGACAGGTTTTGCTGAAGCCCACCGGCCTGTTTGGAGCTGCACAAAAGCCAGGAGACTACCTGATACATTCGAGGAAAAGTGATATTCTTCTTCTGGTGAGAATCAGACATCAATAGAGCATCTACATACATCATAAGATGCATTCTCATGAAAATGATGAAGAGACCTTCACGTCTATAAACTGAGTGGGACTTCACCAACGGCAGTGAGCCAGGGGGAGTCAACGGGAGTGACCCGAGGGGAGCAGTGGGCTATCCATGAAACTTTGTAAAGGCAGTGAGCCTGGGACAGAGTAATTGTACCCAAACTTTTGTAATCTACCGCTAGTGAAGCATAGTGAATTTTGGTACGACCGACAACCTGTCGGCGTATGCTCCTTGGACGTAGCCCTTAGTGGTGAACCAAGTAAAAATGGCTGTGTCTTCTCTATGCATGTGAATGTTTGCTTTCTGATCATAATCATCATACAGGTTCAACAAGTTCCTGCCAACGTGGGAACAAGATCCATCACATTAAAAGAAAAAGTTGTCACCCTGATTCACCCATCCCCTCTCAGGGTGTCCCGGGGTCCTTCAATACTTAGTTAATTAATATTAAAAAATATGAATACGGGTTATCATAAACTACACAAAAATTGTTTCTAGGGAACCTACTCCAACATATTACCACATACATGAGATCCTACTGCTAAAAACCTTTATTATATTACCTCTCACATGTTACTCACAATTTTACTTAGATATGCCATTAGTAAAGGGGTCTACTATGTCCTCTTCCTTGGGAACTCGGATTATTGCAACTTCAACCTTCTAAAAAAACCTTCAAGTGGTGATACTTCCAGAGTATATGTCTTTTTTGATGGTGTGATGTTGTCCCTTTTTCATGAGCCACTAATGTAGTAATATCATAATGAAATTCGATAGGTTATTTAATTATAGCTTGAAATTCAAACTCCTGGAAACTTTTTTGTATCCAAAAGGCTTCCTTGGATGCGTTATAAGTCATTATATACTTGGAATCCACTATAAAATCAGTAACAAATATATACCTTGAACCCTTCTATCTCACAGCTCATCCGTTGAGACAGAAACATATCCTGACATCAAATTTAGATCATTCTGATCTGTTTTAAAAATAGTATCAGTATAACCCATGATTACCAACTCCTTATTTCCTCCATAAACCATGAAAATATCCTTAATTCTTCTTAGATACTTGAGGACATCCTTAAAATAATAACAATTCCATTCTCTGGGATCTTCTGGATATCTTCCTACTATACTCAATGCAAAGGTAACATTAAGTATAATACTTGAAATAACATAGATGATTGATCTTATCACTAAATTTAATGATATATTACTCATTCTATATTTATAATTTTGTGTATAAGGATAAATATTCATATAAATACATATTCCTTATGAAATAAGAACCAATCCCCTCTTGGATTATTCAATAATAATTCTCTTTAGTATCTCATTAATGTATATACTTTGACTTCTTCCATGTAGCCTATTGAATCTATCACTAACGATCTAGATCCCTTGAATATATGCTTATTCAACTAAGTTATTCAGGGAGAAAATTATTTTACCAGTCCTTAATAAACTGTAAAACTAGTATGGCATTTCCAATAAGCAATTTGTCATCAAAATATAATACTAGGAAAATTAAAACATTTTCACTAAACCTCTTGTAAACAAATGAATCACCTTCAATATTAACTAAATCAAATTCTTTTATAGATTCATCAAATCAAATTTTCCAAGACCTAGATTATTTCTTCAATCCATAAATAGATCTCTATAACTTGAAAATATTTTTGGAATAACCTGGATCCCCAAACCCTTTAGGTAGTTTAATATAGAAATATTCCTAAAAGTTCCCATTAAAGAAAATCATTTTTTTCACTAATCTTCTAAATTTCACTATCACAATATGTTTTTATAGAAATTATAATTTCAGGGGATTTAAATATAAAAACTTGTGAATTAGTTTCATCAAATTCAATTCCTTGATGTTGTTTAACCCCTTTATCCACAAGAATTTCTTTGTTGGTATTTAATTTACATTTCATGTCCTATTTTCTATTGAATACCCATTTTAATACTATGGGTTTGACATCAACATATCCATCAATCAGAACCCAAACATGTGTGTGATACATGAAATCAATTTAGAAATCATGGATTCTTTCCACCTTTCAACTTCTGAGCTCTCTACTATCTCTTTTTTAGAGTGAGGTTCATTCTTGGTAACCAATTATTATACACCGTATTTGGTGAGAAGAAACCCATATCTCTATGGTTCTCTAACCTCTCTTTTTCTCATACACGGTACCTGTGTTTCAAGAAATACTTATTCTGTTGGGACCTATGGAATCTGTTCATATACTAGAGCATGTGTATCTTGAGAATCAACTACATAAAATTCCATTTTTCTCCCACTATCCTTTTTATGTTTGTTATCTATCTGAAGAAAGAAGACATGTATAGTGATAATCACTTTCTGGTATGATGGTTTATATAGGTAGTATCTATTTGTTCCCTTAGGATACCATATAAATATACACTTTTTGCCCTATGTTTTTATATTGTATCCTAAGTAGGCCTTAAAAATTCTTTTCAACCCCATGCACATGTATGTGAAGAAATGAGTTTCAATTCACTCTAAAATTCAAAGGGAATTAAATTTTCAACTTTAGTTGGTACTCAATTTATTGTTTTTGTGCTGGTTTTTAATGCATATCCCCAAAAGGATAATGGAAGATCTGCATGACTGATCATCAACCATACCATGTTTAAAAATATATGGTTATTCCTTGGACTAACAGCATTCCGATTTGGTATGTATGGTGGAGTGTGTTGAGATATAATCCCAAACTCCCATAGAAAGTTGATAAAATATTTCTTAAGATATTCACCCCCATGATCTGATTGAATCTTCTTTCTCTTCTTTACAAGTTGATTCTCTATTGATTATTGAATTATTTGAATTTATCAAAGGGCTCAAACTTATACCTCATCAAGTAGATATAAACATTTCAACTCAAGTCATCAGTAATAATTATGACGTAAGAATTCCCTCATATGAATTCTACTGTAAATGGTCCACACAAATCAGTGTGTACCAGTTCTATAATTCATATGCCCATTTCTCCTTGTCCATAGAATGAATGTTTAGACATTTTTTCTTGTAAACAAGTGTGTAATATTTCAAGTTGTTTTAGCCCTGAAGAGCCTAATTGTTTTTTGTAGAGCTTGGTCAAAATCTCATCATTCACAAGACCAAGATACTGATTCCATAGTTGGGTGTTATATGAGTTGTGTGAACATGATTCATTATCAACTTAAAATAATTATTTTGGTAATTTAATACATAAATAATATTATTTAAATGTTCTATACCATAAAATATATTTTATATATAAAAGAAACATAACTTATTTATAAACATGCAAATAAATCCATCTATATCATGGAATGACAAATAAATTGTGTTCTTTGTAACTGTTGGTACTTAATAAAAATCCTTTACGACTAAAATTAATTCATATTGTCAACAAAAGGTGGTAGTCACCAAAGACTAGAGAATCCATCCTCACACCATTGAAAGTTCAGAAATCCACCACATCACTAGAAATATTTTATATTCTACTTAGTTCTTTCATTTGGATACATATATGAGCACCACGAGTTGTATCTAATACCCAATGTGTAGATATTGAAAAATTACACTCTATAACAAATACACCTTTAGCTTCCCATTTCTTATGGTTGTAATTCTTCTTCCAAATTCATTTTTTTTCACATAAAAACATAATTCCACATTTTCCTTTCCTTACCTATCACATACATGACGTATTTTAATGTTAAATTTCATTTAATTTCCATTCATGCTTTGTTTTGGGAGTTTCCCAAGCTTTTATGGAGGAATGGGTGAGTTTTTGTGAATTGGGCCAAACTGTGAGGTCAATTTCAGATTTAAAAATAAATTTTGATTCCTTTATAACTTCTTCATTTTTCTACAGTGTTCATCCATTCCAATTCTTACTTGTCATCCCCTTACCCATGGAACACCACAAAATTAATTTGGACCATTTAGAAATCTATAATCATGGTGGATTTTAGTTTTTATTTAAGGGATTAGGCCTGCCCGAAAGCCCATTTCCTACATTAAAAATAATTTTTAATTCACTAATAAATAATTCTATTATTAAGTTGTTTTGGTAATTTGAACTCCCACCCAAGTCCTCTTACATAAGGCGCACCCTTATTTTATCATCCCACAATTTGGAGCTAAATAGAATTACAAAATTGGGTGAAACTTCTCTGGATTTCACAAATCGCCCAGATCTGAAGAGGTAAATTGATCCTTTAATAACTCCTTATATTTTTAATCTTTTTCACCCATTCTAGTTCCTACATGACCCCCTCATAATTTTTATAAACCCACTTAAAATTTTAGTTGTTTTAAAATTTTTATTCTGGTAGATTTTGGGTCGTTTTCTTCAAGATTTTTTTGGGTAAGTGTTTCTCTCTTCAATTCCTTCCTTCTCCTTAGGGTTTCCCCCCCATTCATAAATTTATAGAGTGTATTGAAGTTAGGGTACATATATAGGGTTTTATTTGGGGTACACTTTGTTAAATATTATATTTTATGGTTCTTTCTCACTTCCTTGTGGTGCAGCAGAGGTGCGGCTGAGGTTTCACACCAAGATTCAAGGGTTTTGACACAAAAGGTAAGTGGTTCCATGTGTAAACAATTATTGATGAGTTAGCTTATTTTATTTACTCATTTTTCAAATTCCTCATATGTTGGGTGTGTTGTGAAATATGTTTATGATTTATTTGGTTATGTGTTGAAATTTATAGTTTCTTTTTAACTTGAGATAGGGTGTTTTCTTGTGTAACTCATGGGGTATTATTTGGGTGTATTTTATAACTTATGGAATTGGTTCAATAAATCTTTTTTGGACTGAAAATTTTGTTTTGGTAATTTATTAGTGTCATGTGGTCCGAAAAAGAAGGTTCTTGAACAGGTTTTATGTGTAAACATTGTTATACTTCTTGAGATCATTTTATGAAAATATGTGTTTTCATTTGTATCATCTGTGGTATTATTCAAAGTAATTTTATAACACTTGAATGCAGTTTTCTAAATGTATCTAGGACTTCCAATTCTATTTTGGTTAGTAATTGGTATGGTATTGGTCTTAAATGAGGGTTTTGAAATGGTTTTTGTGTGCAAGACATAGTTAGACCCCTTGAGTTTGTTTTATGAAAATTGTGAATGTTTTTGTTTGGTTAAACAAAGTGGGTAAAATGATGTATATTTAATTTTGGTGGGGGGTTTTCACCTAATATGGGTTTTTGAAAGGTAAGGTGGTTATTTAAGAAGTCAAATATTTTTTTAATGTTTTATAAAGTTCTGAAATGTCTTATAAAATGGAAAGAGAGCTGCAAAACATGGTTGTGGGCTGTTTTGTGTGAGTGTGTTGTGAAAAATGGATATTATTGATCAAAGAGGTATTATATGATATTTTATTGGGTTGTTATGTGAGTTATAATGTATTTTAATGGTTTATAAATTTTTTTTAAAGGATTTTTGGAAGTGTTAATGAAATGTGAAAAGTGTTGTGGGCTATTTTGGTGTGATTCGGATTTCAAAATCAATTTGAATGTAAAGTGGAATTTTGTGACTTATTTGGGATACATGTGGGATTTTTGGTAAATTTGTGACATGAAAATGATTTTTTCATGTTAAATGTATATTTCATTACTTGTTGAACTTGTTTGAGAACAAAGGGAAATCCAGGGTATCTAGGCAGGTGGATGTGTACTAATATGCTAGTGAATCTGTTGGGTTTGTCCTCAGTTTCAATTAGCAATATTGATGATTAAAACTATAATTAAACACTGATTATGATGATTGGGGACCACTAGGTTATGGGTATGTTCTCTACAAGTGACTCATGCACTAGAATGGATATTTGTGATGGTTACTCTCAACAAGACATGAGGTTCCTGGGACCCAGAACAAGCTAGTGCCTAGGGGTTATTTCCTATTTCTTGTGCGCATTCTATCCTTTATAATTACCACCAGCATATGGTATATTTGGAAAGAAAATTCAGTAGCTTTGGAATCTATTTTAAAAGTGTTTATTCTTTAAATTATCCCACTTGAAAACTAATTTTTTTTAAGTTGCATCCTTTAGAAATTGTAACAAGATATTACAAGTTTTTGAAAAGTTGCTTGATTTTTTTCATTAAATTCGTATCACATGGAATCTATTTGTGACGGTATCCTACTGGGAATTTGATCAAAACCTACTTACACCTTTGGGTGTAAGTATACTTTGTTATTTTTTTGTCCCATATTGGGTATAATTTTTTTAGTTCTAGTGGTTAGGGTTTCTATCATTTCCTTGGAGGTGAAGTCTTGTGGAGATGGCTTTAGGATGGTTCCCCTTGACATGAGGGTTCTTGGGATGTTTCCTTTTGGTTTTGTAAATTTTTATAGTCTTATTGAGTTGTTTTAAAATATGTTATTCAGTTCTGAATTTTTTTAAAATATTGTTTGGTTTGAAAAATCAAGATTTGATTTATTGGATTCTTTTCTTGTTTTAAGTTTATAACCTTGGGTAAATCATTCAAAATTCTCATTTTATGATACCTGGGAACTTGTTCCAGCCCATGGGGATTGGGAACTCTCTTAGGGACTTGTCACGGGCTGGGTTTGGTGAAATTTTTGGCAGCGACCAGATTAGGTTCTTGACAAAATGGTATCAGGAGAGGTTCACTCTTTTTGGGTCATATTATTTTTGGGAACAGTGGAGATAGTATGGGTTTAGGATTGTCAAAAATTGTAATTTTTTTTAGGAGTAGTTTGGATGATAACCACACTTCATGAAGGGATTCAATTTGCCAGGGGAAGTCGAGAATTTTCTGAGTCCTTTGGTGTTCTTGGTTTGATTATGATCAGTGGAAATGAAAATAGAGTTGCGTTAATGGTCTCAGTGAGCTCACTAGGTCTGGAAATCCATGTGGAGCCAAGAATATTTTCATAGAACACTCTCTGTGATGGTGATGTTATTGGAATATGGCTGCCAACCATATTTTCAAGTCACCCACTAACACTAGTTTCCTCTCATATTGTATTGTGTGATTTTGTTTTGAAATCTTGGAACTTTAGTTTTAAAATATCTTCATTTTATGAAGTGTAATATTTTTGGGAAATAATTAACTAATAAAGTGGGAATGGTTATATTTTTGAAAAGTGAGAACTGAATTTTCGGAATTGTATGGGAATGGAAAATGGTGTGTTTTATCCTATTTTGAATGAACGAAATATGTCACGGTAGGCTTTGAAAAAGTGTTTCCCATAGACTTTTCTAAACTATTGAAAGGTGTTTTAATGGGATGAGATGTTTTGAAATTTATGTGAATAACTTGAAAATGAATTATCATTGGAATGACTGTTCCTTTTTGAATTTTTTTAATGAGGTAATTTGGGTTCAATTTCATGGTTAGTGGTCTTGAGAAAAAGGAAGTATTGGTTTATTGTTTTGGTTTTAAAAAGTGGAATGAGTTTTTATATTATCCATTGGTATTTTTTTGAACAACCACATGCATGGGGTTATATGGAATGGTGGGTGGTTAGTGGTATGACTGGATAAGTTACGAGATGGATTTGAGGAGGGTTCCTAGTGTGGCACAGAAACATGCATGTGTGAGTCCCATGGGGTACCATTGGTGGATATGCTAACCGCCAAACTGGTTATTTTAAAAAAACGACTTAAAAGAAATAACATGATGTGTTGGTGACTTGTTTTGGATGGTGTGTATTATGTTTTTTTTAAATTTGGATGTTGTGGGATGTTTTGAGTCCAAGAACCCCTCCAGTTTGAACTGTGTTTTGGGTTTGTGTTTGGTCGATAATCTTTGTTGAAGGGTTGGATAGTGGTCTCTTCTACATAATATTTTGTGACACCTTTAGGATGGTTCCCTTCATGTGTTTGGATCTGGTTTACTATATATCATGACCAATGGACCATCTTGGTTGGTCCCATGGGTTCAATCGCTGGATAAGTTACTTCCCATTAAGGGTTAGTGCTCGACTGAAGTGAAACCTGGATTTTTTTCGCCATTTGAAGAGCCTCCAGTAGATCAATATAAGGAATATTTTTTTTGAGCTTTTTAGATTGATTCTATACCCTTTATTTCATGGTTTCGTGTATCCTTTTGTTGTGGGATAGTGATAATGGAAGGTTGAAAGAGACCTTGGATTCTTATGTTTCCTAATTTTCTGATGGTGGAAGTGGTCTGGGGTTGTTAACATGGATGAGTATCTGGATTGTGTCTAAGAGGTCCTCTCTGCCCTTCGTAGTCTCTTAGAAGAAGGAGTTCATGTTAAACTACCAGTGTGGGAAATCTAGTAATCAGAGGATATTGTGGCCACTTTCTAGAATTATGTGTGGTATTTTGGGATGTTGTATAAGGTCCCTCTCCATGCATTTTTTATATGAGTCTCAATGGTCATGTTCAGTGACTCCTTGTGATGTCATGTGCTCGATTGACCGTAAAGGTGAAAGTCATGCAATCCTTTGAGAGTCTCTATTATATTGGGAGAATTTATCCCTCAGAAAAATGTGAAACTCATCCATTTTAGAGGAAAGTGATTATATGTGTTCTTTACTTATATTATTTCTCACCCGAATAAACAAGTTGTGATGTGTGTGTATCTTCTAAGCCCTTGTTTCAGTGAAATATCATGTTAGGGTAAAGTGGGTTTGGAATGTGTAATGTCTTGGAAATATTATCGAGGATTGCGGTGTAGTGGTTCGTTGCACCGAAGGAAGAATTCAAATTCATGGGGTTTCAAAATCCCAACTATGAGTATGAATATGCTTCAATCATTGTGCTCCAGCCATAGGACTCAGAGGGATGTTGGCTCGTAGTTAGGGGTAATATCAGGGTCGTTTAAACCCTTGTACAAAGTCCTATCCTTAGTATGAAATATGGGAATCTTTCAAACCTCTGGTGTCTTCATGGTTGAGCACATAGTTTGTGCATGATTAGTAGTGGTTGTGTGATAGGAAGCCATTTATAAATAATGATCTTCATAGTTAGTGTATAACTTTCCAAACCTCACAGACTAACCCTACGCCCTTCAAAAATCATTATTTTTTTGGGTCTTTCTGTGTCGGCCCATGCTGGTCGGTTAAGATGGTTGGTTATTATGGCGGGGACACCCACTATTATTCTCATGTATGTTCCTTAGTGAACTTTTAATGGAATTATACCCTTTGTACTAAGTAGTCCGTTCAGGACTCCCCCTGTTAGTGTCCTTCTTCTGTCTTGGAAAAGTATAGGTTGCCTCTTATGGTGGGGTGCCTATTTATGTTCCCCCGTACCAACAACTCAGATTTATCCATGGTCTTCGATTTGAAGAAGGTAGTCTCATTTGAAACTATCTATCTACCAACATATTTCTTGAGTAAATTTTGGGATTGGATACTGCTCAATTGTTTAGTAAAATTAAGGTAAGTGTAACATTGTTCGAAGTTGTCGTTCATTTGGGTGAATTTCTTGATTCTTGTTTAGATAGTGTATGAGGAGTTTTCTTTTGAGATAAAGTATGAATGTGATTGATAATTTTAGGAAAGTGGTGTATGTTTGAGTTGTGAGATTAATACATCCCTAATTGACCACTGGAGGTGTTTTGGTCCTTGGGGGTGAAGCTTGGTAAAGAAGTACATCAAGGTTTATCTGTTGGAATTGGTTTTAGTATCTGGCCTTACTGTGGATTTCGAGAGATGGAATGTTTTCATGGTTGGAATAATTTTCACATAAATGAATTATTTTAATGTTAAATTTCATTTAATTTCCATTCATGCTTTGTTTTGGGGGTTTCACAAGCTTTTATGGAGGAATGGGTGAGTTTTCGTGAATTGGTTCAAACCGTGAGCCCAATTCCAGATTTAAAAATAAATTCGGATTCCTTTATAACTCCTTATTTTTTCAAAACTTATCATCCATTTCAATTCCTACTTGTTTTCCTCTGAAGTATGAGGACCAAAAAATTAATTTGGATCATTTAGAAATCTATAATTATGGTGGATTTTAGTTTTTATTTAATGGATTAGGCCTGCCCGAAAGCCCATTTCCTACATTAAAAATAATTTTGAATGCTTTAATTACTCATTATATTTTTATGTTTTTTTGGTGATTAAAACTCCCACCCGATATTTATTTCTTAAGGCATGCCCCAATCCTCTCCTCCCTCATTTTAGAGCTAAATAGAATCACGAAATTGAGCAAAACGTCTCTGGATTTCACAAATCACCCAGATTTGAAGAGGTAATTTGATCCTTTCATAAATCCTTCTATTTTTATTCTTTTTCCCCAATTCTAGTCCCTACATGACATCATAATCCTTGTTATAAACTCCCTTAAATTTTGAGTAGTTTTCAAATTCCGATTATGGAGGATTTTGGGTCGTTTTCTTCAAAAATATTTTGGGTAGGTGTTTCTCTTTTCAATTCCTTACTTATCCTTATGGTTTCCTTAGTCTTTCATATCTTTATAGAGTGTCCAGAAGTTATGTTTCATACCTAGGGTTTTATTTGGGGTATTGTTGTTTATATATTATGGTTTAGGGTTCATTTTCACTTCCTTGTGGTGCGGCAGAGGTGCAGTTGAGGTTTCACAGCAAGATTCAATGGGTCTGACCCATAAGGTAGGTGGTTCCATGTGTAGAAAATTATTGATGAGTTAGATTGTTGTATTTACTCATTTTAATATTCCTCATATGTTGGGTGTGGTGTGAAATCTGTTTATGATTGATTTGGTAAAGTGTTGAATTATGTAGTTGCTTTTTAACATGAAATTGGGTGTTTTCATGTGTAACTAATGGGGTATTATTTGAGTGTATTTTATAACTTATGGAATTGGTTTAATAAAAAAATTTTGGCAGGAAAATTTTTGTTTGTTAATGTATTAGTGTCATGTTGTCCTAAAAAGAAGGTTTCTAAATAGGTTTGATGTGTAAAAATTGTTATACTTCTTGAGATCATTTTAAGAAAATGTGTGTTTTCATTTGTATTTTTTGTGGTATTATTCAAGGTTATTTTATACACTTGAATGTAGTTTTATAAATGTATATAGGGCTTTTAATTCTGTTTTGGATAGTAATTGGTATAGTTTTTTTCTTAAATGGGGGTTTTGAATTGGGTTTTGTCTGTAAGACATAGTTATACCTCTTGAGTTTGTTTTAAGAAAATTGTGAAGGTTTTTTTGGTTAAAAAAAGTGGGTAAAATGGAGTATATGTACTGTTTGGGGGTGTGTTCACCTAATATGGGTTTCTAGAAGTAATGTGGTTATTTAAGAATTAATATACTTTTTTAATGTTTTATAAAGTGATTAAATGTTTTAGAAAATGGAAAGAGAGATCCAAAACATGGTTGTGGGCTGTTTTGTGTGAGTATGTTGTGAAAAACTAATTTTGTAGATGAAATAGGTATTATAATATATTTTAGTGGGCTGTTATGTGAGTTATAATGGCTTGGAATTGTTTATATATTTTTTTAAAGGATTTGTTTAAGGGTTAAAGATATGTGAAAAGTGTTTTGGGCTATTTTGGTGTGAGTTGGATTTCATAATCAATTTGAATGAAGTAGAATTTTGTGACTTTTGTGGTATACATGTGGGATGTTTGGTGAATTTTTGATATGAAAATGATATTTTCATGTGAAATGTATAATTCTTGACTTGTTGAACTTGTTTGAGCACAAAGAGAAAACCCGAGTATCTAGGTTGGTGGACATGTACTAGTATGCTAGTGAATCTGTGGGGTTTTACCTCAGTTTCACTTTGCAAGATTGATTCTTACAACTATAAATAAACTATTATTATGATGATTGGGGAACAATAGGTTATGGGTATATTCTCTACTAGTGGCTAATGCTCGAGAACAAATATTTATGATGGTTATGCTCACCGAGATACGAGGTACCTGGGACTCACAACGAGCTAGTGCCTAGGGGTTATTTCCTATTGATTGTGCTCATTAGATACTTTATACTTACCATTGGAATACAGTATATTTTTTGCGAAAATTCATTATATTTGGAATTTATTTTAAATGTGTTGATTTATTAAATTATCCCACTTGAAAACTAATGTTTTTTAACTTGCATATTTTAAAAATTTTAACTAGAAATTAACTATTTTTGAAAACTTCCTTGCTTTTTGTCTTTGAATGTTTATCGGATGGAATCTCTTAGCGGTGGTATCCTACTGGGAAATGGCTCAAACCCTACTTACACCTTTTGGTGTAAGAATATTTGGTTATTTGTTTGTCACGGGTTGGGTAAACGTTTTTAAGTTTGAGTGGTTCAGGTTCCTAGCAGGTCCTTGGTGGTGATGTCTTCTGTAGATGGATTAAGGGTTGTGCCCCTTTCCATGAGGGTTATTGGGCTGTTTCCTTTTGGTTTTGTACCTTTTTTATAGTCTTATTGAGTTTTTTTAAAATATGTAATTCATTTCTGAATTATTTGTAAAATATTATTTTTTTTGAAAAATGTAGATTCGTTTTATTGGATTCTTTTGCTGTTTTAAGTTAATAAACTCGGGTAAATGATTCCCAATTCTAATTTTATGATAACTGGGCACTTGTTCCAGCCCATGGGGATTGGGAACGCCCTTTGGGACTTGTCATAGGCTGGGTTTTGTGCTTTTTTTGGCAGCGACAAGATTCAGTTCATGACACTACCTCTACATATTCCTCTTCTTTTATGGATAGTGATTAGGATATTTTTACTTATTATGATTCTAGAGACCCATTTCCCATGTTTGTCCTTTTTATTCCCCATAAGGGCCACAATTTTGTCACACACCTTCTCCTTATCAACTTAAGGAATCAATGTAAGAATTATAATTGTCTATGTCAACCCTTTCCATTACTTTGTGAGTTTTGTTTGTTAGAAGCTATCAAAGGAGGCTCAGAAGGAGTTTAGAGAGGATCCATTTTTATGGGCTAGAAAAAGATGGATTTCACTCCGTATAATTGTATTACAGGACTTGAAACTCTACTTCACATATTGCATTGGACTTTTCATGTTGTGACAATATTTTTCACAAAATGAAAAATAATTTCAAGGCGTGTAATATTTCAGGGTTTGAAAAATAAAATAAAATCGAGAGGCAATGTGTTTTCATACATAAACTGAACATCAGGTATTACACGACATGACAAGGTATTACAGATTGTGTAATAACCTGATCATGTGAAAAATTTGAAAATTAATTTATCGTGAACCATTATTCATTCTACCATTCTTTCTTTTTTCATCTCACACTTGACGAACCATATGCACCCCGATGAGTCCTTAGAGCCGTTCTCTTCCCTCATTGATCTATATATTCTAGAGGTTGTTCATTGGCGATCTATGATTGATCAATGGAGATTTTTCTCCTCTTTCTCATATGTTTCCTCTTGTTCTTATCCTAGTATTTTCTTTTATGGTATGATTTAAGTAGAATTGGATTCTTGGGGAGCATTTTTATATTATTAATTTTTGTAATAGGATGATATGTATTTATAGTGGTGTAGTCGTTTCTTGAAGGAATTATTCATCACCCTATGTTGCAGAGACGAGTTGAAAAACATCTTCAAATTAGGGTTTTCTTTTATCTCTCATTAATTTTTCTTCATGTAGGATGGATCTAATTTTACTCCTTTAGATCATAGTTTTTCTACAGTAATCAAAGATTAAAACCAGGTAAATGAATTGAAAGGGTCTATAGGGATACGATGCACATTTTTTTCTATCATTGATGTTATTGTGTTTTTTGTTAATTATAACATAAAAATGCCCGGCTGAAAATCATGGCCATTGGTGGTCCTTGGTTTCCTACTAAAAAAGTTTCATGTTGGTTTATTCCTATTGAAATCTTGTATATGAATACATATTAATCATGTACATATGGATAATAAATGGATTCTCCAGGATTACCCATTTTATATGAAAACACATGAATTAACTGGTGGAATTAAATAAAAGATTCATTGTTAAATATATAAATTTCAATGCTTTGGTATGTGGGGTGATGTGTTATATGGGATATTTGTGGTTTTGTGTGTGGTAGTGATGGAATGTGAAGTGTCTATGTTGTGATGTGTGGATATGCTCTGGTTTGTGTTCTGGTATGTTTGGGAAGCACATGTGTGCGATGTTGGTTGGTTTGGGCAGTGTGGTGGATCAACTTGTAGATGATTCATGAACCTGACCATTTAATGGAATCTTATTTAGAGAGATAGGTTTATTATGGAATGTATGAGAAGTGTTCCATTGAGGGGCTATGATCAGGCTATGTGGTGGTGTGTTTTCATGTTGCTTGTTGTGTGCGATGAATGGTAGTTTCATGGATAGTAGTGGAATAAATGAAACAATTATTAGTTAATAATGTTTGGAAATTGATTGGGATGATTTAGATAATGAAATGAATGAATGATTTGTGAGTAAAGAATTAAAATGTATAATCAAGTTGTATGAAAATTTAAAGGAAGTTTTGGTTAGATGTGTGGTGTTGTGCATTTAGGGGTATCAGCAAATTTGGTAGTGTTGTGAGCTGGTAGTTTGTTTGAAAACCCATAGTTTAGGCTTGAGGGTTTGGTAACATATATATATATATATATATATATATATATATATATATATAAATTTATGTCCACTGTGATTTCAATTCATACCCCACCCTAGTTGAGAACTACCTGTTAAAAACCCCCATCGCCATGATAGTGCATGTGTTTCCCAAACATCCATGTGCGAGGATTAATGGACAACCACCCGATCTTCAATGATCCCTCTTCAAGGAGGTGATATCCTATGATTAATTAGGAATGTTGTGATTTGTGAGGCCTAGGTGTGTGTTGGAGCGTTATTATTTCCATAGTGTCTTCAGGATTAAATGTGTTGTGCTTTTTATGGTGTCTTCGAGATGAGATGAGTTATATTTTCCCAGGTGTCTTCAGGATGATATGTGATGTGGCTCATCGAATAGGTGATGGTATGAGGTGTGGTTGAGTGGCCTAGGCATCTTTAGGTAGGATGTGATGTGGTGCGTAGCCCAAGTTATGGGACAAGGTGTCGTTGTGGGGCCTAGTTGTGTGTTGGTATGTTGTGATGTGGTTCTTTCAAAAGAGGTGGGAGAGCGGGGATGTTTTCAATTAGGAAAGAGTGGCTAAACTAGTGGGAAGTGGTGTAGTGTAACTAATTCATCATCATGATTACTATATTACTTTACTTGATTAGCATTACTTGGTGAGTGTGCCTTTGTGAGTATTGGTATAGTTAGTATTCCAATTAGGTGTTGTTTTTTGTACTATTTCCTCATAGGGAAATTTGTATATTCCCCTTCACATGTGGGTGAGATACATTGGTTTTCCCTATTTAGTATACCTGTATACTCACCCTATATATATAAAACATTATTTCACATTTCCAGAAGGACTTCACAGACTATTCTGGACCACAAAGTCTTGGATCATGTTAGTTGTTGAGTCGCCGCTTTAGCATGATTTTGGTACTTACTTTAGAATTTTTATTTAACTTATAACAGTTTTATTTTATACACACATGTGGGATTGATTTTTGGCTTGTCTTATATATATGTGTGTGTCAGGGAATTTTTTTGAGGTTAATATATCTTATCTCTCGATCCTTTTTCATAAAGAGGGAAATGCCTTCCATTTTTTGAGATTGTATACCCTTGGTGCTAGTCCCCACCCTGGGGCCTATTGGAGGTGATATTCAAGGTCATTATATATATTTATTCATTTCCATCCCAGGATGGGTTTTTTAAAGAGGGAGTTATGACAGAATGGTATCAAAATTGATGGTTGAGGTATATGATGGAATTTTGGGTTATGCATAATGATGATTTTATTTGTTGGTAGGGAAATAATGTTAGGCGATCATGACGTGTGACACATACCATGGAATACTGGTTAGGAAATTGGATTTTAGGGCTCCCTTGATTCAATGCAAGGACTCTAATCCTACCAAATGACTATGTGAGTCTACAATTTTTGTAGGGTAGAGACCCCATGAAATGTACATGCATTATAATGACTTGTTTTCTTGTCTGAATTGGGTGTTTTGGGAAATTTGGAGTGAATGATAATAAATGAGTAAAAATTGAGTTACTATGAATCTTAAATAAAATTTCATAATATTAGGGCTTTGGAATTTCTTATTTAACTTTCATCTTTGGAACCTAGTCATCATCTATGTGTAGCTTAGGTGGTTGAGGCTCAACAGGCTGATCTAGTTGATCAATGGAGGGTTGATCTAGTGAAGGAGGATGGTAGTGGAAGAGAACAATACATGCTTTCTAGTGAAAAGATTTGGGAATGTAGGAGGTAAATGTTTCAGAACTAGAGAAATAGAGATGACATGAGGATATTAAGATCATATTAATCATGATACATGCCCCAATATAGTTCTTCTTTTTTTGGCAGTTAATCAGATGTGAAGAACTGCGTGTTAGGGGTGGATGCTATACCTGGGGGAGAGAATGAAGTATGATGTACTTTGGGTCAATTTCGAGAAGGATTTCCAAGAATAATTATTTTCATAGACCATAAAGGATGAGATTAGGAATGAGTTACTCACCCTCTAGTAGGGGAGTATGTCGATACAAGTGATGTGGACCATGTTTATGGATCTACTCCATTTTTCCCATATCTCTTTCTGCTTGAGGAGTCTCATGAGATACTTCTATAGGATGTGGTCCATCTTTTTATCTGGTATGCTATTACTCTCTTTATGCTGCCTATGTATCTAGAGGTCCCAAAAAAGTTGAAGGTGATCGAGTAGATGCACTCATGAGGAGGTTTACCATGAGATGGGAGCCAATAGGGTTCTTTGAGTGGTAGGGTTACTAGTGTTATGTCTTAAGAGGTTGGACCTTCAGTGATTCTATTAACAGGGAGTCGACCTCAACATCTTCCTTTTTGACCTTCTTTTCATCGTTCCTTTCCTGTGAACTTGGGACCAAAGAATTTCTTCTATGGATTTTTCAGAAATATTCAGAATCAATGACTAGTGACTATTATAGCTTAGTATGGTGGAGGTGGACCAGTTCAGTTCCATCTTGGCCATTCCCGCATTAGGGTTAGTAGGCTCATGATCCATCAAGAGGAGATTGAGAAGTTAGGGAATGACTTCACGATTTTCCTCAAGGACCTCGACCCGAGCATGGTCATAGAGGCAGTCATCAACATAGAGGAAGATGATTTGGGAATGGTAAGTTACATGTAGTAGAGGAAGTATATTCGATAGGACCTGTTATCATTAGAGGTACGATCAGTTTGTCTAGTACCCTTGTTTGTACATTGTTTGATTCAAGATATTTACACTCCTTTGTTTCAATTGCTCTAGCCCATGTTCTGGGGCTATAAATAGATAGGATTTTCATGACCCTAATGTTGAATACACTTATTGGAGGTTAGACCATCTTGTTTTATGTGTGCCGAGGATGTATACTGAGGATGGTACAAAAAATGTCATGCAAGGATCTTTTCTTGATACAGATGCACCAATGTGATGTCATTCTTAGCATCGACTAGTTGTGTTCCATCCATACCCTTATCAAATTATTCTAAAGTAGAGTCATTTTTTTAGATTTGTATGGTCGGTGTTTGGTTTTTTTAGTGAGTAGAGTTGTGAGGTGGAAGTTAGTGTATAGATCCCCTTCTTTTCTTATTGGCTGAGTTGTTAGTGGAATCAATAGATGTTGGGATAGTGGAGGTTCCCAGAGTTTTTTTGGGGAGTTACTAGATGTTTTTACTATGGAAGTTGTGACGTTACCCACTCAACGTGATGTTGAGTTTGGGATAGACCTACAACCTAGTGATTTTCAGATTTTGAGGGAAACTTATTAGATGGAACCTTCTGAGCTTCATGAATTAAATATTCAAATAGATGATATTATGAAGAAGGGTTTTATCTAGCCTAGTGTGTCACCATGGGGAGCTCCAGTGTTTTTTGAAAAGAAAGAGGATGGTGGTCTGAGATTGTTCATAGAGTATTGGATGTTGAATTGAGTAACATTCAAGAATCATTACAATCTTCCAAGGATATAAAATATTTTCCAATAGCTGAGATGGGAAATATGGTTTTATATGATTAGTCTACGATATGGATACCACTACTTGAGGGTAAAATAGGGTGATATCATGAAGACTTATTTCGACTGTAGGTATATGCACATCAAGTTTTTAGTCATTACATTCGATGTTATGAATGAACCAGCCATGTTCATGGGGCATATGAACTCCATTTTCTATGAGCTCAAAGATGAATTTATCATCATGTTAATTGGTGACTTCTTGATCTCCTTGAAGTCAGAGGAGTAGTGTGCTGAGAATATCAGAACTGCCTTGTATGTTCTTCAATTCCACCAGCTCTATATAAGGTTTTCCAAGTGTAAGTTATATATAAAAGAGGATAATTTCCTTGGGCATGTAGTGTCTCAGTAGGGTGTGCAATTTGAATTTTCAAAGGTTGAACTAGTTGTTTATTTGGAAGTTTCTAAGAATGTGGTAGAAGTTTGTAGTTTTCTTGGTCACACAGGCTATTATTGGTTATTTGTACTCGATTTCTCTTAAGTTTCAGCTCCATTGACTTCTCTTACAAGGAAGGAACATGATATTTTGTGGAGTGAGTAGTGCCGAGTAGCACTCTTCTATTTGAAGGGGATGTTGGATAGTGATCTAGTAACCCAGTTTCCCATGGATGGGGTGACATTTGAGGTCATTTGTGATGCTTCCTATCTAGGACTAGGATGCATCTTGATGAAGAAACAACAAGTAATCTTTTATGGGTCCATAAAGTAATGTCCCCATGAAAATAACTATTTTAACCATGATTTGGAGATATAAGTTGTTCTGTTTGCACTGAATTTGTAGAAACATTACCTTTTTGGTGAGAAATTCAGGGTCTTTATATATCACAAGAGTTTAAGGGATTTCTCCTCTCAAAGTGATATGAACTTATGATAATTAAGGCGGATGGAGTTTTTCTAGGAATATGATTTTGATATCTACCACACCTCAAAAAATGGAAGTTTTTTGGATTAATCATTGAGTAGGAAGTCATTGAAGGAAGTTGTTCAGTAGTATGTGAATACATGGAAGGTGATGGGGGAATATGAAGCCATTCAATTAGATGAAAGAGTGGAACGTGGTAAGGGATGATTATTTCAGATGACTGTGAAGTATTCTCTGATGGATCTGATGGAGGAGTCTTAGGAGGGTGACTCATAGGAAGAGGTTCTTCATGATCATGTTGGTCACGGTGATGCTATGGAGGGATGGTCATAGGATGTTCGAAACAAAATGTTGTTCTGCAAAAAATTGTTTGTTTCGGTAGAAGTTCATGATGGTTTCCTTCTTGAGTTTCATAGGTCATCTTTATCAGAACACCCAAGAGTTTCTAAGAGTTATTGTGGCTTAAGGATTTAGTTTTTGTATCCCAGGATGAAACAAACAGTGGTAGAGTTTGTGGAACTTTGTTTTTCAATAGCTACAGGATGAGAACCATGTTTTAGGTGGTTTGTTGAAACCCTTTTATATCATTGAGTAGAATAGGGAAGACCTCTCAATGGATTTCTTCATAGGGTTACAAAGAGATCCGGGAGGCTACAATGCTTTCTGGGTGATAGTGGATCGACTGAAAAAATCAACTCACTTATTAGCTATCAAGGAGTCAAGAGAAATAGATGATTAGAATAAGAGGTACATAGATGAGGTGGTGTGGTTTCATGGAGTTTAGAGGTCCATTATCTTGGATCAAGACACACTTTTTTACCATACGTGTCAGGAGGGGATTGTAAAATGCTTTTTGCACCCTGTTATGCCTCAAAACTTCCTTTCACCCTTAGACAAATGGGCATACATAATGGAATATCTAAACCCTGGAAGATATGTTGAGAGCATGTGTATTGGATTTTGGTGCATATTGGGTTCTTCACTTAACCTTGGTAGAGTTTTCATTTAATAAAATCACTCAATATTCCATTAGCATGGCTCCATTTAAAGATTTATATAGAATATCATGCCATTATATATTGTGCTGGAATGAGGTTGGGGAGAAAATTATTCCTTTTCATGAGTTAGTGAATAACACGATAGAGAAGGTTCAACTCATTCGTAAGAGGAAGGATGTAGTGCAGGGCTGTATGAAGTCGTAAGGTAATCATAGAAGGAGGCCCTTGGAGTTCAAGGTAGGGGACCATGTTTTCATGATTTTTTTCAATCGACCTGGGTAGGTGAGGATTGGTAGAGGGTGTAAACATTATACCAGGTTGTTTGGAACCTATGAGGTGTTGGGGAGAGTCAGTTATGTGGAATACCAGCTGGCATTTCAATCATAATTGGAGAGGATCCAGGACGTCTTCCTCGTCTCCCAACATCATCAACACGGTCATAATGACTCACATTTCCTTGACTGGGGATATTTGGATACCGAGGAATACATGATGTACGTGGAATGGCCAGTGGAGATAAAAGACCACCATGAGAAAGTGTTGCATAGACAAACCATTCCTTTTGATCGTGTTTATTTTGAGGCATAGTGGCATGGAGGAGAGTACTTGGGAGTGGGAAACACAGATTCATGCCCAATACCCATTTTTTTATGAGTTTTGGCTTGTTCTATTTTTTTTAAATTTAATGTTTTATCATTGTTCTATAAATGAGTTGTTTTCCCTTGGGTTGAGATGTGCGTGGTGAAATGTGTGATAATTTCCAGACATGTGAAAAATTGAGGACCTAATTCCTAATCGAGATGTATTAACTATGATTTGATTAAACCTATACAGGTGAGTCAGTTCCACCTAGATAAAATAGTATCTTGATATGAAGGATTTAATTCCCTAATTTGGATGTTCAAACATTGTGGTTTTTGTACTTGTGTGGCGTGATGTGTTTTCGTTTGGTAGTAGCTATTGTAGGAGGTGTTCTTGTAAGTGAAGGTTTCCACTCCAAATTTCGAACAACACATGGTTGTTTATTGTTGAATGTAAATGTTTTTGGTTGTCAGCAGAATTTCAAGTATAAGAAGATCATAGAGATATCTCGTAGGATGGTTTTTTAGAACCCGCTTTCTTCTGGGCTTGGTTTTTGATTCTCGAGGGTGAGAATCATTTGACTGGTATCTAATGTAATGGTATGTGTCCTTCTAGTCCATTACATTGAGAGTTTTTATTTTGGAAGCATTCATAGGAGGCTCAAAAGGAGGTTGGAGAGGTTTGGTTTCTAAAGGATGGAAAAAGTGGGATTTCACAATGTTTAATTGTATTACACAATGTGAATATCCACTTCACAACTTTTTTTGGAGTTTTCACGAAGTGAAAATATTTTACATGGAATGACGAAGAGCTTCATGGAATGTAATATTTTAGAGTTTTGAAATTAAATTAAAATTGAGATGTAAAATGTTTTTCCAGTGGAAACTGAACCATATGTATTACACAATGTGACAGGGTATTACACATCATTTAATACCCTGATCATTTGATGTCTTAGTTAATTGTTTTTCTGCCAAACCATTATTCTTTTGGTTATGATTTCTATTTCCTCTCACTCTAGATGAACCCTAGGATCCCTAAGGATTCCTTTGATCCCTACTTCTCTTTCCTATATCTATCAATTCTGGTGGTTGCTCATTGGTGATCTGTGATCTATCCATGATGAGTTCTTTCCTCTTCCTCATTCGTTTCCTCTTGTTCTTTCCCTAGGATTTTATGTTGTGGTATGGGTAAGATTGAGTTGAATTTTTGGGAAGTGTTTTGATAATATTCTAGTGTATAATAGGTGTATCTTTGTTTCTAGCAGTGGAGTTATCACTTGAGGGCATTCCTCTTCACACTATGGTGCATAGATGAGTTCAAAAGCATCATCAAGGTAGGGTTTTCCATTATTTCTATTTAACTATGCATCATTCGAGAGGGATATAATTTCATTTTTCTTCGGATCATATTTTTCCACATTAATCAAAGATACTAACTAGGTAAATGAATTGAAACGGGGTAGAGGGATCTTATGCACATGTTTTTCAAGCTTTGATGTTATCGTAATATTGTGATTTATACAAGCTAAACTCCCGAATGAAAATAATGGCCATTGGTGATCCTTGGTTTTGAACTAAACAAGTTTCATGTTGGTTGAATCCTACATAACACTTGTGTATGAAAATTTTTAAATCACATACACATGGCTAATAAACGAATTCCCTAGTATTACCTAGTTTCTGTGAAAACATTTGAATTAATAAGTAGAATTAAATAAGGGATTCTTTATTAAATCCATAATTGTGTATGCTTAGGTATGTGGGGTGATGTGATGTGTGGGATAGCTATGGTTGTGCGTGTGGTATTGATGGAATGTGAAGTTTCTATGTTGAGATGTGTGGATATTCTATGGTTTTTTATTGTATATTTTCGAACAACAAGTGTGTGCTAGGGGATGGTTTGCGCAGTGTGGTGGATCGAATTGTAGAGGATACATCAAATTAACCATGTAATGGAATATTAGGTTGAGATATTGATTTATTGTGTAATGTATGAGAAGTTTTGTTCAGTGGGCTATGATCAAGTTGTGTAGTGATGTGTTGCAGTGTTTTTTATTGTATTATGTGTGTAGTAGTATCCTGAATAGTAGTGGGATAAATGATTAAGTAATTAGTTAATAAATTTCTGATCTAGATTTTGTTGGATTGGTTAAAATAATGAATTAATGAGTTGTTAATAAATAATTTTAATGGTTAATTATGTTTGAAGGAAATTGAAAGGAATTTGTGGCTTGGTGTGTTGTGTTGTGGATTCAAAGGTAGCTACAAAGTTGGTAGCGTATTGAGCTGGTTGTTTGTTTGAGAACCTATAGGTTGGGATTGAGTGTTTGGTACCATATATATATATATATACCTTTTGATTTATATTTTATCCCCACCCTATTTGAGAACTACGTGCGGAATACCCCCATAGTTACAGGAGAGTGTGTCTTTCCCAAACAGCCCGATGGGAGGATGGTTAGCTGGCTAACTACTCCTCCTTACTCCCTCTTCTAGGTAGTGATATACCAAGATTATCTGTCGAGGTTGTGGTTTTTGAGGCTCGGGTGTGTACATGCGAGTTTTTCTTTCCACATTGTCATTAGAATGAGATAATTTGTGATTTCCCAAGTGTCTTCAGGATGAGATGAGTTGTGTTTTCCCAGGTGTCTTTTAGATGAGATGTAATGTGGATCATAGACTAGGTTATGGGATGAGGTGTGTTTATTTGGACCAAGTGTCTTAGGGTGTGATGTGATGTTGTACATGGCCTAGGTATGAGACATGGTGTGGGTGTGTGGACCAGGGGTGTGTGGGTGGGTTGTGACATGGTTCTTTCAGAAGAGTTGGGAGCACATGGATGTTTTCCATTAAAAAAGAGTGGATAAACTAGTAGGAAGTGGTATGAAGTTCCTCAATCATCAATGTTCATACAATATGACATTACTTGTCTTGTGCTAGTTGGTGGGAATGCCTTGGTGAGGACTAGGATGGTTAGTATACTTGTTAGGTGCTGTTTGGTTCAATTGTTTTCTCATAGGGGTATTAGTATGTTCCCTTTCTCTTGTGCAAGATAGATTTAGGTTTTTCTTATAGATTATAACTATATACTCACCCAAACTATATAAAAATCTTTGAAGTTACTAGGTGGACTTCATAGACTATGTTGGACATTACTACCCAGAATCTTGATAGTTTTTGAGTCACTGCTTTATCTTGCTTTTGGTACTTACTTTGACGTTTTTATTGGACCTGTGATAGTATTGTTTTGAACATGCATGTGGGATGGATTTTTAGTTTTTCATATATATATATATATGTCTTGGGGTTATTTTGAGGTTGATTTATCTTCACTTTTAATCTTGATTTCCTAAAAAGGTAAATGACTCCCATTTGGTGAGATTGTATAACCTTGGGGTTAGTTGCCACCCCGGGGCCTACTATAGGTGGCACTTGAGGGTCATTATCTCCCTTTCTTCATTGCCAGTCCGAGATAGGTATCTTTGGTGGGAGGGGGCATGATAAGATGTTTCAAAATAATCTTATCATTATTTCTCATATTATAATTAACTATAAAACTAGAGATGGTCTTGGGCTGTGATGAAATTATTAGATCTGTGCATAACTAATTTGTGAATTTAATACATAATATGTCTAAATGTTCAATGTATCCAATAATATTGACTACAGGAGGCCTAGCTGGAACTGAATATCATTTATTAGTTGTTAACTGAGCATTGGAGATCGTTTGCCTCTCTTGTATTTCCTTCTCTTGATAGAGATCCTGAAGGTGATACATCATGTTATACATATCCATGTCCATATATTGCATTAATATCTTATTGGTCATGGATGATAGCATGAAAAATTGTCCATTTCTAGAATCATCCAAATGTTTCTCATAGAGAGGCATCACTTTCCCACTATCCTCATAACCAAGTGCATTAGGAATAGGTTCTTTTAGTGTATATAATTTCATTTAATGGTGTAGGATAATGTTGAAGAACCATCTATACTATTGGAAATTTGTGATGGTGAGAAGGTTATCCTTCTCAAGTATGGATAATTGTGATTTGTTTTATGTCATTATATTTAAATTTCTAAATATATGATAAAAAGTATTTTATTATGTTGTCTCATAAAATTTAGACAAATAAATAAAAATTATTTTTATTAGTGTCCCACTATTTTATAGAAAACAAATAGTCCAAATCATTGGCTTTAGAATATCCTATTTCATGGACATTATAGTGGAAATAATCCATTTTACCCTTCTGATTACCCCAAAATTGGCTGGTGAATAAAATTGAATTGTTTTAGGTAGGAATTTGATATTCCTGCTATATTAACTCACAATTACTTATTCTTTTGATTGGACTCACTAATCCTGAAATCATTAAATTGGAATTCCTTACTCCTTGTCTTTCAGTTACACAACATAATGCTTTTTCATTCAACCCTTCAAGTGAACTATGTTGTGTCAACACAAAAATTCATGTTTGAATTCCTAGATAATTGAAAGGACCACAACATTGGCTGGTTAATCATTTTAAATATGGTTCAATTTTAATTGATGTAGAATAAGAATATATTGAATTAATATATTATTGCGGTATTTGATCTTTTATGCGTAAATTTACAATTATTATTTTTATTATTTAAATATTAATGTTAATTGGATTTACTTAAGTGATTAACCATGTCTTAGATAATATTTATGCAAAAGAAAATTTATCTTAATTTTATTTTCATGCTTGTTAATCAATTAATTCATGTGAGTGTCCAAAAACATCCATA
Source organism: Viscum album (assembly GCA_963277665.1). Lineage (NCBI taxonomy): Eukaryota > Viridiplantae > Streptophyta > Magnoliopsida > Santalales > Viscaceae > Viscum > Viscum album. The sequence continues at coordinate 116,557,205 of OY728155.1, read as the reverse complement.
ATGAAATAACTATGAAACATGACATAAATAAAATATTAAAGTCGTATGATCATGAGATTTTAATAAGGTTTATTTTATGTAGTGGATGATAAACTAAACTTTGACCTAGGGGAAAACACATTGAACTAATTAAGGTTCTTTTTTTAATCTTTACACCTATCCATGTATGTATCTTTCTTGGATTTGTTTCTCCTCAGCACCAAACTGGATCCACCTCTACTAGCTTGGGAGCTCTATCCATTATATATGATTTTACACAATCATTGTTAAGGGGAAGGGGTTTACATAAAAGAGAATATGGGAACATGATCCCTTACATAATAAAAAAACATATGGCATGAAAGTCAACAATTTAATTAAATAATAAATTAAATGAAACCGATAATATAAAAAGGTATTGGTTTAAGATAATGACCATCCCTTAGCATGCAACGAATTACATATTTAATAATCTTATAATTAAATTCTAATCATTCTAATTTAATAAAAATAACACTCAAATAAATTAATAATCTTATTTAATTAATCAATTAATTTATATTAATTATCATATGAATTTATTTGATATTCATATCTATAACAATTTTAAAAAAATTAAATTAAATAATTTAAAATAAATTGTGTACAAAATTATACCTTCGAGGAAACATGGTGAATACCCATCTGAATCTTCTTAATATTTATTATACCTATTTACTTTTTACTCTTGTGACATGTAGAATACATGACTTATCATGTACTTTCTTGATGTGTACTATCAACTTAATGATTACATAGATTACATCATTTTTCTTTCATATGTTCTACATCAATCCATGTAAAATAATAACTATAATACGAATCATACATGATATGCATATCTGAACATTAAGAAAAAAATAATTAAACATTTATATATACTAAAACCCATGAAATGGAGTTTCCCATAAACTTAATGAACAAAGTAAAGATCATATTGATAAGGTTTACATAGTATAATCAATTAATTTTAATTCTGATAAATTTGGTATAAGGGCACATCATGTACAAGCCATATACACAATGCGCACTTTTCTCACCATCTATCTAATACATAAACATAGGGACTCGGTTTGTAAACCATTCCACAAAATATATTAGGGTACTCGACATGTACATGCGCTACACAATTTGTGATATCTGAGTTATATGGTCACCAATTTTGTAGGCCATATAAGAAGATACACAACCCCTCTGTGACTAATGGCTTCACGTTGTGTAGGGAAGTTACATGACATGTATTATGGATGATCATTCACCTGGATGGCTAAGTAACCACATGGTATATAATTAAATTCACCATGTGTAATAAATTTTCACACCTTGAATTAATTCCAAATTAATTCTTGGTGAATTTCACACCGGTAAAAAATGAAAACATAAAACATAAAACCTTAAAACATATAAAACCTTTAGAGACCATTTTTATAGAAAAATAAACTTTAAAAAATAGAATGAAATAATGAAATAAAATTGAAAACCATTTTCCTTATCGGGTTACAGGACTGTACTCTTGTGTTATCCATCCATATTCTTCTATACCTCTGAATGAGAGATTCAAATTTATTTCATTCATAAAATTAATCAATTTTTTTAATATTTATGATAAATGAAAGTAGAAGAAGAAAATATCACAATTCAAATTAAAAATGACTAATCTTTAAATAAAAACTAAATAAAAAATTCATAAAAGAATCAACGATATTTAAATAATTATAAATAATCAAATGACCACTCTGATACCAATTGAAGGTTCCCAGCACTGTGGAAGCATGTGATGGGTTTTTACCAACTTTTCATTTTTCAGGATTGATGATCAATCTAATATTTACACATTGATAAAATTCAAGATCAAAATAATTGAATCAAATAAAATAGAAAATGAATAAATTATCATAACAAGAGCACCTGATCATCACATATTATTCATAATTAACATATTCAATTAAATAATTACTTTATGATAAATATTTCTTCACTAACGGATCTGAAAATAGATCTATGTTATGATGTCATTTCATTGATGTAATCAAGGTCAAATTCCCAAAAGTGGTGATCCACACATGTTCCACAAAATTTTGAATATCGTCTTAGGAATCTCCAGTTGATAGTATAGAAATTATGAATGCTTGAATTGTTCTCTATAGATCTCCAAGGAAATCAATTCCAAACCATTCTCTATGATCCCACTAGACATTAGAGTAGAAGAAATAGGAACACCACTTTCCTTTATTGGTATCATTGTTTGAGAAGGTATCACTTCAGGGATTCAATTGGATTCCCTAGATTCAATGTGAACAAAAAACCAATGAATTGTATTAGCTTAAAAATAATATAATTGAGTTTAAATATAGTTGGAGTTTAAAAATAAATATTTTCACAAGTTACCTTTAAAATTTATTTAATCCTTATGGAACCACATGTCTATTATAATAATAATATTATTATTTATAAAAATTTTCTTAAATTGAGAATTATTATTCAATAATATTAATTAAAATAATATTCAATATATATTATTTCTCAAAATACCATTAAAATAACTCCTTCATGCCTCCAAAATATTTTTAGGGCCTTGAATAATGTCTTTTTATTTATCAAATAAATATACTTGCATTATTTTTTAATAAATAAATAAACATTATATTTAATAAATAGAAAATAAATATTTATGAAATACTCTACTCACATAATATTCTCTTGAATAACTGGGGAAAGAATATATTCAATCAAGAAAACATTTATAATTATTAGATAAATTAAAGGAATAATATTTATTGAAATTTTTAAATAATAAATAATAATATATTATTTAACTCGGATTCTGGATACACTTAGTGTGCGACCCTCTAAGAATTTTCTCTCTGGAATTAGGAGAAGCAGCCTAAAATTCAAGTTTAGAATCTAGAAATAAAAAAGGAGCCCATAGATAAATAAGTTAATGACACAATGACAGAATACCTCATATATATTCTTAATGTATAATATAAACCCTTTTATGATGATATCTTGAATCAATACGATTGCATTATGGTTACATTAACAATGTGTTTGATGACTCTTTCATTGAATTCATGAAAATCAAGCACGCCTATATAAAAAAATAACCAAGTATATATTTAGTCTGTATAATTTCCATAAAAGGGATTGAGATATAAACTTCCATTAAATAATATAAGGGATAAATCCTTTATTGCATTATTGACTAAAGGAATATTACTCAAGACACACCCAACATGACCTACCTCCCAATGAACATATGTTGTCATGGTTTTCACCAATACATAAAAGTATGTGAATCATAATAATAATTAATAATAACATTAAAGTCTAAGGATCAATACACACATCCGTAGATAGGAAAATATAATGACACAAATAAATATGGATTTTCTACTAGTGGGTCTCAGTCTCATAATATCCTACACTAGATATTACCAATGGAATACAACATGAGAAGTTTCCCCAAAGGTCTATGAGTCTTCACCCATAATATCTTATATCATTTGTGTCCTTTAAATGATATAATATAGATATAAAAAATATATTTAAGAATATTGTCATGAAACTTCTGGGTTCTCATCATAGCAGGGAACTACTATGACCTTTCAGCGTGAAAGATACCCTTACGAAATTACCAGATACTGTGTTATGTATAAGAACAATCCTGATTTCATAAAGAGTTATTTAAAAATGTGAATACAGGTTATCAGAAAGTAAGAAGAAGTTGGTTCAAGGGAACAAACTCCAACATAAATAACTTATAAGACAAAATAAAACTTATTTCTTTAACAATGTTCTAATGATTTACACATTCTGCCTAATAACTTAAATTAATGTAAAGAATAACCCAATAAAATAAAATACAATATACAAAATCAAAGTATAATAAAATACATATAAATTCTAATTTCTTTAAATTTAATTAAAATGTAAATACCTAAAAAATCATAAACTAGTAAAAATAAATAAAATTAACTAAATTTAAGATAAAAACAATTATATTAAGTGATCAATTTTTAAAATTAAATTAAAAGATACAAACCAGAAAATTTAAATTTTACCAGATATAAAAAATAGTTTTTGAAAAATAAACCAATAAAAAAATACAATATACCAACTTTATGAAAAACCTGATTTTTTTAGTTTCTATTATTTTAAATATTAAATAATAGATACATACCTTATAATTTAATAGTTAACAATGCTTAAAAAATACTTGAAAAAAATTCAAAGATGGGAATGTTCATTATTTTTATATAAATCGACCTCATTGAAAATATATGATAATATTTTAATGTTAGATTATTACAAAATAAAATATTATGATATAAAATATAAAATAATTAATATAACTAACCCTTATCAAATCTCGTCGTTAACCCAGTTTTGATTGTCTCAAACATGAACACTCAAACAAAATAACTTCAATCCACCCATCCTTTTTTATGATAAAACTACACTTATGAATTTAAATATATATATATATATATATATATATTAGAAAAATATTATATAATATAATATAAAATATATTTTTCAATAATTTCACATAGTTGAAATTATTTTTCTTTTGTATCAAAAATTGATAATTATTTAAACATTTCCATGACCTATATTTTAATATATCAGTTATGGAGACACATATAAATAATAATATTTATAAGTAAAAAAATATATAAAAGAATAAAACATACTTGTTTAACAAATTTCTATATGATTTATATACTCTGACAAATACACTGACTAAAGGAAAAAAACCTAGTAAAATCAAACAAAATATATCAACTAAAAGAAAAAATATTTTTTATAATTATTAATTTAATTAACTTTAATTAAAAGATATATACATAAAAAATCAGAGACCTATAAAAAATAATTTACAATCCTTAAAAAAAATTGTATAAATTTCTCATTTTTAAACATTAACTAAAAAAGACATGCCTATCAATTTAATGGCATATGTAGTGTTGCGATTATTTTATAAATTCATTAAAATTTATACCTCAGATAAAAACCCTATACAAATAAAGAAATATACCAAATTAAAGAAGAAAATTATTTTCTAAATAATTTGTATTTTAACTTTTTTTAAAAGAGACATACCTGAAAATTTAATTCTTAATCATACATAACAAAAAATTAGAAAATAAATGCAAATATGGGTAAGTTATTCATTCATATATGATCTAGAATCAATGAAAATATAAAATAACAATGAATTTTATAACATTAAAAAATTGAATATTTTGATATAAATCACAAAATAATTAATATAACTGACCATACCAAATTCATTCATTCACCCAGTTGTGATTACCTCAAACATGAATCTTAAAACATTATAACCAAACTCCACACCAACTTTTTTATGATGACACTACAGTTATAAATCATTAAATTGGAAATAAAAACCAACAAATATTGATAAAAAACCAAGAATTATCTAATAAAAAATATATTTACCATTACATTCACGTATAAGATTTTATTTGGCTCCTTTATCAACAAGTCATATTTTTAAAACATGTTTCCATGAATTTTATTTATATATATATCAACTGAAAAAATGTGTATATGAAATTGGAATTAAAATTAATATATTATCAAAAATAATAAAAATTACTCTTCTAACCAGATGAAAATCTATTTTCGAAAACCAACTATTAAAGAGAAAAACCAATATAATGTGCATTTAATTAAGATGATTATGCCTAACATCCCATTACCTATATAGTATAAAATGTTCAAAATTAATGACATTATAATTAATTTTACTTCATAATTATCTCAATGTTTATACCGATCATGTAATGGTAAAAAACTACAACCAAAGTTTTTATTTGATAATCTCGTAGATATATATTCAAATAGAGGAGTTTTCAGATATGTCATAACTATTGAAATGAATTATGGATCTATAGGACCATAAAAAATAGTGGTATAATTTTGAATAATAAAAATGTGTATAATCATATTTAAATAAGTAATATAGTTATTTACATAAAATTATATTTGTTTAAAGAAATGGAAACTAAAAAACATAAATTTAATTACATAGAAAAAAACTCCAACACAGGTGCACTGAGTTTATAAAAAATAACCAGATCCATGATATATTTTTTGATTTTTTTCCAATTATAGTCTTTATCACATAAATAAAAAGTCATACAAATCTCAAAACGTTTATCCAAGGTATAATAAACAGAGGATAATCGCTTTTTACAATAAAAAATCTCACAATTATCTAAAGTTGTTGGTGGTTAGACCTTTTTTTCTTTTTCATTAATTATTTTATTTATAGATTATCCTATAAAAATTAAATATTAGAAAACATCATTAGTAATTTTTGATCAAATGTAAAGAATATTTAAAAATAATAATTACATCATATGTCATATAATGAAGAAGGTTAGCCTGACAAGGTAAAAATTAACCCATACAATCTCTAAATCTTGTATCCTCCTCAGTAGGCAATGTCAGTAGACTAGTTGGATCAGTAATATCATATACTGATATTCTTACTTGACCTAACTACATAGAATACTAGTGTATAAAATATAAATAAATATGAACAACTCCATTTGATAAAATAAATACATGGGGATCTATAACATTCAACTCATAGTATACGGTCTGGTCCAAATGCGGAGGTGGAGAAACCGAGTTGGCATACTGAGTCAGATTCATAGGCTCTCTAAGATGTGCAGGTTGCACAAGTTGTGATTGGCTCATAAAATTTTCTAACATGAATTGTAAAGATGATTTAATTTTATCACCCATGTTTTGTTTCAAGTCTTTTAGCTTAGATTTTAAGGAATCTATTTTGGGGTCTCTTGATTTCTTTCCTTGAAGACCAACATATTTCCTAACACTAACACCCACCTCATATCCTCTTATGAGGCATGTGTGTTCTGGCATTACTAAAGTAGTAGCTAAAATTTCCATCATACCCTCAAGAATAAACAAACTATATTTTTCTTTCTCCAAAAGGTCATCCTAAAATGAAAAATTAAAATTGTATATTAGTGCTATTAATTTAAAAAATAAAAAACATTTATTTAAAATATAAATTAATTTCATACAATTTTTTAGCTATTTCCTCAGATTTATTTATAAGATAACTTTTCATTTTTTTAATCCTAAAACATTTTCATTTTTCTTTATGAGTAGGGGGATATGGTGGGCCATACTATACTTCTTCTGAACCACTAATCGATTGAGCTCTTAATGCATCAAAAGTTTCTGCAATTATTTTCTCTTCCAATAAATGATACCCTTCATGTGATAAAGTATGAGGGTATATGTTATGCAACTAGATGTCCTGTTGAAATCTCCTAGAGGTCTATTACATTAAATTAAACTAATAATTAATTTGGTAATATACAAGAAATTTTGAAATATATAATAATTATCATACAGAAAAAGCTTCACCATGTTGGATGGAGACAAATTTATTCCATGTATCTACATGTAAAAACATATACTTGTGGCATGGATTTTCATTTTGTTACATCCAAAAAACATAATTTTTTTATCAATTTTCTTAAATACCTTTATTTAACTATTTTTAAAGATGTAAATGTTTTCTTAATTTATTTCATTTTTTTAAAAATTGAATGTAATCAAAAAATGATTAAATTAAATATTATTTAAATAAAATACAATATTTTTAAAAATGTGATAAAAATAAATTAATTGACATATTTTAACATTATGGATTCCCCTGAATGCTATTTTACCATTTTTTTCAATGGAATTATAACTAGGATATAATATGATAATCCTACAACAGATCTGCGTGGTTATATAAAGTGTAAAATACATTGTATTTGGGCAAGTTGGGTTACTATTATCATCAAAAATAATTTTTATACTATGGTCATCATGTACGTGTGAAAGATTTGGTAAATGTGTAATTCCATGTTTAAAAACTCTAGAAATAAATTTCTCTATAGAAGAAGGAGAATAATCCTCCATTGGAGGCATATTAGTAGGAGTCACATCATTAGTCCAACAATTATTTCTTTGAAAATTAAAAGTATGATTTTATTAAATAATTTTATTAAATATTATTTTATCATATGTAAAAATGTGTATACCTTGATAAATGTTATGATGCCTATATGTTTGTCAGTGAAATAGGAAAATGTAATGAAATTTTGTATACCATCATATTATTTGAAAAGTGAATATTTAAAAACCATTATTATGAAAATATATAAGTAAAAAATTATGGTCACACATGTGTATGTTTAGAATAATGATGAAATGATTGTTAGATAAACATTAATGTTAAACTATTATACATAAAAATTAATTATAAAATGGTATAGAAATTTAAAAATTGAAATATCAGAGTTACAATAAATTATTTTTAGATACATAAATTTAACCAAAACATAAGGATGTACGTTGGGTTTTCCAATAAATTATTTTTATCCATGACTATTGAATAACAAATGTAACACAACAATTATATAAAAATCATATATTTATAATTAAACATCCAATAATTAATTAAAAAAAGATTATACACATGTAAATTTCTAAAAAAAAATATAAATATTTAACTATATAATTAGGAGTGTAATTTAGTGTTTTCACATATCAATTTAGAATGATCATTTCATACAAGATGAACTATGTATGAATTATAGTAATTGTTATCATCCTGAAATCACTTATTAGATGACAAATCCTCATATAAATCCATAACATCATCATCATCCTCATCACCCAAATAAATTATTTCCCTTATAAAATGACTGACCATTGATCATTCAATGGATCAATGACATAAAATATTTTCTCTACATGTGTCTCCAGGATAAATGGTTTCTTTTTGAAACAAAATATTTTTAAATCAACCATAGTAAATCAATAAGCATCATGTTTCACACCACTATTTCTATCAATCAAGTTACACTTAAACACTATGAATCAAAATTTAGTTTAATAAAGTTCTCATATATCCTTAATAACTTGAAAATATTTCATTAATTAAAAAATTGGGTTTTTATATTTTTCAATAAAAAACAACAGGGCATCACCTATTACCATTACCCCAATATTTTGAATTGCACTCTTACCATCCTGGTTATTTTGTGTGTAAAATGTGTACCCATTAATATCAAAAATAGATCATGAGATCACATTAAGAAATGATTCCCTTTACAAAAATTTCAATGTTTCGGATGAAGATAAATCTGTTATGACTTTCTCTTTAGCACATGCGCCTCTGACCAGTTGGTGAGGACTCCATAATTGCATCTAAAAGACCTAAGATCACATCTAGGAAAAAGAATTTTTCCACATTCCTATAGCAGAACTATAGTATGTACTATAGTATGTATTGTATTAGGTACTATTTTAGTCCGATCTATTCACCTATTTGGGCCATCAGGCCACCAGTTTGGTCCTCGGGTCCTTCAAGTCCTTCGTGCCACCGATGGCCTTCGGGACAGTAAGGACTTTGGGTCACCTCATGGCCTACTGGCCACCTCATGTCCTTTGGGCCACCTCAAGGACTAAGGCCCATAGTAATTAAAGATTTACCAGACTGATTTATAAAGAACAAGGCCCTAGATGAGAAATCAGAGTAGGTATATTCAACATAGTAGAGCTAATCAGACATGGAAGAATGAGAGGGTATGCTTTTTCCATCGGTACCAGGCATGTGCACCCCTGAAAAAAACAACTAGCTGACCAGTGATGTGAAGACGTATTGTTGATCAGGTTACTGACACTGGGGAGGGGCAGTTTTAAGTAGTCATTTTCGAGGATGAATTCTTTTAAGGCCTATGGGTCCTATAATGTAACGGATCCTATAGTCCATGTATTGGTTCCCCTTCAACCCTTAAAAGATTTATTATTTAAAATTAATAAAAAATGAAGGCCTTTTGGCCATTAAGATATGTGGAATTTATCTTTAAACAACGAAACAAATGTCTTTTATGCTCAATCATCAACCAATTTTCATTTCTTTTGGGATATCATACCTATCATTCAATTCAATGTGGTGATATATATGGTCTATCCTCTTCTGTGTTGTCCAAAATATATAAATTCTCTTTTATCACTTCACCACATGGAATGAACATTACCTTTAGGCCTTTAATTCCTATACCTTCATTATAAACTATTATATTTCAAGATATAGGGAGACCAATATGCTCCACTTCATACAAATAATCAGTATAAAACTCTATCACCTTTTTAATATACATATTTTATAATAATAGAGGCTTCTAGTTGATAAGGATTTTCAACATATCCATTCAAAATTATCATATATCTTAAAAATGATACATCTATCATAAATAAACAAACCCACATATTCTTATCTCATGAAATAGATGAATCACCAGATGAAACCTTTTGTGAAAATAAATTTGTTTGAAATACATTTATATTTGAAAAGTATAAGAAAAATTTTATTTTACAAAACATCTAACAAATTTGGAACAATGACTACTACAAATGGATTTGAAAATATTACATTACTTAATGATAGTATTTCGATCAAGAATTGGAAATATACCATGTAGTGTGACTTGTAGCATTTTTTGTATCAATACATGGCGGTCATAATATTTCATATATACTAATTTAGAATCCTTAAATGAAAAACAATTCTTCACATTTTAATAATTTGAACTGGTTACATTTATCCCATGCATACACTGAAAAAAATTCTTATTCTCACTATTTATTAACGTGTTACAAGCCAGAGGTAAATATGTTATGTTTCCTTTCATAGTGGGTGCTAAATAAAAATGTATTCCCATTGATATAAATTACAATCTTGAATTTAATCCCTATTTTTTCATTCCATTTATGTCAAACATGTTCCCAATAAAAATATAAAATATGTTTTTGTCAACATAGATAACATCAATGTTATGTTTTATCTTAAAAAATATCCAATAATTTTGTTCAAGAAAGATAGAATGTTTCATCTAGATATTTTTTTATTACCATAACTTTCTTTATTTCCAAATCTGAAATCAATATTTTTTACCCTATCATAATATTATTCAACTGAAAGTGGCAGTGGGGGATGATTTTGTGCCTAAAAATCATTAAATACTCTTTTAAATATATAATATGGATAATCAATTCAAAAAATCTCTGAAGACCCATTTACACTGTTTTAAGAACCCGAACATTATTTTTAGGTATGTTTTCATTTTCGGGTCATTTTTGAGAAAAAAGGGTTTTTAAGAGGTTGTGTAGGGGCACACGGTTTTCGCACGTTCGGAACAAACTGTGAGGACAGCCCACGAAACCGTGCACCCTTGACAGTGGGATCCGCACGGGCTGTCCATGGTTTTTCAACTAGTGTGGGTAGGCCTTGCGAAGACCCTGGGTAAGATAGTGGAAACCGCACAGTTGGCACATGGTTTTCCAAACCATGCGGGGTAACTGTGTGGCCACATAATGTTAGGGTTTTTATGTCCTGGGACACTCGGTATTTCCCTTTCCTCCAACATTCATCATCCAACTCGTGGCTCACATGGGAGTGGCATTTTTCTTAGGTTTTGGGTGCTCCTTGGATCATTTTGGAGGCAAATCGAAGGGGTTTCAAGGTGGTTTGAAGGTGGTTTCTCCCAGGTAAGTCTCTCCTATTGGTTTCTTTGTATTTTCCTATAGATCTACATCTCTCTCTCTCTCTCTATCTTTTCCTATATCTACACCAGTTGTGTGTAGATCTAGGGTTGTGGTTTTTTGGGTGTTGTTTTTAAGAATTGTGGATGTTAGGGAAGGGGATATAGAGCAATTTCAGTGGTGTTTTTGTCAAATTTGAGGAGGTGTGGTAGCTTGTGGATTAGATTCATAGAAACCAATAGAGGTAGGTGGTTTGTACCTTTTGTTTTTAAGGTCTTTGAATTTTATGTGAAAAATCTCCAATACCCATGAACTGGGTATTGTGCGTTTACTGTTTTTAACCCTTTCAATTGCCTTCTTTTCTGGTGTGTGGGAGTAAAGGTTATTTGTATGTGAATAGGGTTGATTGCTATGCTTTGGAGCTGTTTCCCATGCAGGTTTTTATGACTTTTTGGTTCTTCTTAGCCTATTAGGATGCTTTGTTTGTTTCCCATGACAAGTATTGTAGGATGAAGTTATCTTGTTTATATGACCGATGGATATGTTGTAGACTGGAATCCATGTAGTTCTTGAGGTTTACTTTGGCCGATACACGTTGCTATACTTTGCCTTACACAGGGCCGTGAGAACCTAGTGTAGCAGACCATAGAGAGCATGGATGTACTGGCTTCTCCATAGTGTATTATAATTTATGATGTGAGACCATAGGGGTAATTGATGTTGAGTGCTTCCCCAGAGAGTCTCTAGTTCTTCAATGTAGGGCACAGAGGGAATGTGACGTAAGTGATTCCCTAGAGCGCCTTTAGATACGATACGAGACTATAGGGGTAATTGACAATGAGTGCTTCCTTAGAGAGTCTATGATTAAGCTAAACAAGAGGGGTTAGACAGAGTGTACTTCCCAAACGGTTTCTTGTACTTGATAGGTAGGACCAGTGGTGATAGGCTGTGGGCACTTCCCAGAGGGTTGCCTGTTTTTTAGCCGCTTGCTTGTATCTGTTAGGTAAGACCAGAGTGGATAGACTGTGAGTACTTCCCAGAGGGTAACCTGTTGTGATTATTTACATTGTTTAGCTGTTTATTGATATATGAAACTGTGGATTATTTCTGTTGATTACTTCCGTGTTTACTTCTTTCTGTACTTTTACCTGCCATATATTCACTAACTATTAGGCACAAATCTTGTGGTGGTTTCCTACTGGGATTCTTCTCACACCTTGTTTGGGCCATGCTTTTGAGCCCAAATAAATGATATTGTTCCATGTATAGATACGGGAAAGTGTCTGTCTACTTTAGGTTCATGACTTGGTGAGGAGATCAAGATCATGGGACCAAGCTATAGCTTGTGATGCTGAGGAGTTTACTAGCTTTCTGTTTCATTTTGGTTTAGTACTGTTGTATTTTAGCATTGTGACTTGTTTGTTGATTTCCTAGACATCTGTATTATGCATCACTTTATACATGTGCTCCAGTTTGTTCTATTAGTCTTCTACTATTTATTTATGTATGATATTATTATTGCTTCCGCTCTTGTGTATATTTTTTAACTTCTACTCTGTACTCTTCCAATGAGTGCATAGTTTCCCCACTATCACACCCAAGGCCCTCATTGCTAGTTGACAGCCTCAGGCGTTCGGGGAAATGCTCTTGAGGCTATGTGACCAACTGGATACGGGGCACCTCTGGGTGGCATCCAGAATTGGGATGTTACAAAGTGGTATCAGGGGAATTATATTTTCTAGACTTAATGTTTGGTGCCTTTATCCCTGGATAGGAAGGAATATTTACATGGTAATATGCTAGGTCTGGGAGTAGCTAACCTGTGTACAAGAAAAATCCAATCTACCTCGTTTATTGCAATTTTTTCTAGTTTTCAATTTACAGTTGATTTGATTTTCACCATTACGTGACTCACATGTATTGTGTTGTTATCATTGATATTACCTTGGACTTGTGGGTTATGGGCCCACATAGACTAGAATTTGGTTTATCATTGCCTTGTTTTCCTTGTTATAACTTGTATAGGAAGGAAAACCTTGATTTGCTCATGGATCGGAATTTGGAACTTTCGGGGCTCGTTTCAGTGTTTTTTGGGTTCCAGAGTAGTTTCTGAGGCTTACTATTTAGAAAAGTCTAGAATACAAGTCGTTTAATGATATGTACATGCCATGTGTTCTTCTTTTTGGTAAGAAACTATTTTTCTTAAGTACACACCATGTAATTTATGTACATGCTGCATAATCACGTTTTGTTAAAAGTGAATGCTTTCTTTCTCCTGTTCCCTTATTATGCTTCTAGTTTTCATTCCTTGATGATCTTGATCTAAGGTTTACGCTTGACCTTGCAGAGTCATGCCACTGAGAGGCCCTCAGGTAGTATGCCAGTTTCCAAGCGGTGATCAGACACCAGACATGGCTGATTAGGGACTTCCCGCAGATCCTCCAGTTGTGCCTATCATGGAACCACCAGTTATACTTGATACCGGTGCTGATGCACAGTTCATGGAAACGCTTTGTGAGGATGATTAAAACCTTTCAGGGAGCACCACCTCCTGCCCTGTCAATGGAAGATTTGATGTAGGTCTTTCAGCAAAACATCCTCCCACTTTCTCATGGGATGGGTTACCCTAGGCTGTAGAGTCTTGGCTAGAAACCATGCTGACGATATTAGAGCATCTAAAGATGCCTCCATAGAGGAGGGTCAAGCTCTCTACCTACATTCTTAGGTACTCCTCCAAGAGGTGGTGGGATGTGATCACACAGTCGGGACGCCAGCGGGTTATGGTGTGGGATGAGTTCTAACACATCTTCTTTGACTACATCTATCTAGAGACCCTAAGGGTCGATCGAGACTGAGAGTTTATGAGTCTGGAGTAGGGTACTCTTTCGGTAATGGAGTATTCCTCTCTCTTTACCGAGCTGCAACGCTTCCCGCCTATTCTAAGAGGTGATCAGTTATTCCTGGTAAGGATGTTCGAGGATGTTCTGAGGAACAACATCTGATCACAAGTGAACATCTTCAGGTTGACTTCCATCCCTTCTATCATCAACCGATTGCTGATTATGGAGTGCAATTTGAGAGATTCTGGAGTTGTGAGCCAGGGGGGCTTGACATCTAGAGTTAGTGTTCATTATACTGATAATAAGAATCACCGTAGGGATTCTTCGCGAGGTGGTCCAAGGAGGTGAGACACACCTTTAGGCATCTAGGTAGTATTCTATCAGTGTGGGAAGAACGAGAATACAAGGACACATTGCCCGAAAGACCCAGTGGAGTGCCAATTGTGTTGCAAGATGGGTCACCTTCAGCGTTTCTGTCAGATCTTTTCATCAGTAGATAGTGATAATTTATTATCTATGACTCCTCATATAGAAGCAGGATTACCAGTTTCTCAGTAGTTTGGGAACTGGTGTCCTTTCGGCCGCTCAGGCAGAGGTGGAGGTCATGGTCGTGGTGGTCAATCACTAGCCTACCAGCGACAGTAGGGTGGATCAGCTCGGAGTGGTCGTCCAGGGACATAGGGATGTGGCATAGGATAGACTTTTGCAGTGGAGCACACCCAGTAGGAGCAGGATCCTGGAACCTCTATAGTTTGAGGTACGATCATAGTAGCCTGATTTTTATCTTCAGATCTTTTCGACAGAGGGGCTTCCCATAACTTTATGTTTGTTGTTGTTGTGGAGAGCCATGGGCTCTACATCTTTTCTTCTACCGATATCTTGAAACTAGACACTATGTTGGGGATGATAAAATCTAATGTGCTTCAGTGGTGGAAGGAGTGTCCTCTATAGGTTGGAAGGTGTCACTTCTTATGAGATCTCTATGTCCTAGATATGAAAAGCTATGAAGTTATTCTCGGAATAGACTGGTTTGTTCCCTTCCAGGATGTCATCGATTTCTATCACCGTAGGGTGAGTTTCATATCACAAGAGTGTGGATCATTTCTTCATAGGGGTGAATGGGATGTCTAAGCGAGCAGAGCGGGTCTAAAGAATCATGGGTTAGGAGGATTTACATCTTAAATTGCTAGTGTATACCTGGATGACTAGGGGAATTCACAGTTATACATTATTCTAGTGGTGGATTGTTTCAAAGATGTCTTTCTAGAGGAACTTTTAGGTTTACCTTCAGAGCGTGATGTAGACTTTTGTTTTGAATGTCTCCCAGGAGCGGCGCCGGTGTACATTCCTCCTTATAGGATGGCTACACCAGAGTCGCAGGAGCTCAAGAAGCAATTGAGGAGTTTCAGGAAAAGGGTTTCATCTGACCCAGTACTTCTCCATTGGGTTCACCTATCCTATTTTCAAAAATGAATATGGAACCATTAGGATTTTTTTGTACTATTAGAAGTGGAACCAATTGATAGTAAAGAACCAATATCCCTTGACCAGGATTAATGATCTCTTTGATCAGCTTCTAGGAGCCCGGGTGTTCTCGAAGATTGACCTGAGATCTGATTTTCCTCAGTTTCTTGTTAGACCATATGATATACCTCTTACAGCCTTCTGGAGTAGATATGGTCTATATGAGTATATGGTTATGCCATTCGGTGTCACAAACACACCTTTATTCTTCATGGCATAAATGAAGCGAGTGTTCCATCGATACTTGGATTCCTTCATGGTTATTTTCATGGATGACATATTGGTTTACTCTCACACTCCACACGACCATGGTATACATCTTGATATAGTTTTGAGAACACTGAGAGAGAATCAGTTATATGTTATGATCTCAAAATTCCACTTTTGGATGAATTATATTCACTTTCAGGGTACTGTTATTACAGAGGCAGGAGTATCAGTAGATCGAGAAAAGGTGAGACTTGTAGTTTCCTGGGAGCAGCCAATGAAATTCATTAAGGTGCGAAGTTTTCTAGGGCTAGCTAGATATTACAGAAATTTCATATAAGACTTTTCATTCTTAACAAAACAAATTATTGGTCTGACCCAAAAGGGTGCAGAGTTCATGTGGTCAGATTCTTGTGAGTCAGCCTTCTAGGAGCTGAAAGGGATTTTGACTTCAGCACCAATACTAGTCATCCCAGAGCCAAGTAAGAGATATACTGTTTATTGTGATGTGTTAGGTATTGCGCTGGGAGCTATGTTTATGCGGGGTGATGGAGTCGTTGTGTATAGGTCACAGTAGTTAAGGCCACATGAGAGGAACTGCCCGATGCACGATCTGGAGTTTCCAGTTGTTGTTCTTTCCTTACACTGTTGGAGAAATTATCTTCTGTGAGAGCACATTGTGGTTTTTATGGACCATAAGAGTCTCAAGTACATCTTCACTCAGTGTGATCTGAATTTGAGACAGCACATGTGGGTTGCGTACCTACAGTCCGTTGTCTTTGAGCTTGCATATACGCCTAGGAAAGGCAACACAGTGGCTGATGCGTTGAGAAGGAGGACTCAAATATAGATAGTTCAGGAAGCCAGTAGTCAGTGGAAGATCATGGACCTATTCTATAACATGCATTTGGAGGTTCACATTAGTAAGGGGAAAATGTTTCTTTCTTCTATAGTTGTTACCTCTAGTCTTCTAGATCAAGTTCAAATGAGGCATCTATAAGATTATACAGTCCTATTCCTAATAGATGGTGTGTTAGGAGAGGACCCTATTCCTGGATGGACTGTAGGTGAGGATGAGATCTTTCATTTATAGGGGCGCGTATGGGTGCCAGCAGATATACACGAGGAGCTGATGGGTGGCTTACATTCCTCAGTTTCGGCAGTTCTTCTTGGCATCACCAAGATGTATTGTGATCTAAACCATGAGTATTGGTGTCCGGGGATGAAGAGAGATGATGCTGGTTTTATCATGAGGTGTTCCACCTGTCAACAGGTGAAGGAAAAGCACCAGTGACCAACATGGCCTTTGCAACAGTTACCCATTTTCGAGTAGAAGTGTATTGAAGTCACGATGGATTTCGTGACTGGTTTGTTGTGGTCACCCCGATGGAATGATTCAATCCGGGTTGTTATTAACATTCTTACAAAGTTTGCTCACATCTTTTTGATTAAGGATACCTTCGGTGTTGATAAGCTGGGATGGTTGTACATCCGAGAGACTGTATGTCTACATGGAGTTCCACACTCCAACGTTTGAGATAGGGATGTGTGTTTTACTTATCGGGTCTGGAAGGGGCTTAAAAAGGAGTTGGGTACACATGTACTTTTGTGTACAACTTACCACCCCCAAACTTATGGCTAGTCCTAGTGTAGGAGTCAGGTGCTTGAGGACATGCTCTGAGCATGCATTCTGGATTTTGGAGGTTCTTGGGAGAAGGATATACCTCTTGTGATATTTTCCTACAATAATAGTTTTCAAGAAACTATACAAATGGAACCTTATGAGGCTTTGTATGGTAGGCCATGCTGATCACCCTTTTGTTGGTAGAAGGCAGGAGAGGCAGCTTTGTTGGGACCTCGTCTTGTTCAGGAGACCACCGAATAGATAGAGCTGATTCAAAAGAGGATGGCTACTACACAGTCTCGATATAAGTCCTAGGTTGATCTGCGAATATGACCTCTCGAGTTCAAGGCCGGTATTAGGTTTTTCTACGTGTCAGACCGAGGTTGGGGAATAGAAGGATCAGGAGATAGGGTAAGCTTTCTCTGAGGTACGTCGGGCCGTTTGAGGTGTTGGTGTGAGTTGGGAAGATTGCCTATCAGTTTCAATTAACTCAGAGGTACCAAGCTATGCATGACGTCTTCCAAGTTTCACAGCTTCAACGTTACTTTTTAGACCCGTCTAATGTCTTTCAACCTGAGGATGTTGATATCAAAGTGGATGCATCATTTTAGGAGCATCATATCCTGATTGATAATCATAGTAAAAAGGTTCCTTGTGGCCATTATGTTCCTCTGGTATGATTTCTATGACAGCACGAGCGAGTACAAGATGAGACTTCAGATAGGGAGGCCGATGTACGAGCTCAGTGGCCGGATCTGTTCAAGGTTTCTTCTTCTGTGCAGTGCTAGGGAAATGTAGGGATGAATTTCTTTAAGGGGAGAAGTTTGAAAGAACTAGAAACTTATTTCCAGGTATTCTTTCTATTTCTGGTCATTTTTTAGAAAAATAGGTTTCTTATGTGGTTTTGTAGGGGTGCACGGTCTAAACAAACCAAGAGGTGAGCCCAGGAAACCGTGCACCCTTAACAGTGGGCTCTGCACAGGGTACACATGTTTTGTCAAACCGTGTAAGTAAGATGTGTGAAGTCCCTGAGTCAGATAGTGGAAACCACATGGTTGGTGCAAGGTTTTCCTAATCATGCTGGGTAACCATGTAGCCACCTAAATTTAGGGTTTTTAAGTTTTAGGCCACTCGGGATTTCAATTTCCTCCACCATTCTTCCTCCCATTAATAGCTCATGCTGGAGTTGTGTTTTTTAGAGGTTAGGGGAGCTCCTTGGCTCATTTTGGAGGTGAATATAAGGGGTTTCAAGGTGGTTTCTCCAAAGTATGTCTCTCCTCTTGGTTTCTCTATTTTTTCCCCTAGATCTACATCTCTCTCTCTAAGTTTTCTAGATCTACACCAGTTGCATGTAGATCTAGGGTTTGGGTTTCCTTGGCTGTTGATTTTAAGACTTGTAGATGTTAGGGAAAGGTATATAGAGCGATTTTGGTGGTGCATTCACCAGATTTGAGGAGGCGTGTTAGCTTGTGGATCAGCTTTGTCGAAACCCTAAGAGGTAGGTGATTTGTGCCTTTAGGTTTAAGGTCTTTGAATTGTATGTGAAAAATCACCAATACCCATGAATGGGGTATTGTGTGTTTAACGTTTTTAACCCTGTTAATTTCCTGCTTTGCAGGTGTGCGCGAGTAGAGGTTATTTGTATGTGAATAGTGTTGACTGCATTGATTTGGAGGTGTTTCCCATGCATGTTCTGTTTATGACTATTTGGTTCTACTTAGTGTCTTAGGCTGTTTTGTTTCATTCCCATTCCTAGTATTGTAGGACGGAGTGATCTTGTCTATCTGACATGCTGATAAACAGTAGATGGAAAGACAAGTAGTTATTTAGGTTAAATTTAGTTTATATGCATTGATATACTTTTTTGACTTACACAGGGCTGTGAGAACCTGGTGTAGTATACCACAGTGATAATGGACATAAGGGATTCTCCATAGTGTCTTATAATTTACGATATGAGATCACAAGTGGAATTGACGTTGCGTGCTTCCCTAGAAAGTCTGTAGTTCCTCAACGAGGGCCACATAGGGAATGTGATGCAAGTTCTTTCCTAGAGCACCTTTAGATACGATATGAGACTAAAGGGGGAATTGATAGTGAGTGCTTCCTAAGAGAGTCTATGCGTACTCTGAACCAGAGGGGTTAGACTGAGTATACTGCATAAAGGGTTGCTTGTACTTGAGAGGTAGGTCCATAAGGGATAGGCTGTGGGAACTTACCAGAGGGTTACCTGTTTGTTAGCTTCTTGATTATATCTAGTAGGTAGGTCCATATGGGATAGGTTGTGAGTACATCCCAGAGGGTTACCTTTTGTGATTATCTTCTTTGTTTATTTTTTGCTTGATATCTAAAACTATAGATTGTAACTGTTGAGTACTTCCTTGTTTACTGCTTTCTACACTTTTACCTACTATATATTCATTGAATTTTTGGCACAGATCTTATGGTGGTTGCCTAATAAGATTCGTCTCACAGCCTTTTTGGGCCAAGCATTTGGGCCCAAACAGATTACATTGTTTTAGGTACAGATAAGGGAAAGTGCCCTTCTACTTCAGGTTTTTGACTTGCTGTGGAGCTGGAGGGCATGGGACCAAGCTATGGCTTGCGATGTTGAGGTGTTTACATGCTTTATATTTCACTTTGGTTTAGTACTATTGTATTATAGCATTGGGACTTGTTCGCTGCTTTCCTAGAAATATTTATTATGCATCACTTTATATATGTGCTCTAGTTTGTTCTATTAGTCTTCCACTATTTATTTTAGTATGATATTATTACTGCTTCCGCTCTTGTGTTTATGTTTTTAGATCTTCTATGTACTCTACCAATGAGGGAACCGTTTCCTTACTATCACACCCAAGTCCCTCACTGCTAGTCGGCAGCCTATGGCGTTCGGGGAAATGCGCTTGAGGATATATGACGAACCGGGTACGAGGCACCTCTGGGTGGCTTTCAGAACCGGGACGTTACAACTGTCTTACTTCTATTCTGTAATTGATAACATGAATTATCTTCTTCAATAATTAGACATAAATTATGTCCCTAAAATCTATATCCAGATATGTTTCTATATGCAGGAAGGTTTTTATAGTGAACATTATCATGGCATGCAGAATAAAGTATTATTTCTTTTTTTCATAAAAAACTATTAAAACAGTCTCCAATTGATGTTTCAAATCATCAATTAATTGTGAAAGATACACATTAATATCATTTCATCATTATTGTGTTCAAAACATCATCAAGTTTATCATATCATATTTTTTATTCATACATATCTATCGGTAAAAGTTGTAAAATAACAACAAAACATTCCATGAACTATTTTGGACTCATAGACTCCAATATAGATTCATTCTATCTATTCACAATCCCATTTTGAGGTTTGTAACATCACATTAAAAATTTGAAAAATTTCTATCAAATCATTTCCACTATGGTGAATTTGAAGGGTTACATAAGTTACTGTTAAAAAGATGCACATATTTATTCCATCATAAGCATTTTTCATTAATTGAATTTGAAAATAAATGCTTCAAATAAACAATTATTACAAAAAACCCAAATTATTTTATCATGGAGATTGATTTTGGTTTCCAAGAATGAATCAAAGCTAAATTATTAGAATTATTGGAAGAAATTAATGGAGGGTACCAAATTGATTTAGGAGGAGAGTAGATGTTAGTACCTGAGAATGAATCAGATTTGAATTTTTCATCCATCTTATAGTGTGATGTCCCACATTTTGGACATTTTGATAAATTTTCACATTCCTTTCTAAACAAACCATAGTCATTAAAGAAATTATGTATCTTTTCATTACACAATCCCATTAGACATAATATTTTCATTTCCTCATAATTTTAATTTGGAATCCTATTTTCTTTTAGAAGTATCTATTTTAAAAGTTCAATCAAATCAAAGAAATGTTTATCACTCCACACATGTATTTATTTCAAGTTAATTTATCTTGGAATAGATTATAACACAATATATTTAATTCAACCTAAGAATAATGGATTCTTATAATCTCCATATAATCATTCCACATTAGTTGTTTTTAGATGGTTTGAATACTTACATCATTAATTAACCCTTTAATAAAATATACTATCTCATTATGAATATTTTCATTAATCATAGTAGTTAATTTTTCTATTTTTCACCATGCCATATCAAAAAGTGTATAATTATGAATAAAAAAATATCAAATTAGATAATCTTTGATTTATCTATAATCTAATTTTCTCATATTTCACTACTATACACATGGAAATAAAATCAAATCACTATTATGAATATTTTATTTATCAAATTCTAAGGTCCTCAAAATGGATGGTTTTTAAGGAATCCTCCCTTAATTTCTAGAGGACAATGTGGTAATCAAGAGTAGTTGTTGTTGACCTATATACACTTTCCTCAATAGAGAGTCTATAAAATTTTGAAGTTCTCACTAATGATTCTTATTTTGAGATTCTACCTGGTCAAATAAAATTAGAGATCCACTTCTATGATTACATTGATATAGACACTCTTATCTGGTCACCCAACTTGACTAGAGTGTTTAGAAAAAATTTGTAATATATATACATGTGTGATGGATCTGTGGTGGTTCCCTTATGGTTTCTATCTTTCAAAAATGACTTTATCCCAATTGATCACTTCTTGATTTTGTGGGGTATATAGAAATAGAGATTCCTTTACATGGGCTACTTCAACAAGTAGGGAGTTCCTAGCCCCATCCTGCTACTTTTGTCTTTCTTAAGATGAAACTTTTTTCCATATATTTTTTTCTTGTAGTTTTTCTTTCATATTATAGAAATATATGTAGAAAATATCCAGCAGTCATCTGAATTTCAGTAGTCTTAAACAACTTATGGACTCCATATACCAGGCTGGTTGTAGTGCACAGGTGCCGACTCTCCTTCTTTCTGATGCAACAACTTTGATTTCCTTCATATGGTGGGATAAGAATTAATTGTATTTTGAGAATAACACCATTACAATTCATGTTGGAATTTGAGAGTTGCATCATGGTGTTATGGATTATACGAGGATCCAAACTGGTTCCATATGCAATGACATTTTAGATCTATTGATTCTAGAAACCCTTGGTGTTTTTGGTAGGTACTAGGATCCTTTAATGGAAATGTTCATAAGGTAGATACCTCCAATATCTCAATGGTTGAAAATGAATGTTGATGGGGAGACTTCAGGTGCACTAGAACCCTAATTCTATGGTTGTATCTTCTGTACTCATAAAGGCTCAGTTAAAGGAGAATTTTTTCACTTTATTGGGAGTGGCGTTGCGATTGAATCTATGTTATGGGATATGGTAAAAGTTGTTAGGTATACTGTTTATAATGGCTGGAAGGATCTATGGATGTAATATGACTCAATACTGGCATTTGATAATCATAGAATTTACTTTAGAAATTTTCCATGGAGGATGTTATTGGCCTAGATTGACTATCGAATAATTATGGACCAGCTAGGTATTGTTGTGACACATTTTTATAGAGTGGCAAATCAGGTTTCTAACGCTCTTTCCAAGAGATCTACTGAGAAGTCCAATTTGGTGTGGTACTTTGTGTCACCGAATTTTTTTAGTGAGTGGGTTGAGGCTAACACATGTGGTAATGTGTAGACTCATCTTTGTAATCTCTCATTGTAACTCCTCTTTTGGTTCCTTTAATTTTTAATAAAATATTTTATGAGCATTTTTTCCTACCATCGAAAGGTTCTGATTTTTTATCAAATTCCAAGAAATTATCAAATCCTTTTTCATATTCATTGGTAGTTAATCATAAATTTATGAAATTTGGATACCTAAGATCACAATATAAGATAGGAATAAATTATAAAATATAAAAATATAGAAATATATATAAACAGATAAATTTTAAATAAAAAAACATATAATCAAAATTATTGGTGAGAAGGTGGGAAATATCTAGGATTATTAAGAAGCAAATAGTAAATAAATTACTCGGGGAATTTATTTTATTTAAATAATTATTTATAAACTATATTCAATAACCTTAATAAAGGAATAGAGATACTGTTTTAAGGTTTAGATACATATTTCTTAAACTAATATCACACAAATAGTGTATGATGATTCCTATAAATCACAAGGAAAGCATAATATTATGAATATTAAAAATGAGATTGGTTATCATTATCATCTAATATTGATTTTGGTTGAAATTAATGAAACAATATGGTCTATTTAGTCATAAAATTTAATGGAATTGTAATACTTATATGATGACATATATGACTGTATATCCACTATATGTTTTTCATGGTGATCCATAATTATATATTATTCAGTCAAAATCAAAAATAAAAAATACCACGGTTACTAGTTTCAACTGATATATATATATATATATATATATCTTTTTTGGCCAAAACATTGGATAATTCAATCAAATAATAAAGTTATATAATTAAACGTACTTAAAAAAATTATAATTACTAGTAAATAAAATACAAAAAAATGAGTGGATAAGTAAAATTTATAACTAATAGGTAAATAATTTATCTAAAAAATAAAAAATAACTTATAATTTTTTTCCTTAAATACCTCATTAGATCAAAATTCTATGATCCTTTTTTTCTCCAAACGTACCTTAGTTTTTCTATCGATCATTTTGTCTTATATTATTTCTTCGAGATTCAATACTATAAAATTCTTATTTTGTTTTCAATTTATTATATGTTATAAATAAATTTCTATTATTTATATATAAATAATAATGACTAAAACATATATATATTAATCATATTTTTTTAAAATATTTATTTAATATTTAATTTGTATCTACAAAAGATTACAAAAAATTTCTATAAAATATTTAAATTTATATGTAATTATAATATTTATTTTATTATTGAAGTAGATTCCATTTACATTTATTACTTTAATTTTATGTTTTTATGTTTTTTTGTATATAAGTATTATAAGAATATAATTTTTTTTCTTGTCTAAAAAATTTAAGAATTACTTTTTACTAATATATTTATCTCTATTATTATTATTATTGTTTTTTTAATTTGTTCTTTTAAAATTTAAGAAATTTATATATAAATATTTCTCACAATCAATCAGTTAAAAATTTCTTTTTAATTTATAATTTTATTAATTTAGAATTATAACTAATATAATTATTCATTATATTTCAAATATTCTATAATTATAAAAATTATCTGTATATAATCAAAAACATATATCAATAATAAAAGTTAATTTTATCTTATTTTCAATAATAAGTATTTTCAATTTTTTATATAAATTATTTTCAAAATTATAAATAAATTTAGAATAATTTATTCTTTTTCATAGATTCTATTATGTAATTATTTTTTAATGTACTCAATTATTTCAATTTATTAATAAAATGGAAAATATTTCTATCTTTTTGAAAAAATAATCCATTTAATCAAAATATATATATTTTTTAAATAATATGAGATATATTTTAAAAAAAACACAACTAATTCTGTAAGATCCCATAGAAATTTTAAAATTTATTTTTTAGAAAATATCATCAAAATAAAGAATACAAAATTATTTTCTTTTATATTAATTATATTATCAACAATATATTAAATCAAATTTATAAATATAAGATATAGAATTTAACTTCAAAACAAAAAACATTCTTACAGAATTCATAGTTAGATAATGGAAAATGGTTCATGAATATAGATATACATCCTTGTGGTCAGTGGAATGGTAAAAACTAATATACTGAAAAAACATGGTGGAAAAAAACAAGAAAAATAGAAAACAAAAACCTTCCACTATATTTACGGGTTGAATGGTGTAGCATCCCGCCTACAATGCCACTCAAGGTGCCCGGAGGTGGTGGGCCAAAAGACATCAAGCATTCTTACCGAAACTATAGAGTCCATCGAATAATAATGGGGGCATTGGGATAATCTGTTGGGAGAGTATTCCCTAATCGTGTTGAGTAGAGAAAAAAAATCTATAAAATTAATAACATAAGCTACAACCCACAAGAGATAGTTGTGGAATGATAATAATAATACCTTCAGGCAAATGAAAAAATAGATATCAATCCCACAAGGAATAGGTAAAAAATAAGAGAAGTCTTAATGATAGAGAGATATAATCCGATTATCATGCCATGGTATTGTAACTATACAAAAAGTATTATTCTGGGGTAGCGGATATCGACATATACAACCCATGCTTTCAAAATAATAAAAAATGAAAAAACTTTTCTCTGAATAGTATCTTTAGTATAGACTCGGTCCACTTCTCCCAAAAATCTATCCTAGAAATTCATGTGATATCAAACATTGGAAGCTAGCTACTTTCCCTTGTCTATACCTACGAGCATAATGTCCACTCGGGTACCAAAGGCACCCAATTAGGGTGTGAGATATCATCTTAGTAGGTCGGCACCCAAGGTGTCTAGACATTTCCATAATATGCATTAAAAAATGAGAAATGTTCCAAATTAATTAAATGAAACACATAATAAATAAATAATTATATTGGAATTGGATCAACATGGTGACCCATCCAATTTACGTTCATTGGCCTATGTTGGAGAGTCTGAACCAAATGATAATGCAATGGTAAAATAAGAGATGATGTATGTGAATATGAACTATCAAAAAGCGTGTTCTTGGTCCTATAGGACATGTCCCTACATTTTCAAAATCCAAATAAAATTTATATTTTCAAACCATTATTTAGTTTTTTAATTTAATTAGAAATCTATTTATAAATTATTGATATTTACCCATAGTCCGTCATTGAAAATCCTGAAGGAATTATTAATAATTGCTCAGGGGTGGCTTGAAATAAAAGTAATTCCAAGAAGTTTATCCATGTTCAACCATGTATTAAGTACCAGGTGTCATTCTAGCATGGTGTGAAAACAATCAAAGTCTAACTAACCTATGTGTTCATACCATGTATCGCACGAAGGGGCCTGAGCCTCACTCAAGGCCTAGTACAACTAATCGTGCCAATGAGCCCATCCAAGGGGTCTCCCCTACTAAACTAGTACCACTCTTATGGAGGTGAAAACATTTAATGTACGACAATACCATCTCTATAATAGTTGATAACACCCCTAGTATGTTTACAATGAATTGATAATTCTAACAAGAACCGTGATATTTTATTTAAGGGTTCCTTAAGAAATAACCCCTTGCTTCACCCGCTACACTACAATGGAGTCATTAAAACATTAATACCTTTATATAAAAATTTAAATTGAATGATAATTACATTTTAATTCAAGAATTCATAAGGTAATATACAAAAAGGTCAAGGAGAAACCATTTGGTAATTCCACTAAAGTTAGAACATGACATTAAGAACTTGTAAAATTGATTTAGATCAAACATTACATCTATGATAGTTTACAAGGTTTAATATATGGATCCTTACCCAAATTAAACAAATTAATCAATTGAAGGTTCAACCATGTAAAGACACAACTAAGGGTGTTTGAAAAAAAATTTATATAAAGGGGATAAATTAGTCCATAAGAGGGTAGAATACCCTTATTAGGGAGGTTCAGGTCAAATAAATCAACCCACATGTGATTCCCCACATTTTAGGATCATACTACATATTCAAAACAACTTTTAATAACTAAGTTATCATTTTGGAGGCATCACCGGGATGATCCGATGAGCGATACAACAACACAATATATGGAATGAAATTATATGATGGTAAAAAATCTAGACCACCTAAATTAGACTCATACACCTTCCCTCATATATACATGACCTTTTATTTGATCTAGGTTTGCATAAATCAATCAAACCATAAAATTCCTTAGAAATGGGGAAAATGAACTTGTACCCAAATAGCGCATCATATGCAATGAATAACATGAAATAGATTAGTTTGGATCAAATGTATCATGTCCACATTTCCATTGGATCTGACAATGCAAATAGTAGATGAAAAATGAGAGAGGATACTCGATCCCTAGTTGAGAGGGAAGGGGAGATCCACACATGAGAGGAGGAGGGGATTCACTAGAAATGGTGGAGGTGGAAAAGGAATAGGTTAAATCCATTAAAAGAGGTAAAAATGGTAAATTCACCCTCATTTAAAGGGGTGCATGGTTTGGATGCACGACTAGTCAAACCATGTTCCAATCATGTTCCATTATCATGTGAAATCCCAATGAATTAGGTTCGATACAATCTAATAGAAAGCCCCCAGGGTGCCATATTCTAGGAGCCCAAAAAATTTGATTGCAGGAATCCTCCTTTATTATCTGTTGTGGGTCAAGGGCTCCTTCCCCTTCTTCATACTCTGATTCGTATTTTTCATAGAGAAATCTCTGATCAACGATAGAACAAGATCCATTTTTCATATCGAAGAGGTTCCTCAGTTTGGGCCGAAGCAATGTCACTCCTCGATCTTAAAATAATGATCGTTCTGATAAGATATTTTTTTAGGAGAATTGTTTCAAATGCAAGAAGAAGCAAATTGCCATCTATGATATAAAAACTTATCTCATTTCCCCACTAATAGATTATTTTTTTAGTTCTTAAAGGAATGTTGTGCTATTGGGTAACACCTTTCTAAAGGGGGAGGTTCAAAGATCTGACCATTTTTGAAATTGTCTTGTCCAGTAGCATAGCTGCTGTATTATCTAACTCTGCACAAACCATGAGAAAAACACCCTCCCAAACCTATGAAATCTCATGCAGTAATGATCCTGGTGTCACATGGTTATAGAAAAATCATTCGGCCCATAGTACTCCACCATCTTTAGCTGCATGATTTAGGGAAACTATGAGAGTTAGGCAGCATAGTTTCCTCTAACCATGATGCCCAATCTACCTCTTCCCATCTCTTGGATCAGAGATTTGAACAAGTCCTGGATGAACCCAAGATCTTATTAAACATTTTAGGAATCATTATAAGGTCCATTTAATGTAATTAGAACCAAATATTAAGGGTCTCTTCCTTTTAAAAAATATGGGATGTTACAACCTCCCCTCCTCGAGACAAATCATCTCTGATTTACCTTTCCAAGGGTAGTAGAATGTGTTCTCAGAAGAGTTTTGACCACTGTGCACATAAATAGACCTCTAACCCCCAGGTCTCGTCTTGAACACATATATTCTATCATATCACCAAGGTCAAAGGAATTGACCTGTTTTAAAGAGACTTCATTCTGCGATAAACTACACATATCAGATGGTCCTTGAAGGATGCATCTGCCACCAACTCAATTTCATCATGGTCAAATGAATGAGATGAGTTTGAGGGATACTATTGAATATAAGATACATGGAATAATTCATGTATGATAAAATACCTTTGAGGTAACAACAACTGATAGGCTAGTGAATCGAATCTCTGCAATATCATGAAAATACTAGGATACAGAAGTGATAACATTTCATGTCTTTGGATTCATCTATTACCCAATATAGATTATACTCACAAAAATAATGGATGCCCACCTCCAACTCTAGAGGTCTGTGGAGATGATCGGTATAAGAATTATTCCTTGAATGATTTGTATTCATGTGATTATAAATCATATAGACTTTCTACGGTGTATCTGGCATAAGATTATGTCCTAGTAGAGCTTCATCACATACATCAAGGCAATATAGTGGTGAACAACATGGTATAATATAATGATCCTTGATCAGAGCAATCTGGATCATTTCATGAAAACTGTTATTGTAGGAAAACACATCCAGAGAAATATTATTTTCCTAGAATCCTACAAAATCAAGGATATATGACTGGGGAATGTCCTCTAACATCTATGTTGTTCGATCAGACTACCGATCGATCTGAGGGTGATATGTTGTACTGAGGAAAACATGTAAACCTTGTGCATTTTTCAACCACTACTAGAACCACAAATTAAACTGTGTGTCTCTATCTGAGACCATAGAATAGGGTACAACATAAAGTCTCACTATCTCCCAGATTCCTAACCATCCCAAATCACCAAAAAATGAGGTTTACTAGATTGATAGAAAGTTTATGACCTTGGTCAGCATTTCGACAATCACCCATACAATATCGCTACCTCAAAGAGATCTCAACAAGATTATCATGAAATCTAGGGTGACTTCATTCCATTACCATTCAAGAATAGAGAAAGGATGTATACGTCTAGTAGGTCGTCGGTGCTCTTCCTTCACCTACTTATAGGTGGAGAACTGAGTAATAAAACACACTATCATCCTCTTCATAGTTGGACACTAATATTAAGGATGTATATATCTATACATAATTGTGAGATCAGTAAGAACCTCCCATATAGAAGAATGTGATTACCTCACAAGCTCTTCCCATATATCTGAAGGCACCTAACACAAACACAAAATATTAAGGTCTAACTCACATCCACAACCCAATTAGGATGGGGGTTCTCTCCTATGACACTCTCATTTAGAAAAATGCCCTTGTAATTTGATAATTACTTCATTTTAACCCATTCTCAAATGATGCAATTCACTAATAAAGCTGATATAACTGGTTTTCTGTGTTGTTCCTAAACCTATATATGTATCTTAGTAAATAGAGCCATCAATTACCACCCAATAATGTCCCATTTGGTAGATTTCATTTGATTTTTCCAACTCAAATCAATAGCCACGACATTACCCTTTTCAGGTGTATAAACAAGCTCAATGTTGAATGATTGTAGGTATTCCAACCACTAATGCTGCCTCAAATTCAAGTCTCAATGACTGGATATATATTTTAGACTTATATGATCCATGTTAACATTTAATTTCTCACCCCATATATAGTGACTCCAACAGTGAAGATCATGAACCATGACTGTTAGGTCGAGGTCATGTGTAGGATAGTTTCACTCATGAGGCCTTACTTGATGTGATTCGTACACAAAAACCGGATGTAAATGCTTCATAACTAAACCCATTCCAATTTCAAATGCATCACAATAGATAGTATGACATTGTCATGGCTCAGGAAAAATTATATTTGGAGCTGAAGTAAGTCTCCCCTTTAACTCCTAAAAATATATAATGCAAGCTTTAGTACTGTCAAGTTTCACACCCTTATTGGTCATGTCTGTAAGATATACATCCAAGAATTAAAATTTTAATATGAATCAACTATAATATCCAACTAACCCTAAGAAATTGTGTATAAAAAATATGTTCTTGGGATGCACCCAAAAAACCATGAAACTCATATTCTCTAGGTCAACTAATTCGCCTAGCTTAGATTTGATATGGCCTATGAAGTGAATCTTGCTGATCTAAAAGAGGAATTTATAAAGGTTTTTATATAGCTTGTACTCACTTAGTATACTCATTACGATTCCAAGATGATTGGAATGGCTGTGTCTAGTGTGATAATATACTAAGATTACATCTTGTGAAGAACACCACAAAAGAATCATGGTATGGGTGGAAGACCTGATTCCAAAAATTCATGAAGACTGATGACACATTCTTCAGACCAAACAACATAACTAGATACTCATAGAAGCTGAACCTACTTAGAAATTCTATATGTTGTATGTATGATGGAATCACATGAACCTGATGGTATCTTGACCTCAAATAGAGCTTTGATAAAACAGTTTCTCCTCAGATCTAGTGGAAGATATCATCTATGAAAGGCAATGGATACCAGTTATTCACTGTTAGATAGTTTAATCAGTTATAATCCACACATAATTTTGGGGTTACAATCACCATTACGGTGAATGAGTCTTGTGAACACCAAAGAGATGTGATGGTTATAATAAACCCTTTAGCCTCTAAGTCTTCAAGCTTCGTTCTAAGTTCTTATATCTCTATATGTTCCATCTTATATGGAGGAATAGACATTGGTTCCATAACTAGAACATGATCTACAGTGAACTCAAGTTATCTATCTAGAAGTAATTCATATAAATAATCAAAGAATGCATCCCTGAAATTTTCCACAAATGGAGGGAATTTCATGAGTTTCATTCCCTATTTGTTCATAAAGAGACTGGAAATCTGGGTTTTCACTCAACCTAGACATATATGCTTGAGTCCAGATCGACATTCCTGAATATACCATTCATACTTATGAATATAATTATTTCCCATGGGTGATAATAAGGATACACAATGGTGATATAAATACACCAGGTCTTCATAAGAAATAAGCTAGTCTATATCGAGAATGATGTTGAAGATAGTCATCGTGAGGAGAAGAAACACCATAGAAAAATTTACCCCCTATTTCGAGGGGGCACTCCTCGAATTGGTGTACATCCGCAGCTCAAACTCATAATGTTGTATCAAGGGACATAACACCACTAGAGCAATCTGTCACTAGAACCAAAATCCCCATAGTAATAGAAGATATAAAAGAGTGTGGGGAACCCCTATCCAAAAAATGATGATACTATAGTATAGGATATTAGAATAGTAACTTTGACATTAGAAGGCGTCAAACTCTGCTCCTATTTAATAGGCTAAACAACATAGATATGGCCTAAGCCATGACCCTGAGATGCTTCTTGAGTAGATTGAGCAGTTCTACTATGCTGATGATGGAACTATGAAGCCTGACTACCTTGACCATGACCACATTCTTGGCATGAACAACCTATAGAAGGACGTATTCCTACTTCATGACATGTCACTGATCCTACACCTTATTGTGGAATTAGAATATAACCATGTTCTCTTTCCACTAGAGAAAAAGAGCGACACAAATTCAATGGGTGACCCATCATGCTAAAATCCTGACACTCGATTGGATACCTCACACAATGGGTATTTTTTGTGACTTGTCCTGATACACTGGTGAAACACCACAAATATTTTAGTGCATGCCACTTGTCTAGAATTTCACCCACATATAACCTAAAATCTTCACCTCTTACCACTGGATAAACCATTATTTTTTTTTCTGAAAGCTAAACTACCCTATTTTATGTCACCTGATCCCATAGGTCCTACTCAGTGATGGGAGCCTTGTTTACTATCTCTGAAATTGTGGTCATCTAACAGATGTTCACATTATATTAGATGATAAAAGAAATACAATCCTCAAATTTCCTCATAGTATCTATCACAACACTAGTTAGGGTAGATGGAATACCCTTAAATTCGATAACGCAAGATGAGTATTCCATCACTGACAAGTTAATTTGATCAAGGTTCATGAATTATTGAATATGTTTGGTTTTCATGGTCTAAGGGAAGAAATAGTTGAAAAATGTTATTTAAAATTCTTCAAAAAACCATACCATGATGTCAACCCGCTTGAATCCGAATTTCCCACCAATGGTTGGATGAATCACACAGCATATAGGTCGTGAGGATCAACCTCCACTATAGAGGCATCTCAATATGCTCGTAGATTGAAACCATAGCCTAAAACCATGATTTAGTTGCCTAAGTTATTCCACCCACCAAGAAAGTGGGAGGAAACTGCTATTGATACTTCATGGGTCTTCTCTACCATAGAAGGGGGAGGTCGAGGTGCACCATAAACTTTTTAAATTTACCGAAGGAAGATATCACAAAACTAGGAATTGATACCCAGTGAAAGATCTGGTGGAGGTACCTTAGGTAGAACTACAGAAGGTATCATGGGTGGATGAGGGCCCACCACCTCCTGAGTATGCTCATCGCCACTCTCCTCGAGTACAACATCAGGTTATGAAAGTGGAGTATCTCTACAAATTATATAGGAATACCTCATACAAGGTTTATAAAAGATAGGAAAAACTATAAATAAGAACATGTACAAGGGCTTCCTATAAGTATTCTATAGCCCTTATCCTTCCCCAGGATACATGAATGGGTGATAAGAACAAGTCACATAAGGATTGTAGGAGACACAATCTATAACCCACATCTAAGGTTGGGTTAGACTACAGTCTCATGTTTCAACATATAAAGTCACTATTTTATATTAAGTGGGGGTGTATTCATTTTATTTTATATAATTATTAGTATCAAAATATTGTTAATTGAACTGAAAATTACATCTTATATAAGGGCTCATACACATTATAGATTGAAATTTAAACGTCAAGTAACTATATCTTCATCCTTACAATAGAAAATAGTTGTAACAGGCCTTAGTTCATGTTCTGATTGGATGAGATTCCATTGAAACTCACCAATAAATAATAATGTGGAATTATTGGTCAAATGAACTAATTATTACATCATAGAAAACAATAGTATACTATAGAGCATAACAAGCAAGGCACAATAACAAACACATGAAAAACAGACAATGCATGTAGGAAAGATGTTATGGCATGGCTAATGCAGGGAATTTTAAGTAATATTTTACCTAGAATGAGGATGAATCTAATTTGTCTTATTATCATTGGGCCATGGATAAATGACCCAATTAAATACTACCAACATTAATAACAAGACAAAACAACTGCATCTCCCAATTTTAAAATCTAGTGAAACAACAAAATGAAAAACCAATAATTGAATTTACCCATCCTATGAAATTTTTATTTCCCCTATTAGTGGGGTATATAATCTTAGTTATAGGCTAATATACAAATTATATTACTATAGTCTCTTGTATAAACCCATACAGAAAAAAAAGAAAATTATCTCTCATATAACTTCGTAGCATCACACCCCGGATTCCACTCAAGGTACCCTAAGACGGTGGTTAACAAGACCTCATGCACACCTCCCTGAATTATAAATTCTACCTAATATTAGTTAGGGCCATGGGAGAGTCCATGAGGAGACTATTCCCTCATTGATCTAAGTAGAGCATAGTAATATATATATAAGAAACAATTGAAGCAACAACCAACAAGTGATAGCTTCAGAAAATAATAATAAAACATTCAAGCCAACAGAATATTAAAGATAAATCATATGAGGCTTAGTTAAACAATAAGAGAAATCTAAATGATAAAGAGACACAATATGTTGATCATGTAATTGTAATGTAACTGTAGAAAAATCTCTATGTTGGGGCAGGGTATACAATCATACACACCATGCTATAAAAAAAGTTCAAAAAATGATATGACCAATATATCAAGAATAAACTTCATCCTATGATCTTAAATTTCTATCCTAGGAATGCATGCGATATCATGAATTGTAAGATGGATCCCTCCTTTTGTCGATACATGTGAGCATAATGTCTACTTGGGTACCAAAGACTCTCAAATAGGGTGTGAGATACCAATCTTAGTAGGCTAGGAACCACGGTGTCTAGGAATTTCTATTACATGAATTTTCAAATGGGATGAAATTCATATTAAATAAATAAATTACATAATAAATACATAAATACATTGAATCATGTTCCACATAGAGACCGTGAAAATTTACCTAATTCAAGATATGTCGGGGAGCCTAAAACAAATGATCCTAAAATAGTAAATTAGGGGTTAATATATAAGAATATAGACTGTCACCATGCTTTTTCATGGGACATGATGACATGTCCTTACATTTTTTAAAATAATAAAAACAATTCTCTTTTGGAAACATTTAATTCATTATCTAATTAAATTTTATATTCCTTTACAAATTATGGAGAGTCTCCCTTGGCCCGTCTTTGACAATCTGGAAGGAATTTCCATGTATCAATTGGGGGATTGGTATAAATCCAATTCCAAGGAGTTTGTCCATTGTGACCCAATTATGATGTCCCAGGTGTCACTTCAACATGGTGTTAAAATAGTCTATTTATAACAAACCTCTGACTCCATACCAAATATCACACATAGTGGATCAAGTCTCGCTCATGGAATGGTACAATTAATAATGCAATCATGACAGTCCAAGGGGTCTCCCAGATGGAACTGGTGTCACTCATTCGGAGGTGAAAAAAGACAATTCAAGACAATCCCATCTCAGGAATAGCTGATATCAACCCTAGCATGTTTACAAAGCATATATAATTCTAATAAGTAGCATGCGAGTCTGCCGAAGTGGACCTTATGTCAGAACCTCTTATTTCACCCTCGACGCAATAATAAAGTCATTAAAAAATAAATACCATTATATAACTATTTCAATTGAATGGTCATTAAATTGTAATTTAAGAATTCATAAGTTAATGAACATAAAGTTCCGGGATAAACCATTAGTCAATTTCACTAAAGTCATAAGGCAGATGGAATTAAGAAATTTTCCAATTGATTTAGTTAAAACATTCTCTATAAGGAAGGGGTAGAAGGTTTAGATTTTGTTTCGTTCCCCAAAATAAACCAATTAACCAATTGAAGGATTCATCCATATATGGACACAACTAAGGGAGTTTAAAAAATTTTAACCAAAGGGGAAAAATTAATCCATAAGGGGAAGAACACATCCATTAAGGTAGTCCATGTCAAATAAATAAACCCCAAAGGCAATGCTACACTTTTTCAAATCACACTACATGTATTAAATA
Source organism: Viscum album (assembly GCA_963277665.1). Lineage (NCBI taxonomy): Eukaryota > Viridiplantae > Streptophyta > Magnoliopsida > Santalales > Viscaceae > Viscum > Viscum album. The sequence goes on along the minus strand of OY728155.1, from coordinate 116,520,976 downwards.
ACTTGAAATAATTGAATCATCATTTTGGAGGCATCACTAGGATGGTCCAGTGAGCAGTACAACAATGAAATATATGTAATTTTGTGAAATGATGCGAGAAATCATAGAACACTTATGTTATCCTCTTAGAGATTCCATCATTTTTTCTATGCCTTTAATTTTGAGCTATGTTTGCTGAAATTAATGAAACAATAAAAATTCATGAAAATGGGTAAATTAGATTACACCAAAATTGGGTAAAGGATGGGACATAGAACTTGAAATAGATTAGAGAGGATCCATGGTCTCACCTAAATATTTCCAATGGATTTGGGAGCAAATGAATCATAAGATGAATGAGAGGTGAAATGTTCCCCAGTTGAGAGGGAAGTAGAGATATAAGAATAATATAAAGAGGGAATCTACTCAAAATGAATGAGGAGGAAAAGGAATATGTTAATATCATTAGAGTGAAAATGGAAAATTAACACCCATTTAACAGGGTGCAAGGTTTTGCTACACTTTTGGCCAAACCATGCTCCATTTCTACTTCAAAGGGGCACCTCGCATAGTTAGGCGTATGGTTAATCTAACCGTGTGAAACCCCATGAAAAAATTGATTGTCCAAAAAATCTGCAATATCACACAATTGTGTGCCTGGGGTAGCATGGTTGAAGAGAATCTGTGCATCCCCTAATGCCCCACTATCTACAACTACAATATTTAGATAAAACATTTGGGATTGGTGAAACAGTTTCCTCTAACCATGTGGCTCAGTCTATCTCTTCCCATTTTGGGGATCTGGGCTTCAAAATATCCCCAGACACATCTAAGACCTTATTAAACCTTTTAGGAATTATTATAAGGTATGTTTAAAGGAAATGAAAGGAAAATTAATGGTCCATAGATTTGAAAAAATCCAGGATGTTGCAACCAAAATATCTTTTCTGAGAACTAAATATCTTCAGGGATTATGAAAAATGATGAAGGATGAAAGATTGAGGCATAATTATCATGATAATATGATTAAAATAGAATACAATTTTCATCAAATATCATAGATTATTGTTATATCCCTAGTTGACTTGAATATGGTTTGTGAGAAATAAAAACATTCTTGGATCATGAAAAAATGAAAATAGATTAGTGATTTAGGTTCCATTTAATGGTCTGAACCACTATAGTACATTCCTTTGGGACAATATGGTGCTTGAGGTGTTCTAGGAGGTCAAGGTGACTTATCACCAACAATTTCCCAAATTTAGAGTTCAGTGAACAGTTCCAACGGTAGACCGTTGTGAACAATGTAATGGTGAGGTTTTAACAGTGTGGTTAATGAACAGTGTTTCTTGAATGGTGAGGTTCCAATAGTGAGGTTCCAACGATGAGGTTCATGAATAGTGTTTCCAGAACGGTAAGGTTCCAATGGTGAGGTTCATGAACAGTGTTTCTAGAACGTTGAGGATCCAATGGTGAACAGTGTTTCCAACTTCCTAATGTTTCACCCCTTTGACATTTCATGGGAAGTAAAATGCATTTAAACCCTAATTTTAAGGATTCTAAGCCGATTCCAAGGCCTTAACTCCTATATTAATTATCCCTATGGCACAGGATGTTTTTACTTCATCAAACCATGTTTTTTAATGTGATTTTCTTTTAATGGGAAATTAAGCGTATCTTAAACTATCACACCATTAAATCTTCTAATGGGATGAGATATCTTCCTCCCTAATTATTTATCCTTGTTCTTGGGTGTGAGATGCTCAGACATCCCATTCCTTCTCATAGGAGTTGCACAATAAAAATTTCCTCCTCAGCTTGGTTCCGCTCTATTTTGATGCAACTAAGCGGTATCGATCAATCTTAGATATATGGTATGTTTTATCGTCGTTCTTTTAGGGTTCATATTCTTATATTTCTTCTCCCATATTATATCATGTTATCTCTATGCTATTATAGAGTTTTCTTGGGATTCGGTTGGTGTGTTCATACTGTGGCATCCTCAGGTGGATGCAGTTGTCGTGAGAGGAGGCGATCGTGAACCGTTGTGTGGAATATTCTCATATAAATAACTTCAAGAACCATTTGAGGTAGGGGATGCATTACTTATCTCTTTTTTACATACAACTGCATTGTTAACATGAATTATCCCACATGAACACAATGGAATTGACATAATAAATATTTGAACCAGATAAAAAAATTGATATCAGTCGTATGTTATTGTCTCTTGTTTTGCTAGATAGTGTGATATCAACGCTTGTTGTGTATAGAATCTTGTTATTGATGGAAATTGGTAATGAACATAAACAAAAATTAATTGATAATTGTTTGTTTAAAATATAACGATGCATGTAAATGAATCTGGTTCTCTATGCGGTAATTTGATGTTAATCAAATTGGCGTAGTAAGCATGTTTAATTATTTTTGATAGCTTACTGATTAGGTTTCCCGAATTTTGAACCTATGAATAATAAATCATTTAATTCAAGATGGATTAAATAATTGATGGTTTGGTAACTCATTGAAGGGTTCTGAGTTACCCTCTTAATTGTAAAAAGGCCAAGAGCCCAATTGTTGAGAAGTTTGTTTTCCTACTGCTTGTGTCATGAAGTGAGCCTCAATTGATGTTGTGGAATGTGGGGGCATAGAGACTATTGGTTGTGGTAGAAAATGATGCCTAGAGTGGCGAGATGCATCAGTTTATGCATGTGGGTGTGAGGGAGGACACTGGGGATAATGCAGTAGGATGGATGTGATTGTTGGATGCTTGATGATTCTTGTTGGTTCATTATCTACATTAATTTTACCCACTGCTCAAGGAAGCTCATCTTACATAAGTTTCTTCCAAAAGAGTTGAAGACACGTGGGGTATTCCACATGCTTTTCGTGTTTAGATTATCAAGTTAGGATGGGCATATGCTCTGGCTATAGGCGACAAAGACTCAATAGGTAGTACAACTACTCACCGTGTTGAGACCCCTGGTGTTTAGTATCATAGATTTTTGTTTTTCTAGAATTCCTAGGAATATGGGAAAGTAATCCTGTAATGAATAATTGAATAAATGATGTTAACCCATGGGGTTGACGTTTTTTGGAACATGGTGAGGAGGTTGTAATTTTAAAGGGACAAAAGAATTTGGGTGTGATTATAATGAAATTTTAAGAAGGAATTATTATCGGTTAATTAATGTTTAAAGAACTAATTAACATAAAGTGAAACTAATAAAAATCGAATGAAATAATGTATTAAAGATCTTTAAATGGTTGTGTTATTATAGGATACCTAGTCTTAGAAGTAGCATCCTCGAGTCTGAGAGACGTTATCTACAGTTGAGTCTAAGACTAGGTTATTCCCATAGTATGGTTGTCAGGTATATTATATTCCATAATTTTTGTGTTTCTATATGATACTCCACCTTATCAGCACGAGAAACTCAAACCACAGGGATTCTGATCTTTGGGTGGAGGGGGGTGTTTTCACCAACTTTGTTGTGGGAGGATGGATGGCTGACTACCCCCTTTGTCCCCACTCTCTTTTCTTGGTAGTAACTTGTGCTGGTAGGAACATTGGTTATTTTTGCCAATATATTTGTATGGAGGGCTATAATGGATTGTGGTTATTCACACACATATATTCTAGATATAGTTTTCTATGGACTGCTACAGGTGTAACATGTATAGTTTGTGATGGCTTGAGGATCCTTACTCGGTGTATGGGTTGTAATTGTTTGAGGTATAATATCTGATGTATGAAACATGTTATGCAAGTTGCGGTGGATCCCAAAAACTACTTGATTACTTTTATTACAAAGACATGGTGTTTTTGTTGCTCTAGGTGCATGTTGTGGTGCTTCACCTCAGTGTATATGGGAAATCCATTTTAGTGAAAGATTCTTAGGAATTGCGATGTTGGGGAAAAGCGACAAGCTAGTGGGGATGTTGTAACAGGGTACCCTTGATATTCTTTATTATATATTATACTCTTGTATGAGTTACATGGTGAGTGTAGCCATGGAGAGGATGGGAACTTAGTATTCCTGTTTAGAAGACAAGTTAGTTTCACTTGTTGTTCACTGCGCTTTAGCATGGTTTCTTTAATTTTGCACGAGAGGCTTTGGGGATGATCCTACCGAGTATACTGTTATACTCACCCTATGTATATAGTAACGGATTTTTAGGACATGTGGAGTAGGATGGAGATCAAGCTAGTTTCTAATAGCTTGGGGTTACAGGAGTTGTTCGGGCTTGTGGTTGCTGCTATTTTAGTTTCTTTTGGGTATATGAAATTTTTCCCCTTTCATTTTTAGTATTTTTGCATGAAATTTCATATGTGTACTTGGAATTTCGTTCATCTTACTGGTTGAGTTGGATTTTGTTGATTTTTTATCTTATCTCTCCCTTCCGCATGTGTTCTCTTATAGGGTAATGCCTCCCATTTGTGTGTTTACTATACCCTCGGTGCTAGTCACCAACCCGGGGCCTTCTAAAGGTGGGACTCGAGGGTCATTATCTCCCTTCTCACATTGTCGGTCCATGAGGGGTACACTTTTTCGGGAGGGGGTCGTGACGGAGTGGTATCAGAGGTCTGGATGAGGGATACGATGGAGATTGGTGTTAGGCACAAGCGAGGTTTCATGGTTTGGTGGGGAAACAATGTCATTCATGTTTATAAAGTGATGTAAACATTGGAGACCAGCTGAGGCATAGGCATTTAGGGACCCCTATGGCCTGATGTATGACCCTTTAAGTTTACAATGGCTACTAAACAAGGTGATACTAGTTACATTGTAGAGACCTAGGAAAGGATCATGAATCATTCTTCTTCGTGCCTATGTTTGAATGTGTAGACCTTGGGATATGTTAACCTAAAATCAATGGAAGAAAACAATTAATAAATTAATCTTTAGTCTTACATATTCTAGGTTTAGGAGCTCTAACAGTTTTCTATTTAACAAGTATGGCTCTGGGTCGATGTCCTCGTCAAGTTTTTGCTGAGAATGTCCTGCAGGCTATTCCAACAGATCACCGCACGATAGAGGTTGAGGAAGACGACAATTCAAGGAAGACATTCCGATAGTTTCAGTGGTAGAGTCTATATAAGTATGGGGGCTCCATTTTTGATGCAGTCATGGAAGATTGGTTGGAGGATTTCAAGATAGGCTTCAGTTCAATCCGTTCTTGGATGGAGAACTGGGTGTCCTTGGTTGTGACGATGTTGTGTGAAGCAGTGAGGCAGTGGTGGTTCTTGTTCCTCGGGGACCGTGAGGAGTCAGCGATCTCATGGGAGGAGTTCAGAGAAAATTTTAGATTCGAGTTTCTTTCTTCGACTACGAAGGTGTCCAGTCACTAGGAGCTTCTCACCCTTCGATATGGGACCTCCAATGTTTGAGAGTTTGGAATCCATATCAGGGACCTTTTATGATATGCTTCGGACCGACTGCCAGATTAGGAGGCCAAGGCGAGGCATTTCGAGGAGGCTTTGCATCCATAGCTCCAGCACCAGGTCACCCCATTTATGCTGAAAACATATCTTGAGGTATTGAAGAGGGAAGAGGTTGTCGAGAAGACTTTGGCCAGAACCGGATCACCATGAGAGGGGAATCATCTTGATTTTTCACATAGCAGAGTTGTGGTCTGGGGTTCTCGGTTTTTAGTGAAGAAGAGTTTCCACTCAGCCGGGGCTAGGTCCCAACCCTTCACATCTCGTTTCTCCAGAGGAAGATACTCTCAGGCCTATGCCAATGGGTCATGCACTTTTTTCCTTGTGGTGGTCGTGGTCATCAGCAGCGGGAGTGCCCAACCTTTCAGAGCAGTCATCCTGCACCATGTGCTACACCCCAGGTTCCTCTGTTGAGGCAGTTCTAGCTGAGGCAGCAGCAACAGGTTACAACAGCTTTAGATCAGTAGAGGGTAGATGGGGCAGGCATAGGACAACATCATGATGCTCCCCGTCCTCAGAGAGCAGAGCACGACTATGGTGGTGGTCGGCATCTGGGTCAGATAGGCCTTGGTGGAGGTTGTCGTCAGCTTTATTCTCTATTTTATCCAGCTCCAGGAGACCCAGACATCATTCATGGTACCCTATCATTGTTTTCTACCTTGGTGTCTTCCTTGTTTGATCCAGGAGTGAAACACTCCTTCATATCACCAAGCTTTGTCCTTTCTTTGTGACTTGAGTTAGAGAGTCTTCTAATTCCCTTGGCATTGACTACGCTAGTTGGATGTCGAGATGGCTTGTTTGAAGTAAGTAGAGACTATGAGCTAGTTTCAGGGAAACAACACTCTTATGGAGATTTATTATATTTATGAATACAACCATATGATGTCACCCTCAGCATGGATTATTTGTATTCTCTTTAGGCTATCATGGATTTCTTCAGGAAGAAGGTCGTTTTCATTCATGCAGATAAGGAGATAGTGGTGTTTGTTGGTGAGCGAGATCCTCTAATGGGTCATAGGAATGTTCTATCTTTATCATCCATGATGGATGAGATTATATTGAGTACATTAAAGGTTCAATAGTTGGCGTTTCCTATGGTCAAAGAAGAGTACCCTGATGTCCTTCCCGTAGAGGTTGTAGAGTTACCCCTTGATGAGAGATTGAGTTTTGGATTGAACTAAAACCAAGAGAATCTCCTATATCTATGTCTCCATATAGGATGGCCCCTTAAGAGTTACTAAAGTTACGTATACAGCATGCTGGTCTGCTACAATGCCGTTTTGTTCGGTCGAGTGTTTCACTGTGGGGTGCACCAGTTTTGTTCGTAAAGAAGGCTGACGGAATTTTGGGGTTGTGTGTCGATTATCTTCACTTGAAAAAAGTAACAATAAAGAATCGCTATCCTCTTCCATGGATTGATGATTTATTCAATCAACTAAAGTGTGAAAGTTGGTTCTCAATGATCGACTTGTGGTCAAGATATCATCAGATGCGTGTAAAGGATGAGGATATCCTGAAGAATTTTTTTCCGTTGTCGTCATAGGAATTGTTATTTAGTTGTAATGCCATTCGGCATGACTAATACTGTATTTGTGTTCATGGGAATGATAAATTCTATTTTCCGTGAGTTCCTGGACATGTTTTTGGTGGTTTTTGTTGATGAAATCCTTGTGTAATCCACATCTGAAGAAGAGCATGCATAGTATCTACATGCTACTTTAGGAGTTCTTCATCAACATCAGTTGTTTGGGAAGTTGTCAAAGTGTGAGTTTTGGGCTTGAGAAGTCCGTTTCTTGGGGAATGTTGTGTCCCAGCAGGGAGTAGCTATGGATCCATCGAAGATATTAGTAGTTGTGTCTTGGCCAGGCCCCAAGACAGTGTCTAAGGTGTGAAGTTTCCTTGGTCTTTCAGGCTACTACAAGTGGTTCATGGCCAATTTCTCATGAGTTGTGACCCCTCTAAAAGTTTTGACTAGGAAAGATCAGTTGTTCATATGGATTGATCGGTGCCCGGAATCATTCATGTATCTAAAGGAGAAGTTATTAAGTGCTTCAGTTCTTTGTCTTCCAGTAGAGGGAGTTCAGTTTGATGTTTTCTACGACCCATCACATTTGGGGTTAGGTTGTGTTCTGATACAACAAATATCAGTTGTTTCTTATGGGTCTCAGTAGTTTAATCCCCATGAATGTAACAATTCCACCCATGATCTTTAGTTGGCAGCCATGGTGTTTGCACTGAAGTTGTGGAGAAACTACCTCATTGGAGAGCACTTTGTGATTTTCATCGATCAGAAGATTTTGACGTATTTTTCTCCCAGTGTGACTTGACCATATGACATCATTAGTGGATGGTGTTATTAAAGGTATATGACATCAAAATATCATATACGCATCGAAAGGTGAATGTTGTAGTAGATGCACAGAGTCAAAAGTCATGTAGTGATGTTGTGTGTGAATCTGGTGATTCCTGTAGAGTAATGAAATAACTGTCAGCATTACATCTTGATATCGGAGAAGTTATGGGTAGATGTTGTCTTTTTTAGATGAAGGTATAGTCATCCACGGTGAAAAAGGTAGAAGAGTCCTAGTTGGGTGATTTAGAGGTGGAGGTATAGAGAGACCAAGTTGTTTGTGGTGAGGCCCCTAATGGTTGGTCAGAGGATGAGCCACACTGAGTGTTATATCACGAAAGGATTTTTGTTCCTTTTATGATGTGCGAGATGGTTCTTAGAGAGTTTTATAGTTCTCCCTTAGTGGTGAATTCTGGCATGACAAGGATGTACCAAGCCTTGATGAGCCATTTTTGGTCCTTGGGGCTGAAGCATGTGGTTGCAGAGTTTGCGTCTCAATATTTGATCTTCTAGAAGGTGAAGGCCGAACAACATGTTCCTGATGGTCTTCTCCAGAAAATAGAGATTCATTACTGTAAGTGGAAGGACATCTCAATAGACATTGTTATTGGTTTACCCCAAGCTCTAGGAGGACATGATGCAATTTGGGTGGTAGTGGATCATTTAACAAAATCGACCCACTTCATAGCTATCAAGGAGTCGAGCTCAGTGGAAGTTTTGTCGAGGAAGTATCTGGAGGAGGTGGTGAGACTTCATGGAGTCCGAAGGAAGATCATTTCTGATAGATATCCTCTTTTTACCTCCACGTTGTGGAGTGGTCTCCTACATGATTTATGTTTTCAACTATGCCTTAACACTACTTTTCATCCTCAAACGGATGGTCAGATAGAGTGAACCATCCAGACTCTTTAAGAAATGTTATGCTTTTGTGTTATTGATTTTGGAGGTTCATGGATGTGCCACTTACCCTTGGTGGAGTTCACATACAATAATAGTTTTCACACCACCATCGATATAGCTCCATTTGAAGCCTTGTATGGAGGAGCTTTCCCTTCTCGTTTGTGCTGGACTGGGGTCGGAGAGTCATCATTTCTCGGACCGAAACTAGTGCAGAATACAATAGTGATGGTTCAGGTGAACTATGAGAGGATGAAGAAAAAAAATATCATCATAAGTAATATTCTAATCATTGTAAGAGACCCTTATAATTTAATGTTGGGTATCACATGTTTCTAAAGCTGACTCCCCATCATGGGAAGTGAAGGTTTGGTCATGGGAGTAAGCTTTCTCCCTGGTTTGTTGGGCCTGTCAAGGTATTATCTCATGTTAGAGCCGTGGTATATCGAGTAGCACTTCCCCAACAGATGAGTCAGATACATGATGTTCACATGTATCACATCTCAGTCGTTATCTTCATGATGAATTTCACAACATCAATTGGGGAGAGATCGATGTTGATGATGATGCGGCCTTTGAGGGGTGACTTATGGAGATCCATGCCTGCAATGAAAAGGTGTTTCATGGGAATTCTATCCCCATGGTTCATGTCTTGTGGCTACATGGTGGCATGAAGGAGAGCACCTAAGAATTTGAGTCATAGATACGTGCTCAGTACCCAATGTTTATTGATTTTTAACTCTTTTAATGTAATGAAGTCCCCATTATGGTTAAACTTTTCATGTTTATAATATGGATTTCTTTTGTTTCTTCTTGTTTCTTTCTCTCTTTTGAGAGGTATCTCATTGGGTGGTTGTTTGGACTCCATTTAGTTTTTCCTTTAGGTGGGTTTTGAATTCTTAAGGAAGAGAATGTTTTGAGAGGTATCTGATGTAATGGCACAGACCTATCTATTCCATTTATTGGGGAAAATATGGTGCTTGAAGTGTTCCGAGAGGTCAAGGTGACTTATCCCCAACAATTTACCAAATATAATGTTCGGTGAACAGTTCCAACGGTAGACCATTTTGAACAGTGCAACGTTGAGGTTTCAATGGTGAGGTTAATGAATAGTGTTTCTAGAACGGTGAGCTTCCAACGGTGAGGCTCATGAATAGTGTTTCCAAAACGATGAGGTTCATAAACTGTGCTTCCAGAATGGTGACGTTATAATGGTGACCAATGTTCCCCTCTTCATACTATTTCACCCCTTTGACGTTTCCATTGATGTAAAATGCATTTAAAGCCTCATTTTAAGGACTCTAAGGATAATTCAAAGGGAATAAATCCTATATTAATTATTCCTAAGGCATGGGATGTTTTTACTTGGTCAAACCGCATGGTTTAATGCGATCCACTTTTAATGGGAAATTTAGTGTATTATAAACAGTCGTTCCATCAAATCTTCTAAAGGGATATGATATCTTCCTCCCAAATTGTTTCACCTTGTTCTCGCGTGTGAGACGCTCAAACATCCCTTTCCTTCTCACAGTAGTTTCACAATCAAACCCTTTTACTTGGATTGGTTCCACTCTGTTTTGGTGTAACCAAGCTGTATCGATCAATCTTCGATATAAGGTATGTTTTATCGACATTACTTTAGGGTTTATCTTCTCATGTTTCTAGTTCCTTATTATATAATCTGATCACCATGCTTATAATGGAGTTTTCATGGGTTTTAGTTGGTGTGGTCATACCATGACATCCTCGAGTGGATGCAGTTGTCACGAGAGGATGTGATCATGAACCATTGTGTGGATTGTTCATGTATAAATATCATTAAGAACCGTTTGAGGTAGGGGATTCATTACTTATCTCTTCTTTTACATGCATCTATATTTTTAGCATGTTTTATCCCACTACATCATAATGGAATTGAGCTAATAAATATTTGAACTATATTAACAAATAGATATTGGTCATATTTTATTGCCTCTTGTTTTGCTAGATAGTGTGATATCAATGCTTGATGTGTTTATTATTTCGTTCTTGGTGAAAATTGGTAATGAACATAACAATCAATTAATTGATAATTGTTTGGTTAAAAGATAAAAAGGCATGTAAATGAATCTAGTTATCCTTGTTGTAATATGGTGTTAATAAAATTTGTGCAGTAAGCATGTTTAATTATTTTTGATAGCTTTATGATTAGGTTTCATGAATTTGGAACCTATGAATAATAAATCGATTAATTCAAGACGGATTAAAGAACTGATTGTTTGATAATTATTTGAAGGGTTCTGAGTTACCCTCTTGATTGTTAAAGATCAAAGAGTCTAATTGTTGAGATGTTTTTTTTCCTGCGTCTTGTGTTGTGATGTGATCCTGGATGTCTATTATGGTATGTGGGGGTATGGAGACCATTGGTTTTTGTATCAGATGACACCTAGAGTGGAAAGATTCATCAGTTTATGCATGTGGGTGTCAGGGAGGACACTAGGGATGATGGAACAAGATGGATGTGATTGTTGGATGCTTGCTGATTCCCATTGGTTGATTATCTTCTTTATTTTTTCCCACTACTCAAGGAAGATGGTCTTACTTACACTTCTTCCGAAAGGGGAAAAGAAGTGCGGGTTATGCCATGTGATTCCCAGGTTTAGCTTATCAAGGGGGGATGGGTCTATGCTCTTTCTATAGGCAGCAAATACATGACTGGTAGTACATCTTCTCACCATGTTGAGCCCCTTGTGATTAATAGCATAGATTTTTGTTTTTCTAGAATGCTTGGGAATATTGGAAAATAATTCTGTAATGAATAGTTAAATAAATGATGTTAACCCATGGGGTTGGAGTTTGTTGGAATATAGTGACAAGGTTGTAATTTTAATGGAATATGTACTTTGGGTGTGATGCTAAAGCAATTTTAATAAGGAATTGTTATTGGGTAATTATTTTTTAAATAATTAATTAACGTAAAGTGAAACTGATAATAATGGGATGAAATAATGTATTAAAGCTCTTTAAATGGTTGTGTGCTTATAAGATACCTTGTCTTAGAAGTAGCAGCCCGGAGTCCGAGAGACGTTGGCTGTAGTTGAGTATAAGACTAGGACATTCCCATAGTATGGTTGTGAGGTGTAGTATATTCTATACTTTTTGTGTTTCTATACGCTACTCCACCCTAGTAGTAAAGGAAACTTACACCCTTGGTATTCTGAGCCCTGGGGGTGTTTTCCCCAACATTCCTATGGGAGGATGGATGGATGACTACCCCCTATGGCCCCGATCTATTCTCATGGTAGTTACTTATACTGGCAGGCACATTGGTTATTTTTCCCCATATATGTGTGTAGAGGGTAGTAATGTCTTGTGGTTATTCAAACACATATATTCTAGATATGGTTTTCTATGGACTAATATAGGTGTAACATGTATAGGTTGTGATGGCTTGAGGATCCTCACTCGGTGTACGGTCTGTAATGGCTTGAGGTATAATACCTAATGTATGATACATGTTATGCGATATGTGGTGGCTCCCAAAAATTACATGGTTACTTTGCTTACATGTAAGTGGTGGTTTTGTTGCACGAGGTGCATGTTGTGGTGCTTCACCGTGGTGTCTGTGGGAAAGCCTTTTTGGAGAAATATTCTTTGGACGTGTGATGTTGGGGAAAAGAAAAAAACCAATGGGGAAGTAGTATAAGGTTAACCTCGATATTCTGTATTACTATATATACTCTTGTATGAGTTACATGGTGAGATTAGCCATGGGGAGGTTGGGAACATAGTATAATTGTTTAGAAGACGAGTTAGTTTCACGTGTTTTTCACTGTCATTTAGTACGCTTTCTTTACTTTTGGATGAGAGGCTTCAGGGAGGATCCTAATGAGTATAATATTATACTCACCCTATGTGTATATAAACTGCTTTTCAAGTCACTTGGTTTTACTAGCTTGGGGTTGCAGGAGCTGTTCGAGCTTGTGGTTGCTGCTGTTTTAGTTTCTTTTGGGTGCTTGCAATTTTTTCCCTTTCATTTGAAGTAGTTTTTCATGACATTTAATATGGGTACTTGGGATTTATTTCATCTTACTGGTTGAGTTTGAGTTGGTTGGTGTCTATCTTATCTGTCCCATCCGCATGTGTTCTCATAGAGGGTAATGCCTTCCATTTGTTTGTTTACTATACCCTCGGTTCTAGTCACCAACCCGGGGCCTATTGGAGGCGGAACTCAGGGGTCATTATCTCCTTTATCACATTGCTGACCCAGGAAAGATAAACATTCTGGGGAGGGTGTTGTGATATTTTAGGATCATGAAAAAATTATTAAACTTAACAAAAATAGTGGTCGAATATCGGTGAGTGGTCATGGGAGCTATCATAGATAAAGAGAAAATATTTTTCGAAAAAAAGAATTGCGGGGTTTGGGTCATGATTTTTTCAAGGAATTTTAATAGTTTTTTTTCTAAAAAATGACATTGAAACTTTTTTTATTAAGATTATTTTCGGTTTTCCAAAAAACTGATGTTGAATCTTTTGTTTTGAACTATCAACGTTGGTTTTATATAAATTGATATTAAAATATCTTCCAACAAACCGTTAATGTATGTTTTATATAAAACCAATGTTAATGGTTACATATAATACCTTTTTATATTAGTTTTAAAAAAATTACATTAAAAGGTTTCTGCAAAAAAATTTAACATCGATTTATTTTAAAATGACATTATAAATTCAATGTAAAATCTTCTATTTCTACTAGTGTTTCATTGATTTAAATATCATATTAGTAAGTTTCATAAATAAGTTTCCATTAAAATATATATTTAGATATTAATATTATAAGTGTTCAATTACCTTTATTTTATGATAATAATGACAGAATATTATGACCTTACCACTTAAGTTTAACCAAGGTTTACCCGATTTACTCTTTAATGAGGTGTTAAATATTACTACAGTTAAAATTAATAATGGAAAAAGGTCCTATTTAGAAACATTAAACATTATGATTCTAAATATGGAATCATTTTTATCAAATTTAGTAACTATGACTGGTATACTTTATTTTTTAATTAAAGGGATAATGCTACAAAATTCAGTTTTTTCAGAAAAATTCCTTTTTATATGAACAAATATTTTTATACAAAATTAAATCATAAAATTTAATTTAATGAAAATTTTAAATTAATAATAATATAAATGAACTAATTTTAGTTTTAAACCATTTAATAAAATTTACCTCTTTAAATTATTGATACAAAAATACACATTTCAATAAAATGTAGTATTTTCACTATTCACAAGAAAATCAGTCTTTTTTAAAAATTTCAAAAAATTAACCCAAAGATAATTTTAATATTATTATTTAAAAATGATATCATATTTATAAAATAAAAATTATATAAGTTCCACTAATTAATTATAATACTACACCAACAAAATAAATAAAAAAGTTTTTAAAGAAAATGTATTTCTAAAGCATAAAATAACATTCCTTAAAATTGAGTACTAATTTCCTAAGAATTATTGAATGAATTTCCATTGAGTATATCCTTTTATATATTTATTTATTAATTTTATTCTATTAATACCCTCCAATATAATATCTATATTATAGTGATAATATTTAAATAATAATATTTTAAGGTTCATTTTGGTTCGGTGTTGAGTGTCGTATACATTGTCGAACATGGTGTTGTTTTTAAAATCATGGGGTGTTACATTCTCCCACTATTAAATAAATTTAACCTTCAACATTTTAAGTTGTTTTTTAAATTCAAGGGTTTTATATTTTAAAATAACGTTATGGAAAAACCACATCTTAATTTTTCTTTTAAAAACTTCATCTTAAAAAAAGAGAAATGGAAATATAAAGGTCACAAAAAAACAAGGTTTCCTAATTCGAGAAAATTCATGGGAAGTGGAGATACTAATATTTAAGAGAAAAATAATTCCTAAGGATTAATATCTAGTGATAGAGAACATGGTCATGCTAAAGTTAACAATCCAAAAAATTTAAAACCGTTATGGGTTAATAGACTATTGTTTTCTCTGTAAGAAAAGTAAATGGATAACATTAATATTTAAAGGTCCTTTTCATAAAGTCTATGTATTATTTTAATATCCAAATAAAATAATAAATAAAATAAAATTTCATTATTTATTTCTACGTCATTAGCTTAACCAAATCCTATGGTTTTTCTTCGATATATTTCAACTTTATCACTTACTCAATGATGTGGATATTTGAGATGATTTTTTCATGCATTAAGTAATTTGGTAATTATGGTGAAGACCCTCATGAAGGATAAAATTTAGAACAAACTTACCATGTGTGGATTTTGGCTTTGTAAAGTTTCATTCTTTAGTTACATAATCCCATGTGGGGGTATATTAGCAGATCTTCAAGGAAAGTTGTTATTGAAAGTTAGCCCCATCCAACCACTATGATTGAGATCTATAGTTTTCATGGTTTAGATGGATATTATCTATTCTTAGTGGATAATTTTACATAAATATCGAATCCACAAACCAAGTTTACTTATATGGGATACAACTTTCTTCAGACGGGTGAATGTGAGTACTTTTTTAAGGAATTGAAGATAAGGCTATTCAACACAACTATTAATACATTACCCTATAGTAGAAAAGGGTTTTTAATATATAGTGATGAATCAATGAATATTTTTTTATTTTTATCATTTATAATGTTATGGTACTAGATTATGACTCACAAATGTTGAAGGTCCATGAGAATTTACCTAACTCAAGGTTTGATTTTATCTATGGAACTTTTTTCAATAAATATATGGAGTAATTATATATATAGGGAATGGTGAGACACATAGACAAATATGAAATGTTAAATTTATATTTTATCTCAAAAATATATGAACATGAAACAAATAATATTAGTGGAGGTTATTAAATATTATGAATACTCAACACATTATCATTCTGGAAAAGAGATTAAGGAGGAAGATGCTTTGATTCAAAAGGATCATGCTAGGTTATCTATAATAAGGATGAGAAAAGATCCAATACATATGGTCTTAGAAAGTATATATCATGAAATATTTAGGTAATGGGAGAAATATTATCTTTCTCAATTGAGTATTCAACCATATTTCCATGTAACGATTAAAGAGGCACAAAAAAAGATATAGAGATAAAAAATAAGGTAATAAATATTACTGAGTTATAACTTAATTATGATTGTAAAATAATGTTCATGAACTTTTTATTTATACCATTATCCCTATATTTTAAGAAGTATCTGATGGATGAATCTCATAGTTAGAAATTCTCTATTCAACCATGAAATATAAAGATGAATATATATTTGAAAGAGTATTTCTGGTGGGATGGCATGAAGAGTGATAGTGTCGAGTATGATTCTTGGTTCATAGTTTGTGAAATGTTTAAGGCGGGGACACCAAATTCTAAGGGGTGTTACAATAATTACCCATAATAGAATGGGAATGGGAAAACATCATCGTGAATTTTTTTGGACTCCCCAAAACATCTAGATGGTATAATGTTATTTGGGTTGTCGGTGAACACATTACAACGTCAAAAAACATTATTTAATTAAGAGAATATTTATATTGTGATCAACATACTTAGTTTAACTTTAATGATGTGTTAAGATTTATTAGTGTACCACAATCAATTTTAAATGATTAGAATGTGATGCCTACATTAATGTTTTGGAGAAGTCTTCAACATTCTGTAGATATAGTGTTAATTTTTTGCACTACTTATCATCCTAATTTAGACGTTCAATCTGATACTAACATTCAATCTCTATAAGACATGTTGATATCTTTATTTATATAATTCAAAGGTGGTTGGGATAAATATCTTGCTTTGTTTTATGTTTCATACAAGAATATCTTTCAATCTATCATTCAGATGGATCCTTATGAATCCATATATAGTAAGAAGTAAAGAACTCACACATGATCAAAAAAAATTAAAGAAATAAATATATTTAGACATGATCTGGATGAGGAAATGGAATACAAGGTTAAATTCATTAAAAAACACATAAAAGTAGCCATGAGTCGATATAAAATTCATATCGAAAATCATGAGAATGATATAGATTTTGAAGTCGGTGATAAGGTTTTCCTATAAATATCACCATGGAAGAGGATGATGACATCTGGAAATGAGGAGAATCTAAGCCCTAGGTATATTGGCCTTTTTGAAATACATTATCATATCAGGATGGTATCTTATCGATTGGTTCTTCCATATAATCTCACTCAAGTAAATGACGTGTTTCATGAATCTCTCTTGAAAAGGTACATACCTAATCCTTCACATGTTATGAACCTAAAAGTCATACCACTTGAGAAATATTATTCTTATGAAAAAATTGTAAATATTTCGGATCATACAGAGAAATTTATACTAAAAAAGACCACTCAAATGTTTAAATTTTTGTGGTGAAATCACCAATTTATAGAAGCTATGTGAGGATGGCTATGCACTCCCCCAGCCCTCTCATCTTCCCCTCTCGCTCGACGTCCATTCTACTGCACTAGGGTTTCATTCCAAATCCTTCTCTGGTCCCAGTTTCATCTTTTAGTTCATCTCTTAGGCTTTCTATGTCTCTTACATGGATTCTCCTAGGAGTCATCGTGTTGGTTTCACTCACGAATGGTCTGATACTGGTCTTCCATAGGATCTTCCTCTCGATTCGGATTCTACAAAGATGCTTAGGTTTTACCTTTGGTCGCACCACTTCCATAATCTGACCTTTCCTTCTATTTATCCACTAATGGTCAGATCTGGAGTGATGAATTAACACAGGTTTTGGGATTGAGGTTCAGTGGATATGGTTTTACTGGGTGTCTTCCCCATTTTCCCCCTCTTTACTTCAGTCTTGTCTCGATTTGGGTTTCATCGCTAGTTTCTTTTGAGTTCTATCTCAGTTTTCTTCTTACTCAGGTTCTCTCTAGGGTTCCATCCCTATTGTTTCTCTTTATATTTTGGTATATTTTGTTGTTTTTTTGTGTTCTTTGGGTTTTTATTTCCTCTTCTGGGTTTATTGGGAGGTTGTCTGCACTGAAGCTTCGAAGCTGAGTTCCCTCATGGTCTCCGGCTTCCCACCTTTCTCTGGCTCTAGGTCTCATCATCCCTCTCCAAGGCAAATTGGTGTGGTGGTCTTCTCGGTGATTTGGGAGGTGGTTTTGAGCAGTCTATGTAATCTCAAGGTGGATTCGTCTTCGTGGGCTCCAGGTGGGGGAGGATGATGTCTTCAATTATTCTACTTGTCAATACGAGGGTTTCTGTTGGCTGTGCTTCTCCAATGTCATCTGTGGATGTGCATTGAGGTATTCGGGCGGCTCGTCAGTTTCTTCTTGGATCGTTCCCAACAAGGGAGATTCTCAATGGTGATGGAGGGTTCTAGTGGTCATTTAGAAGTCACTAGTGGGTTTTATGGCTTGGTGCTGATTGTGATGGTGCATCAAAGTGTGCTTCCTAAGAGAGTCTGCGCTTATTTCTTCTGATGAAATTCTTCGACGGTGTGGCGACAAATATGTTGATGGTTCCTCAACGACTCAGGCGGTGATGTATTTATCTAGTTTTTCTCTCTGGTGGGGTGGACGGTAGCGTGGATGGGCCTGTCGACAGTGGTTTTTCGACGTGCCAGGTTTTTGGGGATCAAGGTCGATGTGAAATGGAAGGGTGAATGTGGCTTACACGGTTCAATAGTTTGATTGGCAGTGTGTTTTCTGGAGGCTTGGAAATGATCCAGGTCTCGGTATGATGGTTTTTTTAATCTTTATTTTCTCAAATTTGAATCTGGAAATGCTTTTGAGTTGGTTTCATTTGCTCATGATGGATGGGGGTTCATGTATTGAGGTGGGTTAGATCGCGGTTCTAGGTGTTTTTGGAATTTTGTGGATTTCTTGAATTTTGAATGTGGTGTGAGTGGTTTTATGGGATGTGGGAAATCAGTGTATTGGTGGATAATGTACGGTTTTAATGGTTCCCACTTACCCATAAAGTGGTTTTTTGAATAATACAAAAAAATTATTGAGGATGCATAAGCTTTGTGAGAACCATAATATATAAAGAGGCATGATTATCCTCAATTTTTTATATCAGAGTGATAAATTTGAAGGGTGAGATTAATTTTAATGATGATAGAATGTAACACATTTATATTCTTATGAAATATTTCTCTTTAAATAATTTTATTTCATAGATATCATCTAATACACACAATAGCATGTTTAGAAGAACTGTGTGACATTATTAAAATATTATGTGTCTATTATTACCTAACAATTGGATTATTGAATATTAATAGTAGTGATTAAATTATAAAAAACATATGTTATACACATTTATAAAAATAATTGATTATTTATGAATTTAGTATAATTAAAAATTAAAATTATTTTAAAATAAAAAGGATTCTTTTTCATAAAAATTATTTTATGTGTATAATTTTTTTATATTCAAAAAATATATTAATAATTTTTTTTGAATTAATTTAATCAAATTTTTATATTATTTAAATGATAAAATGTTTTACATAGTCATTTTTTATAGGCATAGGATTAGAATAAATTTGACTTTATGCTTAAAAAGGTATTGTTTTAAAAGAAGTTTTTGTCACATTTTGTGAACTGAATTTAAAAATAATTAAAAAAAATTATATATATTTAATTATAGACAATAAATATAATATTTATAATTGGTAGGATAAAATTTGGTAAATAGACCCATTTTTTAATGGTCAATATGAATAATAACTGTGTTAAAATTTATTACCTCGGTAAAGGGTAAATAAAGTTAATATTGATTAAAAATATGTGATATGGTGATAATTTCTCATCCTAATTATTATTTTATTAATTTAATTTGACCCTTATCCACTAATTCTTGAAAGTTATTAGTTTTATAGTCACTTTTCCATGAAAATGATTTATATATTGTTTAAATCAAAGAAGGCCACAAAATGTCACTCTCTTGGTTATAAATATACATTATGTGTTAAAATTAGGAAAAAACTAGTTATAAATTAATATTAATAGTAATTTTTTGTATAATGAAATTATATTAATGGTGGTAATTTATTTATTTTTATTTATTATATAATTATCTTAAATGCTTACACATCGCTATAATAATATTTATTTAAAAAATTGAAATATAAAATAATTGTTTTTAAAAATATTAAAAGTTATATAAATTTAGTAATTGATTGTGTTTTAAATATTTTATAGGTCCATATGAAATATTAGTATTTTATTGAAATATTATATTACAATTATATATTTTTCTTTATGTCTTTTATGTAAAATTAATTGAATAGCTTTAAAATTGAAAATAATGACATTTTAGAAAAATAATATTTTATTAAATATTTTAAAAAACATAAAACTATTGAAACAAGACTAGGTGCTTGTTATATGATCAAAAATTTCATAACAGGGCTATTTATGAGCCAATTATTACCTTATAAATAAAATTTATAACCCTTCAATATTGAAAATGTTGTCATTGTAGTAAAAATTAGAATTGGTTAATTACGGGTGAATCAAAATGATAAGGTTTAACATGATACTTAAATTTGTATAATTTCTATTGGATTATGGTATTATAATCCTATCCTAACATATAGTTTAATAACTATCTATTGAGAATCATTTTTCTTGACCATGAATTTTTTATAATATAATCTTTTGAGAAATTCCCAAAGGTGCACCTCACCTCAATTATAAAAGGGAACTAGATCCCTCAATTATTCAAACTACTTTGATCATTATATCTCAAAAAAACTCTTGAAATATCTCTTAATTCTCTTTTCCACATTCAATAGGGTTTTTTATTCCAAAAATACCAACCCTAGAATCCTTTATATTAGATCTAAATCAGTCATTTCTAATAAGAGGTTATTGCCTTAAGCAATAACATTATTTTATAATATTATTTAACTACTAGAAATATATGCTATTTATGATAAAATAATAAATAATATATACTTTAAATTGTTAAATTTTATTATTATTATGAAAAAACCAGTATACACCCTCTATCCGATCAAATTAGAGGTGAAACTATCTCTCATGTATACATATGACTTAGCATATCCACGTAGTGATTCAATTCATTTTTCTTAAAAACATTTTAAATATGGGTGTTATGATGGTTTTAATGTTTAAATATGATATGTATTAAATAATTATACTTATTTAATTATAATATCACTTCCAACCACTTTCCTTCTAATCCATATGAAAATGATAACGCCGCTCATGCGTTTGTGAGGACTATCATCTCAATGAAGTGAAGTGATTTATTTTTCATTTAAATTTTAAGAAGATGGTAATAAGGATAAATTTAATGAATAGATATGGAATATATAAATAGATAATTATTTGTTAATGGTGAATTATTATTTGTCTTTATTTAATTACATCCTTTAAAAAATGAAAATAGAGTCCACACATACGTCTGACCTACCTTCTCCATGAATAGAGTAATTCATTTTCCATCTATAACTTGTATGGAGAGCTCAAAATACATAAATAACGAACATATATGATATTCATATCATGATTATTGATATTATAGAACCAATACAAATGTACAAGTACCAGAACTACCAAACTGAAATACACATGATAACCGAAATAATTAACACCCGGATAAAGAAAGTTTAATAAGGAATTATTGATAAAATGAGGTGTTGAAATGTTATAAAGGGGTCCTATATGATATTAGAAGTACAAAAATTAATATTTTATAGAATTATAATAAATTTAAAATATATTATATAATTGTTTAGAGTGATTTTTAGGCAAGGTGAACCCAAGGGAAGGGGTTTATGTCACAATCTCATTGTTTATTAGGATTTATTATGACTATACATTAGATAATGAAATATTATGATCTAAACATCAAGAAAATTATAAATTTTATTTTCATATAGTCACTTATTGAAAATAAATTTCTTACTTTCATTTGAGTCACATTAAATACTCAAGAGACTAAAAATATTGTTTTAAAGAAAATCGATATAATTTCCCTCTTTGGTCAAAAAACCTTCTTATTTTATATTCATGTTTTCAAAAATATTTAAAGAAGGTTTTTGCTATTATAAAATAATTTTATAAATTCAATTTTACCCATGTTCTAATTGATACAAAATGGTTTAAAATGATTTTTTTTTCATTTTCTAAACGAGGTACTTTTTGACATTTTTAAAAAAGTGTAAAAGGGGAGTTTTCTTAAATTATATTGAATTAATAAAATTTTCCACCATCATGAAAACTCAAAAAATTTAATATTCTGTAATTTTTTTTTCATTTTCTATTTCAAATAAATAAAATTCCATAATATTTTGGAAATTTCTATATTTTGATAATCATTTTCAAAAAGGGAAGTGTCATAAACCAAATTGGGTCGCCATCCAATCGATGCCCAACCAAGTCCATGGAAAGTCATGAATAGAATTCCTGATCCTCAGGGGTTGTCACAATTTCATAGGTATCAAATAGAAATATTAGGGAAGGATTTACCCAAAAATAAAACACCAAACAACTAACAAGGTAAATGAACTAAAACTAAAACACACAACCAAACAAGCACTTATACAATGATCAGACTAAATGTTCACAACTTGAACCAAAAAACCTAAAAAACAACAACAAAGGGAAACCAAAACTCCAACTCAAACCTCTGTGTGACATGAGGAGCCACATCCCCATGCAACCAACACCATCCTGCATGAGAAAAAACACTAACAACTCATACCATCATCTGTAATCCCGATGCCTTGACCTAGAATACACGAGAAAAATTATCTACATACAACCAAAGGTGTATGTAGGGTATGATTCGAGATCCCATAAGGATGAGACCCAATAAAAATATTCCATTCCTCAACATCCAATAGATAATTTAGCATTCTTATTCAACAATTTCTTTTAAAACATATTTAAGGAAAACATTCACATGATATAAATTAAAAGGAAAATTTGATGAAAAACCATTTCACAAACAAAAATTTAAAGTGGAAGAGAAAATTCACAGTGAACACACAAATTCAATGTTGGATCGAATGTATAGATATGTAAGTCTATTAGATGGAACAATACAAGAGGGGGGGGGGGTAAATTGTATGTTTAAAAACCTTTTGAGTTTTAGCAACTAAGAGATTAGTTTAAATGATCTTAAACTAATACAAATGCAAACAACCACAATTGTATTGAATATAAAAAGGTATGATGTATTGTAATACTAATGTAATGTAAAACAATTATATTCAAGACGAACACAATGATCAGAGTAATACAAAGATGAATGATTCTACCTTAAAGAGTATAGAATCAATCAATACAATATATAATAGAATGATTGTAATTAAAACAATTACAACTGAATATGTAAAGAAGAAAGAAAATAATACAAATTTCTTTCTAATACAAGTAACAGCGGAAATGTAAAAGTATTACAATTCTTTTAACCCAAAGACAAGGGTTATCCTTTCACCTAGGATAAAAGGTCTGTCTCACCAACACCTTGGTGAGCCCTCGATACGATGATCAGTTCGTCTATCTGCCTATCCCTGGCAGCCCTCGATATGATGATCGGCACGTCTGTCTACCTATCCCTGGCAGCCCTCGATACGATGATCGGTACGTCTGTCTGCCTATCCCTGGCAGCCCTCGATTTTAAAGGTAATCGGCACCTCTGTCTTTCAATCACTTAAAAGCCCTCGATACGATGATTGGACGCACAAGGCAGATGAGAGAAGTCACAGTGTCTCTCTCTAGAATCTTGGTAGTTCACGAAGTCTCTTCATTCAATTCTTCATTCATCATACTTATCTCAGCTTCAAATGACCTCATATTTAGTGGCCTCAGGTTCCAACGGTCATATTGCCTCCAACGGTCATATTGAAATAGAAAGAACGACATCGTTTTGATTAGTTTGTAACTAACTCAACGACATCATTTTGTTAGGACATAAGATATATAGAAATGAAAAACATGAGTACGATTTATATACAATAAGTGTTTTTTACTAAGTATTGTAACAAGAATGTAATAAAAGTTATGAGTAACAGAGTCAATACAATTTACATATTCAGCATGATCAACATTGTACGATTGGCATGGTAAGTACAATCAGTATTGTACGATACGATATGGTCAGTACGATTAGCATGATCAGTACGATCAGCCTGATCAGTATGATCAGTATTGTACGATACGATATGGTCATTATGATTAGCATGATCAGTACAATCAGTTCAATCAATATCATACGATACGATATGGTTAGTATGATCATCATTGTACAATACGATAAACATGATAGAAGACAATTGTAATTTCCAGAATATGATAGAATACATTTTTGATTTCCAAAACATGATATAGAAATCAAAAGAGGACTTTTGACTCAACAATCTCCCCATTTTTGGAAAGCACAACACACAAAGTAAATGTAATAAGAAATACTTATCTCCCCCTGAGTTATTGGAATCTCTTCTGAATAAGAAATTGAATACAACTAACTCCCCCTTAGGTATGGACTTTCCTAAGGATTGTATTCGTAGATTTTCCTTAAGAGTGTTGTAAAGAATTCTCCCCCTTTATAAAATATTCTCCCCCTTTGAAAACATTCTCCCCCTTTGTGATTTACAAAAAGAAAGGATTAATCTTGAATTGTCTGATGGAGTTAGTAAAGCAATACAAGACAATAGAAAAAAAACTTGAAATAACAAACATTATGATAACAAACATTTACAGACTTGAAAAAAAATATAGATCACTTGTTTTCTCTTTCTTTCTCTTTTTTGATTAACTCATGAAGAACCGCTTTCATCTTTTTGATCTCCTTCTTGTCTTCAGAAATAAATTCACCCTGAGTTCTTAGAATCTCTTGTTGGTTTTCAAAAATCTGATCTTGATTCTTGATAGTCTCTTCCTGGACTCTGATTACTTCTTCACAAGTATCAATTCTGTTTTTCAAATTCATGTTATCTTTGGATAACACAGAATTTTGATTCTTCAAAAAGACCATTTCATCCTTGAAAGATGAAACCTTCGAGAATTCAGGTTGGAAATCATTCATTCTCTCTTGCAAATCTTTTACTAAAGGAACATAGGCTCATTGAGAAGACAAAAGATTAAACCTTTCAATCATTTCTCTGTCAAGCTTATTGAAATCAACTGCAAGCTCATTTGACAACCTTCTTATATCTTCAATTGCTATCTCATGATCATTGATTGAGCTCTCTGTTTTGTACGACCACTTGGTCATCTTATTGCAGGCATTCTTATGGGAAACCGAACTTTCTGAAAGGACTTTTAGATCGGCTTCAACTGATAAAACTTTCTTCCTCCACTCTTTTACAGATCCAAACTTCTTCTTTTGATTGTCAGTAATAAAATCAATCTTCCCTTCCAGCCTCGTAAAATAAGGAATGGTCTTCTCAACCCTTCTCAAAACATGAACAATGTAATCACTCTTCTTGAGAGAGATTGTATGTTCTGAATTAGTATCTTCATCGTACGATGCTAGTTCATACAATCTTCTTGAGTCAACAACTGGCTATTTTCCTTTTTCTTTTTGTTTTTTCTTTCTTTCTTCTTCCACTCTGTCACTAATGAAAACAATTTTATCAGTGTGAGAGGATTGAGCACCATGCTTTTCTTGAGATGACATTCTGTCCGGAGATCGTGCTTGATCGGCATGAGGAGTTTGTAGAACACCTTCACTCAGCTTTTGAACCGATTCCTCCTTACTCTTCTTTGAACTCTGAAGTAATTCTAAAAGAAAATCTCTTTCTTCTTCCACTTCTTCTATCTCTTCCATCACTTGTTTTTGTTTTCCTTTTTAGGGAGACTCTGTACGATGGGCTCTTGGTGCACTTCTTCTGTTAGTTGAGCACTAGCATCCTCAACCATTTCCAAAACATTAGAGATATCAAAATATTGAGCCGTTATTTTCAACACAGTTTTCTTTTTCTTCTCAGCCTTAAGAGTTTCTTCTACCCTTAATCTTTCTGCAAAATCCTCAGTAGGGTCAAGACTGAACTTCGGATCACCTTCCTTTCTCTGTTCCTTATCCTTTCTCCATTTGTCTACAACCTCCTTACTGTACATCGGCTTCTTCTTGGCCTTTTAACTGGTTTGCGGATCAGACTTTTGAGTAACACCAGTAGACTGAAGGTCTTTGGCTGGCATAGGTGCCGATTGATTCTGAGCCAATTCATCTTCTACATCTCAGACAAAAAGTTTTGAATTTTGATCAAAACAAACATTCAACTTTTTCATCGTACTTTTGCTAATCCAAGAGAGCTTCAAATCTATGGGGTTTCCTTTCAAAGGAATGTTACAAAACTTTATACTTTCAAGAATGAACATCGTAAGGATGGATGGATACATAATCATTTGGGACTTAATCCCTCCTGTCTTGACATTCTTAATGGTTTTAAAAACATACCCCATGAGATTTACTTTTCTCATATTTACAAGATATTCAAGCATGAAAATATTAGAAACTTTCAGAGTTTCTCTATCCCCTTTCCTTGGGATTAGAAAACCTTGCATCCATAAAGTCGCAAAATGATTGTCCGGTGAAAGATGAGACACTTTTCTCTTTTCTTCATTAATTACAAACAATGTCTTTTCAACACTTTCTCTATTAAACGTACCAACTTCCTCTGGTAGTTTGTGTGATGGACAGAGAGAATCCCCTTCTACAGAAACATTCAGAAAATGTGCCTCTTTTTTCATAGACATAGACACTTTTCTATCGTACACCGAAAAATTGATAGTCATATCTTTGTCGAACGATACAGTTTTATAAAACTGAAAAACTTCATCAAAGAGAACCGAATCTTGAGAAACAGGTCTTTCAACACACAAATGTTCCCATCCTTGAAAGAGAATGATTATTTTGATTGTGGAATCATACGAATCAAAGAAGTCTCGAGAAACTAACATTTCTCTGTTAAAGTCTTTCTCTGTAAAAGTATTTGAAGACATTTTGCCGGGAGTGTTAGCAGAGGATTGAGACATAAAGATGATGCCGATGAATGATCGTACGATGATTTAAAATCGGTGGAGCAGAGCTTCAACTCAAATCCTGAAAAACCAATGTGGGTTTGGGGAGGGGGGGGGGCTATTTATAGGCGAAAAAGGGGTGACCTTTTCTGTTCTACGGTCAAAAATGGGGTGACCGTTGATCTTCTATGGTTAAGATTAGAGAAAACCAGATCAATGGTTAGGATTAAAACAATGGAAATTTTTTTTAAAAAAAAATGAAAAATAACTACCGGAGAACATAAGTTAATTGTTAGTTTTGGTAGATTTCAAAAGAAAATACAAACATTCGAAATAAAATAGAAGTATCAATTGACATGCCGATGGAAAACAATCTCATTACCATGAACTGACAATACGATGGAAAACAATCTCATTACCATGAACTGACAATACGATGGAAAACAAACTCGTTACCATTATCGGTCAGTATGATAGAAAATAAATTGATTACCATCATCGGTCGATACGATGGAAAATAAATTGATTACCATCATCGGTCGATACGATGGAAAAGAAATTGATTACCATCATCGGTCGATACGATGGAAAAGAAATTGATTACCATCATCGGTCGATACGATGGAAAAGAAATTGATTACCATCATCAGTCGATACGATGGAAAACAAATTGATTACCATCATCCTTCGATACGATGGAAAAGAAATTGATTACCATCATCGGTCGATACGATGGAAAATAAAATCAATACGATAAACAAAAAACTAAAAATTGTCAATACGATAAACAGAAAACTAAAAAATTGTCAACGTGATAAACAGAAAATTAAAAAATTGTCAATATGATAAACAGAAAACTAAAAAATTGTCAATACGATAAACAGAAAACTAAAAAATTATCAATACGATAAACAGAAAACTCATAGCAAGGGAAAAATGAAAATCATAAGATAAAATAAAATAAAGTGAGAAACAAAGTAAGAAATGTTATCCCCCTTTCTACGAGGAGTTTCTTACTATCAGGAGAGATGTAAAATAGGAAGTGGATATTAATGATTATTTTAATGTAATCATTCCTAGCTTCTGTTTTATAAATTCAAATCTATCGTAAGGAAAAGGTTTTGTAAAAACATCAGCAAGTTGTTCTTACGTTCCGATAAATTGTAAAATAATATCTCCTTTTTGTGTGTGATCTCTAAGGAAGTGATGCCCAACATCTATGTGTTTTGCACGAGAGTGATGTGATGGGTTCTTACTAAGAGCTATGGAACTTGTATTATCACAAAGAATTTGAGTTTTAGAGAAACTCAATCCATAGTCAGTGAGTGTGTGCTGCATCCACAATACTTGAGCACAGCAACTTCCAGCTACTACATATTCAGCTTCAGCAGTGGGTAGTGCTACTGAGTGTTGTTTCATGCAGGACCAAGAAACCAAGGAATCTTCTAAGAAATGTCATGTTCCAGATGTACTTTTCTATCCATTCTACAACCACCAAAGTCAGCATCTGAAAAACTTTTTAAAACAAAATCATTCCCAGAAGAGTAAAATAGACCTAAATCCATAGTGCCTTTTAAATACCGAAAGATTCTCTTTACGGCTTTTAAATGAGACACTTTTGGATTTTATTGGTATCTTGCACATAAGCATACAGAAAACATTAAGTCGGGTCGACTAGCTGTCAATTATAGCAAACTTCCTATCATACCTCTAAATATTGTTTGATCTACTGGTTTCCCAGTTTCATCAAGATCAAGTGTGTTTGAGGTACCAATTGGAGTGCTGATACTTTTAGTTTTGTCATATCCATACTTTAAGTAAATCTTTTATATACTTATGTTGAGATATGTATGTTCCTTCTGGTTTTTGAGAAATTTGAAAACCTAAAAAGAATGTTAACTCACCCATCATACTCATTTCAAACTCAGATTTCATTAAATTTGCAAAAGAATCAGTTAAGGATTTATGAGTTGATCCAAATATGATGTCATCAACATAGATTTGAACAATCAAAACATTTTTATTTTCCATCTTTATAAAAAGGGTTGGATCTGCTGTACCTTTTGTATAATTGGTTTGTAAAAGAAATCCTGTAAGTCTATCATACCATGCTATAGGAGCTTGTTTTAGACAGTATAGAGCCTTGGTAAGTTTGAAAACATGATCAGGATGTTTTGGGTCTTGAAAACTAGGAGGTTGTTCGACAAAAACTTCTTCTTGAACAAAACCATTTAGAAAAGCACATTTGAAGTCCATTTGAAATAGTTGTAAGTTGAAAAAAGCTGCGAAGGCTAATAGAATACGAATAGATTCAAGTCTAGCTACAGGAGCATATGTTTCTTCATAGTCTATTACCTCTTGTTGATTATAGACTTTAGCAACAAGTCTTGCTTTATTTCTTACTATGATTCCATTTTCATCACATTTGTTTCTAAAAACCCATTTGACACCAATTACAGTTGTTTCTTTAGGTCTATCAACTAAAGTCCAGACTTGATTCCTTTCAAATTAATTTAGTTAATCTTGCATTTCTCTGATCCAATCATCATCACCTAAGGCCTCACTAGGACTTTTAGGTTCAAATTAGGAAAGAAAAGCTAGATGTTCTTTTTCATTTCTTAAAGAATTTCTGGTCCTTACAGGTTGATTTACATCACCAATGATGTTATCACTGGGATGATTGCTTAGAAACAATTGATTTGGGTTTTGTAAAACCTGTTCATCAACATATGGTAGAATATCATCTGTGGTAAATGTTTCAGGAATAATTTCTTGAACATTTTCCTTATCAAAATGATCTTCTAATAACAGTTGACAAACATTTTTAGAAAACACATCCGAGGATGTAGGATTGAGTTGGTTGAAAACAAAAGGAACAGTTTCATCAAATTTTACATGCACTGTTTCTTCAACAGTACAAGTATTTTTATTAAAAACTATATAAGCCTTAAAAGTTGTAGAATAGCCTAGGAAGATTCCTTCATCAGATTTTGGTGCAAATTTGGGTAGATTATCTTTTGTAT
This sequence comes from Viscum album, assembly GCA_963277665.1. Classification (NCBI taxonomy): domain Eukaryota; kingdom Viridiplantae; phylum Streptophyta; class Magnoliopsida; order Santalales; family Viscaceae; genus Viscum; species Viscum album. Next base: position 116,491,255 of record OY728155.1, on the reverse strand, counting down.
TCAGGATGAATACTTTGCATCCAAAAACTTTGAAGTATGAAACTCTTGGTTTTCGGCCAGTCCATAACTCATAAGGGGTTTTATTAAGAAATGTTCTAGTTAAAACACGATTTATAGTATAACAGGCAGTACTAACAGCTTCAGCCCAAAAGTGTTTAGCAATTGAGTATTCACTCAACATGGTTCGAGTCATTTCCTGAAGAATACGATTTCTTCTTTCAACAACACCATTTTGCTGAGGAGTTCTTGGAGCTGAGAAATTGTGAGTAATACCTTTCTTACTACAAAAAGTTCCAAAATCTGAATTTTTAAATTCACCACCATGATCACTATGAATAGTTATCAATGGTAGGTTTTTCTCATTTTTAACTTGGACTCTAAAAGTTTTGAAATAGGAAAAGGCTTGAGATTTCTTTGTGAGAAAGTAGACCCATGTAAATCTAGTAAAGTCATCAACTAAAACAAATACATAGTATTTGCCTCCAATGCTTCCAGATTGTGATGGACCAAAAAGATCCATATGCACTAGCTGTAATGCATTAGAAGTTGAAACTTCATTAATTTATTTAAAGATAGTTTTAAGTTGCTTTCCAAATTGACAAGGATCACAGACTTTTGAAGAATCATATCTAAGATCTGGTAGCCCCTTTACAAGTCTTTTCTTTGAGAGTTTACTAAGGTTTCTCAGATTACAATGTCCTAGTCTCCTATGCCATAGCCATGATTGGTCATCTATTGCACTTAAGCAAGGTAAGTTTTGGTTCATAAGGTCTTCTAAGTTAATAGTGTAAACATTCTCTTCCATATGGGCAGATAGAATTAACTCATCCTTGAAATTGTGAACAAGACACTTATCATTTATAAAATTCACAAGGTAACCTTCATCACATAATTGACTTATGCTGATGAGATTGTGCCTAAGACCTTTAACAAACAAAACATTTTAGATAAGAACTTTTCCAAGAAAAAAAATATTACCTATACCAACAATCTTTCCTTGAGCATTATCTCTGAAGGTAACTTTTCCACCTTTTGTTTTGATAACCTTTTCAAATAGATCTTTGTTTCCAGTCATGTGTCGAGAACAACCACTATCCATGTACCAAATGTTCTTATTGGTACACTTCTCATTTTCCTGAAAAGGAAACAATTAGTTTTTCGGAATCCAAACTTGTTTAGATCCAGAAAGGTTAGATAAAAGAATTTTAGGAATCCACATTTGTTTTGCAAAATGAGCTTTATGAAATCCTAAAGATTGAGTTTTGTTAAGAGAACAATCTCTTCTCTAGTGTCCACCACATTAACACTTAGAACATAAAGTGGTTTTTGAAGAACAAAATAGTTATTGCTAAAAACAGGTTTAGAATAAGTATAACAAAGACCAGAACGATTTCTTAAAGGTCTAATTTGAGAATACATCCTGTCAAAGTTTTCTTTTTAATGAGTAAAGTTTGACAAACATTTCTTCAAGGATAAAATCTCTGACTTTAGTTTTAAAACCAAATTCTTATTTTCCAAAACATTTGAACTTGAACTAGAGTTAGGCTCTAAAATATTTTTCTTTGAAATTACAGTTTCAAGATCCTTAGAAAGTTAATCCTTAGCAGATTTAACTTTCTCAAGGGGGTTTAAAATACTTTCAAAATTAGAAGTTTTCATATCAAGATCTTTAGAATGATCTGATACTTCTTTAGTCAATATTGAAATTCTAGAATTTGCTTTCTCAAGTCTCTTCTTGAGTTTAGAATTTTTGTTTTCAAGTAATTTAGCAAATCTAGAGACCTCTTCAAAAGAAGGTAATGTATCATCTTCTGATGATGAAGATTCATTATTTGAAGATTCATAATATCTATTATCAGTATAATTTGCATTAAAAGAGGCATTTGTAATAGCTTCAGCATTATGTACCTCCTCCATGAGACAATGATCTTCAATTGGTAATTTGTCTAAGAGTCCGATATTCCTTTGTCCTGATGTCTCATATTCTGAAGAATCATCTGAGGAATCAATACCACTTGCACTCCACGTATCATTAGCTTTCAAGACTTTCTTTGTCTTATAAAACCTTTTCTTGTTTCTTTCAGAATGTTTCTCCTTTCTATCTTTCCTTTTCAGTAAAGGACAATCAGGCCTTATATGTCCTGCTTTCTTACATTCATAACAAGTTACCTCTAAATCTTTCCTATCCTTCCTATCTTTCTTTTTGAATCTATATTGGAAGTCTTTCTTTCCCACAATCTTCTTCATCCTTCTAGAAAGATTGGATAACTCATTATTCGAAAGAGTACAATCACTTGAATTAGATATAACAACTTTATTGGATTTAGACCTTGTAATCCTTTTAGGTGTTTTAGATTTAGATGAAAAGGCTACACTTCCATTCCCATTCTTCTTCTTATTGAAATCAGCATCTCTCTTCATTCTTGTCTCATGTTGTAGAGGAGTTCCAAAGAGTTCATCAAGAGTAATCTGGGAAACTTTTCTATTTTCATCAATAGCTGTCCTCTTTGACTCCCATTCATTTGGCATTATATCTATAATTTTATCAACAAGAGCTTCATCATCAAGACCTGTTTCTCCCATAGATTGTAAGCTGTTGACAATTGTCATAATCCTTTGTTGCACTTTACATACTGTCTCTCCATAAGGAAAATCAAATCCATGATACTCTGCTCGAAGCATTGCTCTCATTGTTTCTATAACTTTGGATGTACCAAAATGAGTGACTTCTAATTTCTTCTAAATACAATTGGCTGCTTCACATGAAGATATCTGAATATATATATTCCTGGTCATAGAGCATAATAAAGTATTGCGTACCCTGTAATTCAGTTGATATTCTTTCTTCTCTTGGTTGGTGAAAGTACTAACTTCTTTTTCATGAATTTTGTAACCTCCAGTAAGCATAATAAAATTTTCTACACCAGTATTGATAATGAAAGTCTTCATACGATCTCTCCAATACTCATAATCATTCCCATCAAATATTGGTGGTCTAGAAGGATTCAGATTGTCTATTGAACCAATATTCATTCCTGCCATCTCATACAAAAAACTTTTCCACTCCACACGTTAGTGTAGTAAGTATTTAAGATAGTAATATGAAAGAAATAGGGATAGTAATTCAAATCAGTGGAAAACCACCTCTGATACCAATTGTTGGATCGAATGTATAGATATGTAAGCCTATTAGATATAACAATACAAGAGGGGGGGGGGGTGAATTGTATGTTTAAAAACCTTTTGAGTTTTAGCAACTAAGAGACTAGTTTAAATGATCTTAAACTAATACAAATGCAAACACCCACAATTGTATTGAATATAAAAAGGTATGATGTATTGTAATACTAATGTAATGTAAAAAAATTGTATTCAAGATGAACACAATGATCAGAGTAATACAAAGATGAATGATTCTACCTTAAAGTGTATAGAATCAATCAATACAATATGTAATAGAATGATTGTAATTGAAACAATTACAATTGAATATGTAAAGAAGAAAGAAAACAATACAAATTTCTTTCTAATACAAGTAACAGCGGAAATGTAAAAGTATTACAATTCTATTAACCCAAAGAGAAGGGTTATCCTTTCACCTAGGATAAAAGGTCTGTCTCACCAACACCTTGGTGAGCCCTTGATACGATGATCGGTTCGTCTGTCTGCCTATCCCTGGAAGCCCTCAATACGATGATCGGCACGTCTGTCTGCCTATCCCTGGCAGCCCTCGATACGATGATCGGTACGTCTTTCTACCTATCCCCGGCAGCCCTCGATTTTAAAGGTAATCGGCACCTCTGTCTTTCAATCACTTGAAAGCCCTCAATACGATGATCGGATGCACAAGGCAGATGAGAGAAGTCACAGTGTCTCTCTCTAGAATCTTGGTAGTTCACGAAGTCTTTTCATTCAATTCTTCATTCATCGTACTTCTCTCAGCTTCAAATGACCTCCTATTTATAGGCCTCGGGCTCCAACGGTCATATTGCCTCCAACGGTCATATTGAAACAGAAAGCACGACATTGTTTTGATTAGTTTGAAACTAACTGAACGACATCGTTTTGTTAGGACATAAGTTATATAGAAATGAAAAACATGAGTACAATTTATATACAATAAGTGTTTTTGACTAAGTATTGTAACAAGAATGTAATAAAAGTTATGAGTAACATAGTCAATACAATTTACATATTCAGTATGATCAGCATTGTATGATTGGCATGGTAAGTACGATCAGTATTGTACGATGCGATATGGTCAGTACGATTAGCATGATCAGTACGATCCGCATGATCAGTACGATCAGTATTGTATGATACGATATGGTCAGTATGATTAGCATGATCAGTACAATCAGTTCGATCAGTATCGTACGATACGATATGGTCAGTATGATCATCATTGTACGATATGATAAACATGATAGAAGACAATTGTAATTTCCAGAATATGATAGAATACATTTGTGATTTCCAAAACATGATATAGAAATCAAAAGAGGACTTTTGACTCAACAGTCAAGTGGTCCTCTATATGTCGACAGAAGGCACCATGTCCTGAGTAGTGGAGCACCGTGGGTAAATCTCCTAAGTTAGCTTGAAGAAATTGGACCCTAGAGACATCATACCTTAGTGTATACATGGAAAAGAAGACACAACAATCTAATTTCTCATGTATGAGCCACTAGTAGTGAACACACCCATAACCTAGTTTTTTCTTATCATCATGAATGTTTAGTTAGTGTTGTAGCATTAGTCCTGCTAGAAGAAACAGGGACGAACCACTTCTGTATCATCTAGCGTACTAGTCCTAGTTCACCCACCTAGATACCTAGGGTTTACCTTATGATCTAGTTAATGTTAACATGCACACACACCATACCACAATATTCAAACAAAGAAAAAATATTTCAATTAAATCCCCCTTATTTAAAAACAACCCACTTTCCGTTTTCACACAACATAAAAAAAACTCTTCCAAATAATTTTTCCATCACTTACAAAATAACAAATTTCCTTTTTATAACAAAAGAAAACAACCCCTACAACCCACCCAAAACAATGGTACATGCGTGTTCATGAAACCAATAACACTTAAAAGTATATTTAAAACAATATTATCACCTTTAAAACAATTTAAAAATTTATACATGAAATACATAATAAAGACAACATGCTCAAAATGATCTATTTTTCCCTTGTAAATACCAATTTAAACATAAACACCTAAAATACCCTAAAAAATAATTCAAACCTTCCTAACAATCTTTAAAATCCATTTGAGATACATTACACCAAAACAGACACATATTCATAACCCTTTTTGTTGTTAAATTTTTTTTCTAACCTATAACACACGATTAATAAAAATACAATATATGCACCACATAATTAATCCAAACAATGCACTTATAAGCTTAAAAACACATTAAATTCTTCTAAATATGTTAGGGAATTTATCCATTAAACAATTAATGGTTAAAAAATTAATTAAAAACCTAAAACAATTAATTAAACATTTCTAACTATTTCCATATCAAGACCCAAATGAAAGACACAACCATTCATAAAATAAAACACAATTTCATCAAATACGCATGTCAAAACATTTATAAAACCCATTTCACATCACCCAAATTATTAATCGAACATGTAAAACATAATTAAATAATCAAATTAAGTCATTTATAAATGTTGAATCACGAAACCACCTACCTCGGTGTAGGAAAATGCTAGAGTTTTGGTCCACAATTCCAATTTCAATCTAAACGCAACACAAAAAAATCAAAATGAACCCTAAATTTAATAAATTGAACCAAATTCATCAAAATTGGACACTAAAAAATATGAAACCATAAACTGAAAATCTACCAAATGGAGGAAATAACCAATTGAGGTAGAACACACCTGCGACGATGGAGGAGGAATCCAACTAAGCAAGGTGGGGATACCGGATGTGAGTTGCTCTTAAAAAATCCAATCGGAATAGGGAGATCAGAGCGAGGGTTGGGATGTGTGGCTGATGGGGTGTACATTGGTTGTAGGGGTGGCACATAGATAATGTGAGGGAGTGGTGTGCCATGGATTTTGGATGCCAGGAAGAGTGCTAGAGAACCTATTTGAAGATGAGAATGAGGAGAGAGAAGGTCATGGGTAGGTTTTAGGAGAGGGTGTGGCACAAGGAGCGGGAGGGATCCGATCGGGTCACTAGGGATGCATAAGAGAAAGGGGAGGCCGATAAGCTGTTTCACCATAGGGAGGGATGGTAGTGCTGATCGATTAGTGGAGAGGGCCTACTCGACAGATATAGGGGGGGGGGGGGGTTGTAGCACATGGTAGATTTCGAGTTAAAAAAGGAAAACCGAAAGCAATTATAGAAATTATAATAATAGTGATGATGATAATGATGATGAAGATGATGATGATGATGATGGTATTTATTATTTTTATTATTACAGTAACAACATATAGATTTTAATGACAATATTTATAAAAATATATAATAATTATATAACCATAACAACATCATTAATTTTCATAATGATAATTATAATAGTAATGACGTCAAAAATAATAATAATGATAATCGTAATTTCTTTTTAATTTTCATTTAGATAATTAAAAAATTATTAACAACTAAATGACAATTATATTTATCATATTTTAATTGATAATAATATTAAAAACAATTTTTAATAATTAGATTATTTTTATCTACACGATAATATTATTATTATTACGATTTAAAAATTTATCCTATTTTATTTCCATAAAACATTATTTATTTTAAATTTCAAACATCTGTATAGGATCCTATGCCGATTACGTAGTCACCACTAATTTTGTGGTGCCTGAGCACTAGTCTGAAACCCAACAAAATTATTAAACATCAAAAATTTAGACCAGAGCTCAACCCACACCTTAATGAGGCTAACCGAAGCCAATAAATAATAAAAAAATAATAAAAATTAATTTAAAACAGTTGTGGTGTGACAATTCTCCGAACCACAAAACATTTCACCCCCAGAAATTTACCAATCCAATTGTTAAGGCAACCTGTGTCCATGGTCAGCCAAAAACTAGTAGAAAACGAGAGCCACATATTGACCATTTTGAACACACTTAATACACAAAAAATTCAATAAGAAACCATGTCTGATGAATGAGAGGATAACACAAGAGGGTTCACTACCCACCAAAAGAATTTCACTAACACGGAAACCTTGAAACCCGAACACACCACTCCAGGGGGGGAATACGAGAACTACCAAACCAAACACATTCAGTTTTTCCACATGGACTGAGTAACATGCTAGGGATTTAAATGGAAATATTGTTATGAAATGACCCTATAGAGACCCGAAGCATGATGTACATGGACATTACATTTCTTTAGAGGAACAATTAATACATAACAAAAAAAGACACACAAGGATCGTAATTGTTTAGTGTCTTTGGAAACTCGGAATATAATCTTCTAATCGTGGTTAAAGATCTTCAACATCTCCCATAAGATCTTCCACTTTTTTTTCCTTACCTAAAACATTTCTTTTATTCCTAGGGGAAAATAAAACATAAAAAGGGTGAGCTCAAATGCTCAGTAAGGGTAAGCATGGATAAAATAAAACATACCATATACATTTGAACTAGAAAACATGAACATAATGTTTAAACCTCAAAATCTTGAGCAAAGACATAAATCGTGGAAGTACATAAGTCATAGATCATAATGGAATATAATTCATGATAAAAAACATGGGAATATAACATGTAATTGTGGCATCCATTAAAAACATGTAATGATTTCCATAGTATCCAAGGCATTGCTTCCAAGACCATCTTAGTGGACAAAGTCCCTTTCTGAATCGAGTTCACCCCTCATTCAAGTCCTGTAATACTAAACCGGATTAACATACCATTCCAACCATGTCTATATCATGAGATTTAAATATTTACCCAATGAATTGTAGGGATATATAGTTCCCACCCATCTCATAATGAAATCATTCTTACTTGTGATAGAAAATAAACTTAAAACATTCATCATAACCCAAAGAATAAAATGGGTTTCATAAACATCATCCAATAATTTCATAATCCATATAAAACAAATGGACATTTCATCATAAGAAAAGTGAACCATGTAAATCATAGAGACATTAAACTTGAATCATACACATATCAAGTAATGTCATCTTAGATGGAAAATGGTTTTGATAAAACATTTGAAATGAATTCTTGAGGAAAATATCCTTTCTTCGTCAAAATCATTTTCTTTTCAAAAAATGCCATTCACTTTTAAGATAAATGTATTTTGTTTAAAATAGTAATAAAATAATGTAGAGTAAGCTTCATGAAAATGAGGCGTTATGAAACCGTAAAAATCCGTTCACACCGTATAAGTTAAAAAAAATAGCATTCTCCTCGTACTCTTGTTGAAAAAGTCAAAAATGTACCTCGTAACGTAAACAAAAGAAAGATTCCTTACATACCATGTAGTAAAAGTAAAAAATGTGTAAAAGGGACTTTAAGCATATATGAAAACTCTTTTATAAAACATGGACATGGATGATATAAATAACCCCAGTAAATACTTACGAATAAGCAATCTCAGATAAAAATGAGATTGTGATATTTTCCCTTACCTTAGGTATGATATGCTTCGTATGGATACGAACCTCCTGTATAATGATTTAAATAATGTCATCGACTTATTAAATAATCATATTCATTGTTATGATATCATATATGTTTCAATTATGACTTTATATTACCGGTTCTTTTGTAAATTCCATGTTAAAGTAGCCTTTTGGGTAAAATCATTTCATTTATCGTATGTGTTTCGACTTGTCATCATTGATATTATTACTTATATCCTAATTTACATAATTCCAGAATGTAAAACATGATTTATATATAATATATATTCATCATATACATATATATGGTAGGTCGATAAAAGGAATGAAATACACCGTTCATGGAGACGGTAGTCCGTACGTACGCATGAACGCTATTTTCGTTTCCTTATTGAATTGAAAGGAATTAAGTAGATGAAATATATATATATATATATATGTATGTATACATAAATCCATTTGCTTAATTATGTCATATATTTAATTATTATTCATTATATATACTTTATAATAATTCGTGAATGGTTAACATGGAGAGTGAATCTCATCGCGTCGTGGAGACGGTATTCCGTACATACGCACGAGCGAAGATATTGTTCCCATGATCGTGAAATTTTATTGGAGTGTATGTATACTATTACAGAATCAATATCACTTTACAATAATCAAAAACAGTAATTATTTACACCATTATACACATCCAAGTAAGGTGGTGGTGGAAAATAGATTACACCACGGCGTGGAGACGGTATTCCGTACGTACGCACGCACGATGGTTTTGTTTTCCTTAGGATGGATAGATGGTGAAATAGGGTTGTTTCATACTTATAATAACATATCAGTATATGAGTGATACTGATGTTATTACTTCATAATGAAACAACCTAATAAGAAGAATTTGACGAAGAAATAAAGGTTAAAGAATCAGTAACGGAAATTATCTCTTCTTTGAAGCGCCTCTTTGAGACCTCCTCTTAGGGAACTAAAATTGGATTTTTAAGAAGACCAGGACCTATAGGTTGTTTTTTGGGAAGTGGAGAAGAGAATTGGTCAGGGGTCGGCCGAGCTTGAAGGCTCAATGTGGTGTGTGGAAGAGAAGGAGGAGGTGCCCTTTTATAAGGGAGGAGAGGGGCACCTTTAGAATTCTAAAAAATATTAATTTATAATAAATCAAACCCCAAATAAAAACCTCCATAAATGACTCATATACGAAGCTTAGATGGGATAGGGTTGTATTCTCATCAAACAATAAAATTCAGACATGTTAGGAATTTATTATAAACATTATCAACTTGATTTATCCTTATTTAATCAATTTTATTTTATTTATGGTAATAACATTCTAATTTTTAAATTATAACAAAAAATTACTTATTTGTTGAGAATTTTCCATAATTGGTTACTTTATAACATTATAGACCATATAAATTTAAATTTATAATTTTTAAATATTTTTTGTGATTTTTAAACAATTTTATAATTTGTTATTTTTATAAAATAACAATAGTGTCAATTTTGACACTATTCATTTATTTGAATTTAAATAAAATATATACAGAATATATGTTCGAACTAAAAGATTTAATAAATTAATAAAAGGTCATATGTATCTATAAAATTAGTGTATCACATTATATAGTTCATATAATATTTATTTTATTATTTTTAAAACCATTTATTTGGTTTAGCTCTTAATAAAATAATTACTACAACATTTTTGTATAATTATTTAATATACTGTTTTTTTGTATAAAAATTAAAAATAAAATCCTAATATGAAGATACATAAATTAATTTTCACAATAATTATTTTATTAGAATTTATCATCTTAAAATCACAATATTTAATTTTTTATATTTATTAAATTATGAAGGTGACAACTTTGGAATCATTTAAAATAAACTAATATAAGTGTCATAATCACATTCATAAGGCTCCAAACGGTTATATATTAGGTAATTGGATGATTAATGTGTAGATATACACTACCAATATGTTTTGGTCTGGTTTGTGGGCCTTTTAATGGGTATTATTATTTCACTAAAAATAATATTACTTATTGTTCACTTAATAAATAATTTCTGTATCATTAATGTATCACCATTAATGATAATTATTTAATCCCTAAAAATTCTAAATAAATTATCATGATGTAGATAATTTTATTATCTTTCTGGAGACTCTTCATGTTCGAAGTGTTATGATGTTTATCACTAAATTAAAATTATTATACTTATAAGATTTAAGAGAATGACATGTTGTCACTTTCTTTGGTTTTAATAATAATTAAATTATTTTCATGGTCAAAAGTCCATAAAATGAATCTAATCCGACCCTTAGGTTATATGGTTCTACTTGTATCAATCCAATATAATTTTGGAATGTGTTAGGGTAATTTTATAATATTATACTTCCCCTTAATTGCCCGATTTACCTTTAACTATGGTAAATAAAATTTACCGTAGTTACTATTCAAAATTCCCAAAAATAAAAAGTAGCTTATTAACATAATTTGGACCCACTGATTCCAAATATGGAATCTATTTTTCCAAATTTAATACACAAAAGTTTCTGAAAATAAATTAAAATTAATCTCGTTGTCGAAAGAAAACTGGTTTTTCTTTAAAACATTGCAAAAGATTGAATTGATTTAACCTATGAATTTAATGTAAAAGCAATGCTAATGAAATAAATTATATTAAATGGTAAAAATATATTATATTTATACTTTAAAAACCTTCAATATTATAATTTAACCATATAAATTATTGGGATAAAAAAGTTGTTCTTAATTAAAATATAGCGTGTTTTTACTATTCATCAAGATATTAATGTTACCAGAATAATATGAAAAATTTATCCAAAGTAAATTTTTATTTCCTGATTCCAAAGAATAATTTTATTTTGTCAAATTGAATTTATAAACATTTCAAAAACTAGATTTAAAGTTGGTGCGCCATCAAAAGGCGGCAAAACTGCATTTTTTAAAAAATACTTATTTTACCCGAAAAATTTATTTCGTTCTTATACCATGTTCTAGAAAATGTGTAAGATGAATAATAATGTAATAAAATTAAACTTTTGTTAATACTATTCATAACGGCTAGTTCATAATAATATTATAATAATATATCGTCGTTTTGCAAAACTCGGTATTGCGTACAACACACGCTATCGAGGAAGGTCGTGATTGCATGTAATGCAAGCCAAGTCAGGGTTGCGTGTTGTGCCAGAATCCTTCATTGTTTTGTATAACAGAACCTAACCATATTTCATTTATAAATTAAATATATATATATATATATACTCAATGTTGCATAGAATAACTATTATCAAAATTGTGTGTAACACGATCCAAGAATAGTGTTGCGTATACTGGAAGCTAATACGGTGTTGCGTATAGCGCAAGGTAATCTTGGTGTAGGATACACACAAGACATTAATGAAATTAAAAGAATATTTTTCATAAAATCTAGGGGTGTTACATTCTACCCCCCTTAAAATTAATTTCACCCTCGAAATTCGCCGGGGTTATAAATGGTTTACTACTCGAAAGTTTGTTTAATAGAAACCCACATCATAAAAAGGAATACCAAAACATGTCTTTAAAAACTAAAGTATGAAATGTAACGGTTACCCAAATTAACTCATCACTGGGTTTCCACATAGGAGAACATAGGTGAAAATATGGATATGGAAGAAAAATCTAACCATCAAGTTCTAATGGAGAGTGGTAGAGAACATGGCTATAAAAAAGCCAACAATCACAAAGCTATTGATTTGTGATGATCTAAGGTACCATCTGATTCATCGGATATAAGGGAGCTAGGACAACATTTGTGGTTTTCAAGATCATTTCCCTAAAGATGAAGAATTAAAAGAAATACTTGCATGATTTTGGTACAATCTCACTGTAGTTCGTGAATTGAAAAATTTCCACTTCATCCCTTAATGAAATGAAGTTGAATTTGGTATTCGTGATGTGTTAGCAGATCATGTGATAGAATGATGGGTCCTTCCATCTCTTTCAAACAAAAGGTTAGAAAATGTTATAAGTCCATCTTATGGTTAGATTAATCGTATATGGTTTGAAAAATGAACTTATACTTCATATATCATACCGCATAATAAAATAAAACTAGTTTCTACTAACCAGGGACTTCCTGTAGGCCAGTGGTAGGCGATAAAGGCCAGTCGCACTTCGGTTGTGGGTTCGATTCCCACAGCCTTGTCCGACGCGATGGACTGTCGCCCGTCCTGCAGGTTGTCCTTTTTCTAAAACTATATTACTATAACATCCCATCAATAATATCGAAAAAACTTCCATCCTTAAACAATACTAACTTATGTCCAACATAATCCATTCCAATCTTTAGTCTTATCCGTAATACTAGAGTCCACTCTCATAATATATTGAAAACGATTACCAGAGATTTAATACCATCATTGATCCCCATATATCATAAAATATGTCTTGTTGGTCACATTCCAAACATTTGAAGACCTTAATCATGTATTCTCTTGAAAAATGAATACCCATTGAGCCTTAGTGAAAACATGAATGTAGTTAAAAGTTAACACTTTCAACATACCAAAATCCTCAAAATTCTATATACTCAAACCATGATATCAGTTAGTCCTTATATCAATCATGAGCTCATGAATATAATCAAACATCTCATTATCTTCTTATTCCTTCATTATGCGCATATTATCTACTTTACAAAAATATCTGAATAACCTTCCATGGATACTGGTACCATTCAACATATACTTTAAAATAATTTTAGAAAAAACAATAGTGTAAAAATCCTTAGATGATTCTTTATTCCATAGTACCATTAACTATACAACATAAATCTCGATAAACATACAATCATTCCACAACCTTCTAAAACAACTGACTAAGCTTCAACACTTCTTTTAGCTCATATATCATTTGTAGTCTCCTCATCATCATCCACATAAATACTACCCATATGACCATGCCAATTCTCTTCATGAGATTTTCCATTAGGGCATTGGTTCGCATAATTCCCGTACATTCCACATTTAAAACATCAAATCATTGTTGAAGTCATAGCAATACCATTATCCTTGTCCATGGTGTTAACTGAACCTTTTCCTTTGCACTTACTGGCTTTATGTCCTTCCTTTCCACACCCAAAGCATCTTCCAGTTCCTTTGAAACAATCTCCCTGATGCCTCTTCCCACATGATTTACATGAGGGAAATTGAACTTTATTTCCTTTATGATCATCATGAAACTCCATCTTTCTCTTATTATCTGAGTCGGGAAACTTACCAAAGTTGAGATTATTGATCATATTATGAGATTTCTGATTAGGCATAATAACGATGTTTGGACTTCCAGATCTGGTTTCATTTAGTTTCTCATGAAGAAAATCATTCCATTGTCTATCATATCCTCCATTATCGTGAATCTTCCTATTTCTAGCCATTTTCTAAAACCCAAAAACAATAGTGTGAGAGGAAAAAATCATGCTAGGGAAAACAACATAGTAAAGGGGAAGCACCCTCAATATCTAACATCTTAAGTTATATTCAAAGATCGTTACCGTAGTTTTAGAACTATATCCTTTACATATACTTATCCTTAGGTACATCCCTAGACATAACTTAGAAATATCACTAGGGATCTCACTAACATTTTCGCATCCTAGTTTCCAAAGGTTGACTAAATCTATCCTCTGATACCAACTGTAGAGACCCGAATCTTGATGTACATGGACATTACATTTCTTTAGAGGAATACTTATTACATAACAAAAATAGACACACAAGGATCGTAATAGTTTATTGTCTTTGGAAACTCGGAATATAATCTTCTAATCGTGGTTAAAGATCTTCTACATCTTTTATAAGATCTTCCACTTTTTGTTTCATTACCTAAAACCTTTATTTTAATCATTGGGGAAAATAAAACATAAAAAGGGTGAGCTCAAATGGTCAGTAAGGGTAATAATGGATAAAATAAAATATAACATATACATTTGAACTAAAAAACATGAACATAATGTCTAAAAATCAAAATCTTGAGCAAAGACATAAATCATGGAAGTACATAAGGCATAGATCATAATGGAACATAATTCATGATATAAAAAACATGGGAATATAACATGTAATTGTGGAATCCATTAAGCACATGTAATGATTTCCATAGTAGCCAAGGAATTGCTGCAAAGACCATCTTAGTGGACAAAGTCCCTTTCTGAATCGATTTCACTCCTTGTTCCCGTCCAGTAATACTGAACTGGATTAACATACCATTCCATCCATGTCTATCTCATGAGATATTAATCTTTACCCAATGCATTGGAGGGAGATATAGGTCCCACCCATCTCATAAAGAAATCATTCTTACTTGTGCCACAAAATAAACTTAAAACATTCATCATAACCCAAACAATAAAATGGGTTTCATAAACATCATCCCATTATTTCATAATCCATATAAAACAAATGGACATTTCATCATAGGAAAAGTGAACCATGTAAATCATAGAGACATTAAACTTGAAACATACACATATTAAGTAATGTCTTCTTAGATGGAAAATGGTTTTGATAAAACATTTGAAATGAATTCTTGAGGAAAATATCCTTTCTTCGTCAAAATCATTTTCTTTTCAAAAAAATGCCTTGCACTTTTAAAATAAAAGTATTTTGTTAAAAATAGTCATAAAATCATTTAGATTAAGCTTCATGAAAATGAGGTGCTATGAAACCGTAAAAATCCATTCACGCCATATAAGTTAAAAAAATAGCATTCTCCTCGTACTGTTGTCAGAAAAGTCAAAAAAGTACCTCGTAGCGTAAACAAAAGAAAGATTCCTTACATACCATGTAGTAAAAGTCAAAAATGGGTAAAAGGTAATTTAAACATACATGAAAACTCTCTTATAAAACATGGACATGGATGATATAAATAACCCCAGTAAATACTTATGAATAAGCAATCTCGGTTAAAAATGAGATTGTGATATTTTCCCTTACCTTAGGTCCGATATGATTTGTATGGATCCGAATCTCCTGTATAATAATTTAAATAATGTCATTGACTTATTAAATAATCATATTCATTGTTATGATATCATATATGTTTCACTTATGACTTTATATTACCCGTTCTTTTGTAAATTCCAGGTTAATGTAGCGTTTTGGGTAAAATCATTTAATTTATCGTATGTGTTTCGACTTGTCGTTGTTGATATTATTACTTATATCCTGATTTACATAATTACAGAATGTATAACATGATTTATATATAATATATATTCATCATATACATATATATTTTAGGTTGATAAAAGGAATGAAATACATCGTTCATGGAGACGGTAGTCCATACGTATGCATGAACGCTGTTTTCGTTTCCTTATTGAATTGAATGGAAATAAGTAGATGAAATATATATATATATATATATGTAAGTATGTATACATAAATCCAGTAGCTTCATTATTTTATATATTTCATTATTATTCATTATATATACTTTATAATCATTCGTGAATGGTTAACATGGAGAGTGAATCTCATCGCGTCGTGGAGACGGTATTCCGTACATACGCATGAGCGATGATATCGTTCCCATGATCGTGGAATTTTATTGGAATGTATGTATACTATTACAGAATCAATATAAAATTACAATAATCATATATAGTTATTATTTACACCATTATATCCATCCATGTAAGGTGGTGGTGGAAAATAGATTACACCACGGCGTGGAGACGGTATTCCGTACGTACGCACGCGCGGGGATTTCGTTTTCCGTAGGATGGATAGATGGTGAAATAGGGTTGTTTCATACTTATAATAACATATCAGTATATGAGTGATACTTATTTTATTACTTCATAATGAAACAACCAAAGAATAATAAGTGGAAGAAGAAATAAAGGGGAAAGAATCGGTAACGGAAATTACCTCTTCTTTGAAGCGGCTCTTTGAGACCTCCTCTTAAAGCACTAAAATTGGTCTTTGAAGAAGACCAAGACCTATAGAATTTTTCTAGGGAATTGGAGAAGAGAATTGGGCCGGGTTTGGCCGATCATGATAGCTCAATGTGTTGTGTGGAAGAGATGGAGGAGGTTCCCTTTTATAAGGGAGGAGAGGGGCACCTTTGGAATTCTTAAAAATATTAATTTATAATAAATCTAACCCCACATAAAAACCTCCAAAAGTGACTCATATCCAAAGCTTAGATGGTATAGGGTTGTAATCTCATCAACCAATCAAATTTAGACATGTCAGGAATTTATTTTAAACATTATCAACTTGATTTATCCTTATTTAATCAATTTAATTTTATTTATGGTAATAACATTCTAAATTTTAAATTATAACAAACAATTACTTATTTGTTGTGAACTATCCATTATTGGTTACTTTATAACATTATAGACCATATAAATTTAAATTTATAATTTTTAAATATTTTTGTGATTTTTAAACAATTTTATAATATGTTATGTTTGTAAAATAACAATAGTTTCAATTTTGACACTATTCATTTATTTGAATTTAAATAAAATATATACAGAAGATATGTTCGAACAAAAATCATTAATATATTCATAAAATTTCATATTTATCTATTAAATTAGTGGCTCACATTAAATAGTTCATATAATATTTATTTTATTATTTTTAAAACCGTTTATTTGGTTTATCTCTTAATAAAATAATTACTACAATATTTTTATATAATTATTTAATATACTTATTTGTTGCAACAAAATTAAAAATAAAATCCTATGATGAATATAAATCTATTACCATTCACAATAATACTTTTATTAGAATTTATAATCTTAAAATCACAATATTTAAATTGTTATATTTATTAAATTATGAAGGTGAAAACTTTGGAATCATTTAACATAAAATAATATATGTGTCATAATGACTTTTATAAGGCTCCAAACTGTTATATATTAGGTAATTGGATGATTAAGGTGTATATATACACTACCAATAAGTTTTTGTCAGGTTTTTGGGCCTTTTAATGGGTATAATTATTTCACGAAAAACTATATTACTTATTTTTCACTTAATAAATAATTTCTGTATCATTAATGTATCACCATTAATGACAATTATTTATTCCCTAAAAATTCTAAATAATTTATCATGATGTATATAATTTTATTATCTTTCTGGAGAATATTCATGTTCAAATTTTTATGTTGTTTATCACTAAATTAAAATTATTATACTTATAAGATTTAAGAGAGTTACATGTTGTCACTTTCTTTGGATTTAATAATAATTAAATTATTTTCATTGTCAAAAGTCCATAAAATGAAAATAATCCGACCCTTAGGTTATATGGGTCTACGTTTAGCCATCCAATAAAATTTTGGCATGTGTTAGGGTAATTTTCTAATATTATATTTACCCTTAATTACCCGATTTACCTTTAACTATGATATATAAAATTTACCGTAGTTACTATTCATAATTACCAAAAATAAAAAGTAGCTTATTAACATAATTTGGACCCACTGATTCCAAATATGGAATCCATTTTTCCAAATTCAATACACAAAAGTTGCAGAAATGAAATTAAAATTAATCCCGTTGTTGAAAGAAAACGGGTTTTTCTTTAAAACATTGCAAAAGATTGAATTGATTTAACCTATGAATTTAATGTAAAATAAATGCTAATGACATAAATTATATCAAATGGTAAAAATATATTCTATTTATACTTTAAAACCATTCAATATTATAATTTAACCATATAAATTATTGCGATGAAAAAAGTTGTTTTTAAATAAAATATAGCGTGTTTTTACTATTCATCAAAATATGAGAGTTACCAGAATAATATGAAAACTTTTTCCAAAGTAAATTTTTATTTCCTGATTATAGAGAAGAATTTTATTTTGAAAAATTGAATTTATAAACAAGTCAAAAACTAGATTTAAAGTTGGTACCCCATCAAAAGGCGGCAAAACTACATTTTTTGAAAAATAATTATTTTACCCGAAAAATTTATTTTTTTATTATACCATGTTCTAGAAAATATGTAAGATGAATAAGAATGTTATAAAATTCAAATTTTTGTTAATACTATTCATAACGACTAGTTAAAAATAATATTATAATAATATATCGTTGTTTTTCAAAACCCGGTATTTCGTACAACACACGCTATCAAGGAAGGTCGCGATTGCGTGTAATGCAAGCCATGTCAAGGTTGCGTGTTGTGCCAGAATCCTTCGTTGTTTTGTATAATAGAATCCAACCATATTTCATTTATACATTGAATATATATATATATATATATATATATATATATACTCAATGTTGCGTAGAATTACTATTATAAAAATTGTGTGTAACACGATCCAAGAATAGTGTTGCGTATTCTGCAAGCTAATACGGTGTTGCGTATAGCGCAAGGTAATCTTGGTGTAGCATACACACAAGACATTAATGAAATTAAAAGAATATTTTTTATAAAATCTCGGGGTGTTACAGACCCAACAACCTATTGTTGAGAAATTAGCTAAACACCTCACACACTGAACAAATAAAAAATCCTCATGGAATCGGAGACTAGGAAATTTCTATCCTGAACTCAATCCATAATTTCAAGGATAATGAAACAACTCCACCACCTAGATTAAAACCATTACTAGAAAAGCTAGCACACCGGGACACTGGGATGGAGTAATACCATAGAAAACATAAATACACTAGAGGAAAACCCATAGAGAGGCACCTGAAATAAAAAAGGCCATCGAAACACCACCCATTAATTTCAAGAAACCAGGCATCCCCATAATGAATCCAGCTGAAACTAAACCCAAAACAAGAACATGTATATACATTAATGGGGCCAACACCGCTCATGGAATACAAATGATTTTGAAACCACACCAATGGAAAATAAGGCCGCTAGAATTGTAGTAGAATGATCACATTACCAGACCCCTATAAGGATGACTTTATGATGATGATAAGAATAGAACAAGTAAACATTGGATATTTCCATCCCAAAGATGAGAACATGATCCAGACTAAGGTTCCATACACCATAAAAAATTCATGACTATGTGTGAGCATCACCCTGAGACCAGTGGCTGGGGCCCTGATGGTTGAAGAATCTCCAGCCTTACAGTCAGGCACAAGCATCCCCCGATGACCCAGACCACCATAAAGATAGAAAAACATTGGAGGGACATGAAATGATGACATAGAATTTCCGAAACATCTATACTGATGGCCCATCATAAGATGGTCAGATGAACTAGATGTTAGATCCAACAAGGATATATTCTTATAGATAGGTTCCTTTGTCATAAACTCCCTACCAGATGAAGAACCTTTGTGAGAGATGACCACCATTAACCACACCCCAAACTTCAACAATTGAGAGAAATCCCATATTTACTAGTCCAGAACTCGACCCTCAAATAACCCTAAGATGGTACAAACATTAACACCCTCAGGAGTTCCCCACAACCAAAAGACACAATCTATCTCCCAGAACCACACAACAACCTCTAACGGACATTGATTACTTCAATGAATAGGCTACAAATAAAACCAGGAACTGGGCATGACTCATTGGAAACCTTTGGGGTCGTTCTAGAAGGAACATCTTAAACTACACAAGAAACAAAAAAAAACACAACCTAAAAGTGGAATCATTCTAAAAAAAAGAAAAAACCCTAAGATCAAAACAACTGAATCAGATCCAAACAAACTCAAACACAACCAAAAACACCCTTTCACAGATTCAATTTCATAATAATTTTCAAAATCACCACATTTTAAAACCATGTTCAAAATATTATAACCTTCAATTAAAACCAAATCTAGTTCCCCAAATTAATTCCCCAATTTTGAAAAAACCATTTCTATTTAAATTTTAAAACTCAAAAATGGTATCTTATGAACCGTCACATGCATGTTCATCCAATCATGCTTACATCATCATCGGGCAAGTTCCACCACACACTCGGCCTACAAACACACACATGTGATCATCATTAAATAATTCCAAGGTCCAAACATCCATTTTTCTTATCAAATCCAAACACATACCAATTTTCCAAATCAAAACAATTCCACTTTAAAAACCCCCACATTACCAATTTAAAACCATTGAGGAAACCACTCCCATTCTTAAACCATTTTCACTTTAAAAGTCCACTTTCAACATAAACACACACTCACATACACCAAAATCAAAACAAAACATAGCCATCAACTGACTATCATAGTGAGGAACTAGTGTCTATGCCTAACCTAGTGACATGGGGGTGAGACATGCCCCATGTAAGCTGTGCCACTAAGAGGACCTTGAATGGACACATGGACTCCACATGGGTCACCACCCCGTGTGAGGATACAACATAACCTAATTCAACTCCATTTCTATCCTTCAATCCAAAACAACCCATGATAGAAGACTCAAATCCATAATTACCCCTGGTGACTTGAGGATTATTCTGATAAAGAGTTAATGGAACTCTTCCCACACCTACCTCCAGGGTCCTGAAATTCTTAATCTCCTTATATCGGACACCTCAAATATCAGGAACCTTCCCTTGTACCATTTTTTCATGAACCAAATCGGGTCCCCATCCAATCAACACCCTATCTAGTCTGCCGCAATGCCCAAAGGGCGTTCTTGATCCCCACAGGCTGGAACAAGTGCCCGAGAATCAAAAATAAAAGTTGGGGAATGATTTACCAAAAATAATAAACCCAAAAAAACAAGTTAAATGAATTGGAATTAAAAATAGACAACCAAACATGACCTTAGACTATAATTAGATTTAATGTTTGAAACCTGGACCAAAAACCCAAAAGAAACTACAAAAAAGTAAAACCAAAACTCAAACTCAAACCTCTATGTGACAGGAGGAGACACATCTCCATGCAACTAACATCTACCTGCACGATAAAATCCACTAAAAACATGGACCATCATCTCGAATCCCAATGCATTGACCAAGAATACAGAAGTAACAAGATCTACAAAAACCCAAAGGTGTCTGTAGGCTAGGAGCTGAGAGCTCGGTATGATTCTACCCAATAAAAAGATTCCATGGCACAACATCAAAGTGATAATTTGACATGATTATTCAACTCTTTATTTTAAAACTCTCTTATGGAATAAAATTACAATCTAAAAAATCAAATGAACAATTAATGAAAAACCATTTCACGAACACTACATTAATGCGGAAGAGAAAATCCATAAAGAACAAAAACACTCTCAAGAGGTCCTATGTATGCCAACAGAAGGAACCAAACCGTTGAATAGTGGAGAAGCATGTGTAAATCCCCATCTAGCACAAATTAGACCCTAGAGACATCATACCTCACTAAAAACGTGGCATAGGATCCAAAAAGGTCTACATTCTCATACACAAGATTCTAGTAGGGAACACATCCATAACCTAGTGGTCTCCAATCATCAAAAATGTTTAGTTAGTGTTGTACCATTATTCCTGCTATAATAAAGCGGGACAATGCTCTTTCGTATCATCTAGCATACTAGTCCAAGTCCACCCAACATGATACCTGGGGTTTCCCTTGTGCTCATATTAAAGTTCAAATGCCCATACACCATACTAATTTATTCACACAAAGGCAAAAAATTTCAATAAAATAACCCTTCTTTACAGACATCCCACTTTCCTTTTCAATACATCATGAAAAACAAACATCTTTCAAGTACTTTTTCCATCACTTACAAAATACCAAATTTTCATTTTTATAACAGAAGAAAAAAACGCATAAAAACCAACCCAATACAATGGGCCAAGCCCCTACATGAAACTAATCACACTTTAATGTATTTTTAAAAAAGGATTATCACCTTCCAAAAATTTACCAATTTACACGCCAAATGTATGACCAAGAAATCATGCTCAAAATAATCAATTTTCCCTCAGAAAGACCCATTTAAACATACACCCCTAAAATTTCCTCAAAACTATAATTTGATCCTTCCAAAAAACCATTAAAACTCATCTGAGAAACATTAAAACAAAAAAAACTCAATGAAATAACCCTTTCATTTGTAAAAAAATCATTTCTAACATATAACACACAGATCATCTCAAAACAACATTTTAAACACATAAATAAAACAAATAATGAATTTATAAGAGTAAATAAACACCTAAAATTCCTAAAAATATTATATGTTAGGGAACCATAAAATAATTAATGGTTAAAAAATTAATTATGAACCTTAAAAAATTAATTAAGCACTTCTAGGAATTACCACATCAAGACCCAAATGAAAGACACAACCATCCATCACACACACACATCAAAAAATTTATAAAACCCATTTCGTATCACCCAATTTAACCATAGAACATGTAAAACAGAATTAAATAAACAAATTAAATCATCTAATAATGTTAAGGCATAGAACCACCTACCTTGATGTAGAAAAAATCTAGAGTTTCGGTGCACAATTCAAATTTCTCGCCAAGCACAACACGACAAATTCAAAATGAACCCTAAATTTAAGACATCAAACCAAATTAATCAAAATTGGGCCCAAAAAAACATGATACCCAAACCCAAAACTCTACCAAATGGAAGAAATAAGAAATTGATGTAGAATACACCTATGACGAGGGAGTAGGAAGCCAACTGTGCAGGATGGGGATGTCGAAGGTGAGTCGTACATGAAAAAGACAACCTGAAAAGGGATATTCGAGTGAGGGGAGGGATTTGCAGCTGAGGGGGTGTGCATGAGTTGTATGGGAAGTGTGTGGATAATGTGAGGGAGTGGTGTGCCACTAATTTTGGATACAGGGAGGAGCTCCAACCGACCTATCGGAAGTGGATGAGGAGAAAGCGCTGGCCAAGACTGAGGAGAGAGCAGGTCGCATGTAGGTTTCAAAAGAGGGTGTGGCATGAAAAGGGGGAGGGAGACCATTAGGCCACCAGTGATGTGCCAGAGCAAGGGGAGGTTTGTTGGATGTGTCACTAGAGGTGGGGAGGGTAGCGCCAATCTTCTAGGGGAGAGGTCCCACATGGAAGAAATGAAGAGGGTTATATCACATGTTATATTTATGGTTAATAAGATTAAAAAACAATCAAAATAAATTATGTTAATAATAATAATAATAAAGATAGTAATAATAAAAATAATAAATATTGTTATTATAATAACAACACCAAAATTTTAATGGAAATATTTGTAATAATAATAATTATTATATTACCAAAACAACATCATTATGTTTTCTTAATGATAATAATAATAATTATGACAATATACATAATAATGATAATCATAATTTTATTCATTTTCTTTTAAATAAAAACACTATTATTAACAACTGAATATTAATTATATTTATTTCAATTTTGTTGATAAAAATATTATTAAAATTTTTTTAATAGTAAAAATAATTTTATCTTCATGATAATAATATTATTATTATGATTCAATCATTTATCCTATTTTATTTCAATAAAACGTTTTTTTAACCTTAGACATCTGCACAGGAACCTGAGATGACCGCGTGGTCACCACTAACTGTGTAGTGCCCATGTACTAGTCTGAAACCCACCAAAATAATTAAACATCAAAAATTTAGACTAGCACTCAACCTTCAACATTATGAGGCTATCCAATGCTAAGAAATAATAAAATAAAATAAAATACAATAATTTAAAATGGTCGGGGTGTGACAAGAATCTTATTTTCCTCAATAATGTTTTAAATAATTTTTATGACATTTCGATTTATAAATTTCAACCACATTTTATGTTTCGTAGGATTTAATTGGAATACGATCAAGAGATACTAAAAATAATCTTTCTCTGTATGTTTTATATTTAGTATGACATGATTTTTATGAAAATAAATTGTTTACATGGGTTATTCTATGATGAAATAGAGAAATGTTTACTAGATCCATTTCTTTTCCATGGGTTATAATATGATAAAATTTTTATAAAACCCATTTATATTCTTGGGTTTTGATATGATGAAAATTTTATGATCTTTTGGAATACATTGTAGACACCATGAAATGTGTTCCGTGCACATTTTATCATAGTGAAGATATGATTCTCACAGAGAAAAAAAATGTCAAGTATGAGTAAATATGATTTCACCATGAAGGAAGAATATGCAGTTTGGATTACTATATTCCAAAATACTACTCCATACTGAGGGATATGTGGAATTATTCTTCCATACAAGAGTAGGAAGTGGATTTCCAAGATCGATGATGAAAATGAGTCGACACATTAAAATATATTTCCAAGTTTTATGTGAGAGGACTTTGTGAATTTACCATATCAAGAAGTGTAGATCTATTCAAGACCTTTGATTTGATTAGTCGTAGATCCAAAACGGACATAGGGATCAAAAGTTATGCCACTTGAAATGTGAATACATTTCACAAAGGGACCTATGTGGGGGACCTATGTGGAGGGCCTACATGGCAGTATAATTTCTACAACCCAACACAATGTACCAACACGATGAAGATACGTGAAGGATCTGTGCGAGCACGATCCCTTTGACAAGGCCCCCTCCATGCACATAAATAGGAACCATGGGATCCCCATTTCAAAGAATAAAAATTTTAAAAGACTCCCTGAAGCTCCCATTATGTAGCTGTTTTACCCAGATCCCTCAAATTGTCTCAGATAGCTCTCTAAAGTACGAGAGAAGGGATAATTAAATTGGATTAGCATGTTTTGAAATTCATTCACAATTTTTACATAGGTTTTGTTCCCATATGTGAAATATATTCTTCAGTCATCACACAAACCTACACAGCATAACTGGGCGGCATACCTATGCGGTACAGTTGTGTGGTACAGCTATGTGGTGCATCAACATTGGGTACCTACCCAGAAGACCTATGCGAGGTACCTACGTGGAAGAGCATGGTATAAAGCATACATACCGACTCAATTAACCTCTTCAAATCCACTCATGGAAGGGTATATTCTTCCTTGGTTCCTTTATCTGAAAGGGACTAAGTTAAATCCTCCACCAAAACCTCCTGACTTATCAAACTTTTGGGAAAGGAATATCATCATGTCTTTTATTTGGGTTTGTAAATACACAGTCAGAGGATTCCCACATTTTTTTAACAATGGGTTTAGGTTTCATGAAGTGTTTGTGGGTTTTTGTATTCATAGTCACATGGACCTTTCTCCCAGAAAAGTGATGGGATGTTCCAAGTTTGGAGGAGGGTTGGGTCCTAGCCTCTCCCTTCTAAAAAAGATGACCAAGAACCTCAGGTATCTAGTATGGAAGGTACAGTTCACACCTACCTTTCTTCCATTATATAAAAAGATAATTCCCCCTCCCCTACAAGGATCAATTTTAGGGAAACCATTCAGGTGTAAGACCCTAACGTTTCTCATATGAGGTAGCATCATTCCTCCTCTTCTCTACTTCGGTTCCAAATACCAAAGGGGAGATGGGAATATAGACCTTCATTACCCTTTCTGATCCCATTGAGCTTTGTCACCTTGGGTAGCCATCCTGGTGTTAGCCCCATGACCTTCATCCCTTCTTCCTTCCATTGGACCCTTTTCCAATGTAATGTGAATAGAGACAAGGCTTGTTGGTCTCCCTCTCCCCGGGTCAACTCAGCCTCTTCCATGATCATCATCGTAGGTTTTCCCTCTTCCACCAGAAGAGAAGAAAAAGTATAGGTTCCTTTGTTGAATCGTTGACATCCTCTTGTTCCTCACACAGAGCTTGACTCACGTTGGATTAGAGATTTGTCATGGTCACAACATTTGCACAATTGAATGAACTACGAGAACTATGATTCCCACCATAATTGGGATACACAGGAAGCCTTCTCAGGGAATGAGCTCACTGGATATCCTCCTTAAGAATTCAACCTTAATTCCCTTAATCTGGGTATCCTTTTTAGGAATCTGTCCCAAATTAATCTCATAAGTCATCAAACCATCCTTTTCAGGAAGTAAGTCAAAACTCACTTCTATCCAAAGAATATACTCTCCTATGAGATTTATTGAACTATATGGGTTTTGATTCCTATCTACAAGGGATATGTAGGAAGCATCCTTGAAGTTAAAACCCAAAATTTCAAATCAATCATGTTCTCATTGGTCTATATTCCCAATAAAGTCTAATATTAATTGGAAAATCATATTCTTTCCATGTTCCTTGGGCTATTTTTGCATAAGTCCCACACCAAAATTTCATTAAGCACATTTAGCTTAGATGTCATTACCACATGACCTTAAAAAATATTGTTAGGTCCTTATCACATGACCATAAAAGGTATGATGTATCCCATTAAGTGTCACTAAACTATGAGGGTTCGATTTCATTTCACAAGGATACATAGCTAGACCATTTTATAGGTATGATTCCAATATCAAAACAAGACTTTCTCTCCCTGGATGACAATAAATTAAAAAGTTCACTGCTGAGTGGCATAAAAAACTAGAATCATCATAAATTGATTAAAAGAATCCTTTAATTATATATGATAGGATACCATTAATGGAGAATCTCATATACATATAGATATCTCCATTAATGAGGAACCATGAGTACATGCTGATGATTCTAAATTTTACACATACTAATAAGTGAATGAAAATTCCAAAGGAAATATATGTTATTCTTGGTGAATTAATAAGTATTAATGTAAATATCTTAAATTTATAAAGAGAGTCCCAAAGTAGACTATAATTCCCCCAAAAATTGTGTGATGAGTCCGACCTCCCATCCACTCGACCAATATACGTTCCTAAGTATCATAATGTTCAAACAGAATGAATAACTGCCTTTAGAAAGCAGGTCTTCTTTAGGTAAAGAACTGTTGTATGTTTCTGGTTCCATGAATAAATCAAATGGAAACCGCATAGAAACAATGATTCTTAAAACTATAACACATGTTTCAAGGAACTAGGAAGCAAAAATGGTGAACCTTCCATGATTCCTAAACCAAGTAAATAATGTTACCCACCAGTCAAGCCCCTATCAGTTGATAAAGGAAGGACAGAAAAATGAATCAATAATGAATGTATTCATCTAAAAGATGTTTCTTTAATGATGTTTATTTTTGTTCCATGTTTTTTCTCAGAACATACTTCTGTCCAAAATAGCTTTCTTCAAAACAACATCTACGAACTTCCTGAACACTACTCAAGCTGGATCTTCATCCACAAAGAGGATGTTATCGCCCACCCATCATCTTCAATTTTGGGTCACTAATGTTCTAGTAAAGAAGTATTGCCATAATACTATAATCGTAACTTTGGAGGCTTTCTGACATGACCTCCATGTCAACAACAATCCTCAATCATCAGGAAAACGATGACCAATAATCAAGAAGTAGATGGTGCCAACCACCATTTTCAAACATTTTAGGTCCTTATTCCAGGAACACAACAACTAGTCCCCCCATACTATAAGAAGTTGGACCAAGAGGTCACTTAGGGACTCAATTCCATGATATAGGGATCCTTCTTGAGGACTCCCACCAATAATCGCCGCCTACAAAATTGTGTGGTAGTTAAAACACAACATGATGGGAGTGTTGCCTCTGGACGTTCAGACCGGGTCTTTCAAACCTGGGCATGCAAGAAGAACTGATGGGGATAACGTCCGGTCAATAGGGAGCAGGTTATTACCTCTTCTCTCTCCGGAGAAGTCCATCTACCTAACTTGGTGGAAAACAACAAGTGAGCATTGTCCTAATTTTTCCATCCAGCAAACTCGTCTGGAAGCAACCCACTAATCTCACTAGATAAACCCGATGGTGTATTGTGAACATGAACATACACCTACTTACAATTTATGAGCCTATCAATAGGATCATATGACTACATTTAAAGAAGATATCAAATCCAATGTGGTGGCAACTGGTAAACAAGAAGATACACCAGTTTACAATCACCAATTCTTCCAGTAGTCACATCTGCCAGTATTGAAAGAATTCTATCAATCATACATGACAGGAAATAGCCAGTAGACACATACACCTTCTAGAGTTACTCGATCTTGCCAACAGTCTCATTTGGCAGCACCCAGAGAATTTTGTCGGAAAGCTCCGATGACAAATACGAGGAAGACCCAACTCTATTCCCCCATGCATCAGTACAGTCAGTACAGATTAAAAGGAGAAGGATGATAGGAGTAGGCACATACACCAACTCCAGATACAGAATGGATGTATATTCATATTCTGGCCACTGATGTCACCAAACACATATTATCAACGGTGAATGGGAAAACACAGATCCCTGCCCATATTCTGGAAGCATGCCAGGATATTATAAAAACTACTTAAGCATCACCAGTGGAACATAAACATAAATCTACCCCCAAAAATTGGATGACACATTGGTATGCCATCTTAGAGAAGATACACACATCTTTTCCAGTCCAAGAGGGTCATGGGGAATTCTCCCCCTACAATATGTTCAACAGGATCGAGAACATACTCCATTTCGAATTAGATATAATCAGTCTATTCTGAGGGCCTCTACAAGGCAAGCACATACACCTTCCCATGATAACCACTTCACCCAGCATGTGGCCCCATCTATGTGTAAGATAACATCCATGAAAAAGTCTCATCAAACACATTTGGAAAATCAAGATTCAAGGTATGATTTTTCTTCACTTAATGTTGGAGTTCTTGAAGCCCTCAGACATTTAGGTGTTGATACTCAAGATCATATTCTCTCATTACCAAATTATGTGGGTGGTAGTACTAAATCTGATATTCCTTATCAGAAACATCATCATGAAGGCTTCCTTTATGAAAATCTGACCATTCCAAAGAACCTATCTTTGTATGAGAGCCGAGACAACAATTCATCCAGATAGAAGACCAAGAAGAAAGTGGATTCATCCCTTGAAATAATCCACTGTGGTGGTCCTCCCCATGATGCATTTTATGCGAAAGTACCATCCAGAGTAGTATTTCACCCTTTCAAAATGATTTTATAATTGTTAATGTAGTGATGAGAAAGACCTCATATCTCAATGAACTTCCAAACACAGGGCCAGTCATGTCTCATTCCTAGTCATTGATTGGTGGAACACTTTATCAACCAGATATCATCTTAAGGGAAGGGTTATTCTCCAAACATCTCATGTTCCATTTGTCTTATAATACAGAGCATCCACTTTGGTCTGAAAAAGTGGAGAAATCACTATTAAAAGGAGATGAAGATATGTTAAACATGATAGAATAATTGGCTAAAGGAGAAATATCAGTCATGTTTTGGCCTTTGGAAAATTTACAGTATAACAATACAGAATTGATGGAAGAATATTTCAGTCATGATATTTGCCTCAAATTATGGATGACTATTCATCATTTGAAAACTAATGTATTACCATACAATGAATATCAAAATCTTGTAATGGTAATAGACGGGTTGCGTCACCAAATCGATTTGAAATCTCTCTCATTTTCCCAACATCCAAAGATTTAAAAATTGAAGAGAACCCTTCAATGTGAATGCCTCAATGCTCTAAAGAGGATAGTTTAGTTAATTTTTGATTCCCCATCGGGTGTCTATAATAGAGGGTGGGGTGCACATGGAGCATTTCATTTCACTGCACTCCAGAATTAGAAAGTCCTCCAGAAGTGGTCTCATGCAATTTTATTGCCCACGGTTTTCCACAATCAATAGGTTTTATATTTAATTGAATGTAAGATCAATAATATGTGTTAACCAGCTCTCATCAGAGTGAGGACCAATGAAAAGAAGTTTTTGAGTTACTTTTACATCATTCATATGTTAATATTGATCAAGTGACCCACTTAGAGGATGTAAACTATTGGAGAATGAATATACTTGAAATAGCACAGTGATATTTTGAAATAGGTTATTTGAGTGGTTTTTGGATAATGCACCAAGCTAATTTTCAAACCAAAATTAACAAAACCAAAAGAGCAGTTGCATGAATTTCATCCACAACAGTTCTAGAATAACCCAAATTGGAAAGGATGGGGGATCATTTAATTGAAACATCAAATTCATTAAACAAAGTTCAGAAGTTTGAAGAAGAAGAATATGAATTTCCCTAACCTTTAAGGATGGGGGCTTTTTCACATCTACAATTCTCTCCTCAATAGAAGTTAGTTTTCTACCGATTAGGGAAGAAGCCACAATGAGACTGCAAAAATGAACTATCCGATGATTACCTGTAGGTTACTATTCGTCAAACAGCTCCTTAGAATTCATCATATAGGAGAGAAAAGTCTCATGGAAGATGCAGAGGGAGATGATATTACAATGGTACTGAAAGAATGCCATTAATGTATTATGCATCAGTAAATTTCATTAACACCATTATAGAAGATTCTCCAGAAAATGAGTCCAATTAATGGGAATTAGAAGATTAAGTTCTTATCCACAATATGTTACACATTAATGAAAATGAAGAAGGTGTATGTACCTGAAATCAAAGGCTTACCCATAAGCTCAGTATACCTTCCAATAACCAACTCACACCCCACTGAAAAGCATCAAACAATGGGAAATGTAAAAGTTATATTGAATCTCACTTTTCTACTAGATAAGGTCAATATATTTCTATTGAAGAGAGATTTTCTCAATAAGTATAGGAAATTAAGGATTTGAAAGGACTCAATATAGAGTTACTTCGAAGTAGCATTTCTACTAAACATACTTCCCGGGTAGGTCATCAACTTGCACATTCAGTAGTAACTCCTCAACAAAGAGGATGTTAAAGAACTAATCATGTGGATAATTTTTTCCCTCCATTGGGTACACAACCAGGGTAGGATCAAATACATTTAGATAGGCCTATTACAGTGGGTTTTCCATGGAAAATACCAGCTCTAGTGGTTTTTTTAGTTGTTGCACCAGCTCAAGATTCATTTGATGTACCTGCATAGGTTCTATCTCATCCAGATATTCTCCAAATTCTTATGAAAAAAATTGAGGAATTAACTACTTGATTAGAATCTATAGAGGAATGATGTGTTCTAGTTTAGTCGAAAACGAAATTTTACCATGAATGTGGGGGACCTGATTCCTCCCACACCAGATTTTGTGAATACCACATTCCCAATCGTTAATGTTTTAGAAGATCCAGAACAACACATAAAAAATTTTGTTTCCCATTGTTATCTTATAATGGAAACTCCTCAACAAAAATAAGCATTAAAACTTAGGTGTTTTGTGTTGTTACTAAAGGGACCAGCTTTTTTCTAGTATAGATGTTTACAATCTCGATCCATTACTAGATGGGAATATCTCTGTCAGAACTTCCTTCTTCAATTTCCATCAACACTACCAAATAAACCAGTTTTTGTCTTACCAATTGTAAAGAAATAGAAAATTAAAGATTTTTAGATTTCATTACACAATGGAAAGTATTAATATATTCCTTAATTCTGGCACTCCATCAAGAATAGTTGCTGCCAATTTGTTTGGAAAATCTACGTGATGAGTTATGCGTACCAGCGATCCCTATAAAATACACAAGTGGGTTTCAAGACCTTAAATTTCCCAATAGATTGAAGGTTATTTTATTGAAGCTAAGGTTAAAACATGTATAATTCAATCAGCTCTAGGAAGGGGAATAGGGAAAGTAGAGGCTGCTACCGTTACACTCAAGCAAGCACCAATTCATGATTCCACTTCAAAAACTTCATCGTATCGAAGGGATCCGCCTCTAGAGCGTCAGTATGAAAAACCACCTCATCAAGATGATCAAAGAGATAAAAGGCGGAAACAGTGATAAGAATTAAAAATAAAAGTTTATTCCTTCCGAATTGAACAAGTTCCCAGTTACTTAATCTCATCTCTGGAAAATAATTTTTTTCAGTTACCAATGTCTAAGAAACCAAATAAATAATGAGATTAAGATATTTTGAATTATTTTCCCTTTCACCAGATGTTAGGGAATCCCATTCAAGAGTTTTTTGTTTTCAAGGACCTCATGAAAAAAATGGTAGACTATAGAAAAGTGAAACTGAAAAGTTCATCAGCTCATGTAGCATGTGTTACAGTTACTGATCGAGTGGAAGAAAGTGAATGGCAGGTAGTCAAAAGTTAAAATGTGTAGAAATATGATGATTGGATGATTTGGAAATGATCAACTAAACCCATTACATTTTACAAACACAGCTGAAAAAACCAATTATGACTTCCAAAACTCCTTCCATAGTAAAACCACATTCAAAAAAATGTCTATCCTCAAGGAAACGAGGTGATCATAAGGATAAAGAGAAGTCAAAAGAAGACAAGTTCATGTTAATGCCAAATTTTTCCCTGACACTAGGAGATTTCATCCCAAATGCTTCAAAAGTACATGCACCACCCCACCAAAAGGCACAACCAAAACCAATTTGTTTGGTAGAATCTTAATCAGATAAAGAATTGATAATTGGTTTTGTTAACGTTATCCAATTAACAGATCCTTATGCCAATAGTGATTCTTATTGTAATGAGTCAGAGTTTCTTGTACATAATTGGGGAACTAGAGGAAGAGGAAAAGGTCAATGATACATGGGAACACGTGGGAATTCTTGAAACAACCATTTTAACTCTACCCCTTCTCGTACCATTTATGCAGAAGAAACTCATGGAAGATCCTTTCAACGAGCTCAATAAGAACAAGGAGTTCCTTCCATGCAATACAAGTTCAGTTCTGACATGATTATTTTGGAGTACTGATTAGAAGTCACACAATATTCCTCTCAACAAGTAGATAGACCTATTCAATCTAATATACCAAATCCAAGAGTATTTCTAGATTCTAATACAATAATGAGTACATCTGCATCAGAAGAATCATCTTTCAAGAAACCAGCAAAACTGCATTTCCATGGTGGGAAATGTAGACCTCTGGATCAAAAGTAAATTTTTTTATGAAAAAATAGGCCCCAGTACCATACAAGTTATAAATTCGATATGCCTTGAATATGTAAAAAGATACTTGAAAATCACTTATTGAGGTTTTGTTAAGTCCTCAAGAGTTTGAAACTGAAGTTGTTTTTGCTGAGGTTTACTATATAGAGAATGATCCTACATAATTTCATGTAGTCATATCATTTATAGATGAAGATGAAGATGATGTTGTACAATGAAATATCAAACCCTTGTATTTATATGCCAAGGTCAATGGGATATACATCTGACGAGCCTTCATTGTTATTGGATTCAGAGTCAACCTTATTTTGGTTCGTACACATTGTCAATTGGGCCTTACTGAATCTGACTTATCTCCTTCCAATTTAATGTTTCAAGGATATGAAAAGAATGATAAAGAACCTTTGGGGGAGATTACACTCCGAACTCAATTTGGAGATCTTGTTTTTAATTTAGATTTCATTTTTTTATCTGAACACAACCTTCAACATTATGCTTGGAAGGCCTTGGCTTCATTAATAGGTTGTCATACTTTCTTCATACGACCAATGTATTAATTAATGATTCAATGGTAAAATCAGCACATTTTACGGTGACAAGTATCCTTTCAAAACATATGAATCTCAATACATTGAGGAAGATTATTATCACACAAAAATAAATATGTCCATGACAAAGAATATAACCAAAGTTAATGATCCAAATGGTTTGGAAAGTTCCAAAAAACCCATTCATATATTTGATTACATATTATGTTATACCCATAAATAAAATTGAATGGTCAATCCCAAGTCTATGCACTCGTCGAGGGACTTTCCTGATGTCAATTGTGGCGATTGATCTTGACAACGTGGGAGAAACTATTGATCCACCAAGCATTGATAGAAGCATAAACTGATATGTTTTCGTTTCATCCACTGAACTACAACAAGTATCTAATTTTTCATTTAGAATAGAAGATGTTGTAACAATTTAATATGAAGAAAGATATTTTGATTCCCAATCCATCATCTTTTATTTATTACCATAGCAATACCCTTCAGTGTCAGTAGGGTCAGATATGGTGGCATCTTCTTTAGGATGTTCAAATACTGACTCCTCCCCTAACTCTAAAAATATTGTTTATTCATATACTATGTAGTTAGAAAAAATAGAAATAATACATAATGATGACAAAGAGTAATATATCAGAGATGCTCCTCCATCATTTGAGGAAGGTGTCTCTACCAATGTGGATGAGCTCAAATAAATAAATCTTGGTACAAAAGAAGATCCACACCCCACTTTAATTAGTGCATCCTTGAAATAATATTAGAGAGAGGTTTAAACTTCATTTCTAATGAAAAATAGAGATATATTTTCTTGGAATTATATTAAAATTCCAGGTCTTAATCACTATGTAGCCACTCACCATTTGGGTTTTCCAGAAGAACATCACAGATTCAAGTAGGGAGTAAGAATAACACACCCGACTCTTGCCTCTAAAATTGAAGCTGAAGTTGATAATCTTATAGAAGATAAATTTTTTAGGGAGGTTCAATATCCAAAATGGTTGGAAAATATTGTCCTAGTGAAAAAGGAAAATGGAAGAATAAAATTTTCATTTATTTCAAAGATCTTCACTGGATTTTTCCTAAATATAATTTTCCAGTTCCGATTACAGAGATTTTGATTGATGCAACATCTACATATGAAGATATTTCCATCATAAATGGTTACTATGGGTATAATAAAATATGTATGGCCCTAGATGATGAAGAATATATAGCCTTAAAATCCCATCAAGGAGTGTTTTTCTATTGGGTAATGCCCTTTGGCTTAAAAAATGTAGGTGCTACATATCAACCTGCCACGCACCATATCTTCAAACCCTTTTTAGTAAAATCTATTGAATGTTATGTAGATTATTTTTTGTTCAAATCCAGAAACTTTTCCAATAACATGGATTATCTTGAGACCATGTTTAATAAAATTTGGCAACATAGTTTCAAGAAGAACCCCTTGAAATGTGATTTTGGGGTAACCTCAAGAATGTTCCCTGACTTCGTTGTATGTCATCATGGAATCAGTGTTGATCTCGAGAACAAAATCAATCATTGGAATGTCACATATTAGAAATTTGAAATAATTAATAGGACTCCAAGTACATGTGGCCTATATTCATCGTTTTATCGCCAATTTCACAGGAAAGTGTTTTCCTTTCACCCAATTAATAAAGAAGGGAGTAACCTGTTAGTGGACTAAGGACTGCCAAAAAGCATGTGATACCCTCATAAAATTTCTCTTTCTCCCACCAGTATTAAATCTATCTTTTGAAGGAATACCACTTATTCTCTATGTGATAGTTTTAAAGTGATCACTGGGTGCCTTCCTAGCTCAAAAGAATGATGCTGGAATTGTGAACAGTCTTTACAATCTCAATCAAACTATTCTTCATGCAGAAACTAGGTATTCAAGTATTGAAAAGTGATGTATGGAATTAATATTTGTAATTCATAAATTGAGTCATTACATTCAACATCATGAGGTATTGTTGGTATCTCACGATAACCCACTCAAAGATATCATCAGTCGTTCTATGCTTACAGGGCATCTGGCATGGTGGGCAGTTATTTTGCAATAGTTTGACATCTAGTTTGTGCCTCAAAAGGAAATAAAAGGAAAGATCTGGCCGAATTCCTTGTTGAACATTCATACACATAAGATATTTCATTGATTACTGAAGTTTCTGATGAATAGGTTTTCTCTATTCAATATAATTCCCAAACATGGGAAATGTACTTTGATGGTGCCTTCAAAAGTCTAATAGGGGAGAGAATGGAATACCCTAAACTCAACCAAGATGGGTTTTGAATTTTTTTTATTTCCTCAGAAAATGTAGTATTTCATTATTCCTTCATGTTATCAGAAGGTAGTACCAAAAATGAATCAGAATATCAAGCTCTCATTGGATGCTTGAAATTTTCACTTCAGGAGCAAGTGAATCACATAAAGGTGTAAGGTGATTTAGAATTAGTAATCAAGCAAATCAATGGGGAATATTATATCAGAAAAGAAGAGTTAATCTCTTTGTGTGATTACGTTATATGGTTGATGGATGAATTTCCCATAGAACCAACATTGTCTTATATCCCTCGATCACAAAATACTAAATCTGAATCACTGGATAATGAAGCTACAGCTCTGGCAGATCCAAATCAAGATGAGACAATCATTAAAATAGCTCATCGTCGTGGTGTCTCAACATTCATTCAAACCAGGATGGAGGAAATTAATGAGATTAGCCGTATTTCCAAGTCATATCCTCATAACACTGGATGGAAAACACTCATTGTAGAATACCATTAGAAGTTTACTTCCACTAGATAGGGCTGAAAAATAACAGATCCAACTACGAGCGACCAATTTTACTCTTTATGATTGTGTAGACCACTAGAAGATAATTTAAAAATGAGGCTTCAATGAAATCCTTCTCATATGTATTAATAGGTATGAAACTATGGCTACCAAGAAATGCACGGATTCCAAAGCTTGTGTTTCCCATCAGTCTGGGCATAGAGTCTTTGATCAGATCTAAAGGCTTAGATACTTTTGGCCTTCAATGACGCATGATTGTACAAGATTTCACTAAGAAATGTCGTCCATACCAAGTGCATGCCAACTTCATTCATCAACACCTAGAGATTATAAATTCAGCTAAATACTCCTGGCCATTTTCATAATGGGGAATGGATATAGTAGGACCTTATCGTCCAGCTATAGCGAAGCAGTTCAAGTACATTCTTACTGCTACTGACTTCATCACCAAATGGCCTGAGGCAATACCTTTCAAAGAAGTGAGAGCCAAAATAATTGTTAGTTTTATTAAAACTAATATCATCAATATATTTTGTTCCCGTAGTATTATTTTGATAGACAATGGCACCAATTTTTGTTCTCCTGAGGTAAAATAGTTATATCATGAACATAATATCAAATCCAAAAATTCATCACACTATCAAGCATCAGACAATAGACAGATAAAGGATTTCAATTATAACTTATCAAATATATTCTAGAAGATGGTGGATAAAGATAAGAAATCATGGCCTGATAAACTTTTTAATGCTTTATGGTTTTATTGGACTACTACCCGTAATTCCACCGAACAAACTCATTATTCATTGTATGGAATGGAAGCAGTCATGCCAATTAAAATGCAATTTCATTGACTCAGAGTTACAATATGTGATCAGTTGTCTATATATGGGAGGTCTCAGAAAGGGTTTAATGAGCTAGAACAATTATATGAGAAAATATTTCATACTTTTCATTATTTAGAAGTCTATCAGAACAGAATAGCATGAGATTTTGACAAGAAAGTTAACTCTGTTCCTTTCTTCAATGAGAATTGGTATTAGTCCTTAGGAATCTAATGATACTTGGAACGAAACCTCTAAATATTGAGATAATTTGGAATTATCTTTATTCTATACATTAGGTCTACTCAAAATAATCTTATAGATTAATCTTAATGGATAGAGAGCTTATTACAACTCAATCTAATGCGAGATTCTTTAATAAATACTTTGTGTAATTGCACAGACTATTTTTCCTCGCTACAAGACTGAAAACCATACATCCCCCATGTACTTATTATGAGACTTAAAACTGAAAAGTATGAAGTTCTCGTTACAAGATATTAAACTAAAAAACAACCATAAGTGTCCATGCTGTATGAAGATAAAATGCGTAATATCTCTGTCCTTGTCGCACGACGTTAAAATGCATGACACCACTTTTCCTCATTACCAGACATTAACAATAGAGTTAATGTTGTTTCTATTTGACGTTAGGAGCTACCATAAGAAAGCATCATGGACATCATTGCTACTTCTTAGTGGAACCTGAATCTTTCTATTCCCTATGTATAAGTCAGATCTGTATAGGGACCTTGTTTTAAGAACTATGTGTGGCTTGATTCTCATCAATTTGAGATTTGTAGAGAATCCTGGATCTCAAATCTTGGACCCAGCCGCAATCAATTATTTTTTTCTATTTTTCTTCTCCTATATAAGAACTAGATCTATACAGAGTTCGCTTTTAAGATACATGATTTTATTTTCATACCATCTTTTGATTTAAATTTAATCATTCTTCTAGAATGTGTTAAATCCCTCCGTCTCCAATGTAAAACTCAATTGGTGTGGGAAATAATTATTTAAAGAACTACATACGTCTTGATTCTCACCTATATGAGATACGTAGAGATTGTTTGATCATCAATCATGGACGCAACCATGATAAAAACAAAAACACCCCTTTATTCCTTATATACGAATCAAAACTAAATTTCAAATTCTTAAAGAACTACACATTGCTTCATTGTTTCCCTTAGCAAGACATGTAGTGGCAAATGGGTTTCATCTATTTGTATAGCTACAACAAGTCATTATTTTTACTTTAGTTCATCTTTATCCTTACTGCGTGATGTTAAACTACTTGGAAATATAACACCCATATTCTTCACTTGTGTCACCTTTGTGTTATAGAAGAAACCCTTACTAGTACTTATTTCTCACACTGAGCATAGCTAATGTGGGCTTTGGAATTGGGTAAAATGATTCTTTATATAAAAAAGTTGTCTCAATTTCATATGGGAATATCAATGTCCTCACTACATTACTTAAAACTGCATAGTATAATATCCTCACTGCTTAACTTAGAATTGCATAGTATAATGTTATCACTGCATGAATTAAAACTGAACAGTATAATGTCATCACTTCATGACTCAAAACTGTAGAGTAGCATGTAAATTCAAAGGGAAAAAGAAATTATCCATTTTACTTATGATTCAGATCTATGTAAATGACATCATTCTCATGGACAATATTGATTCAAATATTTCATATGTGCATTGAGAATAACACCCTTCTATATTTTGCACTCTTAATATTGAATATTTTCTAGATATTCATAATCTTTCTTACAGTTTCCAATAACTGGTTTTCTAATACCTGAGAACTTTATAGCATAACTATGCAGTATGTGCCCTTAGGTAGCCTTGCATAAGTTTTCTACATAACAGTAATGTCATTTAAAGGATGCTGCTATTTGGAAATGCAGCATATACCCCAGTTCCCCCTGCATAATATATCCCACATAACAGTTTTATAAAATCATGATAATTTTGTTCTTTGATATAGTATCTTTTTCCCTTAAAAAATTGATGACAATATACTTGAATCTGTATTTTAAAATAGTCCTTAATGTCCAATTTTCAAATTATCTTTCTCTCAATCTAAAATTTGTCAAGACCATGGTTTGCACATATCTCTCTCTATGTGTTCAAAGAAATATGAAATAAATATGGAATCACTTGGACACATATCATATACTGTTTTATTTTTTTGGTCCTAGTTGTATGACCTAAATCTACAGATACACACCTACTACATTTGGATAATACCTTTGTAGAAGTCTTATTCATCTGATTCCTTGGAAATCATGGTTGGAAATACCTTTTCTATATTTAGGTACCTTTCTCCATAAATCAAACTCTGTGCTTCAGCAAATATGAATCTCCATAAAATTTCTTCATCATTCAGCTATATAAGGTCAAAATTATTAATAGCTCCTTTTATTGAAAATGTTGTAAATACCCTTAGGGGGCCTTTATAAGTTTCCTACATAATAGGTCTGTCGGTCAAAGGATGCCACTATTTTTATATGCATCATATGCCCCAGTTGGCCCTACATAATACAACCCTCTTAAAAGGGTTGTTAACTAATGGTAACTTCATTCTTGGAAAATACATCCTCTAATGAATTTATCCATTTTTCCATATCATTATTAGATTTAGAAAATCTCAAATCATTGTTTACAATTTTCCATTCCAGAAAGGAATATGGTAGTATGATTCCAAAAATATTATCCATAAATTAGAGGAGTATCATACTTTTGTACAAATATAAAATACTATAAATTAAATGCACATAATGTCCTCACTACATGACTTAAAACTCCATAGTGTAATGTCCTCACTACAAGACGTAAAACTGAATAGTACAATTTACTCACTTCATGACTTAAAACTACAAAGTTATATATCAGAAATTCTCCTTTCTAATAAATTTTAACCATTATTCATACACAAAATATTTATTGAAGTGGTTTTCTTATTAATGACATATGTCTCCATAAAACAAACCTTTTATTCTTAAAATTCCTTTCTTTGTAAAAACCAACCATTGTGGTCTTGAGTTACCCAAATCTTATTTTCCCTGGTCTATCAACAGTAAAATGTTAAATTCATAAGAGCTCTATTTCTTGACTAATCAATATGTTCCCTTTGGTGGCCTTTCATAATTCACCTAGATAATGGGCACTTCAACCAAAGGGAGTCTA
This sequence comes from Viscum album, assembly GCA_963277665.1. Taxonomy (NCBI): domain Eukaryota; kingdom Viridiplantae; phylum Streptophyta; class Magnoliopsida; order Santalales; family Viscaceae; genus Viscum; species Viscum album. The sequence goes on along the minus strand of OY728155.1, from coordinate 116,450,319 downwards.
CTTTTAGGATATGAAATATATTACCTAATTGTCCATTCATAATACAGATCCCATAATGGGTTTTCTCCAATAATGGTAACTTCGTTCTTGGAAGTGACATCCCTTGTGTTGATACATGTTTTAAATTTGGTGACCGTAAAAATCATGGCTCATGATTCCCCTTGAAAATATGTAAAGAACATTAAATAAATTACTAGTCACGGAGTATTTTTTGGGATCTAATTTCAAAATTGATGGTCAAATCTATTTGACCTTAAACACTAGCCCTTTACAGTCCAACATACTTGACTCTAAAATTCTAATAACAAGAGACATGGTACTCACCCGATTAGGAACTCACAAATGGAACCCTTAGAAATATTTGATTCCCAACTCACTAAAAGTACATTTTGTATGATTTAGGTAATATTGGGAAATAAAAAAACACAATTAATTTAGGGTTTTCCTTATAACACTAGAAATAGTTAAACTATGTTCGCTAGGCACAATGGCTTAGGAAACAAATGTGAACATCCTTCCATACATGACGTAGCACCAAATCTAGCCAAATGAAATCAGAATGCTTCAATGTGACCTACTTTTCCCTTATAAGAAGATCATTTTCATTCAGAGCAAATCAAATTTAATGGGGATGCTTTTGAAGACACCATGAAATGTGTTCTATGCACTCTTCTGTATAGTGAAGATATGATTATCACAGAGACACAAAATTTTATCTATGACTAACTATGTTTTCACCATGAAGAAAACTAATTCATGGTTGATTTATATGTGTGAAGGTACTACTCCATATCTAGGGATAAGTGGAATTATTCCCCCATTTAGGAGTAGGTGGTGTATTTCAAGTATTGATGATGAAAAATTGTCGACACATTAAATTATATTTCTGAGTTTAATCTGATAAGACTTGGTGGATTTACTATATCAAGTAGTTCATATCTCTTCATGACCTTAGATTTGACTAGTCATGGAGCCCAAACAGACATGCGGATCAATAGTTATGGCACTCGTAAGACGAATAAATTTCATAATGGGACATATGTGGGGAACCTATACAGGGGAGCTACGCAGCAATATAATTTCATACACCCCTACGTGATGTACCTGTTTAATGAAGCTATGCGAAGGCTTTCCACAGGCACTATAAAATCTACCAGGCCCCCTCCAAGCCTATAAATAGGACCCTTCGGCTCCCCATTTTAAAGACCGAAAAAGTTTAAAGACTCTCTGAAGCTCCTGTTGTGTAGATATTTTTTTCATATCCCTCAAATTGTCTCAGGTAGCTCTCTAAAGTATGAGATAAGGGATAATTAAATTTAATAATAATGATTTGAAATTCTTTCACTATTTTTACATAGGTTTGGTTCCCCTATGTGAAATATATTTTGCATTCATCATACAAACCTACGCGGCATACCTGCGTGTCATACCTACATGACATACCTGCGCGGCACAACTATGCGGTACAACTGCGTGGTCCATCAACTCGGGGTACCAATGTGGAACATTTTCATGAGGTGCCTATATGGCATAGCTTGGTATAAATTATACATTCCAATTCAAGTACCTCTTCAACGCCACTCATATAAGGGTATCCTCTTCCTTGCCTCCCTTACATGAAAAGGACTAAGTTGAAGGATCCACCAAAACCTCATGACTTATCAAACATTTTTGAAAGGCACATCAGTGTGTCTCAAATTTGGGTTTGTATATACACAGTCAAATGTTAACTATTTTTTTTCACAATGGGGTTAGGGTTCATGGAGTGTCTTTGGGTTTGTATATCAATATTCACTGTTTCTCTCAGAATTTGGGGATGACCTCGTTGAATGAAGGTTCAAACATTCCAATTGGTTTCTAACGGGTTTTTTCATAGAATCGGAAACATCCAATGATTCCATATCCATTTGAACAAACTTTCCAAATGTTGGTACTCATTAGTTGTGGACTGATGAGGCTTAGGAATTTTCATTGGTCGAGAGGATGGGAGGTCGGACTCATCACACCTTTTTGAGGGGAATTATTGTCTACTCCGGGACTCTCTTTATAGATTTAAGTTATGTTCATGAATCCTTATTACATTACCATGTATAAAATGAGATTTCCTTCAGATCTGACAATAAATGATTAAATATGGAGGAAATTTAGAGAATATTTTATATGTATTCGAGGTTCTTCATTGATAGAGAACCATCTTTATTTATTAGATATTCCTGGTCAATGGTATCCTTCGACATATTTATAAAGAAGTCTCTTGGTCATTATGATGACCATGCTGGTTTTAAAGCCACTCAGTGGGGCACATGAAGTTTATTGTCATTCAGAAGGACATGGATTATTTCAGAGTTGGGATCGAACCCATGGATGGGCTACCTAAATATCCTTTTTTTAGAAAACGAATCAGAACCCACGTAGTTCGAGTAAGGGAGTATGATGTTTATGATTAATGGCTCAAATAAGGATGTCATAATTAATTTTACACTCTAAGATCACGTGAGTCAAGCTTGGTGTGAGAAACAAGATGTATTGGTAAAATCAGACAATTGTGCCATGAAAGATGAAATCATAAGAAATAATGTGGGACTTATGTATGTATGACTGCCCATATAAATGAAGATTAGGATTTACTTCAGGGAAGAAATCCAGGAACAAGGTCCATAAAGGTACATGTGCTTCATGGATATTTGAATACTTTAACTTAGGGCTTACTCCTGAAAAGTAGGCCTAAATTAGGAGAGGACTTATGATTGAGTTTTACTCCTGAGAAGGAATCCCAGATCAAAGGTAAATTAATACTAGTTATGAGAAATTAAAATTGGGGCTTAATCGTAAAAAGGAGGCCCGGGTTAAGAGATTTAAAAAATTAAGGGACTTAATGCTTACTCCTGAAGAGGATTCCCATATTTGAAACTGGGGATTACCTCTACAAAGGAGGCCCAGGTTAAGAATTATTACTGGGGCTTATTCCTGAAAAGGAGTCTCAGGTTAAGAGATTTGAAAAAATTAAGGGACTTGGTGATTATTCATGAAGAGGATGCCCAAATTTGAGACTGGGACTTACTTCTGAAAATGAGGCATAATTTAATAATTATGACTGGAGCTTATTCCTGAAAAGGAGGCCCAGGTAAATGAGTTCTCTCATCTTAAAGGATGAAGTTGAATGAATGAAATTTCAATCTTTAGTGACATAAAGATGTGTAAATCACTATGTTCTGAGAGATATTCCACATAATTCCTTTCGGATAAGGATGTGAAATCAAGAAATAATGCCATAAATGGATTTTAAGAGTGTCTTGAAGACTGAATGTTGAATAGGATAGGTGGAATGGCTTAAGAGGGGTGAAATAGGCACGAAGGGCACCCAAAAAGGCAGGGGCGCGCAAGTCATGGCAGGCACGCAGGTACTGCGTGGGCGCGCAAGTCCTGGTCGTGCAGGTATACCTGCACAAAACATGGGTACATGCGCATTTGGAAACCATCATGGCAATACTTGAGCGACTCTTGGTTAATGCCTTTAGAATCATCTTGAGGTTCTTCCTGAAGAGTGGCGCACAAGTTCTACTTAAGGAGTTAGGCGGCGCACAAGTGTGGTCATTTCCCTTAAGAGATGGCCCCTTAAGTGCGCAAGTGTTGATGAGTTTCAACACTTAAGCCTTCCTCCCCCTCTTTATATCTTCCGTTCTAGGTAATAAATTACCTTATAAGTGTTTCAGAAGCTTTGAGAAGAGACTAGGGCGCCGGGAGCTCATATCTGAGTTTTTGAAAAAATTTCTCCTCAAATAGGGGGCCCACATGGTCTATTTATAGGATGGAGAATACCCTGGGTAGTTATCCGTTAGGGCGCGCAAGTCCCTTGTGCGACCATTAGGCATCGCGCAAGTGGACTTGCGTGAAAGTGATGGAACATGCGCGGCACATGTTCTTTTGAAGCCTTGTTCATGCCTTTTTCGATTTTTGATGTTTTCTTCAAAGGATGAATCAATTTGTGCTAAGTCCTATTCCATTCACATTCTTTTTAGACAATGTGGTAAAAAAAGAGCGTAAAAAAAGTCCCCCGTCAGAGTTGGATCCAAATGAAATGAGGATATGACTCTGAGGAAAAGAAGAAAAATAAAGGAAAGTCGGCACACAAGTTTTTTCAATGCGCAACACTTGGCGCGCAGGTTCGAGTCGTGTAGGGCTGGTGTGCACTGGATAGAATGAGCTGGGTGTAGGCATGCTGTTGGGCCACCTGGCCTATAAATACGTGGTCATTTTTTGTGCATAGCATCTGATTCCGGATTCTCATGCTATCGCCGCACAGGTCCCCTTCGCCGCGCAAGTTGCTCATTTTCCGTTGTTTCTTTTTTTTTCGCACTTTTGTTAAAGTAATAGGACTTGAGCGGTGATACTTGCGTGCCAAAAACATGCACGACACATTAACACTAGCTCGACACATCCATACTTGCGCGCCTTAATGCCTTATCCATTTTTCTTAAATTCCTTCACAAATTTTATGAAAAATCAACTTACTTAAAATTTAATTTATTCAAATTTCATTATGAATCAATGGCTCTTAGAACCTGAATAGTTAATGAGATGGATATCAAGTGGATTCATGATATGATGAACATCATTGGCCATGATTATTATACCGTCAATGATAGCACTATTCTAGATTTGGCTGTGTATCTGAAGAAATATCATCTCGACTTTCCCCAAAGCACTTATCTGCCTTTGTATGGTTGTGGTCATCTGCGAGAAGTAACTATTACAGAAGCAAAGAACTATCTTCCATTTTTGTGGTTTCAAAATTACACCAACAATGCTTCAGCAAATATCTCATGTGGAGGAGGATTTATAAAAGCTCTGAATAGTGGAGAAGGCCCATATGATGCATCATAGCCCTTGTACACCAGATTTAAAACCTCATATGCCCGAGCTACAACCACATTGTCATCCTTCAATCTTCCGAAATTCTTAAATGGATCAATCCAAAGGCTGCAAGAAAATTTGGTTCTTCCATCCTAGGGGAGGTGTGAAGCCAACTTGGATGTGGAATACTGGGTGCAACAAACCTGTTCAGATTTTCTCGAGGATCTGAAAGGAGTGGCGATATATGAAGCTGTTTGGGTTGGGAAAACATATGTTTACAGACATGATAACTTCGTGCCAGAGATACACAACCACTGGAGCCCAGAAACTAATTCTTTCCATCTGACTCCTAGAGAGGTAGTTATCAGTCTGTGGTATGTCCACAAGATCTCAGGGGCTCCAATTTTGGGAGATATGTACGATGAATTCCTTCCTCCCAAGGTGACTTGGAATGATTCAAAGAAGAATCCTGCTTTAGCTTGGGAATTATTTAAGATCTTCCACAGGATCAAGAGTTCAGAGACCTCATTAACTCATTCTAGAAAATATATTCATCCGGAGGAGTGGATGAATATATTTCTTATTGATAAGAAAGAGAAAGAGCCAAAGGAGAAGGAGTCGAAGGAGAAAGTATCCAAGAAAAAGAAATCCAAGGATAAGAGGCCCAAACGTCCTACCACCTGCCCAAAACCTGAGAAGAGGGGTGTTCCTGGCACATTCTGGACAACTCTAGAAGTAGGGGAGTTTGAGAAATGGGGATATGAGGTGAATAAAAACACCCCAAAGAAGACTCATCTGGTGGGATTCTAGGTTTTGTGGTTCAGAGTTTATCTCTTTCCAGTCAGGGATTCGAAGGGAGGTGTCAAGCCAGTGACCTTCGTCATTGCGGCAAAGTTAGCTGAGGGAAAAATTGTTGGGTTGGCTAACCCCATTTTATAAAAGATTCACAGTAGTTTACTTCATGTATTCATTGGTAAATCTCCTTTAAGAATAGTGGGGCCATTCCAAGTTTTATGGGGATTGATTTCCACTCACTTTAGGACTTATAATGTATAGAATGGATTACAAATTCCTGGAAGTTCTTTTAGGCCGTCAGTGCAAGCATTTTCTGTAGTTCCTCCATTAGATGTTAATGCCTCCGACATGAAAGTGAGGCAAAGCATGTTTAAGGAGTTGAACTTCTTTCCCTATGGAAATCTGCCAACCGGGTGATTTATTGATTATGGAACAGCCCGCTTGGATTTGAGGGCATACATGCTAGCTTGCAGGGATGGTGTGATAGTTGCCAGGATTGACGGAGAAATTATATGCGAGTCCTATGCTCCATATATATTTGCACGTCAATTAAAATTTCTGAAACAGATTGATGTATCTCCTCCAGTACATGTCAGGTTAGAGCAACATCCGATGGTTGCTCGGAAATTACGGCTGCTAACGTCAAGGGAGAAGACTGGGGCGGTATTTGATCTACCAGTTGAAAAAGCGGCACATAACATGACTACATATTATGCCGAGAACTGGATACAATCATACCCAAATGGGGTATTGAATCACCCAGTTTATCAGGTGGGGAAAAGGATGAGGACTGTAGAGAAAGAAACCCTTCCTCATGAAGTTGATACATCCCCACCTGAAGCTGATTCGCTAGACTCCTCCTCTAGGACTGATTCACCAGATTCCCATGATGGGGATGATGAGGCACAACAAGTGGAAAAGCGGCCTCGTGCCCGATATAATCCTCCAGTCAGAATCAAGAGACCTACTCCATCATCTCCTGGTGAGTTACTTCATTGTGGTAATTTAATCACTGCTACTTTATAAAGTAATAAGTCTTATTTTCTTATTCTCTATCTGCAGTTGTAGGAGCTGGGAAAAAATTGAAGTCAAAGATTGTAGGACACTCCTCGCAGCCTTCATATCTAAGACCAGAGGCTATCCAGTTATGGCAGAATTTGTACTGTGGTACTGAGACTGCCTGACTAAATTTATGTGTGGGCCAACAACTTCTTGGAATAGTGAATCTTCTGGCTTCTACATATAACCAATATGAGGATAACCCCAATGAAGTGTGGGATTACATCAGAGAGCTGGAAATTCTCATATATTCCACTGATGAGTCCGTTCCTGTCATCAGGAGGGTGAAGGAAATGATTGATCATGGTGCCACTGAGGGGGCTGGTGGTTCTGGAGATAAGGAGTGGCATGATTATGTGACTCTGGAAGATGTAAGTTTTCTTTCCATATTTTCTTTTCAACATGATTCCAGTCGAAGATTAATTACTTAAGGAAGTTATTTTCTTCCTCTTGCAGCTGGAAAAGAAAGGAACTGGGGTTCCTTCTCCACAGTATAGCCCTGGTGGTACTGCCATCGGGGCTGCTGCTGATTCTCCTCGCAATCCGGGCGAGATATCTCCAGGCCCACAGGCCATGAATGAGTCGTTTTTACATAGCCTTCCATTCTCCAATCCAAGTGCCAATAAGGGAGACTGCCGATACTCCCATAAAACCAAAGAATCAAAGGAAACGAAGGAGGAAGCCCATAGCTAAATGCTTCATTAGCAGCGGTAAGTCCTTCAAGTAATCATGAGTCTATACCCTTGAAAAGGTTACTCATATTTTTGGGTATTTCCGGGGATTCTTCAATTTCCCCCTGAGAGAATGGACTGATCCTCCTTCAAGGACCATAAAGGGTGTTGTGGAACAATCACATATTCAAGCTAACATGGCTTCTCCTAGAGAAGAGGTAGCATATATTCCCAGTATCCCTCCTGCTGCTATTGCAAGAAGAGAAGAACTTGTTTCTGGTAAGTTAACAATGCTTCATTAAAATGTTGAATGAAACACCGACTGACTTCCATTCCATGATACTTCAGGTTCAACTCCTGCATTAGAGATTCTGGTGGATGTTGAAACTCATGCTGTGATTTTTTCCAAAGATACTGTCTAGGGTCAGGGGCTGCAGGACGTAATTCATCAAGAAGACACATCAAACACTCCCACTGGTGAGGCTAACTAGGATTCTGAAATATCAATGGATGAAATGATGAATCATGGAATATCTTTCGAAGAATTTTATGATCAAGCTAAGTTGTCATGTGATTTAGAAGACCTTGTGCGTGAGTGTTATCCTTCGCCCAGTAAATTTTCTTATAATTTACACTTCTAATCATGACTGAAAATAATATGCAGTTCCACCCATAGAAGCTGCTGAACTGCCAATGCCTGATGAGGGTGTAGACATTGATGTCAGCCTTACCTTTGCAGAAACATTAGCTCAAGTAGAGATAAACCTAGTAAACCCTCATGAGACCCATCTTGAAGATCCTATTGATACTGGGAAAGATGGGGAGGAGTCATCTCATTTTGCTGATCCACCATCAGGTAAGGGATAACAATATTTGTGATTGTATTTAATTTGCAATACAATCGATTCTTTTATTATCCTTTCAATCTAACCAAAGCTTTAAATTAATCATGCAGGGCCATCAACTACTGTGGATATATCTGGAGGTGAGGCCTCAGCCTCTTCCCCAACAGGAATTGAAAGCGATGAAGCACAGGTCAGGGGGGGAAAGGGCAGAACATGGCACTTCCTTAAGTGCATTAATCCCAGATTACATGCCCCCCTGTGATGATGATATTGAATCAGACCCAGAGGTGCTCAAAGCGTTCATCTTTTCACGACGTAAGGCATGGAACAACATATAGAAAATCATATCTGAGGTGCCTTTAGAAGAGATATCATCAAAGATCCCTCGATAGTCATCCCAGTTTTTCATGGTGGGACTTGGCGGTTTTGGATATAAAAAGATCCAGGACATGATGAAACAGGTCATCTTCAGAAGGGAGCAGGAGAAATAATGTCACGAAGATCTGACCAGGGTGAAACTGTCAGTTAACATCGGCGAATTTGAGGCAGCAGTATCCCGAGCTGAGGCTAATTATGCCGCCAAGATGAGGGAGCTGAAGCATAAAATCAAAGAAAAAGTCATCCAGTAGGTACAGCTCTAGCAACAGTTAGATGTTGTTACTGGGGAACTTGATCAGCTCAATAATTCATTGGAGGGAGCTCAAACAAATGGTACGAAGGCCATTGAAGATGCCAAGAATGCACTCCATCAAGCTGAAAGGAGTGAAGCTCGTGAAGTGCATGAGCTTCAAGTAGCTACTGAGGAAGCTCAGGATGATGTACATCAAGTGAAGGCTTATGTTGACAGTATTTTATAATCTCTTGAAAAAGAGAAGAGGCTCCAATCTGTGGATGTCCCTCTAATTTATGTACATCAATGAAGAGTACTTTTATCTTCAATCATTTATTCTTGTATACATTCGCTACCTGCTTTAAATTTTACCTAAGCCAATGGGCCTAGTAAGCATAGTTTTATTTTTACTAGGATTAATATAAATAACCCTACAAACTTTGAAACTCTTAATTTCTCAATATTACCTAAATCATAGAAAATGTATGTTTAGTGAGCTGGAACATGACTTTTATTCAGAGTTCGTTTATCATTTGTGGGCAGTTTAAAGTCATGCATGTCAGACATACAGAGGCTAATGTTTAAGGTCGAAAATAGCTTTGACCGAATGAATTAGAATTGACTAAATTCTTTGAAAATTTATCTTGAAACATATTACCATACTCAAGTATGAGGGAAAAAATGTAAACTATGGCTTAAGAATATTTGAATCTGAGGAATGATATGAAAAAGAGATAAAAGGCATCAGAAGAAGTAGTTTCCAAGAATGAAGTTACTATTATTTAACAAACCCGTTAGAGGGTTGAATTATGCAGGGCCACCTAAGGGCATTGGATGCATAGTCAAATAAATAGCATCTTTTGGCTAACAAGTCTATTATGTGGACTGTTTATGCAAGGCCGCCTAAGGGCACGTGCTGCATAGTCAGGGAAAAGTACTCTCAGAAATTTACCTTTCTACTACTAAAAGCCAGTGAAAGTTTATGGAGATTAAAATTTCCCAAAGTATAGAGTATGCTCTGTGGAAAGAGGTACTTAAATATGGAGAAGATATTTCCGAACAATATTATCAAAGAATTGAATGGATATCACTTCTACTAAGGTATTACCCAAACGTAGGGAAGGATAATATAAACCATAGACTTGAATACTTTCAGATCATGAAAAAAGATATGGGACAAATATGATAAGGATAGCTATTTTAGTGGATCCCTACATACTGTCATTTAAAAACAATAAGGGAAAAAGAGGATTTCTTACCATGAATGAAGTTACCATTATTTAAAAAAACCTGTTAGGGGGTTGAATTATGTAGGGCCACCTAAGGGCATTGGCTGTATAGTCAAATAATAGTATCTTTTGGCTGACAAGTCTGTTATGTAGACTATTTATTCAAGGCTGCCTAAGGGCACGTGCTGCATAGTCAGGTAAAAGAACTCTCAGAAATTTGACATTTTTGTGAATAAAAGTCAAGAAAAGGGATATGAAGATCTAAAAATATTTCAGGTTAGGATTATGACACATAAAGATCGGTATATTCCAATCTATATAAAGATACACCGATTAACACTAACCATAATCATGTTGTGGCTGGGTCCTTAATTAAAATGTTGGACTTCACTACGTATCCTATAAGAATGGGAATCAAGCCATACATAGCTCTTAAATTACAGTTTGACGTCATGTGGGAAAAAAGGATTAGAGATCTTAGTTTAGGGTCATAGAGCTTAGACCATTGTAAGAAATACACAGTGTGTGTTTTCATGGGGACTTTTCAGCCAAGGGACGGGAAGTGGAATTTGGGGTTAGGCCCAAAAGACTTGGGGCTGGATTCGAGGGACACTCAAATGTTCCTACGTATCCCATAAGGATGGTAATCAAGCCCACGTAGTTCTATAAATACCCTCTGTACAAATTTGGTTCGTACATGTGAAGGGTGAAAGGGGACTTTAGTATAATGATGGTTTAACCCAAGCTAAAAGGTTTGGGCATTTCCATGTATGCACGTAGTCTTTGAAATGAAACATGATTGAAGATTCAATGCAAATAATGGTTCCCTCTCTGGTAAGGGAATCAAAGAATATTGTAGTTTACTGTCATACTGGACAAAAGTGTTGTATAGTTTAACGTCATATAACAAGGACGGAAGTGATCCAATGTAAATATATTGATTCTAGGGGTGGTTTCACGAATCAACATCGTATGAGATGGAGGTGAACCGATGTGAAGAGGTTGGTTTTGGGCTTGAACCTTGGGAGGCTGCCTATGTACCCATCCTGGAAGGCAATGATCAAAGTCCGCGTAGTTCAATTAAAGAATGAATTAATGATCCAGTTGTTCTTGGGGACAACGACCTAAAAAAGGTTTTGGGACTTACACATGGTTAGTAGCCCAGAGAGAGTGTTATGGTTGAAGTTTTCTCTAAGCTCACGTGAGTCATACTTGGTGTGAGAAACAAGAGGTAAAAACAACCTTAACGATGCATAGTTTAATGTCATGTATGACATATAAAGGGACTATGCATTTTAAAGTCTTGCAGTTAGGACTATTGGTGCAGCCCAGTTTAGTGTCATGTAGCTGGGACAAAGTACAATTTAACGTAATGTAAGACGTATAAAGGGAATTTCTGTACAGTTTAGTGTTATGTGGTCATGATGATGGGGACAATATATTTTAACGTCATGTTGGACGAAAGGGGGACTGTGCAGTTTAATTTCATTTAGTGAGAACAAAAGAGTACACCATTTAACGTCATGTTGGACGAATTAGGGAAAATTTTCCACAGTTTAACATAATGTTGGACGTATTAGGGACTTTTCACAGTTTCATGTCATGTTGGATGAAAGCATGAATATTTTAAAGTCATATACATGGACCATGGATGATGCAGTTTAACGTCATGCTAGATGTAAGGGACTTGCAAATAGTTTAGGGTCATATGCATGGACCGTTGATGATGCAGTTTAATGTCTTGCTGGATGGTGGTGTAGTTTAAGGTCATACCGGACCATTGATAATATATTTTGTGTTTATACAAAATACTTCTTCAAAAATCTGGCATTTTTTGGATTAGTGATGAGTTCTCCATCCATTAATATTAAAGAATAAGCTTCATTGGAGTAGACCTTATGTATTGAGTAAGGTCCTTCCCATTTTGGCTCTAGCCTGGGAGGTTTCTTTCCTGGTATCATTGGAGTTATGTGAACTAATACCAATTCTCCCTGAGTGAATGAACGAAAACAAACTTTTTTGTTAAAATCTCATGCTATTTGATTCTGATAGACTTCCAAGTGGTGAAAAGTGCAAAATCTTTTCTCATCTAACAGTTCTAATTCGTTCAATCACTTTTGAGATTGTTCATCTGTATATGAATGATCACAAATGGCAACTCTAAGCTTGGGTAATTGAACCTCAATTGGAAAGTCTGCTTCCGTTCCATATACCAATGAATATGGAGTTGACCGCGTTGCAGTGCGGGTGGTAGACTGATAAGCCCATAAAGCATGACAGAGTTTATCAGGCGATGACTTCTTATCTTTATCCACCATATTTTGCAGTATATTTGAAGGAGTCTTATTGAAGGATTCTATCTGTCCATTGGCCATTGCATGATACCGAGATGAATGGTTGGATTTGATGTAGTATTCTTGATACAAGTTCTTCACCTTGGATGAACAGAATTTGGTGCCATTATCTGTCAATATGGTATGAGGGACACCAAATTTGGTAATGTTGTTAAAATTGCTGAAGCTAAAAACACATTTAGAACTGACTTCCTTGAGAGGTATTGCCTCTGCCCATTTGGAAAAAAAGTCAGTAGCAGTAAGAATGTACTTAAACTGCTTGTCCGTAGTCGAAGGGTAAGTTCCCACCACATCCATTACCCATGTGGAAAATGGCCATGAGTATTAAGCTGTATGAAGCAACTCTGGAGGTTGATGAATGAATTTGTCATGTACTTGGCATGAATGAAACTTCTTTGTGAAATCAACACAATCTTATATCATTGAAGGCCAAAAGTATCCAAGCCATCGAATCTGATCAGACAGTCTATGTCCAGACTGGTGGGCACCACATACTCCTGAATGCACTTCTTTCATGATAGCCATTGTCTCTTCACCATCAATACATCTGAAGAGAACTCCATCAAAACCACATTTGTAGATAATTTTCTCTAGGTGATATGGACTATCATAAAGAGTAAAATTGACCACACGTCACCAGATTTGTTCTTTCTCGACTCTATCAGGTGGGAGTATTCCATTTTGAAGGTATTCCCTGATAGGTGACATCCATCCTGTAGTATGACCATGCGATTCAGGAATGGGACTAATTTCATTAATTTCCTCTGTTCTGATTCGAACATAAGGTGAAATTTCACGACGGTGGGCAATACTGATAGTTGTCTCGTCCCGATTTGGATCTGATAGATCTGTGGCTATATTAGCTAGTGCATTAGCATGAGCATTTTGTGATATTGGGACATAAGAAAATGTTGGTTCCGAAGGGAATTCCACCATTAACTCTATGATGTAATCATACAAAGGGATTAATTATTCTTTTCTGATGGCATAATCCCTATTGACTTGTTTGATTACCAGGCCTAAATCACCTTTCACCTTTAAGTGATTCACTTGTGCTTGAAACGCTAATTCCAAGCCTGTGATGAGAGCTTGGTATTCTGCTTCATTATTGGTACCACCTTCCCACAATAAGAAGGAATAAGGTAACACTACCCTTTCTAGAGAAATGAGCACAATTCCAAAGCCAACTTTATTGAATTTAGGATTTTCCATTTTCCTCCCTGTTGAAGTTCTGGAAGCACCATCAAAATACATTTCCCATGACTGAGGATTTTCTTGAATAGAGAAAACTTCCTCATCAGGGAGTTCAATATCTAAAGATGTGTCTTCCACTGAATGGTGTTCATCCAAGAAATCAGCCAAAGCATGGAACTTTATCACCTTTTGAGACACATACTAAATGTCAAATTGATGCAAAATAACTTACCACCATGCCATACGTCCTGTAAGCATTGGCTGACTAAGGATGAATTTGAGAGGGTTATTGCGAGATACCAATTGGACCTCGTGATGTTTCTGGTAGTGTCTCAACTTCTGAACTACAAAGATTAATTCCAGGAAGAACTTCTCAATACTTGAATACCGAGTTTCTGCTTCAAGCATAGTTCTACTGAGATAGTAGAGGCTATTTTCATTCCCAACATCATTCTTTTGAGCAACAAAGGCACCCAATGATCGATCTAGGGCTATCATGTAGAGAATAAATGGTCTTAATTCTACAGGTGGCATGAGTACCAGTGGACTCAAGAGGTATTTCTTGAGAATATCAAATGGTTATTCACATTCTTCAGTCCACTGGTAAGTGACTCCCTTCTTCATCAATTTGGTGAAGGGTAAACTCTTGCCTGCCAAATTGGCGATGAAACGCCGAATATAGGCTAAGTGTCCTTGAAGTACTCTTAATTATTTCAAAATTAGAGGAGGTGACATACCAAGGATTGACTTGGTCTTCTCAGGATCAACTTCAATACCATGATGGCGTACAACAAAGCCGAGAAATTTTCCTGAGGTTACCCCAAAAGCACATTTTAAGGGGTTCATCTTCAAATTATGTTGTCAAAGCTTGCGGAATATGACTTCCAAATCACCCAAGTGATTAGAATGTTTTTTTATTTAAACACCAAATCATCTACATAGCATTCAACAAGATTCCCTAAGAAGGGTTTGAAGATACGATGCATGGCACGCTGATATGTTGCACCTACATTCTATAAGCCAAAGGGCATTACTCGGTAGCAAAACACACCCTGAGGGGCTCTGAAGGCTATTGATTCCTCGTTTTCTGGGGCCATTCGAATTTGATTATATCTAGAATATCCATCCATGAAGGAAAGTGATTCATAGGCAGCTGTTTCATAAATTAAAAGTTCTATAATCGGAACTGGGAAATCATCCATAGGATAATGTCGATTAAGATCTCTGAAATCAATGCAAACTCTATTTTGTCCATTCTTATTCTTTATAGGGAAAATATTAGCCAACCACTTGGGATATTGAACATCTCTGAAGAAGTTAGCTTTGATAAGCTTATCAACTTTAGACTCAATTTTGGAAGCATAATTTGGGTGTGTTCTTATCGCATCTTTCTTAAATCCTCGATGTTCTTCAGGTAAACACAAATTATGAGTAGCAACATCAAGATCAAGCCCAGAAATTTCTTTATAGTTCCAAGAAAATATATCTCTATTTTGCTTTACAAAAGAAATATACTTCTCTTGCTCTTCAAGAGTTATTGCCGCACTGATTAAAGTGGGTCATGGATATTCTATTGTACCCTGATTTATTTCTCTGAGTTCATCCACAGTGGTAGAGATACCCTCTTCAAATGATGGAGGAGCATCTCTGAGATCTTCTTCTGCTTCTTCATCATGTGTTATTTCTTCCATTTCTACTTTCATATTATATGATAAATTATAATTTTCATGAACAAAAGAGATGTCAAAATTTTCACATCTTGAAGAAGAAGCTTCCATTTTCGACCCGATTGATAATGAAGGGTCTTCTTTGGGTAATAAAGTGGAGATGATGGATTGCGAATCGACAACATTGTCCACCTCTGATGTTGCTATAACTTCTTCCGGACTATTTGGCGAAGTATAGACTTGTTGGATTTCAGCAAATGAAATGAATACGTCACCATTTGTGCTTTCATCACTGCTTGGTTGGTTACCAATTTCTCCCATGTTGCCTGGATAGATTTCCGTAATTGACATTATGGATCATTTCATAAGAGTATTTTGATTTGGGTTTATCTTGTCAAGTTGACTGATAGGCAATACATAATCTATACTAACATGTGTAAATGGATTTACTGGAATCTTCTCCAAACCATATGGAGCATTAACTTTGGTAATATCCTTTGTTGTGGATTTCTCCCTTCTCTTCATGTGATAAAATTCTGCTTCAATGTATTGAGACTCACATGTCTTGAACGGGGCCTTATCACCATACAATGTCCCAACTTGACCATCGAAACAATATTTGAGACATTGATTGTATGATGAAGGGATAACCACGTGTTGATGCAGCCAGGGTATTCCAAGAAAGATGTTGAAAGCTGAGTCTTGATCAAAAACCATGAAACCCAAATTGGATACAAGATCTCCAAAATGAGTATTGAGTGTAACTTCACCTAGTGGTTCTTGTTCATTTTTATCATATCCTTGTAAAATCATGGTAGAAGGAGATAAATCAGATTCTGTGAGGCCCAATCGACGAAGTGTATGAATGGGCATGCAGATGACTCCTGAACCATTGTCACTGAAAGATCTTCGGACGTCTACGTCATTGACCTTGCCAGATAAGTACAAAGGTCTAATATGCCCATGCATAACATCATCTTCATCTTCATCAGTAAAAGATATTATTTCATGGCATTCAGAAAGATTATTCTCTATGTGATAGACTTCAGCTGCAACAATTTCAGTTTCAAAATCATGAGGACTTGACAAAGGCTTGATGAGTGCTTCCCGAAGATCTTTTGACAGATTCAAAGCATCCAGAATTGATAACTTGGATGGTACTTTGGCCAAGTGTTTCAATACATCATAATTTTGATCCAGATTTCTCTATTTCCCAACAAGTATATGTGGTTTATCAGGTAACTTAGAAGCAGATGCTTTGGAAGATGATGCATCATGTATTGGGATAGGAGTTGGAAATATTCCTGGTTTTGTAAGATTAGACCGATTAGATCCATTTACTTGCTGAGAGGTAGAAGATGGAACCTTTAATCAGTCTTCCAAAAATAACTGTGCCATGATTGAATTTGCTATTGGTAGAAGAACGTGCTTGTTATTACTGAGCTGGCTAAAGGGCTCTACCACGAGTGTATGTTGCGTACACAGTTCTATCAGGGGTAGAATTGGAATAGTGGCTTCTGAAAGATCCACGTCTTCCCCTATATCCTGAGCCTCTAGAACATCCTCTGATTCCCCTATTTGATACAGGGAATTCAAGATCATCAAAATCAAAACTGCGACTGGCATATGAATATGTTAATTGAATCATATTAACAAAACCGAAAATTAAATCATCATCTCATGAAGACTCTTCCTGATTAGCCTATTTAGGCTGTGTCATTTGGTGGGGTGGTGCCCATGGCTTTGAAGTAGATGGCATGAATTCTTCCAGAGTCAAAGACAACTTAGGCTTTGACACATACTCATCTTCTTCTGATTCTTTTTCTTTCTTTGAATCATGCCGTTTCTTTGAGGACATTCCCTCTGATGAAGAGGGTTTTGGCGCAACATTCATGGCAGAAGACACATTCAGTTACTTTAATTTTGTTTACAAAATAGCATCAATTTGGATGATTGTCTTTCTAAACATCCAATCATCATACTTTTGTGCATTTTGGATTTTGAATTCTTTCCATTCGCCTTCCTCCTCTGGAACTGTAGTAGTAACACATGCTACCTGAGCTGAAGAACCTTTCAGTTTGACTTGTCCCGAGTCGACCATATTTTGAAGGAGGTCTTTGAAGACAAAACACTCCTAGATGGGATGCCCCAACATTTGATGAAAAAGGCAATAATTGGGAAGGTCTTCATCTCCTTCCTTGTTTGGCCTCTTAGGCCTTGGCAATTGAAGCAGATTATTTTCCAGAGCCAAAATGATGTAACCAGGAACCTGTTCATTTCAGAAAGAATATGTTTTTCTCTTCATATCCTAAAATTGTTTTCGTCTTTGATCTCTTTGATCATCTGGATGAAATAGCCTTTGTTGTTGGTGCTCAAGAGGTGGAGCCCTTCGAGAAGATGAAGGTTTTGATGTAGAAACATGTACAGGTTCTTGTTTGAGCATAACTGTAGCAGTTTCTACTTTACCCATTCTCCTTCCTGGATCTGATGGAATTACACGAGATTTAGCCTTACCCTGTATGAGGGAATCTTCCATCTGCTGAGCGATTGAAGTAAGGTCTCGAAACCTACCTTTATATTTCACAGGGATCAATGGCATGTGTAATTCGTCATGCAGATTTTCCACATAGATTGGAAACAATTCCTCTTGAGGGAGTGCTAAGCTTAAGGAATATGTTAATCCCTTCCAGTGAGAAATGAAATCTGAGACCCTTTCATTCTCTCTTTGCTTACAGTTTGTAAGATCAAAAACTATTGTCTTTGGAAAAGTTGAGCTGAACTGAAGAAGGAATTTTTGGCGAAGATCCTACCATCCTGTAATTAACCGGGATTGAAAGCTTGTATACCAGACAAAGGCTGGTCCTTGCGAGGTCCTTACTAAGCATTTGAGTTTTACTGGTTTTTTCTGCTCTGGAGTTCCCATCATAGGATCACAACAAGACACACAATGCGTCCAATGCTGTTCAGGATTGCCTGATCCATTGATAATAGGGAATACATAGTTTCCAAAATTGTATGGAGGAGAGATTGAATCTACCCATTCAGGGTAAACTTTTTTTTTCTGGTTGAACCTGTGCATGCTTCCCTTCCATAGTTTCTAACCGTGCTGTTAGTGACTCAATGATAGTTATTAACTTTTGAGAAACATCCGGTTGAACTTGGACCTGGGTAGGTGCAATGACTGGAGCTTGGACGGATGTGGTGGTTGGTGCTGCAACTAATGGTAGCACTGCCAACTGTTGTTGCACTTGACCCATAGGATTAGACCTTTTGAGGGTGTACTGATATAGGAGGATATTCTTAATCCATCTCAGTAGATACAACAAATTCCTTGACTGACTGACTCCAGCATGCTTAAGAAGAAGACTACCCTTAAGTAGTTCTACATTCAACCTCCTTAATTCTTTCATTTCTTCCTCCCGTTGTGCAAACCTTTGCACGAGTGAGAGCGATTGGCCTTCTCCAGAGGAAGGATATGTAAACTGATTCTTTCCCCTCCCATTTTTGGATCCTTTTCGGAGAGGGGGAAGTGGGTTACTTGAAGGATTACCTAGGTTCTGATTAATCCTTTGATTTCATGTACACACACCTTCTTCATTTGTGTCAGTGCATACATCTTCTTGAGCAGGAACCTCTTTATCTAAGTCCCCTGAGTGAGCCTCATCTGGTTGATCAACAACAACTGAATTGATGACATTGATTGATGCATAATGCATCACATCCCTTCTATCAGCATTTTTGTGATATTATCTTCTTCCATTTCTTTGATGAGACATTTCCTTTTGTGGATTCGATCCCTCAGGAACTTCTTGACGAGACATAACTTGGAGGGAATCTCCTGATAATTTGTCTCTTCGCTCCTCTTAAGACTTCTTCCCCAATCGAGAAAAGACCAAATTTATCTGAGGAGGGGATTGATGATTTGAAAAAGTCCCCAGTCCGGTGGACTGGGGCTGTTCCTACTGTTCCTGCTCAACTCCTCGAATCCTATTGGTTGATTCCGAGGGTTGGTTTAAAAATTCACTAGCCTGGCAAGATAGGGTGGCTCTTGACATGCTATGTCTGAGACTTTATTAAATTCTCTCTTGATCTTGAAAACCTTAGTCCAAAAATTAGCTGGATGCATTAACCTGTATCCACTTTTATCACCTTGTTCAAAAGACTGTTGGATGATTTTCGACACTTCCATCACTTGATGATGTGCTTGCTCCATCCGAGAGGCATGTTCAATATTCTCGTTTTCTTGATGAAGGAGTAATTCAACAACATTTTTCAATATGCTTGATTTTGAGAGGAACTAGTTGAAGCCTGTTCTTGGGCAAGCTTTTAATTACATACAATGCCCATTGACTTCGCCTGGCCATGGATAATAACATTGCATGAGACCATTTTCGGGGGGCTTTTCTGACTCGAGAGCATAGTGAAATGTAGTGCTCCATGAACACTCCATCCTCTGACATGAATACCAGATGGGGAATTAGCAATTAACTGATGCAATCTTCTTAGTGCGCCAAGGCATGAACGTTGAAGGGCTCTCTGTTGCTTTTCAGCCTTCAGATATTGAGTGATTGATCGAGATACCAAATCAATCTGACATTGTAACCCTTCTATTATCTTAATATGATTTTCATATTCATAATAAGATAATAATTTCTTCTTCAACTGAAAAAGAGTTTTCCATATGTTGAGATGAATATCATGGATTCCATCTTCCGTCAACATCTTTGGAATGTCATACTGAGAGTCAGCTAGAGGCCAAAACATGACTTGTAATTCACCTTTTTCCAGTTGTTTTCCCATGTTAAACATTTCCTCTTTATCATTAAAAGAAGATTTTCTACCTTATTTGACAAGAGCTATTGCTTCCTTGTTACTTCATCGGATTCAACAAGAATAGTAGAGAGATCACTAATTAAACTAGAAGATGCATGACTTAGAGGTGGATCGGAGAATGATCTACACCCTGGGCTATCTTCTGATTGAGAATGTATTTCACCTACTAACGATTTAGCATTATTCATGACTGGTTATTCATTTGAAATTGCCTCAAGATAAGAGGGCTTTCTTGGCACTACATTTTCCACTGGACCATTTTTTGGGCAATGTACATCACTACTGCGGAGAGGACTTTCGCAGTGAAATTCATCATCATGGGGAGGACCACTATGGTGGGTTACAGCAAAAGATGATATCTCTTGCTCCCTAGTCTTCTGACCACACAGAGTGTTCCTGTGGCTCTCATATGAAGATGAAACTTCGAGATCGACAGGATTGTCATGAAACAAGACATCATGAGGAAGTGTTTGTTGAAGACCTTTGGAATTAATGTTCCCACTGTTGGGAAATGTGGGAGTATAATCTTGGATTCCAACAGAAAATTGTCTGAGGGATTCAAGAACTCCATCATCGGGCATGGACACGTTACAAATTGGCTATTGATCTTATGACTGTGTTGGGCGGATCTTCTTTTTAGACGCCTTCTTACTCACCTTGGAAACCAATTTTTGAAAAAAGGGGCTGCTCTGAGCAGGTTTATGTTCTTGATCAGGAAAGATGGCCAGGTTAGGCTGACGACCTCCACTCAAATCAGGTGTGTGTCCCGGACTTGGTTGTCCGTATGATATGGGGAGTATTCCCCACAACCCTATTGGACTGTAACAAATTTATGTGTCTGTTCCGGAGTGAACTGTTGATGTGTCACTCCACTGGTAGGGATAGATTTATGTGTCTTTCCATGAGATGCTGCTGAAGCTATTATAATATCCTGGAAAGCATCTAGAATACAAGCAGGGATTTGATTATGCTCTTTCACCATTGATAACATATGCTTGGTGACTTCAGCTGCCGGAACGGGGATATACTTCCATTCCGTGCTTGGATTAGGTGTATGTGCCTTCTCTTGTCCTCCTTTTCCTGTTACTGAATCCTAACAGTACTCAAGTGTGCGGGAAGAGAGTTGAGTTTGCCTCCTGTTTGTCGTCAGAGCTTTCCGACTGACTTCTCCGTGAGCTACCAAGCGAGACTGTCAGTAGGCTTGATTAATACTAGTAGGTGTATGTTCCTGCTGATTGTACTTTACCGAACATGGTTGACGCGCTCCATCATATGTACTCAGACGAGCCTGCTGGCTAGCTGATGACGTATAAATAGGTGTATGTTCCTGCCTATAGTACTCCACTGAAATTGCCTAGCGGGATTGATGTGATGCTGCCAGAGGAGTCTGCTGGGCAGCGGAATTAAAACAGGATAGGTGTATGTGCCCTGTCATTGCTTGCCACCAAGTTAGGTTGGTGGACTTCTTTAGAGATGAAAGAGATGATAACCTGCTCACTGTTGACCGGATTTTTCCTCTGGCGGTTCATCTTGCTTGCTCGGGTTCGAGGAACCTGAGCCGAACGCATGGAGTTGGTACCCTGATCATGTTGAGGGTGTACTGCAGCACGAGTCTGGCGGATATTGTTGATAGGATCCCTCAATAAGGACTCATGCTTCCTTGAATTAAGGCCATGAGGGACCTGCTCATTTACCTCCCCAGAATATGGGAGTGAATGGTGATTGCATTTCGGGGATAACGACCCGAAATGGCTGGAGACAGTGTTTAGAACCGCCTACTTCTTAATCACCGGACATCGTTGTTTGGATGATCGGTGTGAGTTGTTCAATTGGAGGTCTTGTCGGACAGCCTCCAGAGTTGGGATGGTACCGTGTTGACATTACTTCTTAACCAGCGCATTTGATACCCATCGTTGAAGACGCTGAGTTGGTGATGTCATCCTTAGAGTGGATGACGATCCAGCAGGAGTAGCAGCAGTGGCATTTGCAGCAGTAGTATTCATAGGTATGAACTTGAGAGCATCCATTCT
Organism: Viscum album; assembly: GCA_963277665.1. Lineage (NCBI taxonomy): Eukaryota > Viridiplantae > Streptophyta > Magnoliopsida > Santalales > Viscaceae > Viscum > Viscum album. The sequence continues at coordinate 116,428,178 of OY728155.1, read as the reverse complement.
GGAAATGAAGAAGATCATGGAAAAGAGTGCCTGTTTGATATAACAGACATAATAAAGATAAATTCAGCCATTACATCTTTTGGATGAGCACATATGTCAATGAATGTTTTTGTTGGCCTTCTTAGTGAGTTTTAAATTGGGTCCTAACAAAATAGGTAAAAACAACATTTTAACTAGGTTAAGGATTCAAGTCGGGTTCACCATTTTTTGTTTCCCTCGAAATTTGGGGATGACCTCCTTGATTGAATGTTCAAACATTCCAATCGGTTTCTAACAGGTTTGTTCATAGAACTGGAAACATCCAATGATTCCATATCCATTTGAACCTACTTTCCAAAGGTATGGACTCATTAGTTGTGGACTGATGAGGCTTAGGAATTTTCATTGGTCAAGAGGATGGGAGGTCGGACCCATCAAACCTTTTGAGGGGGATTATTTCCTACTCCGTGACTCTCTTTATAGATTTAAGTTATGTTCATGAATCCTTATTACATTACCAAGTATAAAACGAGCTTTCCTTCAGATCTGACAAACAATGATTAAATATGTTGTAAATTTAGAGAATATTTTATATGTATTTGAGGTTCTTCATCGATATAGAATCACCTGTATTTATTAGAGATTCTTGGTCAATGGTATCCTTCGACACATTTATATAGAAGCCTCTTGGTCATTATGATGACCATGATGGTTTTAAAGCCACTCAGTGGGGGCACTTGAAGTTTATTGTCATTCATAAGGACATGGATTATTTCAGTGTTGGGATCGAACCCGCAGATGGGCTACCTACGTATCCTTTGTTTATAAAAGGAATCAGAACCCACGTAGTTCGAGTAAGGGAGTATGATTTCTATGATTGATGGCTGAAAGAAGGATGTCATAATTACTTTTACACTCTAAGATCACTTGAGTCATGCTCAGTGTGAGGAACAATAGATATTGGTAAAAATCAGACAATTGTTCCATAAAAGATGCAATCATAAGAAATAATGTGGGACTTATGTATGTATGACTGCCCAGATAAATGAAGATTAGGATTTACATCAGAGAAGAAATTCAGGAACAGGGTCCATAAAGGTATACGTGCTTCATGGAGATTGAATAATCTAACTTCGGTATTACTCCTATAAAGGAGGCCCAAATTAGGAGAGGACTTATGATTGGGTTTTACTCCTGATAAGGAATCCCAGAACAAAGGTAAATTAGGACTAGTTAAGTAGAATTAAGACTGGGGCTTACTCCTAAAAAGGAGGCCCAGTTTAAGAGATTTCAAATATTAAGGGACTTGGGGCTTACTCTTGAAGAGGATGCCCATCTTTGAGACTGGGGCTTACTTCTACAAAGGAGGCCCAGGTTAAGAATTATGACTAGGGATTATTCCTGAAAAGGAGGCCCACGAAAAGAGATTTGAAAAAATTAAGGGACTTAGGGCCTATTATTGAAGTGGATGCCCATATTTGAGATTGGGGCTTACTTTTGAAAAGAAGGCCCAGGTCAAGAATTATTACTGGGGCTTATTTCTGAAAAGGAGGCCCAGGTTAATGAGTTCTCTCATCTTAAAGGCTGAGGTTGAATGAATGAAATCTCAATCTTTAGTGACATAAAGATGTGTAAATCACTATGTTTTGAGAGATATTCCACAGAATTATTTTTTGATAAGGAAGTCAAAACAAGAAATCATGCAATAAATGGCTTTGAAAAGTGTCTTGAAGACTGAATCTTGGATAAAAGAGGTGTAATGTCTTAAGAGGGGTGAAATAGGCAAGAAGGGCACCCAAAAAGGCCGGGGCATGCAAGTCCTGGAGGCGCGCAGGTACTGCGTGGGCACGCAAGTCCTGGTCCCATAGGTATACCTGTGCGACACATGGTTACTAGAATGTTTGAAAACCAGCATGGTAATACTTGAGCGACTCTTAGTTAAATCCTTTAGAATCATCTTAAGGTTCTTCTAGAAGAGTGGCGCACAAGTTCTATTGAAGGAGTTAGGCGGCGCACAAGTGTGGCCATTTCCCTTAAGGACTGGCCACTCAGGCGCACAAGTGTTGATGAGTTTCAGCACATAGGACTTCCTCCCCCTCTTTATATCTTCCGTTCTAGGTAAAAAATTACCTTAGAAGTGTTTCAGAAGCATTGAGAAGAGACTAGGGCGCCAGGAGCTCAATTATGAGTTTCTGAAAAAAATTCATCTTCAAATGGGGGGCCCACAAGGTCTATTTATAGGCTGGAGAAGACCCCGGGTAGTTACCCTTTAGGGCGTGCAAGTCACTTGCACGACCATTAGGCATCGCACAAGTGGGCTTGTGTGACAGTGATGGAACTTGCGCAGCACATGTGCTTTTGAAGCCTTGTTCACGCCTTTGTCTATTTTTGATGTTTTCTTCAAAGGATGAATCAATTTGTGCTAAGTTCTATTCCCTTTACATTCTTTTTAGACAATGTGACAAAAAAAGTGCGTCAAAAAAAGTCCCCCCTCAGAGTTGGATCAAAAAGAAATGAGGATGTTACTTTGAGGAAAAGAAGAAAACCAAAGGAATGGTGGCACACAAATTTTTTTAGTGCGCAACACTTGGCGCGCAGGTTCAAGTCGCGCAGGGCTAGAGCACACTGGATGGAACGTGCTGGGTGTAGGCGTATAGGTGGGCCGCCTGGCCTATAAATATGCGGTCATTTTCTGCGCATAGAATCTGATTCCGGATTCTTGAGCTCTCATCGCATAGGCCCCCTTCGCCGTGCAAGTTGCTCATTTTCCGCTGTTTCATAGTTTTCATGCTGTTGTCAAGGTAATAGAATTTGTGCGGTGATGCTTGCATGCCAAACACTTGTACGACAAATTAACACTTGCATGACACAACCATTCTTGCGTGCCTTAATTCCTTAGCCATTTTTCTGAAATTCCTTCACAAATTTTATGAAAAATCAACTTACTTAAAAGTTAATTTATTCAACATTCATGCAGAATCAATGGTTCTTAGAACCGGAATAGTTAATGAGTTGGCTATCAAGCAGATTGATGATATGATGAACATCATTGGCCACGATTATTATACCGTCAAAGATAGCACTCTTCCGGATTTGGCTAAGAATCTGAAGAAATATCATCTTGACTTTCCCCAAAGCACTTATCTGCCTTTGTATGGATATGGACATCTGCGAGAAGTCACTATTCCAGAAGCAAAGAACTATATTCCATTTTCGTGGTTTCAAAATTACACCAACTTTTCTTCAGCAAATATCTCATGTGGAAGAGGATTTATAAATGATGGAACAGCGAAGAAGGCCCACATGATGCAACAAAGCCCTTGTACACCAGATTTAAAACCTCATACGCCTAAGCTGCAACGACATTGTCATCCTTCAATCTTCCGAAATTCTCAAATGGATCAATCAAAAGGCTGGAAGATAATTTGGGACTTCCTTCTTGGGGGAGGTGTAAAGCCAACATGGATGTGGGTATGCTGGGTGCGATAAACCTGTTCAGAGTTTGTTGAGGATCTGAAAGGAGTGGCGATATATGAAGCTGTTTGGGTTGGGAAAACATATGTTTACAGACATGATAACTTCGTGCCGGAAATACTCAGCCACTGGTGCCCAAAATTTAATTCTTTCCATCTGAATCATGTAGAAGTAGGTATCAGTCTGTGGGATGTCCACATGATCTCAGGGGATCCAATTTTGGGCGATATGTATGATGAATTCATTCCTCCCAAGGTGACTTGGAATGATTCAGAGAAGACTCCTGCTTTTGCTCGGGAATTATTTAAGATCTTCCACATGCTCAAGAGTTCAGAGACCTCGTTAACTCATTTTAGAAAGGATATTCATGTGGAGGAGTGGATGAATATATTTCTTATTAAGATGAAAGAAAAGGATCCAAAGGAGAAGGAGCCGAAGGAGAAAGGATCCAAGAAAAAGAAATCCAAGGATAAGAGGCCCAAACGTCCTACCACTTGCCCAAAACCAGAGAAGAGGGGTGCTCCTAGCACATTATGGCCAACTATAGAAGCATGAGAGTTTTAGAAATGGGGATATGAGGTGAATCAAAAGATCCCGAAGAAGACTCGTTTGGAGGACTTCTTGGCTTTTTGGCTCATCGTTTATCTCTTTCTAGTCAGGGATTCGAAGGGAGGCGTCAGGCCAAGGACCTTCGCCATTGCGGCAAAGTTAGATGAGAGAAAAATGGTTGGGTTGGCTACCCCCATTTTAGCAATGATTCACAGGAGTTTAATTCATTTCTTCATGAGTAAATATCCTTTAAGAATAGTGGGACCATTCCATGTTTCATGGGGATGGATTGCCACTCACTGCAGGACTTACAATGTACAGAATGGATTACAAATTCCTGGATGTTCTTTCAAGCCATCAGAGAAAGAATTTTCTGGAGTTTCTCCACTAGATGTTAATGCCTACGACATGAAAGTGAGGCTAAGAATGTTTAAGGAATTCAACTTCTTTCCCTATGGAAATCCGCCAACCAGGCGATTTGTTGATGATGGAACATCCCACTTGGATTTGAGGGAATACATGATAGCTTGCAGGGATGGTGTGCTAGTTGCCAGGATTGACAGATAAATTATATGCAAGGCCTATGCACCATATAGATTTCCACGTCAATTCAAATGTCTGCAACAGATTTTTGTCTCTCCTCAAGTACATGTCAGGTTAGAGCAACATCCGATGGTTACTCGGCAAATATGGCAGCTGACGTCAAGGGAGAAGACTGGGGTGGTATTTGATCTACCAGTTGAAAAAGTGGCACATAACTTGACTACATATTATGACGAGCATTGGATAGCATCATACCCAAAATGGATATTGAATCACCCAGTTTATCAGGTGGGGAAAAGGAAGAGGACTGTAGAGAAAGAAACCCTTCCTCATGAAGGTGATGCTTCCCCACTTGAAGCTGATTCGCCAGACTCCTCCTCTAGGACTGATTCATCGGATTCCCATGATGGGGATGATGAGGCACAATAAGTGGAAAAGCAGCCTCGTTCCCGATATAATCCTCCGGTCAGAATCAAGAGACCTACTCCATCAACTCCTGGTGAGTTACTTCATTGTGGTAATTTAATCATTGCTACTTTATAAAGCAATAAGTCTTATTTTCTTATTCTCTATATATAGTTGTAGGTGCTGGGAAAAAATTGAAGTAAAAGACTGTTGGACCCTCCTCGCAGCCTTCATATCTAAGAAGAAATGTTGTCGAGTTCTGGAAGAGTTTGTACTGTGGTACTAAGACCGCCTAGCTGGATTTATGTGAGGACCTACAACTTCCTAGAATATGGAATTCTCTGGCTTCTACAGTTATCCAAAACATGGATAACCCCAATGAAGTGCGGGATTACATCAGAGATCTGGAAATGCTCATATATGCCACTGATGAGTCTGTTCTTGTCACCAGGCGGGTGAAAGAAATGATTGATCGTGGCGCCACTGATGGGGCTAGTGGTTCTGGAGATGAGGTGTGTCATGATTATGTGGCTCCTGAAGATGTAAGTTTTCTTTCCGGATTTTCTTTTCAACTTGATTCCAGTTGAATCTTTATCACTTAAGGAAGATATTTTCTTCATCTTGTAGCTTGAAAAGAAAGGAACTGAGGTTCCTTCGCCACAGTATAGCCCTGGTGGTACTGCCATCGGGGCTGCTGCTAATTCTCCTCGTGAACTAGGCGAGATATCTCTAGGCCAGCAGGCCATGAATGAGGCGTTGGACATAGCCTTCCATTAGCCAATCCAAGTGCCAATAAGGGAGACTGCCAATACTCCTATAAAACCAATGAAGCAAAGGCAATGAAGGAGTAAGTCCATAGCTAAATGCTTCAATTGCAGCGGTAAGTCCTTTGAGTAATCATGAGTCTATACCCATGAAAAGGTTACTCATATTTCTGGGTATTGCAGGGGCTTCTTCTATTTCCCCCCTGAGGGAAAGGACTGATCCTCCTTTAAGGACCACGAAGGGTGTTGTGGAACAATCACAGATTCAAGCTAACCTAGCTACTCCTGGAGAAGAGCTAGCATCTATTCCCAGTATCCCTCCTACTGCTGTTGCAAGAAGAGAAGAACCTGTTTCTGGTAAGTTAACAATGATTCATAAAAATGTTGAATGAAACACTGACTGACTTCCATTTTGTGATACTTCAGGTTCAACTACTACATTAGAGCTCTTGGTGGCTGTTGAAACTGATGCCGTGATTTTTCCAAAGATACAGTCCAAGGTCAGGGGCTGCAAGACGTAAGTCGTCAAGAAGACACATCAAACGCTCCCACTGGTGAGACTAACCAGGATTCTGAAATATCATTAGATGAAATAATGAATCATGGCATGTATTTCGAATAATTTTATGATAATTCTAAGTTGTCATGTGATTTTGAAGACTTTGGGCATGAGTGTTATCCTTTGCCCAGTAAATTTTCTTATAATTTACACTTCCAATCATGATTGAAAATAATATGTAGTTCCATCCATAGAAGCTGATGAACTTCCAATGCCTGAAGAGGGTGTAGACATTGATGTCAACCCTACCATTTCAGAAACATTAGCTCATGTAGAGCTAAACCTAGTAAACCCTCCTAAGACCCATCTTGAAGATCCTATTGAGACAGGGAATGATGGGGAGGAGTCTTCTTAGGTTGCTGATCCGCCGTCGGGTAAGGGATAACAATATTTGTGATTGTATTTAATTTGCAAGGCAATCGATTCTTTTTTTATCTTTTGAAGCTAACCAAAGCTTTCAATTAATCATGTAGGGCCATCAACTGGAGTGGCTAGATCTGGATGTGAAGCCTTAGCCTCTTCCCCAACAGGAATTGAAAGCGAAGAAGCACAGGTCAGGGGGGAAAGGGCAGAACAGGAAACTTCCTTAAGTGCATTAATCCCAGATTACATGCCCCCTGTGATGATGATGTTGAATCAGACACATAGGTGCTTAAAGCGTTCAGCTTTTCAAGACGCAAGGAATGAAACAACATATGGAAAATCATATTTGAGGTTCCTTTAGAAGAGCTATCATCGAATATCCCTCGATTTTCATCCCAGTTTGTCATGCTAGGAGTTGGCGGTTTTGGATATGAAAAGATCCATGCCACACTGAAACATGTCATCTTCAGGATGGAGAAGGAGAAAAAGTGTCGCGACGATCTGACCAGGGTGAAACTGTCAGTTAGCATCAGCGAATTTGAGGCTGTAATATCCCGAGCTGAGGCTGATTATGCTGCCAAGATGAATGAGCTGAAGCATAAAATCAAAGAAAAAGTCTTCTAGCAGGTGGAGCTCCAGTAACAGTTAGATACTGTTATTGGGGAACTTGATCAGCTCAATAATTCATTGGAGGGATCTCAAATGAATGGTATAAAATCCAGTACAGATGCCAAGAAGGCACTCCATCAAACTAAGAATAGTGAAGCTAGTGAAGTGCACGAGCTTCAAGTAGCTACTGAGGATGCTCGGGATGTTGTACATCAAGTGAAGACTTATGTTGATAGTCTTTTGTAATCTCTTGAAAAGGGGAAGAGGCTCCAATATGTGGATGTCCCTCTAATTCTTGTGCATCAATGAAGAGTACTTTTATCTTTAATAATTTATGCTTGTATTCTTTCTCTACCAACTTTAAATTTTAGCTAAGCCAATGGGCCTATTAAGCATAGTTTTATTTTTACTATGATTAATATAAATAACCCTACAAACATTGAAAATCTTAATTGATCAATATTACCTAAATCATACAAAATGTATGTTTAGTGAGCTATAACTTGACTTTTATTTGGATTTCCTTTGTATTTTGGGGGCAGTTTGAAGTCTTGCACATCGGACATACAGAGGCTAAGGTTTAAGGTCAAAAATAGCTTTGACCAAATGAATTAGAATTGACTCAATTATTTGAAAATTTATCTGAAAACATATTACCATACTCATGTATGAGGGAAAAATGCAAACTATGGCTTAATAATATTTGAATATGAGGAATGATATGAAAAAGAGCTATAAGGAATCAGAAGAAGTAGTTTCCAAGAATGAAGTTACTATTATTTAACAATCCCGTTAGGGGGTTGAATTATGCAGGGCCACCTAAGGGAATTGGATGCATAGTCAAATAAATAGCATATTTTGGCTAACAAGTCTGTTATGTGGACTGTTTATGCAAGGCCGCCAAAGGGCACGTGTTGTATAGTCAGGAAAAAGAACTCTCAGAAATTTACATTTCTAATGGTAAAAGCCGGTGAAAGTTTTTGGAGATTCAAATTTTCCAATGTATAGATTTTTCTATATGGAAAGAGGTACTTAAATATGTAGAAGATATTTCTGAACAATATTATCGAATAACTGAATGGATATCACTTCTATGAAGGTCTGACCCAATGCAGGGAAGAAGAATATAAACCATAGACTTGAATACTTTCAGATCATGAAAAAGGATATGGGACAAATATGTTAACGATGGCTATTTTTGCGGATCCCTACATACTATCATTTAAGACCAATAAGTAAAAAAGAGGCTTTCTTCCCAAGAATGAAGTTACCATTATTTAACAAACCCGTTATGGGGTTGAATTATGCAGGGCCACCTAAGGGAATTGGCTGCATAGTCAAATAATAGTATCTTTTGGCGGAAAAGTCTGTTATGTAGACCGTTTATGCCAGGCCGCCTAAGGGCACGTGCTGCATAGTCAGGTAAATGAAATCTAAAAATTTGACATTTTTGTGACTAAAAGTCAAGAAAAGGGCTAAGAAAATCTGAAAATATTTAAGGTTAGGATTATGACACATAAAGATGGGTATTGTTTAATGTATATAAAGATACACATATCAATGCTAACCATAATCATGTTGTGGCTGGGTCCTGAAATAAAATGCTGGACTTCACTACGTATCCCATAAAAATGGGAATCAAGCCATACGTAGTTCTTAAATTACAGTTTAACGTCGTGTGGGACAAAAGGATTAGAGATCATAGTTTAGGGTCATAGAGCCTGGACCATTTTAAGAAATACACAGTGTGTGTTTTCATGGGTACCTTTCAGCCAAGGGACTGGAAGTGGAATTTGGGGTTAGGCCCCAAAAGTCATGGGGATGGATTCTAGGGACAGTCGAATGTTCCTACATATCTCATAAGGATGGGAATCGAGCCCATGTAGTTCTAGAAATACCCTCTCTACAAATTTGGTTCGTACATGTGAAGGGTGAAAGGGGAATTTATTACAATTATGGTTTAACCCAAGATAAAAGGTTAAAGAATTTCCATGTATGCATGTAGTCTTTGAAATGAAACATGATTGAAAAATTAATGTAAACAATGGTTCCCTCTCGGGTGAGGGTATCAAAGAATATTGTAGTTTATTGTCATACTAGACAAAAGTGTTGTATAGTTTAACGTCGTATAACAAGGAAAAAAGTGAACCAATGTAAATATATTGATTCTAGGGGTAGTTTCACGAATCAACATCGTATGAGATGGAGGTGAACCGATGTGAAGAGATTGGTTTTGGGATTGAACCTTGGGCGGTTGCCTACGTACCTAGCCTGGAAGGCAAGGATCAAAGTCTGCGTAGTTCAATTAAAGAATGAATTAATGATCAAGTTGTTCTTGGGAACAACAACCTAAAAATGGTGTTCGGACTTACACATGGTTACTAGCCCAGAGCGAGTGTTATGGTTGAAGTTTTCGTTAATCTCACGTGAGTCATACTCGGTGTGAGAAACAAGACTTATCAACAACATTAACGATGCATAGTTTAATGTCATGTAGGACATATAAAGGGACAATGCAGTTTACTGTCTTGCAGTTAGGACTATTGGTGCTTCACAGTTTAGTGTCATGTAGCAGGGAAAAAGTACAGTTTAATGTCATGAAGGACGTATAAAGGGACATTCTTTACAGTTTAGTATCATGTAGTTAGGACGATGGGGACAATATAGTTTAACATCATTTGGGATGAAAGGGGGACTGTGCAGTTTAATGTCATGCAGTGAGGACAAAAGAGTACACCATTTAACGTCATGTTGGATGGATTAGGGAACTGTTTCCACAGTTTAACATCATGTTGGACGTATTATGGACCTTTCATAGTTTAATGTCATGTTGGACAAAATCACGAATAGTTTAAAGTCATATGCATGGACTGTGGATGATACAGTTTAACATCATGTTGGACACAAGGGACTTGCAAATAGTTTAAGGTCATATGCATGGACCGTTGATGATGAAGTTTAACATCTTGCTAGATGGTGGTGCATTTTAAGGTCATACCGGACCATTGATAATATATTTTGTGTTTATACAAAATACTTCTTATAAAATCTAACATTTGTTGGAGTAGTGATGAGTTCTCCATCCATTGAGATTAAAGAATAAGCTCCATTGGAGTAGACCCTATGTATTGAGTAAGGTCCTTCCCATTTTGGCTCAAGCATGGGAGGTTTCTTTCCTGGTATCATTGGAGTTTTGATAAACTAATACCAATTCTCCCTGAGTGAATGAATGAAAATGAACTTTTTTGTTAAAAGCTCATGCTATTCGATTATGATAGACTTCCAAGTGGTGCAAAGTGCACAATATTTTCTCATCTAACCATTCTAATTCGTTCAATTGCTTTTGAGATTGTTCATCTGTAGATGATTGATCACAAATAGAATCTCTGTGCGAGGTTAATTGAACTTCAATTTTCCAGACTGCTTCCATTCCATATACTAATGAATATGGAGTTGACCGCGTTGCAGTGCAGGTGGTAGTCCGATAAGCCCATAAAGCATGAAAGAGTTTATCAGGCCATGACTTCTTATCTTTATCCACTATCTTTTGCAGTATATTTGAAAGAGTCTTGTTGGAGGCTTCTATCTGGCCATTGGTTGTTGCATGATATCGAGATGGATGGTTGGATTTGATGTTGTATTCTTGATACAACTTCCTCACCTTGGATGAACAGAAGATGGTGCCATTGTCTGTCAATATGGTATGAGGGACACCAAATCTGGTAATTATGTTAGACTTGATGAAGCAAAAAACGCATTTAGAACTGACTTCTTTGAGAGGTATTTCTTCTGCCCATTTGGAAAAGAAGTCAGTAGCAGTAAGAATGTACTTAAATTGCTTGGTCGTAGCCGAATGGTAATGTCCCACCACATCCATTCCCCATGTGGAAAATGGCCATGAGTATTTAGCTGTATGAAGAAACTCTGGAGGTTGATGAATGAAGTTGACATGTACTTTGAATGAATGACACTTCTTTGTGAAATAAACACAATCTTGTATCATTGAAGGCCAAAAGTATCCAAGCCTTTGAATCTGGTAAGACAGTCTATGTCCAGACTGGTGGGCACCACAGACTCCTACATGCACTTATTTCATGACAGCCCTTGTCTCTTCACCATCAATACATCTAAAGAAAACTCCATCAAAACCACGTTTGTAGAGAATATTCTCTATGTGATCTGGGCTATCATAAAGAGTAAAATTGACCACAGGTCACCAGATGTTTTCTTTCTCGGCTCTATCAGGTGGAAGTGTTCCATTTTGAAGGTATTCCCTGATAGGTGAAATCCATCCTGTAGTATGACCATACAGTTCAGGAATGGGAATAATTTCATTAATTTCCTCTGTTATGATTTGAAAATAATGTGAAATTTCATGATGGTGGTCAATACTAATAGTTGTCTCGTCCTGATTTTGATCTGCTAGAGTTGTGGCTATATTATCCAGTGCATCATCTTGAGCATTTTGTGATATTGGGACATAAGAAAATGCCGATTTCGAAGGGAATTCCGCCATCAACTCTCTGACGTAATCATACAAAGGGATTAGTTCTTATTTTCTGATGCCACAATCCCTATTTACTTGTTTGATTACCAGGTCTGAATTACCTTTCACCTTTAAGTGATTCACTTGTGCTTGAAGGGTTAATACCAAGCCTGCGATGAGAGCTTGGTATTCTACTTCATTATTGGTACCACCTTCCCACAATAAGAAGGAATAAGGTAACACTGCCTTTTCTGGAGAAATGAGCACAATTCCTAAGCCAACTTTGTTGAATTTAGGATTTTCCATTTTCATCCCTGTTGGACTTCTGGAAGCACCATCAAAATACATTTCCCATGCCTGAGGATTTTCTTGAATATAAAAGACTTCCTCATCAGGGAGTTCAATATCTAATGATGTGTCTTCCAATGAAGGGTGTTCAGCCAGGAAATCAGCTAGAGATTGGCCCTTTATTGCCTTTTGAGACACATAAAGAATGTCGAATTGCTTCAAAATAACTGCCCACCTTGCCAGACGTCCTGTAAGAATTTTACGACTAAGGATGAATTTGAGCGGGTTATTGCAATATACCGATTAGACCTCGTGATGTTGCAGGTAGTGTCTCAACTTCTGAACTACAATGATTAATGCCAGGCAGCAATTCTCAATACTTGAATACAGGGTTTCTACTTCAAGCATTGTTCGACTGAGATAGTAGAGGCTGTTTTCATTCCCAATATCATTCTTTTGAGCAATAAAGGATCCCAATGATCGCTCTAGAGCTGTCATTTAGAGGATAAGTTGTCGTCCTTCAAAAGGTGGCATGAGTACCAGTGGACTCAAGAGGTATTTGTTGAGAATATCGAATGCTTCTTGACATTTTTCAATCCACTGGTAAGTGACTCTCTTCTTCATCAATTTGGTGAAGGGTAAACTCTTGCCTGCCAAATTGGCGATGAAACGCCGAATATAGGATAAGTGTCCTTGAAGTCCTATTAATTATTTCAAATTTCGAGGATGTGACATACCAAATATTGACTTGTTCTTCTCAGGATATACTTCAATTCCACGATGGCGTATAACAATGCTGAGAAATTTTCTTGAGGATACCCCAAACTCACATTTTAAGGGGTTCGTCTTCAAATTATGTTGTCGAAGCTTGTAGAATATGACTTACAAAACAACCAAGTGATTAGAAAATTGTTTGGATTTAACCACCAAATTGTCTACATATCATTCAACAAACTTACATAAGAAGGGTTTGAATATACGTTGCATGGCACACTGATATGTTTCACCTACATTCTTTAAGTCAAAGGGAATTACCCGGTAGCAAAACACACCATGAGGGGCTCTGAAGGCTGTGTATTTCCCGTCTTCTGGGGCCATTAAGATTTGAATATATCCAGAATATCTATCCATGAAGGAAAGAACTTCATAGCCAGCTGTTGCATCAATTAAAAGTTCTATAATCGGAACTGGTAAATCATCCTTAGGACAATGCCGATTAAGGTCTCTGAAATCGATGCAAACTCTAATTTTTCTGTTGTTCTTCTTTACAGGGACAATATTAGCCAACCAATTGGGATATTGAACTTCTTTGACGAAGTTAGATTTCATATGCTTATCCACTTCAGCCTCAATTTTTGAAGCATAAGTTGGGTGTGTTCTTCTCGCGGCTTGCTTAAATCCTTGATGATCTTTTGGTAAACCCAAATGATGAGTAGAAACATCAGGATCAATCCCAGGCATTTCAGTATAGTTCCAAGAAAATATATCTCTATTTCTCTTTAGAAAAGAAATATACATCTCTTTCTCTTCAAGAGTCATGGCAGCACTGATTAAAGTGGGGCGTGGATCTTCTTTTGTAACCAGATTTATTTCTCTGAGTTCATCCACAGTGGTAGAGATACCCTCTTCAAATGCTGGAGGAGAATCTCTGAGATCTTCCTCTTCTTCTTCATCATGTGTTATTTTTTCCATTTCTACTTGCATAATAGATGATAAATCAGAATTTTTATGATCAGAAGAGATGTCATAATTTGCACTTCATGAAGAAGAAGCTTCCATTTCTGACCTGATTGATGATGATGGGTCTTCTTTGGGTAATAAAGAAGAGATGATGGATTTATAATCGACATCAATGTTCACCTCCGATGTTGCTATATATTCTTCTGGCCTAATTGGAGAAGTATAGACCTGTTGGATTTCAGCAGATGAAATGAAGACGTCACCATTTGTGCTTTCATCACTGCTTGGTGGGTTACCAATTTCTCCCATGTTGTCTGGATCGATTGTCGTAATTGAAATTATGGATCTTTCCATAAGAGTATTTTGATTTGCATTTATCTTGTCAAGTTGACTGATAGGAAACACATAATCTATACTCACATGTGTAAATGGATTTACTGGAATCTTCTCCAAACCATATGGAGCATTAACTTTGGTAATCTCCTTTCTTGTGGATTTCTCCCTTCCATTCATGTGATAGAATTCTTCCTTAATGTATTGAGACTCTGTAACACCCCGAGCTTCCATGATACGCTTCTCATTCAATAATGCAATAGCTTGCATAGTACGCAACTTCGAGTTCTAAAACACCGTGACTAATCAAAGTAGCCGTTATGAATAGTAATAACCACTTTTTAAAATTTTAGAAATTTTATATTTCAAAATGGACTTCATTTTTGGATTCGGAATATCGAAATTAGCCTATGTTGAATTTTTGGTATTTTTCTGAGAACTTCTAATTTTTTATGAATAGTGAAAAATACTAAAAAACAACTTTTTTAATCAAAATAATCTATAGTGATAAATTATACTATTTAGTTGTTTTAAAGTATAATTAGAATATATTTTTACCATTTTATCCAATGTTGGTCATTAGAATTAATTTAACATTGAAATTGGACCTAAACAATTCCCAATCTTTTGATATAAATTGTTTCTTAAAACACGCTATTTGTTGTGACAGCGGGAATTAATTATAAAATTAATTAATGAAACTAATATGTTTTTAATTTTTTAAAATAGACATCATTTTTGATTTCGGAATATCAATTATATCTTAGGGTGAAATTTTGGCATTGTTCTGAAAAACTTCAATTTTTGATGAATAGTGAAACCACTAAGTGGTAGTTAAATAACTGATTTTTTCGTTTAAATGAAATATTACCACTTCTGTGATTTGATTTTCAAAAATCCGACATACATGATTGTCATAAAGAAGTAAAATGTGGTTCAATGAGATCAAAATAATTTTTTGGTGAATAGTAACTTTTAAGTTCTTAATCGCGATTAGAGGTAATTAGTGTAGTTTAAGGTAAAAATAATATTTTAATAATATGAGATGAGCTTGACACTTGTCCTACTCCTATTGGATGAGTCATGGCCGACCAAGACAACCCATGGGTCAACTTGGGCACCCCATTGAGCCACTTTAGTTGGAAAATGACATTAATATATATTTATTTAATGTTAAAATTAAATTGACACAAACCTGAGTTATTTTACTAAAACAGTTTTTAAGTGGGGTTACACAAGTCCAAATTTTGACTATAAATATTAATTAGAAAGATAAAACGATTTCCTACATCATAGTAGTTTTTTTATAATTTTTAGACATTAAATAATGTAAATTATTTATGACATCATTATGATGCAGCGATGACCTCATTATTTAACGATTTTAATAAAATGAAAAGATAATGTACAATCCATGGATTACACTTGTCCAAAGACTATTGGATGGGTAGATTTCAAACCCTTATTACCTTAGCCACGAATTATATAAGTTTGGGACCTTTAGAATCCGAAAAGAATTGTATAATAATGTAAAATTTCCTTACTTTCCAAGAGTGCCCCTCCTCTCCTCTTATAAAAGGCCCCCACCTCTACCACCTCATTCACACTTTCAAGCAATTTGGATCGGCCAAACTCTGCCCAAATACTCTCCCAACTTCCTCCTATTACTCCTAGAATCCTCACATTGGGCAGAACTCTTCCCAAGGAAGCCTTTGGCTCAAATCAAAAAGAGTTACCCGATTTTGAGGTAATGTCTTCTCTAATGTTGTTTTGTTTTATTTTTCTTCTCCAACCCACTAAACTCTTTTTATTCATTTCTTTTGTAACAACACCAGTATCCTCAATATACTAGGATGTTGTTATAAGAAGGATTCGAGCTACAATTACACACACCTACATCTAATGGTTAAAGAACATACAGTTTCTGTGGATGGCGAATTTCTGCCTCACGAAATGATGATTGTTCAACACTCATATAACACCTTCAAAGGGTGCCATTAAGATGTCACTATTTTTATATATGATATATAATATGTTTATGTTTTACTTATGCTTCTGTATTTCTCATTTATGGCATACTTTATGATTTCCATTATGGGTAAAACGCGATAATTTCATTTTAGGAAGTGCGGACTACCGCCCCCTCAAAGTGATTTGAATCGTTAATGCCATATGTGGGGTGTATAAAGGATGGAGAAAATGGTATTATACACTATATTATAGTGGAATTATATTATACATTTATACCATTATGATTTCGTTCCATTAAATATGAAATTGAAATGAAAGTAGCGTTCATGCGTACGTACGGCTTACCGTCTCCATGAACGGTGCATTTCATTTCGTACCTCTAAATGTTACGTAATATTATAAATGAATGTATATAATGGATATATAAGATATATATGAAATCTAAATCATGAATATAATTCTGGAGATAATGTATATTCTACCACATAAACAACTTGTAATTATAAGAAGTTTTTTGTTGACTCAAGTACCAAAGATCGACAAAACGACCGTTATTAACTTAAATAATTACATAATGTTTATATCATTGTAATAAGTGATATAATAAGTATAATGAAATTGAAAATGGTTCCTAATAAGGTATATATTAACTCTAGTTTATTATTCAGGAGGTTAAATAATGGTTGAGTCAAGTCAGACACGAGGTAAGGGAATTTCTTAACCCAACTTCCATTCTTTGGGTTAATCTCCTACTTTCAAATTATGTCATGATATTATTATGTCCTATCTTGTATTTTTACATTATTTATGTGTAATTATAGTGAATACACATAATAGACTTACTTTATAAAAAATGATCTTTTTAAGGACTTCGTCTCAATCCCCTTTCATTGAGGCATATTTGGTTTTATACACAACTTTCTTTTATACGGTGTATAAACCCCTTTGACTTTTACGGTTATTAAAAAGGAATATTTTTATACAAAGTGTTTTTCTAAACGACAAAAGGGAATGTTTTTCTTTTCGTACTTATGCGGCGACAACGACTTCTCCACCGCCGTCACCATTATTTGAGTTCCGGCTTCTTCTACAAGCCATCTTTTTTTAATGAAAAATAAATACAAAGTTTTAACTTTCTTTTATTTTGGTATTGAAAATGGTTTTGAAAGAATTTTTATTATAACAATGTGTTGTATTGATATCTTGTTATTGAAATGTGGAAATGTTATGTTTCCTTTATGCATGTTTTATGTGCTACGATTATGTTATGGTTTATGATATGTTTAAACCTATTCATATGAGGAATGTATTGGACTTAATAAGTGACGGGTGGAGCCCGCTATAGCTCCTCGATGCATCGGTAGGTCTCATGAGACAACTAGACGTGGAATTGGCTGAGGCCCTTTCCCAATTTGATTTATGGTTTTGGCCGAGGCCTTAATCATTTTAGACGTCTTGGCCGAGGCCTTGACAAAATGTTTCAGAATGTCTGGCATTATACATTCCCTCATTATGAAAGTGGTTATTGATATTGCATGTGATTATTCGACTAGTAGAATATCCATGTGAGCAAGTAAATGGAATTATTTAATTTTATTTTTTCCATATTATGCTGAAGTTCAAGTTTAAAAAGGCTTTTGTTTTAGTTATACATTGCCTTAAATGTTAATGTTTATTTATGAAAGCTTCCGCAATATTTTTATCCTTACTGAGCATCTGAGCTCACCCCTTTCAATGTTTTAATATTTTCCAGGATGTGAAGAAGTATTTTATGAATGACCTGCAGGGATAGTCAGAAGAGGATATGAGTGTGGACTATGAAGACTTTGTTATTAGTTTTTCACTTTATGATGTAATGTAAGATTTATGAATGTATCTAGTGTTTCCAAGGCTACTAAACTAATCGGTCTTTCGAGACTTGATCTTTTGTGATCATGCCAATGTTACGAAGTAACGCACCAGCTCTGGGTAGCTGGGGTCGGGGAGTTACAGTTGGTATTAGAGGCAGTTTAGTACAAACCTTGGAAGCTAGATTTAGACAAACTCTCATTAGAGCACGTAGACCTAAGATGAACTTTGAGGATTAGTATAGAAGAACTTTCTAAAATTTTGGAATTGTAGAGATTTTGTGATTTTTCCGAGCAATATATCCCTGTATGGATACGAGAAGGTAGAGGCGGCTCTGGCACAGATGTACCTAGGGGTAAAACCCGAAAACATCGCTTTGAGCTAGACTCGAACGGGAACTGGTGCACGACAACGGGCATTGCTGCACTCTTGGTTACGACACTCCCGGGGGATATGCTTAGGATAATTCTCATTTTATTTACAAACCACTATGAAGGGTTATGAGTATATACTACCTCAAAGAAAAAATTTCTTTTTATGATTATGGATTATATCCATAAATAGTTCAATTTATGTAAAGTGTTTTACAAGTATGGAATTATGTATTTTGATTCATAAACTAATCTAGTTTATGCCATTGTTTAGAAATGGCGCCTAGTGGAAGGAATGGAAACCGTATCAATGCACGAACTCCGTGTAGGGATTGCCCTCCTGCTCAAGATAATTATTGTGGATCTGGAGATACAACTGGTGCTGATCAACTTATTACCATACTGGGACAACTCACTCAGGTTATAAATAATAACCTTACTCGTATGGAGCACCCTGATCTGCAACGTGGAGGATCAATGCTAGACCGTTTCATGAGGCAAAAACCACCAACCTTCAATGGGAGTACAAATCCTATAGTAGCTGAGCAATGGATAAATTCCTTAGAGAAAATATTCCATGCCTTGGGGAGTAGTGAAAGGGAGAAGGTTGTTATGGCAGTTTACTGCCTCACTGGAGATGCCGATCAGTGGTGATCGCTGATTCAAAACACAAAGGAAGATGATGACGTATCGAATATGGAATGGAGGGAGTTCAAAGAGCTTTTGTTAGAAAAATACTTTCCTCATGACCATCGAGCAGATATGGAAAGGCAATTTCTGAGTCTGAGGCAGAAGGAGGATGATAATGTCGCAAAGTATGAGGCTAACTTTACAAGGTTAGTGAGGCATGCTGCCGATTATATACGTAACCCAAGGAGTAAGATTGATCGTTTCTTTGATGGGTTAAAATCATTTCTCCGTCTAGATTTAGTATCACAATCCTTATCATCATACGAAGATATTGTCTCGTGTGCTATCAAGACAGAAAAGGAATTCTCTAAGTCTTATGATAACAAAGTAAAGAAAGAGAAGAAGAGAACGATGGAACAAGAGACAGATAAAGGGAAAAAGGGAAAGAAGTATTTTCCATTATGTGATAATTGTGGGAAGAATCACCCTGGTACTTGCCTAAAAGGAATGGGAGTTTGTTATAAATGTGGAGAATAGGGTCACCAGGCTCATGATTGCAAGGGAAAGAAAGAGGCTATCAAAGTTGAATGCTATAATTGTAGGGAAATGGGTCATTATGCAAATGAATGTCCTAAGCATCAGGGAAACTTACCTCAGAAAAGGCCAAGGGATCAAGGACAATCTTATGCTGTTACTACAGTTGAATCAGAATAACTAATGTATTGGTGCTTTTGGACTCATGGATTATATTCTGGTTATTAGAATAAGGTGATATATATATAAGGATTGTACTTCAGTACTTGTTGATTTCAGTAAGGTTTTAATATGATGAAGGTAATTATATTTTTAGTATGTGACAATAAGAGAAACTTTACTTTGTTTGGGGAATCTGATAAATTGATTTTGGAATTAAGAGACCTTTTAGAGAAAGTTTGGACAGTGGTATTTTGGATAACTATAAAGGTTGGAGTGGATTAAGTTGATCTTTGGATAATATTGTTTAAGGTTAAAAAATTTATGAAGATTATTCTTGGAATATTATGATAATATAGTTTTAGGAAAAGGAAAACCTGCAGGGTGGGGCATAACCCGTCGCATCGGACAAAGCTGCAGGAATCGAACCCACAATCATAGTGCGACAGGCCTTTATTTCCTACCACTGGCCTACAGGAAGTCCCTGGTTATTACAAAATAATTTTACTAATCTAAATGGTATGTTTTAACATTTGGAACCTTATAGAATTAGGATAAATAGAATATTTTTGAGTTCCGTTACCATTTGGAGTAAAAGTTGGGTTTGTGGTAAAAATTTATTAACGAATGAAAGTATACATAACAAGTATGTATATTCCCTTACGTTCTTAGTAAATCTCCTAAATAAATTCCACAACATTATAAAAGGTAACTTAAAACAAAAATGTTGTTGGTTAACTTTTCCAACTGGGGATTCAATGACCGTTTAACCAATCACAAGTCTGTGATTTTCTTGTGGTTAAACTTTCTCCTAATCCTTTTTTCTATAACTCTCCATCAGACCTTGATGGTTTTTTTCTCCTCCATATCCATATTTTCATAGAATACTAGAATGGGATATATCGGGTGACCTTTGTACTTATCTTGCTTTCTTTTAATGGTATATATTTATTAACCTTATTTCCGATGTGGGTTTTCCACAAAGGTATTTTCTATTTTCAACCTTTTATTTTCAATGAAAATTTTCAAACTGCGAGGACGCAATTTATTGAAGGAGGGGAGAATGTAACACCCCGAGCTTCCATGATACGCTTATCATTCAATAATGCAATAGCTTGCATTGTACGCAACTTCTAGTTCTAAAACACCGCGACTAGTCAAAGTAGCCGTTATGAATAGTAATAACCACTTTTTAAAATTATAGAAATTTTAGATTTCAAAATGGACTTCATTTTTGGATTCAGAATATCGAAATTAGCCTATGTTGAATTTTTGGTATTTTTCTGAGAACTTCTAATTTTTTATGAATAGTGAAAAATAATTAAAAACAACTTTTTTAATCAAAATAATTTATAGTGATAAATTATACTATTTAGTGGTTTTAAAGTATAATTATAATATATTTTTACCATTTTATCCAATGGTGGTAATTAGAATTAATTTAACATTGAAATTGGACATAAACAATTGCCAATCTTTTGATATAAATTGTTTCTTAAAACACGCTATTTGTTGTGACAGCGGGAATTAATTATAAAGTTAATTAATGAAACTTATATGTTTGGAATTTTGTAAAATAGGCATCATTTTTGAATTCGGAATATCAATTATAGCTCAGGGTGAAATTTTGGCATTGTTCTGAAAAACTTCAATTTTTGATGAATAGTGAAACCACTAAGTGGTAGTTAAATAACTGATTTTTTCGTTTAAATGAAATATTACCACTTCTGTGATTTGATTTTCAAAAATCCGACATACATGGTTGTCATTAGAAAGTAAAATGTGGTTCAATGAGATCAAAATAAATTTTTGGTGAATAGTAACTTTTAAGTTCTTAATCGCGATTAGAGTTAATTAGTGTAGTTTAAGGTAAAAATAATGTTTTAATAATATGAGATGAGCATGAAACTTGTCCTAATCCTATTGGATGAGTCATGGCCGACCAAGACAACCCATGGGTCAACTTGGGGACCCCATGGACCCACTTTAGTTGGAAAATGACATTAATATATATTTATTTAATGTTAAAATTAAATTGACACAAACCTGAGTTATTTTACTAAAACAGTTTTTAAGTGGGGTTACACAAGTCCAAATTTTGACTATAAATATTCATTATAAAGCTCAAAAGCTTTTCTACATCATATTATTTTTTTAAAATTTTTAGACATTAAATAAATTAAATTATTTATGACATCATTATGATGCAGCGATGACCTCATTATTTAACGATTTTAATAAAATGAAAAGATAATGTACAATCCAAGGATTACACTTGTCCAAAGACCATTGGATGGGTATATTTCAAACCCTAATCACCTTATCCACGAATTATATAAGTGTGGAACCTTTATAATCCGAAAATCATTGTATAATAATGTAAACTTTCCTTACTTTCCAAGAGTTCCCCTCCTCTCCTCTTATAAAAGGCCCCCACCTCTACCACCTCATTCACACTTTCAAGCCATTTGGCTCGGCCAACCTCTGCCCAAATACTCTCCCAACTTCCCCCTATTACTCCTAGAAGACTCACATTGGGAATAACTCTTCCCAAGGAAGCCTTTGGCTCAAATCAAAAAGAGTTACCCGATTTTGAGGTAATGTCTTCTCTAATGTTGTTTTGTTTTATTTTTCTTCTCCAACCCCCTAAACTCTTTTTATTCATTTCTTTTGTAACAACACCAGTATCATAAATATACTAGGATGTTGTTATAAGAAGGATTCTAGCTACACTTACACACACCTACATCTAATGGTTAAAGAACATATGGTTTCTGTGGATGGCGAATTTCTGCCTCACGAAACGATGATTGTTCAACACTCATATAACACCTTCAAAGGTGGCCATTAAGATGTCACTGTTTTTATATATGATATATAATATGTTTATGTTTTAATTATGCTTCTGAATTCCTCATTTATGGCATACTTTATGATTTCCATTATGGGTAAAACGCGATAATTTCATTTTAGGAAGTGCGGACTACCGCCCCCTCAAAGTGATTTGAATCGTTAATTTAATATGTGGATTGTATAAAGGATGGAGTAAATGGTATTATACACTATATTATACCGGAATTATATTATACATTTATATCATTATGATTTCGTTCCATTAAATATGAAATTGAAATGAAAGTAGCGTTCATGCGTACGTACGGCTTACCGTCTCCATGAACAGTGCATTTCATTTCGTACCTCTAAATGTTACGTAATATTATAAATGAATGTATATACTGGATATATAAGATATATATGACATATAAATCATGAATATAATTCTGGAGATAGTGGATATTCTACCACATAAACAACTTGTAATAATAAGAAGTTTATTGTTGACTCAAGTACCAAAGATCGACAAAACGACCGTTATTAACTTAAATAATTACATAATGTTCATATCATTGTAATAAGTGATCTAATAAGGATAATGAAATTGAGAATGGTTCCTAATAAGGTATATATTAACTCTAGTTTATTATTCATGAGGTTAAAGAATGGTTGAGTCAAGTCAGACACGAGGTAAGGGAATTTCTTAACCCAACTTCCATTCTTTGGGTTAATCTCCTACTTTCAAATTATGTCATGATATTATTATGTCCTATCTTGTATTTTTACATTATTTATGTGTAATTATAGTGAACACACATAATAGACCTACTTTATAAAAAAATGATCTTTTTAAGGACTTCATCTCAATCCCCTTTCATTGAGGCATATTTGGTTTTATACACAACTTTCTTTTATACGGTGTATAAACCCCTTTGACATTTACGGTTATTCAAAAGGAATCTTTTTATACGAAGCGTTTTGCTAAACGACAAAAGGGAATGTTTTTCTTTCCGTACTTATGCGGCGACAACGAATTCTCCGCCACCGTGACCATTATTTGAGTTCCGGCTTCTTCTACAAGCCATCTTTTTTTTAATGAAAAATAAATACAAAGTTTTAACTTTCTTTTATTTTGGTATTGAAAATAGTTTTGAAAGCGTTTTTATTATAACAATGTGTTGTATTGATATCTTGTGATTGAAATGTGGAAATGTTATGTTTCCTTTATGCATGTTTTATGTGCTACGATTATGTTATGGTTTATGATATGTTTAAACCTATTCATATGAGGAATGTATTGGACTTAATAAGTGACGGGTGGAGCCTGCTATAGCTCCTCGATGCATCGGTAGGTCTCATGAGACAACTAGATGTGGAATTGGCCGAGGCCCTTTCCCAATTTGATTTATGGTTTTGGCCGAGGCCTTAATCATTTTAGACGTCTTGGCCGAGGCCTTGACAAAATGTTTCAGAATGTCTGGCATTATACATTCCCTCATTATGAAAGTTGTTATTGATATTGCATGTGATTATTCGACTAGTAGAATATCCATGTGAGTAAGTAAATGGAATTATTTAATTTTATTTTTTCCATATTATGCTGAAGTTCAAGTTTAAAAAGGCTTTTGTTTTAGTTATACATTGCCTTAAATGTTAATGTTTATTTATGAAAGCTTCCACAATATTGTTATCCTTACTGAGCATCTGAGCTCACCCCTTTCAATGTTTTAATATTTTCCAAGATGTGAAGAAGTATTTTATGAATGACCTGCAGGGATAGTCAGAAGAGGATATGAGTGTGGACTATGAAGACTTTGTTATTAGTTTTTCACTTTATGATGTAATGTAAGATTTATGAATGTATCTAGTGTTTCCAAGACTACTAAACTAATCGGTTTTTTGAGACTTGATCTTTTGTGATCATGCCAATGTTACGAAGTAACGCACCGGCTCTGGGTAGCTGGGGTCGGGGCGTTACAGACTCACATGTCTTGAACGTGGCCTTATCACCATATAATGTCCCAACTTGACCTTGCCAGATAAGTACAAAGGTCTAATATGCCCATGCAAAACATCATCTTCATATTCATTAGTAAAATATTTTATTGTATGGAATTCTGCAGGATTATTCTCAATGTGATTGACTTCAGCTGCAGCAATTTCAGTTTAAACTCCTGAGGACTTGACAAAGCCTCGATGAGTGCTTCCCGAAGATCTTTTGACAGATTCAAAGCATCCAGAATTGATAACTTGGCTAGTACTTGGGAAAAGTGTTTTAATACATCATACTTTTGATCCAGAGGTCTGCGTTTCCCAACATAAATATGTGGTTTAGGAGGTACCTTGGAATCAGATGCTTTGGAAGTTGATGCATCTTGTATTGGGATAGGAGTTGGCAATAATCCTGGTTTTGTAAGATTAGAACGATTAGATCCATTTACTTGCTGAGAGGAAGAAGATGGAACCTTTAATCGGTCTTCCAAAATAACTGTGCCAGGACTGAAATTGCTATTGGTAGAGGAACGTGCTTGTTCTTGCTGAGCTCGCTGAAGGGCTCTACCACGAGTTTCTACTGCGTACACAGTTCTAGTAGGGGAAGAAATGGAATAGTGGATTCTGAAAGATCCACGTCTTCCAATGAATCTTAAGCCTCTGAAACTTCCTCTGATTCCCCTGTTTGATATAGGGAATTCAGGCTCATCGAAATCGAAAATGCGACTGGCATATGGATCTGTTAATTGAATCATATTAACAGAACCGAAGATTAACTCTTCATCTAATGAAGACTCTGCCTAATTAGCCTATTTAGGCTGTGCCGTTTGGTGGGGTGGTGCCTGTGGCTTTGAAGTAGATGGCATGAAGTCTTACAGAGTCAAAGAAAACATTGTCTTTGACACATACTCATCTTCTTCTGATTCTTTTTCTTTCTTTGAATCATGTCATTTCTTGGAGGACTTTCCCTCTAATGAAGAGGGTTTTGGCGCAACATTCATGGAAGAAGACACAATCGGTTTCTTTAATTGGGTTCAAAAAATATCATGAGTTCAGTTGATTGTATTTCTGACCATCCAATCATCATACTTTTGGGCATTTTTGCTTTTGACTTCTTTCCATTCGCCTTCCTCATCTGGAACTGTAGTAGTAACACATGCTACCTGAGCTGAAGAACCTTTCAGTTTGACTTATCCTGAGTCAACCATCTTTTGCAGGAGGTCATTGAAGACAAAAAACTCATGGATGGGATGCCCCAACATTTGACTTGTTCTGAGTAATCCTTTGATTTCGTGTATGCACACCTTCTTCAATTGTGTCGGTGCATACATCTTCTTGAGCAGCAACCTCTTCATCTGAGTCCCCTGAGTGAGCCTCATCTGGTGGATCCACAACAATAGAATTGGTGACATTGATTGATGAATAACGCATCACATCCCTTCTATCAGCATTTCAGTGATATTGTCTTCTTCCATGTCTTTGATGAGAATTGCCTTTTGTTGATTCGATCCCCCAGGAACTTCTTGACAAATCGTAATTTGGAGGGAATCTCCTAATAATTTGGCTCTTCGTTCCTCTTGAGGCTTCTTCCCCAATCGAGAAAAGGCCGACTTTCTCTAAGGATGGGATTGATGATTTGAAAAAGTACCAAGTCCGGTGGACTGGGGATGTTCTTGATGTTCCCGCTCAACTCCTCAAATCCTATTTGTTGATTCCGAGGGCTGGTTTAAAAGAGTCCCCATTCCGGCAAGCAGGGGTGGCTCTTGACATGCTATGTATGATACTTTATTAAAATCTCTCATGATCTTTTGAACATTAGTCCATAAATTAGCTGGATGCATTAACCTGTATCCACTTTTATCACCTGGTTCAATAGACCATTGGATGATTTCCGAAACTTCTGTCACTTGATGATGTGCTTGCTCCATAAGAGCGGCCTGTTCAATATTCTCATTTGCTTGATGCAGGAGTAATTCAACAACTTGTTCTCTGTATTCTTGATTTTGAGAGGAACTAGTTGAAGCCTATTCTTGGGAAAGCATTTGATTACAAATAATGTCCATTGACTTTGGCTGGCCATGGGAAATAACATTGCATGAGACCATTTTCAGCGGGCTTTGATGAATGGAGAGCATAGTGAAATGTAGTGCTCCATGAACACCCCATCCTCTCACATGAATACCAGATGGGTCATTGGCAATTAACTGATGAAATCTTCTTATTGTGCCAAGGCATGAACGTTGAAGGGCTCTCTGCTGCTTTTTAGCCTTTGGATATCGAGAGACTGATAGAGATGCCAAATCAATCTGATGTTGTAACCCTTCTATTAACTTAAGATGATTTTCATATTCATCATAAGATAATACTTTCTTATTAAACTGACAAAGTATTTTTCATATTTTGAGACGAATATCATGGATTCCATCTTCCGTCATCATCTTTGGAATGTCATACTGAGAGTCAGCCAGAGGCCAATACATGACTGGTACATCATCTTTTTCCAGTTGTTTTCTCACGTTCACCATTTCTTCTTTATCATTAAATGAAGATTCTTCTACCTGATTTGACCAGAGCTGGTGCTTCCTTGTTAATTCATCATATTCAACAATATTGGTAGAGAGATCACTGATTAAACTAGAAGATGCATGACTTAGAGGTGGTTCGGAGAATAAACTACACCCTGAGCGTTCTTTTGATTGAGAAAGTATTTCACCTGCTAGCAATGAAGCATCCGACATGACTAGTTTGTCATTTGCAAGTGCCTCAAGATAAGAGGTCTTTCCTGGCACTACATTGTCCACTGGAGCATTTTCTAGGAAATGTGCATCACTACTGCGGAGAGGACTTTCGCAGTGAAATTTATCATCATGGAGAGGACCACCATGGTGGGTTACATCAAAAGATGCAATCTCTTGCTCCTTGGTCTTCTGACCACATAAAGGGTTACTGTGGCTCTCATATGAAGATGAAACTTTGAGATCGACTGAATTTTCATGAAGCAAGCCTTCGTGAGGAAGTGTCTATTGATGACCTTCAGAATTAATGTTCCACTATTGGGAAATGAGGGAGTGGAATCATGGATTCCAACAGATAATTTTCTGAGGGCTTCAAGAACTCCAGCATTGATCAAGGACTTGTTACAGATTGGATCTTGATCTTTTGACTGTGATGGGTGGCTCTTCTTCTTATACGCCTTCTTACTCGCCTTGGAAACCACTTGTTGACAAAAGTGGCTGCTCTGAGCAGGTGTATGTGCCTTCTCAGGAAAGATAGTCAGGTTAGGCTGGCGATCTTTGCTCAAATTAGGTGTATGTGCCTGACTTGGTTGTCCGTATGATATGGGGGTGTATGCCCCACAACCCTCTTGGACTAGAAGAAATGAGTGTGTCTATTCCGGAGTGAACTATTGATGTGTGACTCCACTGGAAGGGATAGATTAATGTGTCTCTCCCTGAGATGCTGCTGAAGCTGTTATAATATCCTGGAAAGTGTCCAGAATACGAGCAGGGATTTGCTTATGCTCTTTCACCATAGATAAAATTTTCTTGGTGAATTCAGCTGCCGGAACGGGGATATACGTCCATTCCATGCTTGGCGTAGGTGTATGTGCCTGCTCCTGTCCTCCTTTTCCTGTCAGTGAATCCTGACAGTACTCAAGTTTGGGGGAAGAGAGTTGGGTCTTCCTCTTGTTTGACGTCAGAGCTTTCCGACTGACCTCTCCGTGAGCTACCAGGTGAGACTGTTGGTAGGATTGATTAATACTAGTAGGTTTATGTGCCTACTGATTGTACATCGCAAAACATGGTTGATGAGCTCCATCATATGTAGTCAGAAGAGCCTGCTGACTAGCTGATGATGTATAAACAGGTGTATGTTCTTGCCTATAGTACTCTGCTAGAATTGTCTGGCGGGATTGATGTGACGCTGCCAGATGAGTCTGCTGGACAGTGGAATTAATACGGGCGGGTGTATGTGCCCACTCATTGCTTGCCACCAAGTTAAGTTGGTGGAATTTTCCGGAGATGGCAGAGATGAGAACCTACTCGTTGTTGACCGGATTCCGCCTCTGGTGGTTCTTCTTGCCTGCTCGGGTTTGAGGAACCTGGGCCGAACACCTGGAGTTGGTACCCTCATCATGTTGAGGGCATACTGCCGCACGAGTCTAGAGGCGATTGTTGATAGGAGCCCTCAGGAAGGACTCCTGCTTCTTTGAATTAAGTTCCTAAGGGACCTGTTCTTTTACCTCCCCAGAATATGGGAGTGAATGGTGATTGTGTTCCAGGGATAATGACCTGAAACAGTTGGAGACGGTGGTTAGCACCACCTGCTTCTTAATCACCAGTCGTCGTTGTTTGGATGACCGGTGTGAGTTGTTCACTTGGAGGGATTGTCGGGCAGCCTCCTGAGTTGGGATGGTACCGTGTTGACGGTACTCCTTAACCAGCACATCTGATACCCAGTGTTGAAGATACTGAGTAGGTGATGTCATCCTTAGAGTGGATGATGATCCAGCAGGAGTAGTAGAAGTGGCATTTGCAGCAGTAGTATTCACAGGTGTGAAATTGAGAACATCCATTCTGGAAATGCAGAATATCTCGAAAAAGAGTGCATATTTGATATAATAGACACAATCGAGATAAATTCAGCCATTACATCTTTTGGAGGATCACATATGTCAATGATTGTTTTTGTTGGACCTCTCATTGAGTTTTTAATAGGGGAATAACAAAATAGTTAAAAAACATCAATTTAACATGGTTAATAATTCACGTCGGGTTCACCATTTTTTGTTTCCCTCAAAATTTGGGGATGACCTCCTTGATTGAAGGTTCAAACATTCCAATTGGTTTCTAACGGGATTTTTCATAAAGCCGGAAACATCCAATGATTCCATATCCATTTTAACCTACTTTCCAAAGGTAGGCGCTCATTAGTTGTGGACTTATGAGGCTTAGGAATTTGCATTGGTCGAGCGGATGGGAGGTCAGACTCGTCACACCTTTTTGAGGGGAATTATTGTCTACTCCGGGACTCTCTTTATAGAATTATGTTATGTTAGTGAATCCTTATTACATTAACAATTATAAAATGAGCTTTCCTTCAGATCTGACAATCACTGATTAAATGTGTAGGAAATTTAGAGAATCGTTTATATGTATTCGAGGTTCTTCATCGATAGAGAATAATCTGTATTTATTAGAGATTCTTGGTCAATGGTATCCTTTGACACATTTATATAGAAGTCTCTTGGTCCTTATGATGACCATGCTTGTTTTAAAGCCACTCAGTGGGGCACTTGAAGCATATTGTCATTCAAAAGGACATGGATTATTTCAGAGTTGGGATTGAACCCGCAGATGGGCTACCTACGTATCCTTTGTTTAGAAACGGAATCAGAACCCACATAGTTCGAGTAAGGGAGTATGATGTTTATGATTGATGGCTCAAAGAGGGATGTAATAATTACGTTTACACTCTAAGCTTATGTGAGTCATGCTCGGTGTGAGAAACAAAAGGTATTGGTAAAAATCAGACAATTGTGCCATGAAGGATGCAATCATAAGAAATAATGTGGTACTTATGTATGTATGACTACCCAGGTAAATGAAGATTAGGATTTACTTCAGGGAAGAAATCTAGGAATAGGGTCCATAAAGGTATATGTGCTTCATAGAGATTTGAATACTCTAACTTGGGGCTTACTCCTGAAAAGGAGGCACAAATTAGGAGAGGACTTATGATTGGGTTTTACTCCTGATAAGGAATCCTAGATCAAAGGTAAATGAGGACTGGTTAAGAGAAATTATGACTAGGGGTTACTCTTGAAAAGGAGGCCTAGATTAAGAGATTTGAAAAATTAAGGGACTTGGGGCATACTCCTGAAGAGGATGCCCATATTTGAGACTGGGGCTTACTTCTGCAAAGGAGGCCCAGGTTAAGAATTATGATTTGGGATTATTCCTGAAACAGAGGCCTAAGTTAAGAGATTTGAAAAAATTAATGGCCTCGGGGCTTATTCCTGAAGAGTATGCCATATTTGAGACTGGGGCTTACTTCTGAAAAGGAGGCCCAGGTTAAGAATTATGACTGGGGATTATTCTTGAAAAGGAGGCCCAGGTTGATGAGTGTTCTCATTTTAAAGGAAGAGGTTGAATGAATGAAATCTAAATCTTTAGTGACATAAAGATGTGTAAATCACTATGTTTTGAGAGATATTCCACATAATTCCTTTCAGATAAAGAATTAAAATCACGAAATCATGCCATAAATGGATTTGAAGAGTGTCTTGGAGACTGAATCTTGAATAGGAGAGGTGGAATGGCTTAAGAGGGGTGAAATAGGCAAGAAGGGCACCCAAAAAGGTACTGGCGTGCAAGTCCTCGCAGGCGCACAGGTACTGCATGGGCATGCAAGTCCTGGTCGTGCAGGTATACCTGCACGACACATGGGTACATACAGATTTGAATACCATCAAGGTAATACTTGAGCGACTCTTGGTTGAAGCCTTTAGAATCATCTTGAGGTTCTTCCAGAAGAGTGGTGCACAAGTTCTATTGAAGGAGTTAGGCGGCGTGCAAGTGTGGCCATTTCCCTTAAGGGATGGCCACTCAGGTGCTCAAGTGTTGATGAGTTTCAACACTTAGGCCTTCCTCCTCTCTTTAGATCTTCAGTTCTAGGTAACAAAATACCTTAGAAGGGTTTCAAAATCCTTGATAAGAGACTAGGGCACCGGGAGCTCAAATCTGAGTTTCTGAAAAAATTCCTCCTCAAATGGGGGGCCCACAGGGTCTATTTGTAGGATGGAGAAGACCCTGGGTAGTTATCCTTTAGGGTGCGCAAGTCACTTGCGTGACCATTAGGTGTCACACAAGTGGACTTGCACGACAGTGATGGAACTTGCACGGAACATGTGCTTTTGAAGCCTTGTTCATGCCTTTGTCGATTTTTGATGTTTTATTCAAAGGATGAATCAATTTGTTCTAAGTACTATTCCCTTTAAATTCTTTTTAGACAATGAGTGTCAAAAGTCACATGGACCGTTCTCCCAAAAACAGTTATTGGAAGTTCCCAGTTTGGAGGAGGGTTGGGATCTGGCATTTCCATTCACAAAGAGGCGACCCAGAACCTCAGGTCTCTTGTAGGGAAGGTCCGTTTCACAACAAATTTTCTTCCTTTGGACAAAAAGAGAAGTATCCCTCCCCTACTAGGATAAATTTTAGGGAAAACATCTTTGTGTAGGCCCCTATATTTTCTTTCAGGAGGTAGAATAATTGCTCCTCTATTCTCTAGTTCCAAAGACCAAAGGGGAGATGGGCACATGGACATTCATTACCCATTCCTCTCTCGTTGAACTTTGTTCCCATGGGCATAAAATCCTTTTGTAAGACCCCTAACCATCATCCCTTGTTCTATCCATTGGACCCCTTTCCAATATAATGTGAATAAGGGGAAGGCTTGTAAGTAGCCCTCTTCACGGATTTCTTCAACCTTCCACGATAATCGTCGTAGGTGCGCCCTCTTCCACCGGAAGAGAAGGAAAATTGTAGGTGCCTTTGTTGAATCCTTGACATAATCTTGTTTCTCACACCAATCAAGACTCATGTGGGCTTAGAGATTGTTCATGATCACAAAATTTGTATGATTGAATAAACTACGATAACACTAATTCCCACCATATTTGGGATACGTAGGAAGCCTTCTTAGGGATCGAGCTCACTGGATATCATCCTCAAGAATGCAATCTTAATTCCCTTAATCTAGGAATCCTCATTAGTAATAAGGCCCAAATTACACCACTAAGTCATCAAGACATCCTTTTCAAGAAGTAAGCCCAAACTCATTTCTCTCCAAGGACTATAATCTATTATGAGATTTATCAAAATTCATGGGCTTTGATTCTCAACCACATGGGATACATAGGAATCCTCCTTGAGTTTCATTCCCAAATTTTCAAAACTAGTCTATTCTCCTTGGGACATATTCCCAATATGTTCTAATCATATTTGGAAACTCATATTATTTCCATGTTCCTTGGGATGTTTGGGCATAATTCCTACACCAAACATTGACTAAGTACCTTTCGCTTAGATTTACATACCAGGTGACATTAAACTATACAGTTTGGTCCTTATCATATGACTTTATAAGTTATAATGCGTCCCATTAAGCGGCACTGAACTACGAGGGTTCTGATTCCTTTCACAAGGATACATAGGTAGCCTATTTTATGGGCATTATGCCAATATCAAAACAAGAATTGATCTCCCTGGATGAAAATAAATTCCAGAGTTCCCCACTGAGTTGCTTAAAATACCAGTATCATCATAAAGATTATTAGAAGAATCTTTAAATAGTATTTGAGATGATACCATTGATGGATAATCTCAAATATATACAGATATCTCCATTAAAGAGGAACATTTAATATATACTAATGATTATAAATTTTACACATGTTAATAAGTGATTGAAAATTCCAAGGGAAACATATGTTATGCATGGTGAATTAATAATGATTGATGAAAATATCATAAATTTACAAGGAGAGTCTAGGAGTAGAAAATAATTCCACCCAAAAGGGCGTGATTAGTCCGACCTCCCATCCTCTCGACGAATGTACATTCCCATGTATCGTAAAGTTCAAACATAATGAACACCTTCCTTTGGAAAGAAGGTCCCCTTTGGATGAAGAACTCTTGGAAGTTTCTAGTTCCATGAATAAATCCAATGGAAACTGCATAGAAAAAATGATTATTAAAACTAGAACACATGTTTCAAGGAACTATGAAACATACATATATATTATTTTCATTATATAATGTTTGGGACCAATATATCTATCCAATTAATTGGTTAAATATTGATATCTCATGAAATAAATCGGATTATAATGGGGAGTGAACCAAGATCAGTAAGGGAATTTTTCCACTATGATAGTCCTGGGAGTGAATGTTGACCACTATGATAGTTTGGGAAATAAAACCAATACACTATGGTATTCTTATAATGGATCCTTGAAAACTAAGGAAATGATTTCTATGATTATTTTTGGTTCAAAATTCTATGTCTTATGACAATTTTATTCTTTTATGACTCATGTTTTTTTATTCCTTTATGATTCGTGTCATTTAAACTACTAAGATTTATAGTGTGACTCAATATTATGATTTATGATTTGTAGGATATGGTTTTCAAATGATAATATCATGTTATATAACCTTCATTCTCATGTTAGGATTATATGATCATTGATATCTTTATTGTTTACGCTTTATGAGCATTAGATCTCACTTGTTTTTGTGTTTCATTTCTCGGGTTATGAAGAAAGTTTTTATTTTTTATATATCTAATAAGGGTGATAATTATAAATATCTATGTTAGAGATGATGTTTAATTATTATTAGCCAATTTTTTTTTATGGTTCAATGTTTCTAAATTCATTAGACCTATAATATTATAGCATGTATAATTATATAATGTAATTTATATTCACCTATTAAGATGTAATATCTATGTGTGGAAAGTATGGGTCTCTATAATTTGTATATAAAATTTTGAATTAATGTCAAATAATATTCCTGGAGATGATATATAATGATAATTATTATTGTGTTCTATCTATTTAATGTCATATATATATATATATATATATGTATTTCTTATTATGATCTGAGAGGTGATAAAAGGTTCTTGTGTATTTTTGTGGAGATATAGTGTGAATTGGTTGATGTAGTAGTTGATGTGATTTTGTGTGATTGTAGTTCTAATGGTATTAAAGTGTATACGCAAAGGAATATTTTTTTGAAGTTGTTATTGTGGATATTTTCATGGGATACCTGGAGTTTGTTTCATTAATTGATCTAATTAATGTGTGGTTGAATTGTAGTTTTCTAGTGGCATGGAAGATGGTTGGAATAATTGAGATCGATACTGGGTAATGCGATGGAATTGATAAGTGATGGGATGTATATGATTAATAATAATGACTAGAATGGTTATATATAATGAGATATAAAGGTTAGAATTAAAGTGATTAATGATTAATGAATTGGTTGATTGATGTAAATATAGTGTCATTAAAAAATTTATAATGAATATATTATTGTTTAACAATAAATTTGGAATTTATTAAATGATGAATTGAAATTAAAAATTAAGTGAATTATTATGGGTGTTTTTTGTGGATATATAGAGTTAGTTTGTGTTCTTGTGGTGGAAGCATTTACTAGGGATAGGTACAAACAATATTCTGGTCTTTGTTGATGTTGATAGTTCTATTTTGTCACAAATAATTAGGTTGGTATTTTGTGGATATATAACATTTTTTTTGTTTTCATTCTATTTTTTATGAAACAAAATATGAGTTAGATAACATTACATATGTCAATATTGTTTTGTGTTCTGGGTGTTTTACAAAATATAAATCTTGTTTAAGGATTGGATGGTCATCTACTCACTCTTTTCCACTCTCTCTTCCAAGAATAAAATGGGTTGTGATGGCTTACAGTAGAAATATGAATATAATATAAATTGTTTTATGGATTTTTTATAAAATATATTGGATAAATTGGTTATCTGGTTATGATAATGATACATGGAATGAGATATGCATCATAAGATGATAGAATGATGTTGATGTGCTTTATGTCAATGTTAGCCAACTATAAAGAGGATATAATGTGTAGTTTTGGTGTGGTATGTGGTGATTATGTAGTTATGGATTTGTGGTGGTATGTTGTGTTGAATATGTGGTGATAAAGAAGATTTGTATGTGTCTTGTGGTATATGGTTGTTATATAGTATATGATTTGTGGGGTACAATAGTAATATCTGGTTGAAAATACGAGGGTTGAACCCACATAGGAGGATGAGTCATATTAGATGATGTTGTGTGAGTTATAGTGTTATATTTTGGATAATTATTAAGAAACGTCATCTGATCAGGATATGGATTACTTGACGAAGGAGTTAGAGATTAATTTTATCCTCATACATGCGTGGAATGTGTATATGGATCTATTATCTATAATTTAAATCATACTATATGCATTTCAATAGATGTATTTATTCTTTCAAGAGTATGGGGAGTTTGTAGTTTCATGGGATGATTTCTGGAATAAGTTATGCATATACATACTTTTTTTGTTAATGAAGGCATTTATTTGGTCATAATTTCTCTCCCTTATTATGGGGAGTATGCGTGTATTGGAGATCATGATTCAATTCAAGAATCTTATTTTTTCTTTAAAACATTTCTTAGATGAGGAGGCAGGAGTTTGAGGTTTTTAAGAGGCTTTTTGTCCTTCTATTGAGTATCATGTTACCCCATTTTCATGTACCATGTATTATGAAGTTCATAGAAAGGTATTGATGATTGTAATGATGTATGAATATTTAGGATAATGTCATTATATTAATCCTTAAAACTACCCAAGGAGTAGATAAATAGATGGAGGATCTCCGATGTCGAGGGAATCAGGGTTTTGAATGGGGGGAATTGGCATTACCAGTCTTATTAACACTTTTGTAAATATAGTAGTTCTTTTATATCAACTAGGATCTATATATTAGTTTCATTTTCTTATATATTTCAATGTTATTGGTGATTTTAGTGCCTAAATATTCTTGGTGTTTAGTGTGGAATATGTGATTTGCATCCAATTTAGCATCAACTATTGATGTTTCTAAGGCCTCATAGGGAATATGGTCAATAGGCTCTTCAACAGTTCCATGGGTATGGAGAATAAATAGTAAAACCCTATAACTTCCTCTATCTACATGGTAACCATACTACATGTAGTAATATACTTTAAAACTAGAATGACTGGTAAGGTAGAATAGTAGGATGTGGTTAGGTTCATTCCATATCTATAACAATTATATGTGGTCTATAAATTGTTCAAAGTATAATTTTATTATCTTATACCATGGTCTCATATTTATTTGTTTCTATATAATCACATCACTTTATTAAAAATTCCTCATTGTTTTATTGTGACTCAAGGGGAGGGGCTTTAAGTTCACTGGGTGTTAACTATTCCTGTTGGAGTTCAAACTATTTTTCTTTTTCTGTGTTGTGTTTATGAGATGATTATGGGTAAGACTTAGTAATTAAGGGTTTATTACAGTTTTTACAACTATAGAATATTATTCTTAGTATGTATTTATTATAATCAGTTTGTTCAATAATTAATGTTTTTCAATATGAGTGTTTTATTCTATGCTGTGAAAGGTCAGTGTGCAATGTTAGTTAGTGAGGTGGACCATTAGATGGGTTGTATGTGTTTCAATACCATATATTCTAAACTAGTATATTTTATGTTATTATTATTATATGATAAAAAGAAATTATTTCCTCAGGTTTTGGAAGAGTTTCTATATGTTTTTCATGAATGGTTTATGAAACTAACCCTCAACAAGATATTGAGTTTTTGATTGAGTTATAGTCTGATGTCTCTTCAATTAGGATAGATCATAACTAGAAAACACCTTCCATGTTACAAAATTTTAGTCGTTAGATCGATGATTTTATGTAAAAGTATTTCAACTAGAATTTCATGTCCTTTTGGAGTGCTAAGATGTTATATTTTTAGAATATGTTTGGTAGTATAAGGACATGCATAGACTACCAACAATTGAATCTGGTGATGGTAAAAAACCGTTACCCATATTTGAGTATTAATAATCTATTTGATCAATTGAAGGGACCCACCATGTTTTTGAATGTTGATCTATGTGTTGGATATCATCAGATAAGGGTGGATGAGGAGGGTATCCTAAATATTTCTTCTAGGGGTCATTATAGGAATCTTGAGTGTATTTATTTTATTTGATATCATGAATTATCCCTGTATTCACATAGGACACAGGAACTCTATGTTTCATGGATTCCAAGATCAATTCATGGTATTTACTATCAATAAAATTCTCATCTATTATAAGTCAATGAAGGATCATGCAAAGTATACAGAGACCATTTTGTAAATCCTTCAGTACCATAATATTATTGGTAATTTTTAAAAGTGTAAGAATTGGATGTGTAAGGTTCATTTTTCAGGCATGTTCTATCTCATTGGAGATTATCAGTTGATATTTAAATGTTTAAGGTTGTTGTTTCTTAGGATACACCCAATAATGTTGTAGAGGTTTAGAGTTTCCTTATACTTATATTTTATGATCAGAGGACAATATCTTATTTCTCTTGGGTTAGGGCTCTATTGATATCCATGAATAAGAAGAACTTGGATTTTATATGGATTGATCAATGTGATAGAGGTTTTTAATACTTGAAGAAGATTTTGACCAGTTCTCTTATTTATTAGCTAAAAGAGGATCGTGATTTTTTGAGGTTTTATTCACTTATTATTACCAAATTTTGGGTTTTTTCGTGATTTATACAATGTAAATGATATCTTATTGTTCTATAAAGATACATACTTATAAGAAAATCTATAATACCAATGATCATGAGTTGGAATATGGGGTGCTAGCCTTGTTTTAATTTTATAAATACATCATCATTAAACTATTTTTGGTCATCACACCTTATAAAATATTTATGTGTTTCATCAATTAATATGATTGGAATATAAATTAGTGGCAGTTGATGAATTTATTATAAAAAATTGATTTTAATATACCCTATAACCTAGGGAAAGGGAATGAATTTTCTAATGCATTGAGTAGGAAGTCTCATTAAGATATTGTTTGTGAGTCTTTTGTATGTGTGAATAGTGATTGATGATCATACAATAGTTATATAGATTTAGAGGAATTCGATTATGGATGATTATTTTACCAAATGACTATATATTCATCCTTGTTTCAACAGCTTTAAGAGTATAAATTTTGGTATCTCATGGCAGGGGTTTGGTAGTTCACGTCATTGATGGTGATTCTCTTGATGGGTGGTCATAGGATGATCAAAATCATGTATTGTTTTGATGTAATTTTTTACCCATAAATGATGTGAAGTAATGATCTTTAAAAGTTATTTATATCACCATTGGATATGTATCCAGGTATATCCAAGATGCATCGTGACATAATGATTGAATTTTGGTATCCTGTAATGAAGTAGTTAGTTGTAGGATTTGTGTAACAATACATGGTCTGTTAGTCATTGAAATAAGATCAACTTTGTTATTGGATTGATTATTTATATTATATGTATCCAAGTGGAATTGGGTGGAAATTTTTATGGATTTTGTATTCTATATACCTCGAGTTCAAGGTGGATGTGATTCCATTTGGGTGATTATTGGTCAGTTGATCAATTAATCTCATTTCATAGTGATCAAAAAGTCTATCGATGTAGGTGTTTTGGTGAGTTGGTACATGGATATGGTTGCGATGTTTCATGGGTGTATAAAGAAGATAATTTCCAATCAGGATCCTTACTTTACATTATGATTCTAGGAAACGTTTCAACGTGATTTTAGCTCTAATCTATGACTTAGTATTGCTTTTCATCCCTAGAAATATTGTCAGACTATAAAGAATATTAAAATTATATAGTACATGTTGTGCACATGTATTATAAAATTTTAAAGTTATTTTGTGAAGAACATAAACTTCATAATGTTTAATTATAATAAAAACTACCACGGTTATATTTCCAGGGACTTGTTGAGGGAATTTTATGGGTGACGTATAGATCAATGTTATGGCGGACTGAGGTTAGGGAGTCAGTGATCCTTGAAAACATGTGGTGAAGAGAATGATAAAGAATGTTGAGATGTTTATGGATTGAATTAAGGTGTAATGAGATTTTAAAAAGTTTTAAGAGGAATGGGGGAACATACCACTAGTGTTTGAGTTTATAAATCATGTTCTCTTAAAGGTCTCCCATCATCATGGGAAAACAGGTTCCCCCGAGGTAGTGATATTTATACCTAGTGAATCACACCTTTTGAGGTGTTGGATAATTTTATAAGGTGGTGTATGATATATGCCATCTATTAAAGCTAGAATATATCCATAAAACCTTTCATGTGTCACATATTTAATATTATCTTTATAGTGAATCACATGTGACCAATTAGGGTAATTAAGATCTAGAAGATTATGTAACATTCATGAATTGGCTAATTGGGATTAGGGATCACCGTAAAAAGGAATTTCATGAGAAAATCATTACCTTAATTCACATTTTGTGGAAACATAATGTATTAATGGAAGGATTATGGGAACCTATGTTATATATACATGATCAATATCATGATCATGTTTCAATCACATTATTATTTGATGATATGATTTTTTATTTCATGTTGAATTGATAAGGATCAATAATATTACTCTATATTATGATTAGAAATGGTTTTGTTATTTTTTTGAGAGGAACATCATAATGATGTTTGAGTTGTATGGTGGGTGATTTATTTTTGGGTTTCATTTTATTCATGAATATGATAATCATTTAAAAGTTATATATTTTAATGTTATTGATTTTCTCAAACTGTACCACTCACTCGTTCATATTTTGGAGGTGTCAGTTAAAATCCATTCAGAAGATGATGGATTTAGAGATAAAATATCAGTTTCAAGGGAAGCATTGGGCCATAGATATATGATCTTCATTATGAATATTTGAATTTAGGGATGATTTTTCTATATTCTAGTGTTCCACTTAATGAATCATTGGGATTATTTTTCTTATTTAGTGTGGGGTGGTGGTGGAGATTCAATTTTTATTTATCTTATTGACCATGGAAGGTAATTTTGTTGCAATGTGAATATGGTTTTTTATAAGAATGATGCTTACTAGGATATTATTATATGGGATAGTATTTGGGAAATTTCTATATAATAGTTTTCATGCATATCCCATGTGACAATTGTTGAACCATGATGGATTTCAACATGACTGATTACTGGTGTTTCAAAATTTTCTTACCTGGATTGTTTGTCCCATGAGATATTTTAGATTTAATCTTATATGGGACATTTTATTTAATCTCAAGTGGAGTCTATTTTAGTTTTTATATTCCTACATTGATGGGAATTTATGTGTGTTCAATTATTAATTTCTTCCTTTTCCTGTGTCATTGTGTTGCGATGAATTTTTTTTGAGATGTCATTTCATTGGGGTTCATCTGATTTGTGGTGAAGTGGTTTCTATTTATAGCTTGTACTTAAAAGGATTTTTTATTGTAGAATAATCTACTTGGTTATTCTAAGGAAATAAATTAAGTGAATGGAGTGACTATAGTTTTTAATGTGATATTTAAGGAAAGATTACTTGATATTATGACACGATGTTAAG
The DNA here is from genome assembly GCA_963277665.1 of Viscum album. Taxonomy (NCBI): domain Eukaryota; kingdom Viridiplantae; phylum Streptophyta; class Magnoliopsida; order Santalales; family Viscaceae; genus Viscum; species Viscum album. Next base: position 116,387,539 of record OY728155.1, on the reverse strand, counting down.
ATTGTGTGATTGATTTAACCACATTATGTAATTATGACCCCTATCACACCACAAATATTTATTTTCCAGAAATAAATATAAATTCATGAATTATATAAAATTTTACCTTATTTCTGGGTATTTATTCAATACCACAATGACCAAATGTGAACCTTCAATGATTATTATCCATCACTTTGTGGGGTTTTCCCTTAGATTTAGAACATTAGCTACTTATAATCAAAGGGGAATTCCAATTGTCTTCTTCTTGGTTCCCTTATTTACCATTCTTCTGTGAGAGGCTATTATAGTTTTTTTGATCTAATTATCATGGTGATGGACAATGGTATTGTTGGGGGAAAAGGTGGAGAATATGACTCCTCGTTAATCATTTTGTGTTTGGGATTTTTTATTGGTAGTTTTTTCATCATCTCATGAAATTAATGTTAATTATTTGGTTAATGATAGAGATTCAATGGTTATAAATATTTAATTATGTGATAATTTTACATTAGTGATAATTTTTATTTGTATGGTTTTTCATAATCTAGATAATTAATTCAATTAAAATAAATTTAAGTGATATTGGGTGATTCAAACATTCTCAATGAAACCCTTCATTGATAATTATATTTTGATAGGTTTGTTGATATTGATACTAGAGATTTATGTTTTCTAATATGATATATATATCTTTCTATTTGATAAATGGAATCAATATTAATAATGTGTGAATCATTTAATGCTTGTAATGAATTTGTTATGTGGATATATGGAATTGTGGTGATGGTATTTGAATATAAAATTCTTCCTGGATACGAAGTAATATACAAGAAAGGAAATTATATTGTGAATTTTTAATACATAAAATTACATTTTGGTATTTGGTGACTTTGCAGTTATGGATTAGTAGTGGTATGTGGTGGTAGATATTTGATAATGATGATTATATGGTTTTTGTAAATTACATGTGGTTTTGACAAAGGATATTATGTGTGATGACAGGGCTACAAATGGGATGGAAGCACCAAGACATTTTTTTGGGTTACCATAATGACATATGTTTTTGATACAATTTTAATATAGTTGGATGTGATATTGGGTGAGAAAGCCACAATAATATTGGGTAATAGTTGAAACAATGAAGGTGCTGGTTTTTTTATCTAATTTTTCAATAGGAAGTTAGTTTTATTACTCCGATTTTGAACAAGATATTTGGGGGAGGATCTTATATAGTATATATTTATTCTAAACAATATATATATATATATATATGTGTGTGTGTGTGTGTGTGTGAGTGTGTGTGTGTGTATGTGTTTTCATGTTTTCCAGGGATTCAAGAGGAAGTTGGTGATCAAGACAGACACAAATATCTCAAGGCATGGAGTTGGTATCATATTTTCTCTCATAAGTGTTTAATTTTAATATTTTGTTTTGAATAAATTTCTTTAGTATAAAGTTTAAATGAATTAAAATGTGGAATTTATTTATGAAAATATTTTTTTATTGGTGATTATGATTTTTTGGGATTTATGAGGGTAATGCCTCCCATTTTTGTGTTTAATGACCTTGGTTATAATATCTTCCATGTGGGATATTGGGGGTGGTATTTTGGGGTTTTACTCATTTTCACTACTGAGCTAAGAGGGGTTTTTAGTTGTTGTGGGTTGTGGATATTTTTCTTACAAAATAAAAGTTAAATTGGATCATAGATTCAACAATATCCCAATTTTTGAAGAGAAGAGCTGAATTCATAATAACATAATATAAAACTATAGAATAAAATAGTTTTAAATAGAAAATTAAATAAGATTACAATTTTCAAATGGATTTTCTTAAAACCATATCAATGTTCTAAACAACTCTAATGAACAACCCATTTTTATGATTCCTACCCCCTTATTACTTATTAGAACATAAAATAAAAATGAATAATTAGTTTGAATTCTAGATTACAAAAATAAAAACTAATTAAAAATTAAATAAAAATGGTGGATAAGAAATTATAATGATTGAGTTTTCAAATATAAAATAATGATTATAAAGAAATCCTTTTAAGTATCCTTGTTTTCTAATTTTTTTATTCTTTATCTACTATATTTTATTCTCTATAATCTATATTAACATGAACTTATTATAAAATATTTTATATACTCTCTACTTGAGATAGAGTTACTTATCTCCTCTAAATAGATGATGGAATTTATTTTGATGAAATAGTACTTATTATATACTTTAAACCTTGAAAGAATCCTCATAATCCAAAATGTTTCTAAAAAACTATCAACACAAAAATGGTTTTAATTTTATAATTTTATCCCTATAAAACTCATTTATTACTACTCTATGATTATTATTCTTCATGGTAAGATTCATCCCAAGTCATGATTGTTGTACATCTCGTTCCCCTCGTTGTTTGATTTTCATGATCACAATCACCTTATTCTTTCTCTAACCTTGTTTTTAAGTGTTGTGAATGATAGGCAAGAGATTGCCAAAGGAATGGCCCAAGAAAGCATCTCAAGTGGACTGAAATTCAGTCCACCGGCCAACCGGTGGCTTCACCACCGGTCAGCCGATGGAGCCTGGACAGAAGGCATCCTTCTGTCCAGACCACCGGCCAGCCGGTGGCACACCAGCGGCCAGCCGGTGGCACACCAGCGGCCAGCCGGTGGCACCTGCACTCAAAGGCAGAGCCACTGCCTCCACACCGGCCAACCGGTGGCCAAGCACCGGCCAGCCGGTGGCACCCAGAATGAACAGGGTTTGCTACTGCCTCACCACCGGCCAGCCGGTGGCTCTGGCACCGGTCAGCCGGTGGCCCCTGGACAAGAATCCTATGCCTTTTTGCATACACCGGCCAACCGGTGGAGCTGTACCGGCCAGCCGGTGGAGCCAGTCAAACTAGCCGTTGGGCCTTTGACCAGGCTGCTCCACTTGCCTCCCAACGGCTCCGAAAGCCTTTCCAACGGCTCCGAAGACCTCCAACGGCCATATGAGGGTTCCCCCTCTATAAATAAAGGACCTTGAACCCCCGGAAGTCTAAGGAACATAGCCGGACCATAATTAAGCATTGTGAAGCCAACGAACACAATTCTCCTCATTTGGCAAACCTCCGGCGGATTGCTCCAAGGGAACCACAACTGCTCCAATCCAATTCCACATCCAAGGAGCACCACCATAGAAGCTTGGGAGTGCACGTCTTCAACTCCATTCAACCTTTGGTGCCCAAGGCTTCTCAACAATACGGTTTTTATTGCATTTATTTATTTTGAGCTTAAAATTGGGTTTGTGCCTACAAACCCCAAACTCTTTCTCATCCCCTCTTTCTCTTGGGTTTTTACACCACCACTAAGGTGTGAAGAGGTTTCTTCAAGCCTTACCTTGTAAAAGGCTTGAGTTTGCGGTGAGCTAGCCTTCACCCGTTAAAAAGGCTAGTGGGTTCTTACTTAACCATTAAAAGTAAGTGGGTTCTTGCTTAACCAATAAAAGCAAGCTGTAATAGGTCCTAGTGCTACCTCAAAGCCTAGTGGGTTTCTTGCTAAAACCATTGAAAAGCAAGCGGTAGGAATCTCTCAACGGTTGAGTTGGGAGCGGAGACGTAGGCCGGGTTTTTGGCCGAACTCCGTTATCAATTTCTTGTGTGATTGCCTCCTTTATTTTCCGCTGCATTTCAACTTTGATTTTTAATTTGTCAATTTATTTTTAAAAGGCAATTCACCCCCCTTCTTGCCATCAATTCCCCGTATTTTCCGACCCAACAATTGGTATCAGAGGACGTATTTGAATAATTCCTTAACCGGTTTTAAATTAAAGATCCTATTTTTTTTGATGGCTTCTACCGCTTCTTCCTCTCAATCCCCCGAAGGATATTCTTTGGATCGTGCTCCTTTCTTTGATGGAGCCGATTATACTTTTTGGAAAACCCGCATGACCACATTTCTTAAAAGCATTGGTTATCCTATTTTTAAAATTGTCATGCATGGTTATTCACTTTCTTCTTCCGATGAATCCCAATGGACCCCCGCCGACATTGCAAATTTCGAGCTTGATGGCAAAGCCATGAACGCTCTACATTGCGGCCTAGACCGAAATGTATTTAATTGTATTTCTTCTTGCACATCTTCTCATGATATTTGGAAGCTTTTAGAACTTACCCATGAAGGCACTAAGAAGGCTCAAAAGCAAGAACCCACTCAAAAGCAGGAACCCGATGAAGAATCCGTGCCCAATTGCTCACTCCACAAGAAAAGGACCAAGAAGAAGAAGAAGAAGGCCTCAAAGGCAACATGGAGTGATAGCTCCTCCTTCTCCTCCTTCTCCTCGAGCGACAATGGTAATAATTGCCTAATGGCAAAACATGAGGTATCTTCCTCCTCTTCTTGTTCTTCAAATTCCAATTCTTTAAATCATTTGTCATATGAAGAACTCTCACATGCTAGAGATCAATTAGAAAAAGGTTTTCATGAACTTTCTTCAAAATTTGTTTCCTTTAAAAAGTCTTTCAAAAAACTCTCCTCCGAAAAAGAACAACTTCTCAAAGAGAAGGAGGAGATGTCCCTTAAAATCCAAAATTTTCCAAATGTTGATTCCATGGAATCAACCATCAAAGACCTAAGGGAGACCCTAGCTAAGTTTACCCAAGGGGAACAAAATTTGAATAATCTCCTAGGTTCCCAACGAATTTCTAGGACCTCTCAAGGACTTGGCTATACCAACCAAGCTTCCTCCTCCCATGCACCCACTATTTTTGTAAGGGGGAGCTCCCAATTCAAATTTTGTAATTATTGCAAAAAACCCGGGCACCTCATTTATGAGTGTGATTGCAAAAATGCCTGGTACGGCCAACCTAAGTCTTTTTTCTTTTCCGACGAATTTTATAGGAGAAGACCCGCCATGAGACAAGTATGGATTGAAAAATCCCTTCTAGCGAGTCTCTCCGGGCCTAAAATCATCTCTTTTCAAAATCCCTCTCCCCGGTGATTTATTGTTTTTATTTAGGGGGAGTTAGGATTGTTTAAGCTTTTCAATTTCAAATTTTTTCAAACTTTTAATTTCAACTTTTGGTTTCAAATTTCAATTCAATTTTTGATTCAAAACTTTCAATTCAATTTTCAAATTCAAAATTTTCATTCTCATTTCAAATTTCTTAGTATCAATTCTTTCGATTCAAACTTTCATTTTCAACTCTTGGTATCAAATTTTCAATTCAAAATTCTCAATTTCAAAATTTTCATTTGGTTTCTAATTTCAAATTTCAATTGGTTTTTGATTCAAAACTTTCAATTCAAACTGTTATTCATATTTTCATTTCAATTTCAAAAATCTCAATTGATTTTCAAATTTCAATCTTGTTTTTCAAAGTATTCCCTCAATCAAGTTTTATGCCCCATTCTATTTTGATAATCACAAAGGGGGAGAAATTTCTTGATTGATTGGGGGAGAATCTTTTCTCTCATGCTTAGTATTTATTTTCAATTAATCATTTAAAGCATGCCTTTAATTTCAGAATTTTACTTTAATTGTTTTGGTGATTGTGATCATCAAAATAGGGGGAGATTGTTGTACATCTCGTTCCCCTCGTTGTTTGATTTTCATGATCACAATCACCTTATTCTTTCTCTAACCTTGTTTTTAAGTGTTGTGAATGATAGGCAAGAGATTGCCAAAGGAATGGCCCAAGAAAGCATCTCAAGTGGACTGAAATTCAGTCCACCGGCCAACCGGTGGCTTCACCACCGGTCAGCCGATGGAGCCTGGACAGAAGGCATCCTTCTGTCCAGACCACCGGCCAGCCGGTGGCACACCAGCGGCCAGCCGGTGGCACCTGCACTCAAAGGCAGAGCCACTGCCTCCACACCGGCCAACCGGTGGCCAAGCACCGGCCAGCCGGTGGCACCCAGAATGAACAGGGTTTGCTACTGCCTCACCACCGGCCAGCCGGTGGCTCTGGCACCGGTCAGCCGGTGGCCCCTGGACAAGAATCCTATGCCTTTTTGCATACACCGGCCAACCGGTGGAGCTGTACCGGCCAGCCGGTGGAGCCAGTCAAACTAGCCGTTGGGCCTTTGACCAGGCTGCTCCACTTGCCTCCCAACGGCTCCGAAAGCCTTTCCAACGGCTCCGAAGACCTCCAACGGCCATATGAGGGTTCCCCCTCTATAAATAAAGGACCTTGAACCCCCGGAAGTCTAAGGAACATAGCCGGACCATAATTAAGCATTGTGAAGCCAACGAACACAATTCTTCTCATTTGGCAAACCTCCGGCGGATTGCTCCAAGGGAACCACAACTGCTCCAATCCAATTCCACATCCAAGGAGCACCACCATAGAAGCTTGGGAGTGCACGTCTTCAACTCCATTCAACCTTTGGCGCCCAAGGCTTCTCAACAATACGGTTTTTATTGCATTTATTTATTTTGAGCTTAAAATTGGGTTTGTGCCTACAAACCCCAAACTCTTTCTCATCCCCTCTTTCTCTTGGGTTTTCACACCACCACTAAGGTGTGAAGAGGTTTCTTCAAGCCTTACCTTGTAAAAGGCTTGAGTTTGCGGTGAGCTAGCCTTCACCCGTTAAAAAGGCTAGTGGGTTCTTACTTAACCATTAAAAGTAAGTGGGTTCTTGTTTAACCAATAAAAGCAAGCTGTAATAGGTCCTAGTGCTACCTCAAAGCCTAGTGGGTTTCTTGCTAAAACCATTGAAAAGCAAGCGGTAGGAATCTCTCAACGGTTGAGTTGGGAGCGGAGACGTAGGCCGGGTTTTTGGCCGAACTCCGTTATCAATTTCTTGTGTGATTGCCTCCTTTATTTCCGCTGCACTTTACTTTGATTTTTAATTTGTCTATCAATTTTTTTTAAAGGCAATTCACCCCCCTCTTGCCATCTTCCCGTGTTTCTTCCGATCCAACAATGATATCTTCTAGCATGAATAATTTCTCAATTATATTTTCTTTCTTGGTAAATTTATTTATTTGATTTTAAATTTTTGGTTTTTAGTGGTATTATATTACGTTCAAATATGTTTCACTAATATGAACATAGATTCATTATTTCAATACCCTTTAATTACTTAAAATGTGAAGGATGAGTTGCTTTATGAGATGCCTCTTAATCTTTCTCAGATAAATAACTATTTTCCCAAGCTACTATAAATTAATTCTAAGTTGAAATTTCATTTACTTGAGATTATCCAACCTCAATCCATGTAAATTTCTCATATTTCTGAGATGTACAAAATGAAAAATCCTATATACCCTCTAATTCAAAAGTTCTGTCAATGGTACTTGAAATATTTTGTTGATGTTGTGCATTGATGAAATTACAAAGATTATATATTTGAAGATTTACCTTTGATTATTTTAGCAATGATTCAATGTTAAATAAAACTATTTTTTGAGAACCCCTTCTCCATTAGATTCATTAAATTTCCAAGATTTCATAATGAAATTTCTAGTCCTCCAATAAATTAAATATCCAATTATTTTTAGGATGTATTCACATCTAACATCTTTTTATTAGAATATATATTTGAGTTAAAAAATTTAGGTACCTCAGGATGTGACCATTTCTATTTTCATGTTCCCTCCACATGAATATAGGAATAAATAATTATATACTCTAAGCATATTTAGGTAAAAATTATATGGTATCATCTTTATTACGTGGATATATGTGATAACTAGGATTATAATATTTAAACAGTGTTGGTGTAGAATCAATATAGTCTTTATTCTAAGTTTCCCATTAGATATGCATCAATACATGATGAAATTTTATAATATTTTGTTCTTATTTATAAAGCATCATTTTAGTGTCATCAAAATTAATTTTTATTTTAGGAATGATCTTGTAAAAGAATCTCCCACATACTAGAGCTTAGATAGATATTATATTATTAACACAAATTTTCATCATAATACATAACATCATTCTACTCTCTATATATATATTTTATATATATATAATAAAAATACAAAAATCTTGCATTCTTTCATCTTTATATCCTTAATTCTAAAAAAATAGATATCTAAATAAATTTCATAATAAACTAATGATTTGAATCAAGATAAAGTATCCTAACTCTATCAAAACCAAACTATCCAATATGTATATTCAAATTCATAATCCAATATAAACCATTTTTAATGGGAATAAAATTTATACGATATTAAAAAATTCCATATATTTTTCATTTTGATCAGGTCATCCATTTCAATCAATGTTTACTTCATTATAATTACATTTATATTTGAAGGCATTATATTATGGTAATAACTATCATGAATATTAAAATTCACATATAATTTTTTATTTTATATATTAAATACTAACTCATTATCTATGATATTAAAACATTTTTTACACTTATGAAACCATAGTATATCAAAGAAAATAAAATTCTCTCACTTAACCATTCTGCAGAAAAAAAATAATTGAATACATAATCAGTCGACTAACCCAATTCCCATCATAAAAACCCTATACAAATATGATATGAGTCACTTGGAATAGGTTGATATGGTGCATAAATGTGTAGTGACCCAATTTTTTCATCAATTGAGATATATATCATTTTTTAGATACAATGCCCTGGGTCCTTTAAAGCGGTAATTAGGTAAATATACACTAGAAAATGGATAACAAAAAAATATTGATGGTTCCTTAGATATAATGTCATGGTGTTCATCTCAGGGATTTTTTGTTGAAATTCCATGTGATTCATATTTTAATGAATATTTCTTATTTACTAAATAAATAAATATGTGTCCTATGTGTTTGAAGGTTGAGGTAATCTAGAAATGAAAACCATATGGGAATTCCAAAAAAGTGGTTGTGTATAAAGCATGTTATTTTGACTAAAAGCAAAATAATTTATGTTCTTGGGTGTAATATCTCGTGTTTTATGGTGGGTTTATATTTTAAAGAAGCTTTAGTTTTTCATTTGGTTGATATACTAAATCTCAGACCGGGCTTCATAATGTAATTTTCAAAGTTGGTACACTAATTAGTATTGTTTTAAAGTTTGGATGAGTCTTTGAAGATAAATTTGAGATTTTATAAGAATCCTGAGTGTCGAGGACATAGAATGGATGTTTTGGAAGGGATATAATAACACATGGTTGGAGAATGATTATTATTTAATGTGGGGACCAAACAGTGTGTCCTATTTATAGAGGTTCATAGTTTGTTTTAACTATGAGAGGGGACCAGTAAACTGTAAATTTTAGTGTAGAGGGGAAATAGGATCCACATAGTTGGGGAATAGTTTTTCAAACAATGTGATATAACTGTTCAGGGTGGAGTGAGCTTGAGATAGTAGCTTCACACTATTGGTGCATAGTTTTGTAAACCGTGTGAGGGAACTGTGTATCATGAGGTTCTTGGATAGTGGCATCATATAGTTGGATAATGGGTTTCCAAATCATGTGACGAAATACATATCTTTAATTTGTTTATAAAATTTTATTTGTCTTTGGATCCTTTATGTTTTAGTCACCCATTTTCCTTCCCATTTCATTCTCAACACCCCCTCCATCAGTGAGAGCTCACCCTATTCCTCTTATATATGCATGAATATATCTCATTCTTTTGGACATAGAATCATGTATCGTTGACCATGTCATATCACCCTAAGTTGGTATATGATTTTTCTTCTTCTGTTTGTTTATTTATGATTCCCTACCTGATGCTTTTTTCATGTAAATCATGTTCCCTATTTTCAAGGCATTTGTTTATTCATCTAGTATATCTCATTAATCATTGAATCAAATCTATATAGTTGATCAGTGAAGCTTACTAACTAGGATATAGGTGATCTAAATTCCATCTCCTTAAATTTGAGACATTTATAAAATGAGTCATCATATCATATTCTATAATTTCCACACGTTCCCCTAAAATATTTAATGATTTTAAATTAATCATATAGTTCTTATTTAGATATGATATGACACCATTATATAGATGGAGGTAAATGAGATCCACCAAAACCACCCTTATGGTGAGTTCTATTTCTTGGTTATATAATATTTCCTTGATCTTGGATTTAACAACCCATATAGTGTGTTTTTTAAATTGCTCATCACATTTTTGAAATAATTTTGTGACCAACTCACATCCTAAGGTGGATTTGTCTTCTTAACATAAATGTTAAATGGTTTAATACCATATTTTTCTACTTAATTTTTTATTAAAAAACCTTTTAATTATATCATTCAAATTGAATCATAATATGGAATTTGTATACTCATATCCCTCATTATAATTAGCACTCATATTGGAAAATTGAACAATTATATTAAATAATGTTTTTGGAATAAATGTTTCACATGGCCTATGTCCACGTATTAAATGCAGGTTTTTTCATAAATCACTTGGAACATGTTGAATTATTATTTAAACCCTTTACTAGATTGGATTTAGAAAAATGTGAAATTATATATATACTTTCTTGGATCATAATAAAGTATTAAGTGTAGTACTTGAGAATTTATATTAAATAATGAGTTTTAGTTACTATTCCGTAGTTAAGGGAAGTGTTGGACATGATTCTTTAGACTCCCTTGATGAGATATGTGGACATGATGCTTCAAAACATTTATTTGGATGTTGGGAATAGAAAAACTTCTCAGTTAGTTGAGACAAGTGGAAATGGAATCCATTATCATTCTGTCCATACTGATGTTAATGATGTCCGTTATCATTTCATTGAGATCATTGGGTATGTAATCGTTTATTTAGGGTATGAAAACTGTCATAGTATTATTATGCAGATGCCTTGGTCTTACTAGTGAATGAATATTTGTGCATATATACGTTTAAATATATGAATATATTTACATTATGGAAGATTTTTAAAGGTATTCTGATTTTTTCTGAAGTATTATGGACAACCAAATTTCTTTTTTAGGATCCTAATCCAAAATTGATTAATTTTATTATTTACTACATTATTTATTATAATTGAACACTACTCGTTTTTATACTCAAAGAATTAACTTCATATGAAATCATTTATGGGGACATTATAAGTTTATCTCACACCCTATTTGGGATTCCAATTAGTACCCAAATAGACCCCCCAAGCTGAAAGTTAGGACTTGGCAGAAACTAATTTTTGTTGCTTTACTTTAGACTAGGACATGGCATGAGGCTAGGTTCCTTGCATGTACTTGTGATACCTATAGGATTTGGGTCTTTCTATATTAATTTTCCTGTCACTATAGGTTTTTTTATGTTTTACATGTTGTATATTTATTTTTTATATTATGGTTCAACATGTTCATGTATTTATGTTTATTTCTATTTCATTTGGTTATCTATTATTTTTATCTATATAATATATCTTTATCTAATAATGTTTATATTATTTCGTTATTTTAATCTAATGTTTAGTACTAATCTATATGGTATAGTTTCCCCACTATACTATATTTGGATACTCATTTCTAGTTGAAAGGATTTGGCGTATGAGGAGGTGCACTTGAGGTCTTGTTGCTAACCAGCTTGAGGAACATGTTTACTGTCTCCCAATATGGGACATGAAAAATTGGTATCCTGGATTTCGTTTCCATGTATTAATATTTTTGGGATGCTTGATAAGTGACTAGGAATGTATCATAAAATGTTAAATATTTCATGTATGGGTTCATCCAACCCACGCATGAGGTAAAGATGAAGTTTATTGGTATGGGATTGGAGTTCATACTGTATGTTATTATAGTTGGTTAATATTTCACCATGAGTGGCTGACGTACATTTTTCAACTTACTAATTTATAAGGTTTACCTCTTAGCCTAGTATAGAAGAATAAGTTGGTTCATTCATACCCCATTTCATTCATATAGGATTTGAATGTCATATCATGTTTATCTGTATACCAAGATTGCATGGATATGTTCCATTATTAATAGTAGTATTGATGATTATTTAGCATGATTCCATATATACCATGTTTCTGTGGTTTCTTGTTTATATGCATGTATTCATTTCAAACATGATATCTTCATGGGAATAATTATGACATAACATATGGTTGGTTAAATAGATTATCTATATCAACTTAAATAGTGTTTTCACATTAAACATGATGTTGGAATTCCACTTAATCATACCGATATTAATAAAATGAAAGGGTTTTAAACTTGTTTTATTTAAATGATGTTTTAATTAAAACTTATAATGAATATAGAATTATAACATAGGAATGGTAGAGTAATATAACTGAACCATGATATATATATATATATTTGTATGTATAAACTATTAAAAATATAATTCTTGATGGAAATGTAGTCAAATAATATTTCTATAGTACTTATAAAGGTAAAAAAACGTTAGAAATTTGGAATGAAATCCGATAAAACTAAATCCTAAATTGATTGAATTGAACCTTATAGGTTTTCTATAATTTTATGCATATTTGGTAAACCTAAAATGGGTGTTCTTAATTTTAACTCTTATGGGTTACACTTAAATAGGATTGCGATTTTAATATATAAACTGTTGAATCCATAAAATTTGAATGGTTTATCATATTATACGACCTAGGGATTTATGATAAGACACTCAAAGGCTACCTTTATTCTTACTTTAATTAGTATTGAACCCCATGGGGGGATATTCAAATTATATGGTATTATTATATGAAGTGTTACAAGTCATTTATACGGTGCATCGTATAAATTTATGGTGAAATATTACTTAAAAACCCACATTAAATTAATAAAATACTTAATTTTGTGCATCCAATATTTATTATTATAAAGATTTAATTATTTAAAATTGAAATTTCAACCTGTATAATGGTTTCCTCTATATATTGGAATTGAAACATTCTTTAATTGATTCTAATTGTGAGATCCTTGGATAAATAATGGGTTGATATAAAATTATTACATAATTTTCGTAATGTTGGATGAAACCATTGTGATAGAGTAATAAGTAATGTTGTACAATTCTTTCTTTAGTCGTAGGATTATTTTTTTCCTGTATTTGATCACTTTAAATTTTTATGGTAAATATAAATTGGGGAAAAATGTTGGAATAAAAACATATGTTTATTTTTATGAAAAATAACTATCTTGTAAGGGTTATTTCTAATGTTTCTTTGAAAGATGATTTAAATATAAATTTGAGCATTATCCATAGGTGTCATTGGGATATATTTATTCTCTTTCTAGAACATAGTGGTTATATATCATAGATTAGTGACCTTTTTCAATGAAAATCCAGTTCAAAAGTCCACACATAATGTTAAAATGAGAGGTAGCCCATTATGGTAATTCCCTTGGAGATTGGACATTGGTAGACATTTGATCTGTGTTTCTAGGAATGTTAAGTGCTGTCTGTTTGATCCTTTGGGTTGGGTAGGACTATTAGATAATAAAATTAAACCCAACACCTATGAGTTATTTTCATGATGGTTAAAACTAGAGGGAGTAATACCATATATAGATACCATGTGAGAATAAAAACTTTTTTCATTTTACATTAACATTTTGACCCTTCAAAGAGAACGCCCCTATGAGGATACTCAGAGAAGATTAGGTCTAGATATGACAATGATTTCTAGGTGATACCATTACACCTATGTTTATAGGATTTGACTCTTTCAGTTTTCTAATCTATTAAAGGATTCCAATTTTACCAATTTTATAAAACAATTATAGGAACAATTGTTTTTGTGAAATTGAAACCCCATAAATGGAGTATGGTTCTCATGAAATAAACATTAGTGTTAGGTGGATAGACATAGTGGCCCTATTTTGAGAATGATTGGTAGCGTTAAGTCGAAGACTTGAAGACCCAAAAATATAAATTGGACCCTAGAGAGTCAGTGATGTTTTATTTGATCAAGTAATCCTATGAGAGAGTCTATCTTGGGGTTTTTGTTTTCCTTAAGAAAAATGATATGGGTTATGTGCCAATTATGTAATCGATACCTGATAGGTGCTCAAGTTTTGTGTTGTATGAATGATGATGCATGTGGATTCTAACGAAGAACTGAAGGTGCTGGATATTGAGATTTTCTTTGTTGGGTAGGACTGTTCAAGTGCCTAAACCTATTGACCAATGGATAAGATTGATGATTTTAATTTCTATATTGATGTTATGAGAAGGGTGGTCATTTGATTAAATCATGAAAATGGTGAGGTTCCCCATTTTAAAAAGGATTTCAACATGAGATTTTTGTGTGTTAGAAAATGATGTTCCATGTAGCACGATTGGCTCAACATTGTCAATGAATGAATCATGGGAGTAAGTGGGGTTTCTTGAATTAGGTAGTAGAGATATACACCCACTATGTATGGAATGTTTAGTTCACACCACTGTGTGTGAGAGATGTTTATAATTTAATTTTTGTTAGTGGTCATGTGTGAGATAGGATTAATGGTTTTAAAGAAGTGACACTTGCGAGAATGGAAACTTGTAGATTTGGTTAAAATTAAGGTAGGTTCAGGGTGATAATGAATAATTTGGAATTAAATTGGGTGTAATGAGATGGTTTAATCATGAGTGGAACTAGAAATTAATGGTCAATATATATATGGAATCAAGTTTTGGATGAAGGCATATATGTCCTAGTTGTTGTGAGTATGTCTGCATACGATTGATACAAGCCTATCGATGGAATCTCAGTGTACTCTTAGTTTAGAGGAGTTCTTTCCTAATATCATGACATCTTCCTAAGTACACCGAGATATCATTAGATATACATCGAAATACCTAGCTATATTTTCTGGTTTGATGACCAAAATCATTCAAAGTAATGCTTAAGGAGTAGTTTAAGAGAAGTCAGATGATGGGGAGTTCACCATTGGCCTTTTGAGGGTGGATACCCATATTATAATTTAAAACATAGTGAACACCATGGAGACTATTATCAGGAAATGGGAAAGAGTTATTAATGTCTTTTCTTAGAACTTAAGGATGAAGAGGTTCATAGCTATGATGAACCAAGAATTATAAAGAGATCATTAATTGATTTATAAACCTAAATATACATTTACAGAACATAAGGATCATAAAGGCTTAGTGTATTATGAATGTTAGGTTCATACTATATATAAGGGAGAATAAAAATAATTTTTTTTATTTTATTATCTACAATGATCCCCTAAATCATTTCAATCTTCTGAACTTCATGGGATTACATTTATAATACACAGAAAAAGGATTGAGATAAAAATTCCAATAAGGGAATTATCATAATAAGGAAACATAACATGTGGGTCAAAATGATAAAATGATATCATAAAGATAAGGCTCATGAGTAATCACCTAGAAGAATAATAAAAATAAAATGGTATCATAATACCATGATGACTTAGGAAGCGTTGTAGAAACAAAGCAAATAACAATAACATAATTCATGGATAACTACTAAAACCACATCACAGGGTCGACAAAGTCCCATAATAGATTAGGTTTACTCCACAATCCCATAAATGATTTCTCATAAGACTATAACATCACCAAATGAATTGGTGAACTATCTGGGCACACCCTTAATAAAATTTTCATGATCTATGTGTGAAATATAAATCAAATTAATCATAATTTATAACAAAATTATTATCATAGAATGAGAATGGGATTCATAATATTCTTTCATCTCATAATCAAAGGATACTTCATAATGAATGCATTTGAGAAATGATCATAAGGCATATATTACACCATCAGAGAAGGGGGAATGAAGTAGGTATACATGTGAGAGAAATATATACATAATTTATTAGAAATAAATGACATAAATGTTTGCTGTTATCGATGAAAATATTAAAAAACTCTTTAGAAAAATAAGCTTTTTAATTTGAGTAACATAAACTGTTGAAATATTAGATGGAAAATGATTTTGAAATATCACTTTGAACATTTCTTGAGGAAAATATTCTTCGTATGCTGAAAAAACTTATTTAAAATCAGAAAATTAATTAATAATTAAATATATTTTTTGAAAATAAACTTTTAAACTTAAAATGTACGATTTAAAACATCTAGTGTTCATGATAGTGGAAGAGATCCATTTTATCCAAATACATTAAAAAGATAAATACTCATTTCAAATTTTTTATGGAAAATTCAGTAAGCACATTAATCTAAAGAATAAAAATAGATAAATTTAATTTTTTTAAATCCAATAAATGGTAAAATGGAATTTAAACTATCTTATTAAAACTTTTTTGATAATAGTTTTGTGTATATAGATTTGGAAGGAGAATAATTTTTTACTGAAGAGAGAAATGGTGTATGATTTACTTAACGAAATTTTCTCAATAATTTTATGTAACAAAGAGGGTAAATTGTCTAATTACATAAAAAAATGGTTAAATATAATATAATAAATTGGAATTGGTTTGTTGGAAAATGATTAAATTATTTCATTCAATGGGAATTCAATCATAATAAATCATAATTAAAATTATATTTAAACATAAACCCTTATTGCTTGGGAATATTTTTAATCATAACATTACATGAATGAAGTAGATAAATTTTAATTTAAAATATCATGATTTAGTGATTTCTAATGATATAGTGTATAAATGGTCAGTATATATACCACTAAAAATAAATTAGGTTCATAAAATAACATGTGCCTCAATGAACGATGTTTGAGACAACATCCTTACAAATATGTTATCATTGAGGTCGGAGTTTATTAGTGGGGTTATTATGTTTAAAGAATTTAAATACACACAAATAAAAGTGTGAAAACAAGAAAAATCAATAAAAATTCATTTAACACATAATGTTGGTATAATATAATCATTGAAATAGTTGTATAACACAATTAATGGAAATTGTGTTAAGAAACCCCTTACCTCATGATTTTATTTGGTTAGATCATCTTTAAACACATATATAGTAGTTTTAAAATTGTTATTAATTCATACCAAAACCATATTAATATTTATAAAATCATATATGATCCTTTAATAACTTCATATTACCTACTCATTAATAAACATTTATTGTCACAACTATTTTGGTTGTTAATTTCCCTGACTTCTCCTGCATGTTTATCATGAATGTTTTGGATTCAAGACATTGAATATTGCCTCAAAATATGCATAATAATATTTCTGTTATAAATATTATTTTCATAAGATACATATTTTTAATCATTATTTAATTTTGAACAGGCAGACTGAATCACAACGATTTGTGAATATGGTAGGTCCTACATATGCACAGGTGATATTATCATTCACTTAACAGGTGATAATATAAGGAATTTAATTGTATATTTATTTTAAAGAATAAATATAATTTCATATATATCACATATATTCATTAAATTTATCCTTTTATATATTCCATGTAGTTTGATAGTGAAAAATGAATTACATCACTTCACGATACGGTAGTATGCCGTACAAACGAGTGATGTTATAATATTCAATAAGAAAATGAATGTAAGATGCAATTTATGATATTATAATTAATTAAGTATAATTATATCATAAATATAATATATAAACATTAAATAAAACATTATATCCATTCATGATAATGGGTGATGGAAACAAATTACGTTCGTTCGTGAGGTGGTAGTCCTCTATACACAAGACCAACGATTTCATTTTCTATTTGAAGGAGGAGGATATGGTTCTATAATTTTATCTTAACATAATAAAATATCAGCATATGAGATATATTTGTTTTTATAAAATCATGTTTTAATATGATTCTAAGGAAGTGGAATAATAAATAAAATAAAAATCATTGTTAATGACATTACATCTTCTTCAGACAACTTTATTAGGATTCCCTCAAAAACAATATAGGATGGATTTAGGATATGTAAATGGTTTCTAGGATGAGGGAGGAGAATTAAGTTATTTATTTGGGTAGGTATTGGATAAAACAATGGTTGTTTAAAGTGTTGTAAGGAATGTAGAGGGGGTTGTGTTTTATAAGCAGGGGAGATGATACACTTGGATGTTCTGAAACGAAATAATTCCACCCACAATTTTATAATGACACAATGATAAAAAATAGACCTCTTTAAAACCATAGAATATATAAGGTATAAATTTGACCAAAAAATAATAATTAGACATGTTTTTTTTCATTTTACGCTTATTTTTATGTTTACCCTCGATAAACCCCTTTTTACCTTAACCACTTGAAATAATTTTTATTATTTTAATTTTTCATTATGGTAAAAAAATTAAATTGTAAATATTATAGAATATAAATTATTCAGATTAAAAATATTGATCCATTTTTAAAAATTATTATAAATAATTGGAATAATTTTATCAAAACTAAACCCATAGTCGTGTTTAAAAAATTATGTTCCAAAATAAAAAGTTTCAATGTTTTTTATATCAAAATTCCATAAACAATTTTTTCCAATTGAATGATTTGGATAAAAAAATATATAATTGGACTAATACCACATTAAATTAAATTGATTCTGGTAAATTATTTAATCAAAAATGCAGTTTTTATTAAATTTAAATATTTTTCACTATTTATTAAAAAATGAAAATTTTCAGAAAAATCCCATAAATTCACCCAAAGATAATTCTGACACCCTGATTTCACAAATTAAATTCATTTTTAAAATAAAATTCAATAATTTTTTAAAAATTTATTATTGATTATGGGAAAAAAGCACAACTAAACTACATTTTAGAAAAAGACAATTTTTTAGAAAACCTTTTTATTTCTTTTAATAAATTCTTATTTAATTTACAATAAATATATAATTATTAAATATAATTTATGCATGTGAAAACAATATAATTTTCATTATATATTTATTTATATTCATACCATCCAACCTAATAGCTATGTTATAAGGACCAAGTTTAAATAACAGTATTTTAATAAAGTATTGTGTTTTGTTTAAACCTAGGTTTTTTTTGCATATAAAGGTATGAATGAAATTGAATTTATTTAAAATTAAGTATATTTTTAAGTCTCACGGTGTTAAATTATCAAAAAACCATTATTTTGTGTGTCATATATGATATTATTCAAGACAATCCTCTTTTAAAATCTCAAGGTGTTACATACTACCCCTACTAAATAAATTATGTTCTCATAATTTAATATTGTTCTCAAAAATAAATGGTTTTAATTTTTTTTGGAAAAACATCATAAAATGTATTAATAATAAATTATATTAAAGAAACGGGATGGAAAATATATAATTCATCTCAATACTAGATTTCCATATAAGAGAACATTAGTGAAAATTGAAGATATAGAAATGAAAAAATAATAAATAATTATAGAGAGTGATTGAGATAATTGATCAGAAGAAAGTGAATGATTAATTGAATGTTAAGGACCAAAAAACGATAAATATATGATTATTTATAAGACTATTTGATTTATTTTACATGAAGGTGATATGATAACATTTTTGTTTCAAGATACTTTTCTTATAGTTGAGGAGTTATTTTTATTATCCAGGAATGTAAGGAAATTTACTTACTTTATATATTTATTTTTCATAATAACAATTTAATCATTTATTCTTGATTTTATATATTTATTCTTCATCTTTTAATCCAAGAAATGAATATAAATTTTTTTAATCTCTAAATAACTAAAATAAAATTATAATGTTTCACATAATCCCCAAAAAAACCAGAAGATTATATACTTCTATTTACTAAAACCAAAATAGGGAACAAAAATATTCCCATATAATTTATTAATCTTTAATACCTCAAAAGTAACTCCCAAAGTTCATATTAATCCCTTCCATAAGTGTCTATCCATAAAATATGTCATCTTACATTTCTAAAAATTTAATATTATTATTCCCAAATAATCTTTTATATTTAAAAACGTTTTATATGCTTCAGCCCCATAAAAAGCCTCCCAAAATATTTTTTAGACACCCCTAAATAAATTTACTTAAATACTCAAAATGGGTGTCTAAGAATCATAAATTATGATAAAACATTGACCTAAAACCTGATTGTATCCATAACTCTTAAGTTAATATAACATGTAGAAATATGTTCCTAAAAATTAACCCAATCCTTATATTTTTCCAGATTCTTATAACCAAAATACCATTGGTAAGAATATTCTTACATCATAGTTCTTTAATCCTAATATATAAATACTTTAAACCATTTTCATGAATTATTTGAAATAACAAGGGTCTTTTCTTGTTCTAGGGCCTAAACCTTAGTTTAGTGCATTGACTTAGATAATTTCTATGTTCCCCCACATACAAAGCATAAAATTTCATAGAAATTGTTTTCTCTATGACCTATATTGCCACATAGAAAACATCTTCCCTTACAATTTTGATATTATTGTAGGTTCTTCTTCCAACCTTCATGACATGTAGAAAGTTGAATCTTCATTCCTTCATTTTCATTAGCACACAAACTATCATAAAACCTTATCCTTGTCTTATTTAAGTTCTTAGGAATCTCCCCAAAGTTCATATTGTTCATCATATATCATAATAGCTGATTGGGAATAATCACAATATATTTCTCTACAGTCATCGTCCAATTTGTTTTCTCTATATCCTCAAAGCGTCCATAACATTTCTTAATATCATTATTACAATTGATTCCATCCATTGAATAAAACCACAAAGCATGTTATGAGTAATAATAATCATAGTGGAAAATGACATAATCCTGAAAAAGAATTTATAGGATGTAAAAATAAAAAAACTTCTTTCTAATCTAGGACATCATAGGTTTATCTTAGGTTATTAATGGTTATTAGTTATTCAAATACATCATGATGGTTCTTAAAGTGTTTTTAAATTTGCAAACCATATCCCCTGGGTGTGTCAAACCAAGTGCACAGAAAGAACCATTTTATTATACCAGGCAATGCATAAGTCAAGATCGATACACCTTGTAACACCCCAACCATATTTACCTAGGGTTGGTGCATTATTACATAACATTGGAATGATCTCAAAAGATCATGTCTTTAAAAACCAATGAGTTTAGTAGCCTTGGATGCACTAGATACATTCATAAGGATTACATTACATCATGAAATAGAAAACTACAACAACATTGATTCCATGGAAAACAATGAGATTCCAAAAACTATCCCTGCAGTTCAGTCATAATATAATCTTCTCCGCATCTTGGGAAAATTAATATATATAAGGGGTGAGATCAGATGATCAGTAAGGATAAAAACATAGCAGAAACATTCATAAATAAGCATAAACATTTAAGAAAATGTATATAACTAAAACAAAAGTCTTTTCAACAAAAACATTATCATAATATGGAAAATATAAATCAAAATAATTTTATATAATTACTTAAATGAATATTCTACTAGTCGAATAATCACATGCAATATCAATATCCATTTTAGGAATGATGGAATGTATAATTCCAGACTTTCATAAACACATAGTCAATGCCTTGTGCTAAGACTAAAAATACGATTTTTTCAAGGCCTTGTGCCAAGACACTAGTTTGTCTCATTAGACCTACCGATGCATCGAGGAGCTATAGTGGGCTCCACCCGTCACTTACTAAGTCTAATGCCTTCCCCATATGAAAATGTCTAAACATAACATAAACATTCGTATTAAAATTGGAATAAGAAATGTCAATAACATGTCCATAAACAATAAATTGTATGAAATAACATATCCACAGTCAAACATTTCAAAAAAACATTCAATACAATATGGATGTTTTGTATCATAATAAATCAAAATCAATCAAAATTAAAATCCATCAAAGGATGTTGACATATATGAAATCAAAACCTTTTAGAGAAATATCTATTTCTATTTTGAAATCATTTAATGGTCATGTAATTATAAACGAAAAAATTTATATTTGAAAATATTGTTATAAGATTGTAAGAGAAGCGTCGATGATGTTATAACTGTGGAAAATAGCTTCACCCTCCGTATAAGTTAAAATACATTCTTTACTTAATTTTGTGGAAAATGTCATAAAGTCCACTATTTGGAAAAATAAGGAAATATTCCTTTCAAAACATTTTATAAAAAGTCAAACAAGGGTATAAATTACATTAACCCATAGACTAGTAAATAGTAAAAATGTTTTGGAATACATTTTTAAGAAACATGAATATGGATGATAAAGAGGTACTAGTAGATACTTTTGTAAAAACATCCTCGGATAATAAAAAGATTGTGAAATTAACCCTTACCTTGTACATTCACTTGGTTGAGGGTAAGTTAACCTCCTGTATAATGGTGAAATAATTTTTATTAAATCATACAAGAATCATATACATTAATATGATATCATATATGATCTATTAATATTTTTTTGTTAATATTATCTTAGTATTATCGTCGTTTCAGGTGTTAACTGATTCATTTTACTTTACATTATTTTTTATGTAAGGGAATTACACATATTATTACATGATTTATAAACATAAATATCCATTGATACAACACATGGATCATATATCTCTGGTGTCTTGGGAAGAATAAGTTCATAATACATTAAAGTGAGACCAATTGTTCTTATTCTCCACAACGAGCTCCAAAATTCTTTTGATCTCCTAAACTACATGGGATAACCTAGGAATACATACACAAAAGGGGTGATCGAAAAAGCCAATTAATAGAATAATCTTAATTAGGAAACATAACTCATGAGTCAAAAGTATAACATGATTTCATAAAGATAAGGATCACGAGTAATCTTGTAGAATCATAACATAAAGAACATGGTATCATAAGATCATATATACATATGAAATGTGGAAGAAAAAAAACATGACATAAACCTAAGTCGAGGATTATTTCCAATACGACATCACATAGTGGTCAGAGTCCCATAACGGATGAGGTTTTCTCCATAAACCTATACATGTTGTATCATGATAATATCACATTACCAAATGCATAGGATCACTATCTTGTTTCACCCTTCATAAAATGTTCAGGATCTATGTGTTCCTAATAAAGTTAATCTGTAATAAGGCCTAAAATAAGAATTACTCATGGGAATAAAATTGGTTTCAAAATAATTATTCATACCATAATCAATGGAAATAATGAAGGCACTTGAAAAATGATAATAAGAATGTATTACCCCATCATGGATTGTGGAATCAACTAGGTATATATGTTATAGACATATATACCAAATTTGTAAGAAATAAATTATATTAATAGTTATTTTTTTGATGAAAATATTTAAAACATTCTCAGGGAGAATAATATTTTCACGTTGATTCATATTAGATGGAAAATGATTTTGAAATACCAAATTTCTTAACAAAAATATCCTTTCAATTTTACAAATAATTACATAAAATATAAAACGTTATAAAATATTACATATTTTTTTAAATTAATCTTTGATACATAAAAGTGATTCTTTAATTCATTGAGTGCTCATTATGTTCCAAGAGTTTTGTTTATGTTGAATATGTTAAAAAGACAAATATTCCTTTCATATAAAAAAAGTACCTTGCTCAAAAAATAAAGTAGTACTAAAATTAAATGGTTTCTTAGAAATTAAATTAAGGGTAAAAATGATATGAAACAGTCAAACAGAAACATTTTTTAAATTTTTTTTGAAAATTTGGAAATTAATAATAGGGATGTTCAACCAAAGAGAGAAATTAAGTAAGATTTTATAAAAAAACATTTTCCTAATAATTTTATGTACCAAAAAGGGTTAAATGACACTATTACTTAAAAACATCATGAATAAACAAAGGATATGGAAATTGATGTGGATTATTAGATAATTATTAAATAATAACCTTTAATAGAAATTAATGCATAAGTAATCATGCTTAAAATAACATTGAAATATGAATCCTTATCACTTTAGTAATTTTTTAATAATCAATTACCATGAACTAAGTAAATGAATTGTTACTCAAAATATCACGATGTAATAAGGCTTCACGGTATTTTATGTAAATGGGTATTATATACTCCATTAAAAATCAATTAGGTGCATAAAAGATCATGTGTCTCAAAGAAGAAAGTTTGATATGAAACCATTAAAAAGTTCACAACATTAAGATGAGAGTTAATAAATGGATTAATTGTGTGTAAATAATATAGATCCATGAAAACAAAATTTTAAATAAAATGAAATAAAAATCCATTTCACACATAATAGTTTCATAATGTAATCAAGAAATTAGTTTTATATCACAATTAAAGGAAATTGAGTTACAAAACCCCTTACCACATACTTAACTTTAGTTGAATGATCTTTAACCTCTTGTATAGTGGTTTTAAAATTTTTATTAACTTATACCAGAACAAAAATAATATTTATAAAATCATATATGATCTTTTTATAACATATTACTACACATTCGTTAATAATCATCCATTATCATTATTATTTTAGAAGTTAATTCCTTGTTTTCATATACATGCTTTATCATGAGTTTTATGGATCCCAAACATATGATATAGTTATATAATATCAAAAATTATTGTAATGTTATAAATATAAATTTTATTAGATACATCTCTAAGTTCATTATTTAATTCATAACATGTAGAATGAATCACATCTCTTTTTGGAGACGGTAGGTTGTACATATTCACGAGTGACATTATCAATTGATTAATGGTTGAAAGTGTATGGAAGTGAATGATATATTAATTTTCAAAACTTATTACCTTGTCATATATATAATATATATTCATTAAATCAATACTTTATTACATTCTATGTAAAGTGTTAGTAGAGAACGTATCACATTCCTTCGACAGGAGGTAGTCCGCTATACACAAGAGCGATGTTATTATGTTATCTATGGAATGGAATGTAAGAAGGTATATTTTATATTATAATTTTTAAGTTTAATTATATAATAAATATAATATATAAACTTTATATACATCATTATATCCATCTGTGAGAAGTGGAGAGGGAAAATGAATTACATCGCTTCATGAGGTGTTAGTCAGTCGTACATATGATCGAAAATTTCATTTGTCGATTGATGGAGGAGGAGATGGTTGTAGGTCATGAACTTAACATAACATAATATCAATATAATTAAGGTAATTAATCTATTATCTAAAAATTGTTTAACTATATTTTATGGATATTTTAACACCTTTATATTTTTTCATATTTTTTGAAATAATTCAAACATTTAATATTGTTTATTACACACAATAATAAAAATAATTTTTTGTATTAAATAACTCTATATGGATCATCTTATATGAAAAAAATAAAACATTTCCACTAATCATAACATAAATTTGAGCTTTCTCGACAAGTAACACCGATGTTAGGTAATGTTACACATAAGAATGATTTTCATCGATGGCTTATGTATGATGCTAGATCGAGTTTTACCGAACAATAATTCATTATTAAAATATTATTATTTAATATTATAAAACATGGACCTTAAATTTAATATTATAGGATTAAATATATTATGAATATATATAGTCGAATCATTGGTTACCTAATAATTATAAATGAATATATAAACAAAATTAATATAAAGTGACTGATTTTATAATATTTTATTTTCATTGTAAAAAGCACAATATTTATTAATATGTTAAATAAATTTCTAATGATGGATGATATTAATAAAATTTAAATTATAAATATTCATTTATTTTTATCATTATCCCATTGATTTGAAAGATATAAGATAAGAAAAAACCCAATTTCATGCTTAAAAACATATATTTTTATAAAGGTAGATATACCGCCTTTTAATGCAGAGCCCATTTTAAATACACATTTTGGAACTTTTATAGATTTAATATGTAAAAATAAACTTCATATTTGTATTATAAACATAAAATTTAGTTTAGGATAATTTTTTTAGTTATCAATAAGGTTTCATTTTTATTGGATAGTTAAAAAATAATGAATTTTAATTCAAAACTATTTTTCTATTTAGTAAATTTATAAGGTTGAATTATATTTTAAATTGGTTTTAATTTTTAATTAGATATTAATTTTATAAATTAATCAAATTTATGTCATTGGAATTAATTTGACTTTGAAATTTAGTATAAAAACTTATCAAATGGTTGGACGTTTTTACATTAAAAACCCACAATATCATCCCGTCAAGGGCATTATTTTTAAAATATTACTACCAATTATGTGAAAATAATTTGAAAAAATGGATTAAATACTTATAATAATAATATTTTATAATTTATAACAAGGTAATATTTATTTTGTTCCAAAATCATTGGTGAAATTGATTAAAATTAATTACAATGATTAAGAGAAAAATTAGGTTAATAAAGTACTAAACAGTATATTTAAGACCCAAATGACCTAGAAGCATTACAAAAACCATTTTTATGGAATTTATTCAAAAAATAACCTTTATATATTTAGTTTTATATATGTTTTATAATTTTTTTATGTAAAAACATGGGTACACATAACTTTTATTAAACAATTGAATGTGTGTCATTTCCCTTCCCTATATAAGGCCACCACCTCTCCCTCTTGTTCACTCCTCTCAAACCAAATAGTTTTGAAAAATTTATTCCCAATAAAAATCCCAAAACCAATAAATTTAGTAAAAAATACTCACCTTGTTCATAATGAAATAAAATGAATCTTTTTGGCACAAACAAAAAGGAGTTACCCGATTAAGTGTTAATGAGTTCTCTCAAGATCTTTTTTTTTCGTTCTATAGAACCTACACTATATTTTTTCAATGATTGTATAAAATAAAGTATATCTAAAATATACTAGTATTTTTATACACTAATTATTCAACCTAAACTTATATACACTTCCATCTTATTGGTTACAAACATACACTTTATGTGTAAGACCAACTACTGCATTACAAAACAATGATTCTTCATTTTTCCTTAATGATTCTCTTGATGGATATTATAATGGAAAATATGATTATATATGTTATATATAATATTTATTATGTACTTATTATTTTTAAATCCATTTAAAAAATTTATATTTATAATTTCTATTCTGAGTAAATATGATAATTTCGTTTGAGCAAGTGTAGACTACCGCCCCCTCAAAGAAAAGTGATTCTTTCTCACATTACATGGAATTTATTAAGGATGAGTTTAGTGAACATATATTAAATATATGATATAATATTCATACTTTAATAATGATATATATACATATATTTCATTTACATAAATTATTTCATTACGATAATAAAAATGGAAATATTTGTCATACCTACGCATGACTTACCGTCTCCATAAACTCTATATTACTTTTCATACTTTTATATTATATAGAATATTATAACAAAAATATATATAATATAAAATAAATTTATATCATTATGTAGATTATTTAAATCCTGATATAATTATAAGGGCCAAAGATATAACAAATTAAGACACATGCGATGATTAAAGAGGATATTACCAGATGTAAAACCTTAACATGGAATTGTTAACAAGAGGGTAATATAAAGTCATAATAAAAAAATATATGTTATTTGATATAATAATAAATTTTTTTAGGCGTTTAATAAACTTATATTTATTATACATGCGGTTTTTATGTGTAAGGAGAGAGTTAAGATACAACGTAAGGGAATCACATCTAACTTTTTTATTTCCATGAGATACATGGTTTATTCAAAACCCATTCCTTTTTTTGGTGTTTATAATTACCATGGATGTATTATATAATTATTATACATAAATTTTTTAGTATTTAAATATTCATTTTATTATATTTCATTCATGGGGACTATGTTTGAAAACATATAAAATCGGTAAAATGATTTTTTCTTAATTTTCCTTCTTTGAGGCACATGCCATGTTGTGCACCTACATTTTCCATGAGGTGTATATAATACATATAAAAATTTATAAAATGAATATATTTATATTAAATATATTTTTTGATTCATGTAATTTTATTTTTTAAAAATGGGGGTGTGGTTCAAAGTTACCATGTGGTAACAGTTTATAGAAACAATGTCATCACTTTTCGAGATTGTTTATGATTACGTCTCTTTTGATGAAATATTATGATCCATATCTCAAGAAAATTAAATTATTTTATTTTTTATACTATTATTAATTATTTATTAATATATTGGTACCATTATTATACTATTTGGTACATAAGATAGTTATGAATGTGTTTTTAAGAAATTCTAAATTTACTTATATCTTCGGTTGGAAATCTACATTCCATCGAAACCATATTTTCTAAAAATTTTCCAAAAATATTATAAAATTATCATATGATATTTTAAGGAAATATTTAAGTATTTTTTACAATAAAAATGGTCTTAAAAAATTAATCTTCATGTCATTTTTTGGCATAGGCAATTTCCTAAAGTTTCTATATTATAAAAAGGATGATTTGGTATGTACATATTTACACACAGTCATGAACATCATTCCATTGAAGATACCTTTAAAATATTGAAATGTTTTTTGAAGAGATATTTTTTCTTAATGTTATCTAAATTCATTATTCAAAATTACTTATCAGGGATTTTTTTCAGAGTGATTTCAAGATTAGTTTTAATGTTTCAAGGGAAAAGGGAGTTTTCAAAAAAAATCATGATCTTTTCATATTTTTTCGTGTATATATTTTTAGAAAAAATTTTCAATATTTATTTTTAATTTTTAAAATATTATTTAAAATTAATGGGTTTCAAAACATTTTGAAGCTTTATTTATACGTTTTCAAAGTTATTTGAAAGGAAATTGGTTTCAAAACCTTTTCAATATTTATTAAAAATTTTAAAAGTATTTTCAATGAAATGTTTTTCAAAAAAAATTCAATATTTATTTATATGTTTTAAATGTATTTTCAATGAAATTGTTCTAAAATTGTTTTCACAATTTTTTCATAATTTTTTCAAAGTGTTTTCAAGGAAAAATGATGATAATATATTTAGAAGATTATTTTAAATGATTCCAAGGAAAAGGGTTTCAAAAACGATTTTAAGTCATATTTATATGTTTCATGGTATTAAATAAGAAAATAGTTTTCAAATGGTTTTATGAATTAAAAATACCTTTTTAGATAATAAAGGGTATTTTCCTCAAGTAATGTTTTTTGAAAGATATTTCATAATTATTTTTCCATCTAAGATTATGTGTGTTGATGTTAATCATTTCTTTCTATGAAAATATATAAAGGTTCCATTCATATTATTTATCTAAATGATTTATTCTTAATTTCATGGGTTTTATGAATCCAATTTCACTTTAACAGGTCATATTTTTATGAAATATGTTTCTCGTTCATGGGTTATGCTTTTGATGAAATAATTATGAAACCTATATCTTTTTCCACATGTTATGCTATGAATATATATTTATTATACCCATTTAATTTCATGGGTTATGATATTAATTTTAATTATCTTTTATAACATGTATGTATGATTTAATTATGATATGGCTGGGAATAATATCTCCCTCGGATGTATTGGATAAAGATTTATATATCATGAGATAGAATAAGATGGTCTTGGGAATGGACCTTGACTACTAATATGGTTATAGGAGTGATCCAAGACTACCATGATGGTATGTGGAGTGAACTCATGTTACTAAGATGGCCATGGTAGTGAACAATGACTTACCAGATGGTATGGGGAGTGACCCCATACTACTAATATGGTCTTTCCAGTGATGCCTTGGATACTATGTAAATCATATTATATGCTTATGTATCTACCATACTCCCATGTTTTATTCCTATGTTATGATTTCATGGATTATGTTATTTATTTCTTTATGATTCAAGTCTTATGAACATCTAAAATTTATTCCATGATTCATGTTTATGGTCTTATGATATGAAGGGTAAAATCATTAAATGTTATTATCACATTATCATACCATTTTACTCAGACATGCGATTAGATGTCTCCCTTGTTTACCCTTACTAAGCATCCGAGCTCACCCTTTTTTATGTCACTTTCCCAAGGTTATGACGATATGTATTAATTATGATGTGTCCAAGAAGCATGTTAGTCATAAAGAACATAATGGGAGATAATGTAGATCACTTACGTATTAGTGTTCGTGTTTCCATTTTTCCAAAGGCACTAGACTAATACGGTGTATGAGAATCTATTGTTATACTATTTTATGTATTATGAAGAAGTTATGTAATTTTAATATATGAAAAGTTAGGGTCCCTATTGTTGGAATCAGAGAAAATTTGTAATTAAGATTTGGAAACATGAATGAGAAAACATTAGGGAGATCCTAAGGTATATTTGAAAGGATTTTTCTAGAGATGTATCAAATGATAAGTTTAAGGCCTAGTCCACATTTAGGAAAATGACCTGGAATTTTGGTAAAGGATAGAGTTAGTGGTTTCTTAGAAATACATCACGATTTGTATACTGCAAGTGGATGTGGATCTGGAATAGATGTAACTAGGAATAATAACTCCGATAAGATGTTATGGGCATAAATTCGTGTAATCTGGCACATGATAGTAGACCTTGTTACATACCTGATTTGATAATCCTCAGGGATATGCTTCGAGAATTCAAAAAATCATCAAGAACAATTATGAAGTAATTAAATATAATCTGGATATAAATAACCTAGGATTAACCTAGGGTTTCATATATTAATAAAGGTGTAATTATTTTGACATCATATAAGTAATTATTTTTATGACTATGTGGTTTTATTCTATGATATGTAATGCTCACAATATAATTCTGGTTTTAGTCAATGGAGGGAACCAAAAGGATCTTCAATAATGTTGATTGTGGTGGACGATTTTCTAATGATAATTCAACTGGTATGATCACTGGTGAAAAAGATGTTGTGATCATGCCTAATCAGTTATCATGCAAAATGATTAAAAATGTATAACTTAACCAACTCTCAGACTCAAAAGGAAAATAAGGGAGGAGGTCATTGAATGTTCCAGTAATAGATATCATGGATAAATAAAGATTTCATTTCTTTTGTGTAATGAATGTGAAAAGAATCAACTTAGTGAGTGTCTTAGTGGAATAAAATGATGTTTTGACTGTGAAAAATAATGACATAAAGCAAGTGACTGTAAGGAAAAAATGAAGATCTCATTTAATGAAATGGATTAGAATATTGGAATTCATAATACATAATCGAAGTTTAAATGTTTTGTGTGTGTATCAATGGTCATTATGAATATCAATGTCCCAGGAAGGAATATTATTGAGAGAATCAACAAGGTGGTGTGAGTAATTATAACGTTCTGGTTCCAGAAGCCACCCAGAGGTGCCCCGTACCCGGTTGGTCACACGGCCTGAAGCGCATTTCGCCGACCGCCAGAGGTTTATGATTTGTAGTGAGGGAATTGGGTGTGATATTGGGGAAACTATTCCCTCATTGGAAGAGTACATAGTGGAAGAGAAACAAATAAACAAAAGAGGAATTAGTAAACAATCCATACACAAGTAAACAATGAAAGACAGAAATAATAAACTGCTAGAGCACATACATATAAAATGATGCATGATACACATGTCTATGAAAACAGCCAAACAAGTCACAATACTGAATACAAATATTACTAAACCAAGTCCAAAGATACAGATCACAGCTCCCCAGTTTCGCAAGCCTAAGTTTGGTCCCGTGCTCTCAGCTCCATAGCAAGTCATGTACACGAATTAGAAGAGCGCATGCCCATATCTATACCTGCATAAATATAATCTTTTTGGGCCCAAAAGCATGGCCAAACAAGATATGAGACTAAATCCAAGTAGGCAACCACCACGAGATCTGTTCCTAATAGTCAATGAATATATGGCAGGTAACAGTACAGAAAACAGTAAAAATAAAGGTACTGAATAGTAAAAAATCTACAATATCAACCATCTAATCTACAAACAGGTAAACGACTACCCAGGAAAGAAAGAACAAATAGGTAACCCTCTAGTTAGTTCTCATAGCCTAACCCCTATGGTTCAACCAATGAGCACTAGAAACCCTATGGGAGGCTCACACAGTCTCACACCTCTGGTTCAGCTAATGTATAGTCTCTCTAGGGAAGCACTCACCATAAACCCCCCTATAGTTATG
The DNA here is from genome assembly GCA_963277665.1 of Viscum album. Taxonomy (NCBI): domain Eukaryota; kingdom Viridiplantae; phylum Streptophyta; class Magnoliopsida; order Santalales; family Viscaceae; genus Viscum; species Viscum album. The sequence continues at coordinate 116,355,569 of OY728155.1, read as the reverse complement.
TATTGTACAAAATGAGCTATGGAGAAGCACTCAATGTCTCATTCCCCCAGTGGCACGCGTCGAGGAACTACAGAAACTCTGAGGAAGCACTCAACTTCAATTCCACCTGTGGTCACGCATTGTAATTTTTAAGACACTATGGAGAAGCCCTTACGTCCATTCTCCCTATGGTCTACTACACTACGTTCTCACAGCCCTGTGTAAGTTAAACAATTAACACATGTAATGGCCTATGTAAACCTCAATAACTACTTGGCTAACATTCTATGGCATATCAGCATATTAAAATCTGTAGTCACACTATCATACAAATACTAGGCATGGGAAAGTAAACAGAAGCCTAATAGGAAAACAGGACCCAAAGGTCAAAACGGGTAAACATGCATGGGAAATACATCAAAAGAACAACAATTTACCTATTCACAATCAACATCCTCTACTCTAGAATATAATAAATGCAAGAAATCAATAGGGCTGAAAAGGTAATCACACAATACCTCGTTCAAGGGTATTGGTGAAAATTGCACAAAATATTCAATGACATTCAACGGAAAGGCACAAAACACCTACCATTAGCATAGGAGATCAAAACAATTGAACCAAAAGGCTTTAATATCCATATAATGTTTTAGATATAAGAAAATGAAAAAAACGTTCGACCCAAGATAACTTAGAAAAGAAGAGTAACTCTAAAAGGATGCTTTAGAAGAAAGAAGAGATTACCTCTATGATTCGAATGCAATAGACGGTGGGAGATTCATAGAATGGATGTGAAATCGGGGGATCTCGGAAGACACGACATTGTACGGGTGCTCCGGGACGTTTCGATCGAAGAAGAAGACACCCATGTCCATTAGACATGACCCTAGGACGTTTAATGAAAAAAATACACCATGTCTACTTTTTAAGAACACGATGTGTACTTAATGATTCCTTACTCCACTTCAGGAGGCCTCTACATCACCCCACATGACTGTGTGTGTGGCCATGACACGGACAACATATGGCCTCTTGTGGAAATGAAGTACACGTCGTGTAATTTGAAAATTTCCAGAAATTCCTCTTTTTCTCTGAAATGACCAGAACAGAAAAAAAATTCTTGAAAAAAAGATCTGGGTTCTTACAAACATACCCCCTTAAATAAATTCATCCCTGAATTTCCCCTATGTAGAGTTGAAGAAGAAACCCTGAACAGCTCCAGCCACTATGCTCTTAAATCGGCCTCCCTCTCCCAAGTCTCGTCATGTACTCGCCCGTGCTTCCATACCACTCGCACCAGAGGAACATACCAGCCGCAAAGAACCTTTGCACTAAAATCAAAAATCTGGATAGGATGCTCGTCGAATGATGCATCCTATTCTAGCTCAACCTCCTCAGGTTTAAAGACCGGAGACATGTCTGAATAGTAATGTCAGAGTTTAGAAATGTGAAAAACTTTGGGCATTTCTCAGTGTCTCTGAGGTAACTGCAACCGATAGGAAACCGGTGCAACTTTTTCCAACACCTCAAGCGGTCCGACATACCTCGAATTAAGCTTTCCTTGTCTCCTAATCCTTTTGTGCCCCAACCTCATTGTGACACATATGAATACCTTATCCCCAACCTCGAACTCCAATGATCATCTCTGCTGATCCACATAAGACTTCTGTTGAGACTATGCAGTAGTCATCCTCACCCAAATCAACTCTATCTGCTCCGTGGTCTCTTGAAAAAAGACGATGTACTAGTAAAGCTGCCTCTCCTGCCTCCATCCAATATAAGGGTGATCGGCATGGTCTACCGTACAAGGCCTCATAAGGTTCAATCTGAATAATTTCCTGAAAACTATTGTTGTAGGTGAACTCCACTAGAGGTATATGCTTCTACCAGGAACATGAAAAGTACAGAATGCATGCTCGAAGAATGTCCTGAAGCACTTGAATTGTATTCCCAGACTGGCCATCTGTCTGGAGATGGTATGATGTACTCACATGTACATGTGTACCTGAAGCCTTCTGAAGCCCCTGCCATACCCGAGAAGTAAAACGTGCATCCCTTTCTGAATCAATGGACTGTGGAACTCCATGCAAACGTTCAATCTCTCAGATGTATAGTCTTCCCATCTCATCAACACTGAAGGTATCTTTGATCAGAAAGAAGTGAGAAACCTTTGTATGATTGTCCATGAATACCCACACAACATCATTCCCTCTAGGTGATCTAGGCAATATTTTCACGACGTCCATTGCGATGTCGTTCCACATTCACTTAGGAATGGGTAACTGCTGCAAAAGACCTGCTGGTCGCTGATGCTCCGCCTTCACCTGCTGACAATTAGAACAAATAACGATTAAACTAGAAACATCCCTCTTTATACCTGGCCAATAATATGGGTGGTGTTGATCATGATACATCTTAGTGATGCCAGGATAAACTGCCCAAATAGAGGAATGAAAATCCTGCATCAGCTCCTTGCGAATATCTGCTGGCACCCATACGTGTCCCTAGAAATGCAAGATCTCATCCTCTCCTACCAGCCATCTAGGAAGAGGTTCCTCCCCTGACACACTTTCCCACAATACTATGCCTTCTATGTCTGATTGTTTCCTCATCCGCACCCGATCAAGAGTGGTAGAGGTAACAACTAGAGAAGATAGAAAAGTCTACCACTGTCTGTCGTGCAATTCCAAATGCATCTCAAAGAACATAGCCATAAGATGCCACTCACTTCTGGACTTCTGAACTAGCTACATTTGGGTCCTCTTATACAACGCATCAGCTACAGTGCTGCATTTCCTAAGAGTATAGGAAAGCTCGAAGTTGATGAACTGTAGGTACTCAACAGACCTCTGTTGTCTCAGATTCTAATCACAATGAGTGAAAATGTACTTGAAAATTTTGTAGTCGGTGAAAACCACAAAATTATCTCCCAAATGTAAATGTCTCCAATAGCATAAGGAATAAAAAACAACTACCAACTCTAGATCGTGCGTCGGGTAGTTCTTCTCATGTGGCCTCAACTGTCGAGACCCGTACGTAATGATTCAATCTCCCTCCATAAGCACATTTCCCAGGCTGATACGTGAAGAATCATAGTAAACAATATAGATCTTTCCCAGCTCTGGCAAGACAAGTATCAGTGCCGAAGTCAACCTCCCTTTCATCTCTTGAAAGGCTGAATCAAAAGAATCTGACCATAGGAACTTTGAACCCTTCTTCATCAGACCCGACAATGGTGCTGCTAAATGTGAAAATTCTTGTATGAAATGCCTGTAGTATCCATCCAGATCTAGAAAACTATGCACCTCAAAGATGTTCTTCAGATGATCCCAGGAAACTATAGCTCTCACTTCCTCTGGGTCTACTGATTATTCTGTCTCTAAAATAACATGACCCATGAAGTGAATCTAGTACATCCAAAAGTTTCATTTTGAGAGCATAACGTATTACTGATTCTCTCTCAATGTACTCAGAACGATCTCAATACGTGTGGCATGGTCATGTCGAGTGTGAGAGTACACCAAGATATCATCCACAAAGAAAAGAGAGAAGGAATCCACGTAAGGATGGAACACACGGTTCTTCAGCGCCATGAAAGCTGCTGGTGTGTTTGTGAGACCGAACGACATAACTAAGTAATTGTATAGACCATACATGCTTTTTAAGGCTATAAGAGGTATATTTGATGGTCTAATGTGAAAATAATGATAACCAGACCTCAATTCGATCTTCTACAACACTTGGGCTCATGAAAACTGATCAAAGAGATCATTGATCCTCAGAAAAGGATATCAGTTCTTGACCGTCAACTGGTAGAGTTTTCGATAATCCACACAAAGCCTAAGGGTATTGTCAGCATTCATCGCAAATAGGACATTAGAACCCAAGGTATAATTATGGGGTTGGATGAACCACTTTGCCTGTAACTCCTCAAACTACTGCTTGAGCTCCTGTAACATAGGTGTAGACACCCTATAAGGAGGAATGGACACCGGTGCCGCTCCGGGCACGAGCTCAACAGAAACTTCTACCTCACGCTTCAGAAGAAAAACTGAAAATTCCTCTAGAAAGACATCCCTGAAACAATCCACCACTGGAGTAAAGACTAACTTCGAAGTCCCCCGGTCATCCAGATATAGACTAGAAATATGGGCTGTAACTCCTCGTAGCCCATGATGCTCTTCTCCTTCTCTACACGCTTTGACATCCCAATCGGTTATATAAAGATAAGATTCACCCTCTGGAGATATGAAACTCACCCTAAAATGATAACAGTCGATGACTGCCTGGAAGGGAACTAACCAGTCTATCCTGAGGATGAAATCATAGCCTGTCATATCTAGGACATAGAGGTCCCAGAAGAAGTGAAACCTTGCAACCTCTAGAGGGAACTCCCTGCACTGACGTACACTAGTTGTCCTATCCCCCAACGGTGTGTCTAGCGTCAAGATATAATTATAGGAAAATATCAGAGCTCAAGGCTCTCCACAAAAGCAAAAAAGATAAAGCTATGGGAAACAAATTTATCAAAAATATCAAAAGATAAAACCAAGGATACTAAAATCGGACCTCGAACTGTAGAGGGTCTGGGATCCTGCTCTTTCTAGGTCTGCTCTACTGGAAATTTTTGACCTACCCCACGGCTCTGTGACCCTGCATGACCACTATGAGATGATAAAATATGTTTTCACTGAATGACCGGCCACTGACCACCATGACCACGACCTCCACCTAAGACTGAATTTCAAGAAGAACTCTAGTTCTCAGACTGGTGTGAAACTGGTGGCGCTGCTCCTGAACGAGGAGTCATAGAATAGACCATGTCACTAGCTAATGGTGAGAAAACATGATAGAAATGATGAAGATGACCCATATTTCTACAAGATTGGAACTCCACTGGATCCATTTGGAACTGCGGTCTCATATGCACAACCCTTCCACACTGGTAGCATACCACCTGGCTACCTGATGATGTGTCTCGCTGCCTTGGATCCAAACGAGTAGAATCCATACGGTGCTTCATACTATTAGATGGAGAGGCACTAACTCTGGAAGTGGAACCTCCCTAGACCTCAGCTCCAGAATCATTCAGATTGTGCTATGCAATCAACACCTGGTTGATGATGGAAGTGATGGATGTCAACCTAAAGATATTCACCTGTGAGCGGATCTCCCGTCTGAGACCATCCTCACACTTCCTTCCAAGAAAAACCGATCTCTGCCTTGGAGGTGTGTTAAATGCTTAAGCATTGTGAAACGAGAGGAATGGTCCATAACTGAAAGAGTACCTTCCTCCAGAATCATGTACTCCCAGGTTCGATCGGCCCTCAAGGTCTCCAGATAGAAGTAGTCATAAAATATGCACTAGAACTCCTCCCAAACCATGACCTTCTTGTGACCAGACTGTGAGATACCATCCTACCATATCTTGGTGTAATTTCATTGCATATAGGTAGCGATCTTGACTTTCCTCTATGGAGGCATCTCCAAATGCTCAAAGATCGTCAAAATGGATTCTTTCCAGGCCTCTACAGCCTGACGTCATCCTTCCCCTAAGAAGGTGGGAGGATGATACTGTTGGAAAACCCATTTCAAGTATACCATAGATGAGACAAGATTATGTATTCCCTTGAAGGTCTGCATCATCTTCAGAAATCCTTCCCTAAAATGCGCATCAGTGCCTGTAACTGGTATCACTGCTGGTGCCAAGGCTGGCACAACAGGAGGCCCTGTATGATGTCCCTAATCTGCCATTTCTGGTGCCTGATCACTGCCTAATAATTAGCATACAACTGGAGGATGTCTCAGTGGCATGACTCTGCAAGGCAAATGCACACATTAGATCAGAATTATCAAGGTATGAAAACAAAGAGTTTAATAAGGGAACATGATAAATAAAGCATTCATGTTTCACAAAACATGACTACATTGAATGTGTAAAGAATACACGACGTGTTCCCTTAAGTCATTTACATGGGTGTGTACGTTTTTCTAAACTGGTCGTGTAACACCTCAAACACATGATGTGTTCTCAAAACACATGGCATGTACATGAATCCACTTCCCCTGCTCATGTCCTTCTACACGGCTAAGCCACATGGCTCTCCTAAGGAAAAACTACACGGTGTGTTTAAGGTAGAAATGATGTGTACTGTACAAGATTAACCTGGCCCGTGTTTTCAGTGGAATAATCGGATACATGAATCCAACTACACAACGTGTTCCTGATAGACATGACATGTACGTGAAAGGATAACACTGACATGTGTTGTTTGTGACATAGCCGGGTACCAGGGTTAGACTACACGGAATGTTCAAGGTAGACCTGGTGTGTACAAGAAGAGTCTCCACCGACCTGTATTGTTAGTTACACAACTGGTTTCCTAGGATTATACTACATGGTGTGTTCAACACGGACAAAACATGTTTCCACCAGAATTTTCCCATCCCATGTCTCTATCCACACAACCTATGACACAGTCAAAGAATACACGACGTGTACATAAAGTGCACGACATGTACTTAAGAAAAAATTTCTCTTCCCGAACAGAAGAACACATGGCATTTACTTAACCTTGAACGACGTGTATTATGTGTTTTTTCCAAATAGTAAGCCTCAGAAACTACTACAGAACCTAGAAAACATTGAAACAAGCATTGAAAGTGCCAAATTCTGATCTGTGAGGGCCCATACTCTCTGGGAATCAATGTTTGGAATCTTATACATGTTTTAAATGAGAAAAAAAATGCAATGATCCACCAAATTCAGGTCCATGATGGCCCATAAAAACTCGATAACCCATGTTTTGCGTTCATTCAAACAAAACATTACACATAATTCCCTATGAAATAGCAGACATTTCTATCCATGAATCTATCACAATATCATGAATATTCTACACAACATCTATCACAACAACATGCCATCTCTATTGCATCCTAGATGTCATGGAAAGAATGCGTGGAATGTGATTTCTAACAAGTGCCTATATGATGCATGATATAGAACACCCTCATATCACTAGGTTGAAACAGAAATAGAACCTAAATAACAACAACGGTAACATCACAATATATGGGAATCACCCAACGCTGAAATCCAATCAATTGTAAAATTGCAAACCAGTAAAATTTAAATAAAAAGGTAGTTTGTATTTTCCCTGTGCACAGGTTAGCTACTCTCGACACAACTTATTACCAAGTACCTATTCCTTCCTATCCCTGTCTATAGGTTCCAAACAGTATGTTAAGAGAAAAGAAACCCTCTGACACCAATTTGTAACATCCCGGTTCTAGAAGACACTCAGAGGCCCTGCATACCTGGTTAGTCACAAGGCCTCAAGCGCATTTCCCCGAATTCTAGAGGCTACAGACTAGTAGTGAGGGCATTGAGTGTGATTGTGGGGAAACTATTCCCTCATTTGCAAAGTACACAGTGGAAGAGAAAAAAATAAACCAATGTGGAAGCAGTAAACAATCCATACACAAGTGAACAACGGAAGACTGAAATAATAAATAGGTGGAGCACATACATATAAAATGATGCATGATACATATGTCTAAGAAAACAGCCAAAAAAGTCACAATTCAGAATAAAAATAGTATTAAAACAAGTCCAAATAAATAGATCATAGGTCTTCAGCATCGCAAGCCTAAGCTTGGTCCCTCACTCTCCAGCTCCACAGCAAGTCAAGTACATAAAGTATAAGGGTGCTTGACCTTATCTATACTTGTAGTAATATAATCTATTTGGGCCGAAAAGCATGGCCCAAACAATTTGTGAGAGTACATGCTAGTAGGAAACCACCACGAGATCTGAGCCTAACAATCAGTGAATATATGGAAGGTAAAAGTACAGAAAAAAGTATACAAGAAGGTACATGACAATAAACAACCCGCAACCACAACCATCTAATCAGAAAACAGGTAAACAACAACTCAAACAAGAAGGAACAAATAGGTAACCCTCTGGCCAGTTCTCATAGCCTAACCCCTCTAGTTCAACCAAGAAGCACTAGCAGCCCTATGGGAGGCACACACAGTCTCACCCCCTCTGATTCAACTAAAGTAAAGACTCTCTGGGGAAGTACTCACTGTCAATTCCCCCTATAGTCTTGTATTGTACTAAAGGTGCTCTAGGGAAGCACTGAACTTCAATTCCTCCTATGGTCTCACATAGTAATTTATAAGACACTATGGAGAATTCCTTACGTCCATTATCTCTATGGTCTACTACACTAGGTTCTCATGGCCCCATGTATGTAAAACAAGTAACGCACACAACATCCAAGGTAAAACTCAAGAACAAATTCGATAGAATTCAACAGTATATCACCACATTAAAAACTATAGGCACACTATCTTACAAACACTAGGCTTGGGAAAGTAAACAAAATACTAACAGGCCAACATGACCCAAAGGTTAAAACATGAAAACATGAAAACATGCAAGGGAAATACATCCAAAGCACAACAATTTACCCTATTCACAATCAACATCCTCTACTCTAGCATATAAGAAAAGCAGGAAAACAATAGGGTTAAAAAGGGAAACACACAAAACCCCGTTCAAGGGTATTGGTGGAATTTGCACAAAATATTCAATGAAATTCAATGGAAAATAACAAACCACCTACCTTGGGATTAGGTGATCAAAATAGTTGAACCACGAGGTTTGAATCTCCATAGAACATTTTAGATCTATGAAAACACATAAAACATACCACCCTTTATAACTTTGAAAAGAGGAGGAATTGGAAAATGATGCTCTAGAAGATGGAAGAGATTACTGCCACGATTCCAACGCAATCGACGGTGGTTGATTCCGAGAACGGATGCGCGATTGGGGGCTCCCAGAATTCTCGGCACCGTACGGGTGCTCCAGGACATTTTGGATGAAGATGAAGACACCATTATCCAATTGACGCGACCCTAGTCCAGTTTATGGAAAAAAAATACACAGCGTGTACTTTTGAAGTACACGGCGTGTACTTACTGTTTCCGTATGCCACTTTAGGCAGCCTCCATGTCACCCCACACGACCGTGTGTGTGGCCATTACACGACCATCACATGGCCTCCTATGGCAATGAAGTACATGACATGTAATCATAATGTACATGGCGTGTACTTTGAAAATGTTTATAAATTTTTCTTTTTCCCAAAAATGACCAGAAAAGGAAAAACATACCTAAAAAGAAGATCTGGGTTCTCTCAGTAATGGTTATATTGTTGAATATTATGAGACTATAGATTAAATGTGAAAGGAATGAGTTGTTAATAAATAAGACAAGGTATCCATGTTATGGATTATTTATTAAGTGGAATATTCAAAGTTTTTCTATATTTGGGACCGAAGAATTATGTCATATGAATGGTGAAATAAACAAGGATTGTCCATTTTATGTTTTTTGATAAGGATTTAAAATATTATGTTGAATATTTTTTATGGAATTCAAAAGAGGTTTAATGATAAGGTGATATTTTAAATTAGGTAAGATAACCCATAATATGTTACTAATGTTAATATATTGTTGTTTGGATAATGATATGTGAAATATGAATATGTTAACTTGATGGTACTGATTACTAAGGAAATAATCAAGGACTTGTTGAAAATTAGTTCATGAAATCATGTATGAGGTTTAAAAATTCTTGGATTAATGGAATATATCTATTAATCTATAGAACAAGGGATCATGCATGCTTTCAAAAAGTATTTATGGTAATTCAGGTTATTACTATGTTTTAATAGAATGCATGATGATGGTATTCACATGTTTGAAATTTTATAACCAATAACTAATTTTTGATATATAGGGTATCAATGATAATATGATTTCATGATTTTGTTTTCTAAAGTTTCAGATTTTCAAATTTCAAACGTTTTATAAGGTTAACAATTAATGAAAATTTTAAGTCAATATTTAGAAGAAGTATTTATGTATTGTAATTATATTGAAAACCTTGGTTAAAAGGAAATTTTGTGATTAAACATATTTCTAGGATTTCTATCATATTTATTTTTGGAAAATATATTTGTGTGGTTTTAGAAAAGGACATCATGTATTTCAAGTGACAACCAATCTAGTCTGGCATGGATGTGGGTCTTGAATAATTGACCGAAGGATGATAAGTGTTTCATGAAAACCACTTGACTATTTGATGTCCTAGTTAATGTATTATTATTTTTTATGAATAATAATTTATGATGAAATTATAGGGTTTATTTTTATGTTCATAGATTAATGTATTAACCATATTGATTTTTACGGATTTTTAGAGACAAATAGTTATACTTATCATTCTCTTATGGGCCTTAAGATCTGATAAAAGTGTATTTTAGTTCTTCTAGAATCAAAGTTATTTTTTGGAAATTTATTTCTTGAATTAATGGATGAATTAGAAATAGATAAAATGAAAACCATAGAATGAATTTTTTTCATAGAAACATAACAAGTATATTTCCTTACATTTTTGGTCAATAATATAATTACTCATATATAGGATAATGATAAAAAATGTGTTGTCCAAATATATTAATTTTTTTGAACTAATGTACTTTTAAATAATCATTTATTTATGAATTTGAGGCCCTAAAATTTTTATTTATCATTCACTTGTTTGTGATTGATGACCTCATTCATCCTGTAGAAATATTTACATTTTTCCTCGATGTCCATGTTTTCACTTTCCACATAAGTTCTCCGATGTGGAACCCTATTTATATGTTTCTTTGGGTAACCATTATGTTTCTAACATTACGTTTTAAATGAAGATTTAAGATTCAGTTTTAAGATGTGGGTTTCTATGAAATGAATTTTCAAAAATTAATCCTTTGATAAAATAGACAGATTTTAAGGGATAAATACATTTTAAGAGGGGTAGAATGTTTAACCGTGAGATTGTTTTTATTTTTTCTTAATTAATTTAATGCTTTTTATAATTATTTTGTTTGATGTAGCACTAAAAATTATTATTTCATATTAAATAATTATGTATATATTGATTTATGTGAAAAAAAGTTAATCATGCACTACAAGAAACATAAATTTTAGCTTTATTTACACAGAACAGTGAGGATCACTTACGTTACACAGAAGACTGACTTTCCTTGATGGCTTAAGTAATATGCCAGACCGAGTGTTATCAAACAATAATTCATTATTACATTGTTATTATTTAATATGATATAATATGGATATTAAATTTCATATTATATAATTAACTAACTTATGAATATATATAGTTTAATTCAGTGGTAACCTTATTATTAGAAAATAATATAAAAACCAAATGAATATAAAGGGACTAATTTTATAATAGTCAATTTTTCTATGTAAAATACAATTTATATTAATAAGTTAAAAGAATTACTAATTGTGAATGATATTAATTACATTTATATTTTATATATTAAAATAAGTATTTTTGATAATAATCCATTATATTTTAGAGATATAAGTTATGATAAAACCCAATTTTATTCTTAAAATCCAGTATTTAAATATATGTAGTTTTACCATTGTTTAATAGAGATACAATTTTAAATCCAATTTTTAACACATTTATAGATTTAATATGTAAAAATAAACTTGATATTCAAAATATAAACATAAAAATTAGGTTAAGGATAAATGTTTGGTAATATTTTCTACGGTTTCAGATTTTACTGAATGGTTAAAAATACTGATTTTTTTCTAATTCATTTATAAGGTTTTATTATATTTAAAATTGGTTTTAAATTTTAATTAGATATTTTTTTAAAATTATTTCAATTTAGGTCATTGGAATTAATTTCAAATTGATATTGGGTATAAAACCCTTTGTAATGTTTTGATGTTTTTACTATAAAAACTCACAACGTCGTCCCATTAGTGGGGTTATTTTTAAATTAATGTTTTCCAAATATGTGATTAGAATTTATAAATATGGATTACATATTTTGAATCAAAAGAATTTATAATGAATATTTACATCAACATTTTTTTTACTAAAAATAATTGTGGAAGTGTAAAAATTAACTACAATAATAACCAGAAATATTAGGTTAACAATGTACTAAACCTTAAATGTGATACCCAAATAGACCTATCATCTCGCAAAAAACACATATAATTTCCATGATTTATATAGAAACCTACCATTAATTATATTTTTTGGTATGGTATTACTTTTTACGGTAAAAACATGGGTACACCTAACTTGTTTTCAAAAATTCCAAGTGCGTCCTTTCCCTTACCTATTAAAGGACACCACCTCTATCTCTTATTAAAACCTCTAAAATAAATTAGGATAGGAAAACATCTGCCCAATATTTTTTAAAAAATACATACCTTCCTCCAAAAAGAATCCCCTTTGGCATAAATAAGGTAAACAAATCCTTTTGCAATGAACCAAAAGGAGTTACCCGATTAGTAGGTAACACCTTCTCTCAAGCTCCGTTCATTTATTTTCGTTCTCCACCCAATACACTATATTTATTCAATTATTGTATAAAAATAATTATAATAAATATAATATGTTTTTTTACACTAATTGTTCATCATACACTTATAGACACCTCCTTTTAATGGGTTACAAACATACCATTTATTTGTATAGTGAACTACCATCTCACAGAATGATGAATGTTCATTTTTCCTTAAATCATATCATGATGGAAATTATGGTGAAAGATATTTTTATATATGTTATATATTATATTTATTTTGTATTTATGTTTCATTAATCATTTTAAAATTCAAATATTTATAATTTTAATTTTCTGTAAATACGATAATTTCATTTGAGGAAGTTTGGACGACCACCCCCTCAAAACGATGTGATTCATTCACACACTACATGGAATGTCTTAAGGACGTGTTAAGGGAAATTGTTTAATATATATGACATAATAATTCAACATTAGTATTTATATATATAAATTTATTTAAAAATATTTATTTATTTACTTTCTTTCCATACGATAATAAAAATGAAAAAAATGATTATTCGTACAAACGGATTACCCGCTCCATGAACGATGTATTCAATTTTATACTTATATATTATGAAAATTATCATAAAAAATATACTGAATAAATATTATATATATATATAATTATTGAAATTATGGAAATCATGATATACATATAAGGATAAAAGATATAACAAATTAAGACACAATCAAAGAACAAAGTGGATATTACATGAAGTGAATCCTTAATATATAATTACCAGCAAGAGGGTAATTTAATGTCATAATAAATCCATATAAGGTATTAAGTATAAGAATATGGTTATTTTTCATGTTTACAATAATCTTATATTTAATATAGATTAGGTTTTTATGAGTAACATGAGATTCAAGACAGAAGGTAAGAGAATTTTATCTCAATTTTTATTTCCATGAGATATATGCTTTATTTCCCACCCATTCATTTTTTGGTGTGTATACTATCCATTTATGTATTATATGATTATTATAATTAAATTAATGGTTATTTACCTATCTATTTGATTATATTTATTTCATGGGGACTAATTTTCAAAATTTACCAAATCAGTAAAATTATTTTGACTCAATTTGCCATCTTTGAGACACATGCCATTTTATACACCTATATTTTTATATGAGGTGTATATAATTCCATTCAAATGTTATATAATTAATCCATTTATATTCATGATAATTTAATATTCATTTAATTTCATGTTTCTAAATGGGAATATCGTTCAAATTCAACAAGTGGTAAGGGTTTGTTGAAACAATCTCATCACATTTAGAGATTGTTTATGATTAGAGTTATTTTAATTAGAATATTATGATCTATATCTCAATAAAACTAATTATTTTTTTAATATATATTTATTCATAATATATTCTTATATTGGAATCATCTTTCCATTATTTGGATCATAATATAGTAAATAACCTGTTTATAAAAAAGACTGAATTTACCACTCTCTTCGGTCGAAAATCAGCGTTCCTTCCAAACCATATTTTCTAAAAGGATTCCAAAAATATTTTAAAATTATAATATGATATTAAATTTAAAAATTTAACCATATTTTACATTTTATTAAAAATATGTTTTAAAAAAAATATTATTGTCATTTTCCATTCGAGGTTGTTTTCTAAAATATTTATTGTGCAAAAAAGGAAGGTTTGACAGGTATCAATTTACCCACCGTCATGACCATAATTCCTTTTAATAATCCATTATAATATTAAAATGTTTTAATAATGAAAATATTTTCCTAATATTTTATAAATTCACTGTTTTAAATTACTATTCAATTAAATGGGGTTCAAACTATTTTCAAGCTCATTTTTAATGTTTTAATGGAAAAAGAAAATTTCAAAACTATTTCAAGATTCATTCATAAAATTTTAATGTAAAAATGTTTTTAAAACATTTTAAATCATTATTTACAAGATTTAAAAGTTGTTTTAGATTAAATTTATTTAAATTATTTCCTGTAATTCGTTATAGCTTTTCATAGTTATTTTGAAAGAAATGGTTTTCATGAAGTTTTCAAGATTTATTTAAACATTTTAATGTATTTTCAATAAAATGGTTTTCAAAAAGTTTTTAAGATTTCTTTATATGATTTCAAAGTATATTCAATTAATTATTTTTCATAAAGTTTTCAAAATGATTTCAAGGATTATTTATAATTTTTCAAATTATTTTCTAAGAAACATATTTTAAAATGGTTTTATGCATTAAAAAGACCATTTCAAAGAAGAAAGGATATTTTCCAGAAGAATTGTTTTTCGAATGATATTTCAAAATTATTTTTCTGTATAAGATGACATTTGTTGATTTTAATCATGCCTTTATATAAAATGATATAATGGGTCCTTTCATATTATTTCACTGAATGGGTTATGACAAATTAATTGTATTTATGAGACCCATTTCATATTCACTAATTATATGTTTATGAAATCATTTTCTACTTCACAGTTTATGCTTTTGATGAAATGATTATGAAACCAATATCTTTTTCCACTATTATTATATGATTACATGTTTATGATACCCATATAATTTCATCGGATATGATATTAATTTCCATGATATTGTGGAATATATATGTATGATTTCATTAAAAAATGGGGGGGACCTATATCTCCCTCTAATGCATTGGGTAGAGATTTATATCTCATGAGATAGACTAAGATGATCTTGGGAAATAACCTTGAAAACTAAAATTGTGATGTGAGAGAACCATGACTAAAAAAATAGTATGAGGTGTGAGATAATGATACTAATATGGAAATTGGTGTGAACCATGACTACATTTATGGTATGGGGAGTGAACCCATACTACCATGTTGGGCTTGGTTGCGATGCCTTAGTTACTATGGAAATCATATTATATACTTATGTCTCTACCACAATTCCTTGATTTATTACTATGTTATTATTTCATGGATTATGTTATTTATTTCATTAGGAATTATTTCTTATAAACTATCATGATTTATTCCATGATTCATGTTTATAATCTTATAATATGTTGGGCATGATCTTCTAATGTTATGATCACATTCTCATACCCTGACGCTCATGTTAGGATTACAGGTATCCATTGTTTACCCTTACTAAGCATATAAGCTCATCCCTTTTTTATGTTTAATTCCATATTTAATGAATATATGTAATAAATATGATGTGTCAAAGAATGGTATAATTCATAAAGAATATAGTGGGAGATAATGTTGCTAACTTATGTAGGGGTGTTTATGTTTCTATGTTTCCAAAGGAACTTAATTGATGCTGTATTTGGGAATCTTTTGGGTATTTTTTAATTATTCTACAACATTTATGTAATTTTAATCTATTAAGACCTAGGTAAATTATAAAATTTAAAGAACAGTAAAATAATATTCTTGGTTAATGATGTTACCTCTTCTTGGAATACATATTTACATTTGCACGAAAAAATATTCTAGGGTTGATTTATGATCTATAAATTATTTATAGAATTTGGGGTAGAACTGAAGGTAATGATTTGATCATGTATTTTATCACACAATCTTTCTTGGAGGTTTGAAAATGAAATTGGATGGGTGGCCTTTTATAAGTGGAGGGGGGAGGATACAATTGAAATTGTTTAATAGAAATAATTTCATCCACGTTTTTCTCATAAAAAGGCTCAAAATATTACTAATTTAAAACCATATATGTGCTAAGTTTTCAATACAACCATAATATATGAATTAGAAAAGTTGTTTTTTCATTTTTAAACCTTATATTTTTAGGTTAACAGCATAATAAACCCCTTTTTACCTTAATTGCGGTAAATTATTTTTTCTGTTTTTCTATTCATTATTCTAAAAAATTAATTTCACTTTATTAGATAATAAAAATTATTTTGAATATAAGTTAAAAAGTGGTTTACTATAATTTGGATTCATTAATTTAGAATTTAAATACGAAATTGGTACCAAATGTATAAAAAAACTGATACCAAATTTCAGAAATTGATACCAAATTTTTAATTTAGAATTTAAATATAAAATCGATACAAATGTTATAATTTGGATTAATTAATATATAAATAAAATAATATTAATATTAATTACACATTAAAATAAAATGGATCTTGTAAATTCATTTAAAAAAAATCAATTTTTAGTAACAATTAGTATTTTTCATTATACATCAAAAATGAAAAATTTCAGAAAATTTGAAACAATTAACCATAAGATAATTATGATAACAAGACTTAAAAAATGATTTTATTTTTGTTAAATAGTTTTTAGAAAAGTGGTAAACATTTATTTTAAATTAAGTTCCCAAAGCATGACTCAACTACATTTTATAAAGATAATGTTTTTTAGAAAACATTTATTATTTTTTTAAATTATTCTTATGTTATTTCGAATCAATTAATAATTATGGATTTATTTCATAAATGATTAAACCATATAATTTTCATAATTTATTAAGTCTTATTCATACCCATAGTCTTAATTGATATGTTATAATGACAAATTTTAAATAATAAAAGGTTAATAAAGTATCATGATTCATTTTCACCTGGTGTTGTGTACATCACATGCTATCAAAGAGATTGAATTTATTTTAAAAGAAATATATCCTAAATCACCATGTTTTTACACTATCGTATAGGATTAGTATTTTTTGAAATATATAATTTTTGGAAAATATGTTCCTCTTTTAAAATCTCAGGTTGTTTCATTATTCATACAAGTTTTTATGTCTGGAGTTGGCCAAGGCATGGGATAAGTCAATCGTATTGTTTTTTCATTTTTTGTATGTGATGATAAGTATTATCCTAAGGTGGGGAGTGGTATTTTAGTCACTCGAGGGTGACCCTTATGTGAGAAGGCCTATAGATCCTTGATATTGATCGTCTGACAGACACTTTGGGTTCTTTATATTATTGAATGAAGGGAACAATGAACTATTAGATTTATTCCTAAATTCATAGTACATGTTTGACGATAATATTGATAGATCTTGAGTGAAATATTTATTCCCAAGGTGGCCTATGGAGATCAATGGATGATGGATATATAATGTAATAGCTATTATGCTATTGCATGATGATAGTTTTGAATGGGGTATGGTTTCGTTAGGAGAATTCATCAAAATTATTTTACAGACTTCGAGGTGAATGCTCAGAATTACGTCATTACAACTTCAGAGAATAATATTTGTAATGTGGTTTTGGTGATGCACCAGTTAGAGAATATTAGTGTTTTCATAAAAAGTCATTTTAAGGTGGTCAAACATGAATTTCCACTAATAGTTTGATGTAGTTAGTATGGAACTACATTGGGCACACCATGGGATTTGATAAGAGCATTCCAATGGTTGGATGTGTATTTTCTAGGAAAATCCAACGGGAATAGTATGAGCCTAATCAATTAGAGTTATACTATTCTAATTAAATAAAATTTTATGGTATTTTATTCATTTTGTGTTTTATTAATATTTTTGGAGTGGCTTTAGGATACAATGTGCTTGATTCTATAGGAAATTCGGACATGGAACGAACTATGGTTCAGAACTAGACATCAGAAGAGTGGACCTATGGTGGATAACACTATAGTATATTTTAATAAAGACACAATGACATGATTTTTTTCATGGATTAAATTATATTGAGTAAGAACCTTATTCATGTTTTAGCTATGGATATGAGTGTTGGCTTTATTTTTTGTAGTTTAGATTATTTATACTCAAGTGATGCTTAGAGGTGAATTGGGAATTCCTAAATGAAACACTACCATTTGAGTATAATATTACAACCCATATATTATTGGGGCTGTTCTCATTGTCTACTAGGTTTTATTTGGGGTGATATGTTCTCCAGAGGTGAGGTTGTAAGATCCCATGTTTTGGGATGGGTTAAAATTTTAATATATTTTGAGTTTTTCATTTAGTGGATAGACCAAATATTAAATCATGATTTCAAATGTCTGTATATGAGTTTCTACACTAAAAATTTAATTTTTAAATATTTATTGGGGTCTATAAGATGACTTATATGGTTTTTGAAAATATTTAGGGTTTATGACCAAAAATGGAGGTTTTGGAAGAGATATATTAGGCGCATGGTTGGCACATGGTTAATACTAACCTTATGGACCAAACTGTGTAGACTGTTTAAAGAGGTGCACAATTTTTTGTAAACATGAATGGTTCCTTGTAAGACATGATTTTTTGTTAAGGGTTAATGGTATAAAAAATGCTAGTGCATGGTTTATCTATTCGTGTGTTGCAACTATTTGGGGTGGAGTGTGATTGGGGAAGCGGCTCAGCATGGTTGGCACATTTTTTGGTAAAATGTGTGAGACAATAATATAACATGATTTTATTGGATATTTTCATCACACCGTTTTTGTATAGTTTAACAAAAAATTCGGCCAAACCATGCATCTCTTTAAAGGTCCTGGAAAAGACCATTTTTCCTTTAATTCCTATAAGTTTTCCTTCTAATTTTTCCCTCCTATTTCACACACAACACCCCCTTTATATGTGGGAGCTCTCCCTCTTACTCTTCTACAGCCATGGAGGAATATTTTTTATTTGAACTTAGAATCAATAATCATCAGTCATGTTGTATCTCTCTTGGTTTTTCTATGATTTTAATTCCTCAGTTTATTTGTTCATATTCCCATCTTAGATGTTATTTCCTTGTAAGTTCATATACCATATTTTCATGGAATTTTTATATTCTTACAATTTATATCATTCCGGATGAAATTAACTCCAAATAATGGATGATTTAAGATTCCTAATAATGAGTTAGGTATTATATATGACTTTCTCTTAAAGTTGAAAATTTTATAAAATGTTTCGTCATTCCACATGATAGATTTTTGGGCATTGATCCTAAAATATTTAATGCTTTAAATTAATCATCCAGACATTTTTAAACATGTTATGACACCCTTACATGATTGAGGTTGAGGAACCCAATGCAAACAACCTTAAGATGAGTTCATTTTCTTGCTAATATACTCCTGAAACTTCGTAGATGTTTCCATGTATTATTTTTTTAAATTATATGGATTAATTTAAACTGTATGCACTGAGGTGATAGGTGATTCCGCGGTCCAATGTGCCCCAAACAGTTTTTTTGAAAATTATTAATCTCTTAACAGCACACATGCACAATTTTACAAAAAAGTAAAATATCTCTTAAATGGATGCCCAGATCAGAAATATGAGGGCACCATTAATCACAAAATGGTGGATTTACCCAATGTGTGACCTAACATTGTTAGGTGCGAGTCATCTGTAGAAAAAATCACCAAGGGCATAAGCATAAATAAAATATTTAAATAAAATTATTTTATTATTAAAATCCCAATAACTCATGAATGGTTTGGAAATTTGATACCCCCATTGATTTCGTAATGTGGTGTTTTCCCTTGGCATGTATTATCCTTAGTCAACATAGGTCGTTTGTGGAAAAACTCAAAAAATATGAAATATTTATCAAATAATATAAATAAAACTTATTTCGTCCGACACAAAAACTTTTCCATTAAATGTATCCTTATTCAGTAATCCTAGGGGTTTTCTCATAACAAAGGAAATAATAGTGAATAATAAGGGATATATTTGGAAGAACTCTCTCGATCAATCAATGACAGATTGTGGATTAACGATCAATGTGAAACTGATTCCATGGAATACCACCAACAATAACAACACATCAACCGCCCTTCGTTAACAACTGATTTGAATTGAGGTAGGGGTTGTTTCTTCTTTTATTTTTCTCGATTCTTGATTTCTATAATAAATGTGGTTTAATCCATGAACAGATTGATCCTTGGTTGATTGTTGTGGGATAGTTGATAATTATATGGCTTATTTTTATGAGTTTTACAAATTTACTCTTCATTATTCATTCTGAAGAGAATGAATTGAGGCCGACACGAACAACAATAATGTTCATTCCTTTAGGTGTTCTTGTATTTTTCCCTGCACAATTTTTGACAATCTCACCCATTTGATCCTCATGGTCATAGATCAACTTGTCGAG
Organism: Viscum album; assembly: GCA_963277665.1. Taxonomy (NCBI): domain Eukaryota; kingdom Viridiplantae; phylum Streptophyta; class Magnoliopsida; order Santalales; family Viscaceae; genus Viscum; species Viscum album. The sequence continues at coordinate 116,335,071 of OY728155.1, read as the reverse complement.
AGGCTCCGAATTCAATTAAACCCCCCGGAATAAAGGAAAACTAGCAAAAGAGTCCGAATTTGTGTAGGTCGTGACCCATGGAGTTTAGATCTGCAATATTTTTGTTTTCTGGGAATCATAGTTGGATTGGTGGTCTGTGGAAGGGACCTCCAGTGTGAATCTGGTGTGGTCATCCAACGAGGTATGGCAGAGATCCAACGAGGTGAATTAGAAGTGGTAGCTAAAAGAGGCGGCAGTGGTGTCAGCAGCATTCGGTGCGGTGGGTGGATTTGTGGGAGCTAGCATAGGTGGTGTAGTCGAGGATGCATAGGACCCAAGATAAAGTGGTGGTAGAATCCACTTGGGATGCATCCATTGACGACATAGAGATGGTCCAAGATGAGTGGGATGGGCTGGAAAATAGGGCTACGATGAGTTGGTTGGGCCAGATTAACATGTTCGAGCTGAGAGGGTTGGGCCCATGCTTAGTGGACTAGGTCGAGCGAACGGGTCCGGCCCAGTGGGCCGATCAGACCTAGAGGACTGAGATAGATCTAGTATAGACCTAGTCAGAAATTGGGTCAACCTGGGGTAGTCACATGGTTTATCACAACCCGGTCACACAGATTGACTTCATTGGTTGACCGCCATGGTCAGTAGACAGGCTATGAGGTCTCTCCACGACCCAGTGACCCCCTTCCTTGGAACTTCAAATTGCGAAAAAATACAAATGGATTGTCTGTTTGATGAGTATTTTACATTATTTTGGCCCTAATGATGAGACGATTATATTAATATAATGTATTGAGTTTCTATTTTGGAACAATATAGGTTTAGAGTGTTTATATTTTTCCTTTACTCATGGGTTCAATATGGTATTACATCCACATCACTAGGCGGTAACCCCCTTTTGAGGTCAAGTTCCAAATAGAGTCTAGCATCCCACCTCAATACTAGCGTGTGATCCTATATCACCCATAGTAGAGACTGTGGAATCACATAACCTTAATGAGTATGGTGATGATCATCCACCTAGTGGGCCACATTGGTACAGTCCATGGTATCCCCTAGTTTGACTGGGCGTGATCCCCTACATTACGAATTGATCTAGAATGGGTCAGTGGTATCCCCCAACATGACTCTGCATGATCCCCTCTCTGTGGTATCATGATATTCCTTGACCAATACATTCTCATTACAGTTGGACCCAAATGAGCTAGACCCCTTTGTGAGTGCCTCTAATTATATCATGGCTCGAAGAGTGAGATATTCTGATATGAGCGTGCTTCAAGTAGAATCCAATGGTAGTCGGTTGGTTATGACCCCCTGAGGGCATGGTGATTATCATGAGTTTATCTATATATTCTTTTTAAATGTACTGTGGGTATATACTTGTGCAGATCTGAATTTACTTTCCTTTGTGGTAATTTTGTCAAGGTATTTTCCTTTGTGGTATCGGGGTGTCCTACTGGGTATTATTATAATTACCCCTACATAAAATTTTCCCACACATGTTGTGTCTTTTGTAGATGATCAACACTTTAATGATGTCGTAGGTGATCCAGGAACAAACGGTGCTTAGCGAGGATAGACAGATGAGGTGTGTCACTGTGATTTATATGATAGTCCCAGTACCTGTTTTCTTATAGGTTGGGATTGTGGATACAAAATCTTTTTGGTGGTTTTTTTGGACTAGTTTAATTTCCAGTTCATAAAATATTGTACTCTGGATATGGGATATAGTGGTTTTTATGCATTGTTAAATTTGTGTTTTTACATTTTAGAATTTGTATCTTGGAGATGTGTGTGTGTGTACATGTAATTAAGGACAATTCCTCCCATTTGTGGGATATTTCTAATCGGTTCTAGTCCCCATCCCCTTTCCTATTGGAGTCTATCATGGGGTATTCAAGAAATTGATCCACTGTGATGGGTCATGACAGAGTGGTATTAAAGTTGGGTGTTTTAATTTAGGATCAAGAGTCTATGAGGTTTTTTTATGGAAACTGGGTAAAGTGTTTCAAGTTTATTTAAAATCTAGGACTACAAGGTTGGTGTGCCGGTCGACATTTCCATACACTAGGACTATGATTTCATGTGTTTCTAATTGGTACAAAAAAACCCTGGTTGTAGGGGGGAAAACAATGGTACATGTATCATATAAGAGTGGTTGTGTATTCCATGTCCTTCTGGAGTCAAATCTCCAAATATACTCTACTGACTAAGGGTCGTCTTTTTAAATTCAAGATGCCTCAATGTAGACAACAAGACAAGATTCCACCATGTGATCATGAGGATGATCTACCAGGTGAAAAGACATCGGTACTAGGTTTTTTACTAGAGATGAGACCTCTAGGTGGTGAACAAGCTATACCAACACCAGTAGAGTAGCACATAGTACTCATAGTACCAACAGATGAGGTGAAAAGGTTGAGAATTCTTCATGGGTTTTAAAATTATAGATCCTTCATCTTCTAAGGTAATACTAATAGACATTTGAATAAGGACTATATTGAGGTGGTGTTCATGTTTTCTATCTAGTCAGGACACCATTAGATCAGATAGTGGTCCTAGCAGTAAACCTTCTACACGTCTTAGTAGGATGATAGGGGGGTTTGGTTACCCAATCATATGATGAGGTGACTAATATATATATAGAGTTTGAGAAACTTTTCATATAGGAGTTATTACATTATAAGATAAGGGATATGCATGTACATGAGATTTTATATCTCCGAAAGACTGATATGTCGGTTTTGGTGTATTCATAGAGGAATTACAACATCTCTAATTACTCAGTGTATATAATACATGTTCTATACATTAGGGATCATACATTCAAGAAAGGTTTGTGTAGGGACATCTAGGCCTCTGTTATCTCTCTATGAATTCCCACCTATGTATAGGTGATAGAACGAGACTTGGTGGTTGATATTTCTTTGGCTAGCCAGATAAATCTATTAGTAGTTAGCAATGGGTGGGTAAGAGTAGAGAACTTGACAGTATATAGGTGATGTCACTCTCAGTGAAATGGATGTTCAAATTTTTTTTAGAGGAGGCCCCGAGATAGAGGATCTATAGTTCAGGGCTCACAGGGTGGGTCCGGTCATCTCCGATAAATGCAGTGATATTCATGTGGTCTTATATCTTTATAAGTATGCTTTATGGATTCCTCAGAAAGGAAACATAATAATGGTGAGTTCAAATTATCAATAATATAAAAATACAAGAGAAGAAATAATGAATCATTGAGAGTAGTCAATATAATAAGGTAATAATTGAAGACGCATTCCATGAAATCAATAAACTGAGAAAGAATTGAATAAAAAATATGGTAATGTAAATAACTAAAAACACATTCCATTGAAATAAATGGATAAAGATAAATAAATATGTCAATGTAAGAAACTGAAATCACATTCCATTTAATCAAGGAACTGATAATAAAATCATCCATAGATATGTTGATGTTAAATCTCATGGATACATAATAAAGGAATTTAAATGAAGAAAATGAATAATCATTGGATGTCATGTCTCAGTTACATTAAAACCAATACCATCATGACTTTTCACACGATTTTTTATAAATAAAGATAGAAACCTATTTAATTTTTGCAAAAAATATATATCAAGAAAACATGTTGATGCATCAAGGGTCTATATAATGTTCGATCCCAAACTATCATTTCTAATCCAAATAATACATCATATCGAATAACCAAAATAAATAATATGCCTTATCAAATATCTGTATGGAATAGAAGATAAATATATATCAATATTTCCCCAAATAATCAAATAAATTTCAAAGTAATAACCATATAATAAATGGTATACGGTTCAAGAAATAATCATATCTATGAAAAATGATATGGATATATAGGGTAAATTAAATTTCCAATGATCATTGGAAATTAAATATTCAAGGGGACTAAAATTAATCAAGGTAGTGAATGTAATTACTATTCTTGAAAACATCTATCATAAACTATCTAGAGGAAGAATAAGGGCAGTATCAATACAACATATCCCATGTGGAGAAAAAAAATTTTGTTTCTAATTTATGAATAAAAATACTATAAAGTATATCTTTAAAATATTATTAAGGAAAATATAATTTTTATTTTGAAAACAATTTTCCAAATATATTTATTTAAAAATCACTTTTTAAAAAAATCGTCATAAAAAATTATCCTTATAAACATGAAAATTAAGAATTGATGAAGTCATGGAAGGTAAATCTATACATGTCATATAAGGAAAAAGGATAACTCCTTTTACATAGTAAATGGTTAGAAAAATGACTTTTTTGGAAAGAAACAATTATATTCTTTTAAAAACATGGGTAAACCATTTTTATTACCAAAGAGTGAAAAATGGTACTTATACTTGAAACTTTCCATGAATAACTAGAGGAGAATAAAATGATAGGATTTATTAAATAATGATCCAATAATATTCTCTTATAAAAATTCAAGTGTAAACAATCCTGATCAAAATGATATTACAAATTAAACCCATCAAAAGATTATAATGTTGGGGTGAGGATCTATCAATGAATAGATTATATGTATCAACTATGAATCCACATATAGAAGGGAAAATACATTAATAGATAGTCAAATTAATGATACACATAATCATATAATATTATATACAATGAGAATGTAATAATACCCAATGAAAATAAATAGGTATATGAAATCCTTTTCCACTTGGTAACTTTTAACATGAATCCCCTTAGATTAAATAATTCAACATGAGACTCAAAATATCATGAACAATGAATAGATCATGATATTACATGACAAAGTGTCATTATTTAAACCATATAAAAAAGTTATGTAGAAAACTATAATTTTATTATTTCATGAGAAATTTAATAATCAAAAAAGGAAGTGAGATTCAATAGATAATAATTAAAAATGACCTTAAGGAGAATAATCCTTAAACATTCCAAAGTGTCCCATACCACTTTGGAACATTTGAATCATAATCTCCATGAAGGAATAAAATTAAATGAAAATTGAAATATCATGAGAGTAAATATATGCATGATATAACATTTAAATGAGAAGTATATACACCATATAAGAGAAACTTGGTGCATAACAAACAAATAAGTCTCAATAGAATGTAAATTGAGACGAAATCCCTTACATTGCATTTAAATCCATTTGAAAGTAATTTAATTACTATATAAGGGTTCTAGGAGTGATAATATATTATTAAATAACCATATTCATGTTTATAATATCATATATTTTCTTATTATAATATCTTACTTCCTGTTTGATAACAATTTCCATTATTTTTACTATTTATGGTGTTAATTGCCTAGTTTGTCGTGTATATTTTAACATGTTACTTATTGTTCCTCTTAAATAGTTTATAATTTCATAGTCTGAGGAATTTAAACCATGATTTAGATATCATATATATTGATTATATATTTATTTTTAAAAATCCATCAATATTGGAGATAAGAAATGAAATACACTATTCATGGAGACGGTAGGTCGCACGTACGCATGAACACTACTTTCATTTCTTTATTGTATTAAAAGAGTTATAATTAAATGACACATATTTATAATATAAATATATCATAATTTTAATATCCCATATGTAACATATTATTATCAAAATCATCCTTAATATGTTCCATGAAAAGTGTGAAGGGCTCACATCGATTTAAGGGTCTAGTAGTCCACACTTCCACAAATTATGTTATCTTAATTATAAAAATGGATAGTACAAATTTTTTTTGTGATAATAAAATTAAATAAGTTTAAATGATTAATAAATATCATATATATCATATATAAATAAAATTTAAATCATAGTTCCCAACCATGAGTGGTGGTAAAGGAAAAAAGTACAACTTCTTTTCATAAGGCGAGAGTTCGTTGTACACATAAATGATAAATTCATTATCCATTATATGGATGGCTGTATAATTTTAGATAAAAACTTCAGAATAAAAACATATAATTATATTTTTGTTAGTTTTTTGTCATATAATAATGTAATAAATATATTTCATGTGGTGTAGAATTGAAATGAAACTAAAGAGCTTGAGGAAAGATGTTACCTATCATTTGGGTAACTCCTTTTGGTTTGAACCAAAGGGCTTAGTTGGATGGATTTAGGAACATGTTGAGGATAATAGGTTTATTTGGGGGATTTTTAGGATATATATTTTCAAATATTGGTTCAGAAGAAGTGCATTTAGTGGTGTGAAGAAGTGGGAGGTTTTAGTGCCATTTATAATGGAGGAGGAGTGTCACTCTTATAAATTTGGTACAAGGGAATTCCACCCACAATTTACCCATTTACATCATCTCCAATTAAGTAAAAATAGTGAAAAGGGATTAGAGTGACTAAATATGACTATCCAATGACTTTATGATAATTATCTAGCTCATGTTTTCTAATAAGGTTATGGTTTAGTCCTTTACTAATCTTAATTTCACCTTAATCGTTGTAATTATTTATAATTACATACATTAATATTTTTGGTCAAAAAATATGTTTAATTTATTAGAAATTATAAATTATGGTGATTCCAAATATGGAGTCCATTTTAAAAATTATAATCACAGAATTTTCCTAAATTAATTTAAATTAAATCATATAGATGGGACGAAAATGCAGGGTTTTAAAGTAAAATCCTTTAGAAGTTTTGTATGATTTTATATCCAATTTCATGATGAAAATATCCTAAATGACCTAAATTTAATTAATTACTAAATATTATATCACATTAAATATAAACCCAATTTAAATTTCTATATATCCTTATATATAAATTATAAGAAAACGATGTTTTGAATTAAAATTCTATATTTTTACTATTCATTACAAATTAAACATCAGAGAAAAATACCATAAATTCTCCCTAACTTAATTTTTATGTTCCTATTTCAATGATTAATTTTATTTTGGCATATAATATTTATAAAATTTATAAAAATTGGATTTAAAATAGTATCTCCCTTAAAATGCAGTAAAAGTGCCTTTATAAAAATATAGGTTTTTATGTGTAATATTGGATTTGTTCATATATTATTCCTATAAAAATCTATTCGATGAATATAAAAATATTTTAATATAAATATAATATATATATATATATATATATCATTAATATCATTCAATATTTTTGAATAATTTTATTTATAAGGATAAAACAACTTTGTGAGCATAAAAATAGTTCCCTATAAAAATATTCCATTTATATTAATTTGGTGAAGGTTTTGGACGCAGCGGAAGAGCATGGGTGGGTGTGCCCAGTTGGCTTTTTGTCATTAGCAATGATCAATCTAGGATCAATACGATGATAAAGGCCAGTCTCCATGGATCGAATAACTGAAAAAGGAAAAGAAGAAGGTTTATCCCAGAACCACAAACAAGGATCGTTACAGGTTGATTATAATTAATTTAATTAATTAAAAGAAATACTTTTGGGTTTTATTTCTTCATTGATGTTCTTTATCACATTGTTGATGTGATCCATCATTGCGTCCAGAAGCCAAGTGTAGACTCCCTCTAGCGGTGATCCACACATGTACCTCGTATCTATGGATATCGCCAAAGGATTCTCCGGGTGCTAGCATGGAGAATCCTTTTCTTGCGTTGTCCGCCTTAGATCATCTTGATCTGATGGAAGAGGATCTCTATCGGTCTTGAGAGTGTTCTTAGAGGAAGAGGTTCTTTCATCCTTGAAAGAATCCTCTAGAATTATTGTGCACAACAATTCTCTTGTGTGTAGGAAAAGAGTTGGGGTTGTGAGGATATTTATAATCAGGTTTGAGGTTGTAGAGTTATGACAATAAATAAAAACGTTTTATTTATTTCATTGACTCTCATTTAAAACCCCCAAGTCAATAATTCATTCCTTGACATGTGCCCATGCTGATTATAATAAATATCATTTAAAACAATATTATATCCTCAAAATCCCAGCTGAAAAAACTACACGGCATGTATTAAAAAATACACGGCGTTCTCATGTTTTTCATTGAAAACTACACGGTGTGTACATTCAATGTACACGATGTGTGTATATTGTTTTCATTTATTTATTTCCTTTCCATATAGAAAACTATATGGTGTGTACTTATTAATACACGGCATGTACTTGTTTTCCATGAAAACTACACGGCGTGTAATCATTAATACACAACGTGTATATCTTGTTTTTCATTTCCTTATTCCTCTATCGTTAAGAAGATTTAGGCTTCCTTGAATAATTATTAAACCATGTTTGGGAATAAAGTTTATTCTACTTGAGATATTTGAATACACTTAGTGTGTGACCCTCAAGGCCTCTTTCTCGTTGGCATTAGGCAAGCTTGCCTAAAGTCCAAGATTACTATCTAGAAATGGGTCAAGGCACCCAAGAGAAAGAAGTTGACACTGCATTGACATATCTCCTCATACAAATGCTTAATGTGTAATTTAATCCCTTTTTCTTGATATCTCATCAAGCAGGTTTCAAGGCAGTGTCATAATATTATATCCTCGATCTGTCGTTCTTTGACTACCTAAAATAAACTCGTCATTCACACCATGACCATGGAATTTAACGCGAAAGTTCTATTTCAATCAAAGGGCTGAGATATCAACTTCCAAAAATGGAAGGGAAAAATCCTTCATCAACTTATCCATTAACAACATGTCACTCGTGACGCACCTAATGTACCCTACTTCCTGCCAACTGTCTGCATGATGGTTTTCATTAGTAAATCTAATTGCGCGAGTCATGACATGAGTTAATGATAATCTTCTAGTCTAAGTACCATTACACACGCTCATAGATAGAAACGATCGATGACACCAAGACATGTTGAATTGCTACTATCGGGTCTGTTCTCATAATCAGCCATCTTGGAGATTACCAAGTGCGAACTCCATGAGAGAGAGTCTCGTATTCTTACGAGTACTCGCACATGACTGTCTGTATACCATGTGTCCTATCATAGTAATTCATCAAACCATAGAACATTATTTAAGAATATTATTATAGAATTTCAAGGTTCTTATCATAACAATGATATTACATGACCTTATCAATGCAACAAATATTCCAGGACATTATTATATTATAGTCATGCAGAACAATGAACAATATATAATAAGTGAACATTTAGGTAATCAATGTACAAAATAGTTGGTTCTCAAGACACCAACCCTTACAAACTCCCACTTAGACTAGAGCCTACTGCCTACAAAATTTAGTCCGCTAGAACTCACATGATGATCATGTTTCTGCTTAGTCAAGGCTTTAGTCAAGGAGTCTACCATGTTGTCTTTCGTGGATGTACTGCTCACTGCAACTTCACCTTTCTGAGAAAAATCCCTCAAGAGATGATACTTATAAAGTATGTGATTTGTCCCCTGATGTGACCTTGGGTCTTTTTCAAGTGCCACAACTGCAGTATTATCACAATAGAGTGTGATATGATCTTTACCACTCGGTACAACATCTACCTCTTGGATGAAGCTTCGCATCCATACTGCTTTTTAAGCTGCCTCAGAAGCTGTGATATACTCCGACTCCACTGTAGAATCTGCCATCACACTTTTCTTTGAGCTCTTCCAGCTCACTGCACCTCCATTCAAACTGAAGATGTATCCATTCTGCGACTTCATGTCATCTTGATCAGTCTGGAAACTAGCATCTACATGTCCTCTGATGACTAGTTCCTAATCTCCTCCATAAACCAAGAAAATATCCTCAGTACACCTTAGATACTTAAGGATAGTCTTGACTGCCATCCAATGGTGGTCTCCTGGATCAGCTTGATATGTGCCTACCGCACTTAATGAGTAAGCAACATATAGCATCTTAAATAGAATAACATACATGGTTGACCTAATCGCAGATGCGTAAGGGATCCTTGCCATTCTCTTTCTTTCCTCATGTGTCTGAGGACACATTTTCTTGGAAAGATGAATGACATGTGACACTGGAAACAATCCCCTCTTGGACTGTTCCATTCTGAATTTCCTCAGTATCTTGTCAATGTATGTACTTTGACTCAGGCCCAGCATTCTCTTGGATCTATCATGATGGATCTTGATCCCAAGAATATATGCTACCTCACCCAAGTCTTTCATGGAGAAGAATTTATGCAACCATTCCTTAACTGACAGTAAGGTAGGTACTTCGTTTCCAATTAGTAATATGTCATCAACATATACTATTAAGAAAACGACTACACTCCCACTAAACCTCTTATAGACATAAGACTCACATTCACTCTTAAAAAAGACAAATTCTGTTACAGCATCATCAAAACAAATGTTCCATGACCTTGATGCTTACTTTAATCCATAAATGGATTTATGCAAGTTTCATACCTTGTTGACATCCTTTGGAGTCACAAACCCTTCAGGTTGTGTCGTGTAGACAACTTCCTAGAGGTTCCTATTAAGGAATGCTATTTTGACATCCATTTGCCAAATTTGAAAGTAATGGTAAGTGGCAATGGACAATAGTATTCTGATAGATTTTAGCATCGCAACCTATGAAAAGGTTTCATCATAGTCAATTCTTTGATGCTGTCTAAATCATTTTGCAACCAGTCGTGCCTTCTAGGTGCTGACTTGCCCCTACATGTCCAGTTTCTTCTTGAATACCCATTTATTACCAATAGGCTTTACATCAACTGGAGGATCTACCAAAATCCTGACTGGGTTTTAGTACAAGGAATTCATTTCATAATTCATGGCTTCTTTCCACTTGGCAATGTCTGTGCCTTCAATAACTTCCTTGTAGGTAAGAGGATCATCATTGTCAACGAATAATGAGTCACCATCCTTGGTGACAAGAAAACCATATCATTCTGGTTCTCTCACCTTTCTCGTGATCCTATGCATTCCTTGTTTCTCTGGAATAGATTGTTCTTCCACAGGGATTTGTGGAATCTGTTCTTGTACCAACTCATGTGTATCTTGAGACTCGACTTCATCGAAGTCTATCTTGCTCCGACTATCTCTTTTGGAGATGTGATCCCTCTCAAGGAATATGGCATGTCTTTCCACCATAACCTTTTTGTCTGAGGGGTTGTATAGGTAATATCCCCTTGTTTCCTTGGGATAACCTATAAAGATACACTTTGTGCCTTGGGGTGCAAGTTTGTTACCTGAAGAGGCCTTAACAAATGCTTCGCTACCCCACACATGTAAATTTGATAACATGGCTTTGCGTCCACTCCATAAATCGTATGGAATACCATTTTTCAAATTTAGTTGGTACTTGGTTTAGTATGTGTGATGCTGTTTGTAATGCATATCCCCAAAAGGATAATGGAAGACTCGCATGACTCGTCATTGATCTCACCATATCCAAAAGGTTGTGGTTCCTCTTTTCGCTTAGACCATTCCATTGTGGCGTGTAAGGATGAGTGAGTTGATATAGAATCCCAAACTCCCGTAAGAAATCAATGAAGTCCAGATTATGATATTCCCCTCCTCTGTCTAAGAGGAGTTTCTTAATCTTCTTACCAAGCTGGTTCTCAACTTCATTCTTGTATTATTTGAACTGATCAAAAGAATACGACTGATACCTCATTAAGTAGATATATACATATCTACTAAAATCATTAGTAAAAGTTATGAAGTACGAGAACCCACACCTTGCTTCAACTGGAAATTGTCCACACACATATGTGTGAACTAATTCTAGAAGATCTTTAGCCCTTTCACCTTTCCCACTAAATGGGGCTTTGGTCATTTTGCCTTGTAGACATGCATGACTTACACCACATGGTTTCAGTTTGAAAGAATCTAAATACCCATCTTGATGTAATTTTTTCAAATGTTTTTCATTGACAAGACCTAGCCTATGATGCCCAAGTTGGGTGGTGTATGAGTCATGGGAATTTACTCATCGATTTCCATTACTTGGTTTGTGTAGTCTAACACAGAAATGCCATTATATAAATGTTCCCTACCAAAACAAATGTTTTCTTTATAAAAGTAGCAACATTCATTTCCAAAATTGAATATGAATCCATCAGTATCTAATCTGGATACTAAAATAATGTTTTCAGTAACAGAAGGAACATAATAACAACCCTTTAACACCAAGATCATCCTAGTAGGCAATGTGAGGTGGTAGTCTCCAATAGCTACTGCATAAATTCTGGCACCATTGGATTCTCGTAGATCCACCTCACCTTAGACAATCTTTCTGAATCTACTTGGTTCCTATATTTGGATACAGATGTGAGAACCACAAGCAGTAGCTAATACCCAATTCATAGAAACAGATAGATTGCATTCGATAACAAACGCACCTGAAGTTTCACCTTTCTTCCTTGGTGGGTGTAGTTTTTCTTCCAGTGGCCCTTCTTGCAACACGTGAAACAAACAACATCATGTTCCTTTGCCTCTCATTTGATATATATTTTCGTGGAAGTCTTTGAAGAAGTTTTGGGCTTAAATATCTTCGCCTTCCCTTTCCTTTTATGTACCATAAGGATAGAAGGGTTTTCACTCTTCATGTCATTATCCACATGGCAAATAAGGATAAGAAGATCAGACAGAGATTTCTCAATGTTGTTCATGTTAATGTTCACAACAATGTTTGAGAAGCTCTGGGGGAGTGATATAAGAATGAGATCAGTACCCAGTTCTTCGGGGTGTTAAACCCTAGAACCTCCAAGTGCTCAATGAATCCAATGAGCATGACTACATGAGGCCCAACTGGGGAACCCTCTCCAATAATTCTCTAAAATAGAGCCTTGGATATCTCAAACCTTTCCTGTATTTTTCTCTCCTCGTATAGACCCCAGAGGTGATGGAGCATGCTGTAGGAATCCATGTCTTCATGAGACCTCATGAGCTCACAATACATAGATGAAAACATCAAACATTGAATGTCAAGAGCGTCATTGAAATGTTGACCATAGACCAGGAAATCTTCATCACTCGCCCCTGGGGCAGGAGAATCAGGAAGCGAGGACTCCAACACGTAAAAATTTCGTTCATGGGGTAGGATAACCCGAAGGCACCTAAACCATTCCTGAAAGTTACTACTGGGGTGGATATTGCCTTTATCTAGAATTGATCACAGAGAAAATGTGGTGGATGAGTTTTTCATCTTGATTATACAATTAAAATGAGCAGATTTATTAGTACTTTCTTGATTAAATTTTATGAGAAATAACAAATTTTATTAAGTCTCCCATTATTTTATGAAGTCTCTATGGCCCTCACCATTGAACTCGGAATGTCCATTTGTTTTGACATTCTAGTGGAAAGTATCCATATTCCCCTTCGCATAACCCCAACAAGGGTTGGTCAAGCTATTTGAAGGTATTTAGGTAGGCAGGTCTTTGCCATCCGTGAGCTTACAGTTCCTTGATCTGTTGAGTGGACTCCCCTATCCTGAAATCCTAACTTGTGTTTCCTCAACTCTTGCCTCCAATATTACATCAAGTCTAGAAAGGGAAACTTCTCTTGATGTAATATGGTTAAGTCAACCCGAAACCTTTCATAAGGGCTTCCTTTATAAAAGTAAGTGTCCCAACAAGGGTTATTCAAACACATAATTTTATTGAGTCTTTCCCTTAATCAAGTAATGGAAGGCTTGGTCTGACTTAATATTGTATTTGAGGGATTTTATTCTTTATGCGTAGTTTTTCATTATCACATTCTTGTTAATATTATGTGATGATTGCTTAAGTGATTAACCATGCTCTGATAATGTTTACGCACAGTCCAGTTTTAATTTTATTCCATCTTTGCATGATTGTTCATTTTATTAACTATGTGATCATGACAACATATACATAATAAATAAACCATGAAATTTAGACAAAAATAAAATAATATGGCATGATCATGAGATTATATTGGTTAGCTTATCTTGAGGTTTGATAAGCTATCCCTGACCTAGGGAAAACACCTTGAACCTGATGGTTTGTGTTTTGCATCTCCCACTTGTCCACCTTTGTATCTTATTTGGTTGGTTTCACCTCAGCTTCGGATTTCGAATCATCTCCTCTAGCTTGGGAGGTCCTCCATTTACATGGGTTCACATTAAAGAAACCATGGGCATGTAGGCCCTACATTTTATTGGAATAAGGCTCACATGCCAATAAATTTAAATGAAATCATACACACATAAAAATGGTCTTTGGTCTAGCTCATGATCATCCATAGCATGCAACAAAATTTACACATATTTAAAATTTAAAATCTTTTAATAGTTCTTTCATTTAAGATAATTCGCGTTCAACATCAATTAATTATGATCATATAATTAATAAATTCTTTATCTTAAATTCCTTTCTAAATTTCCTTGAGATTCTTCTCATCCATCTTCGTTGTACGGGTCTTTGTACATTGGAGGAAACCTGGTAATATTTCTTAAAAGTACATGGCATTTATTTTATATTTACACGGCGTGTATTTCTTTTCACCCTTTATCCAAATTACACGTCGGGGGCTTTGGTGTGTTTTCTCTACTTTGGAAATTTTGGAGTACACAGCGTGTAGATGAATCATACATGGCATTTACTTCCTTGTTACACGGTAACCGGCTTGGCAATCCCGTATACGTGGAACATAGGTTCTCCTTGTACACGGTTTTACCTAGACCGGATCGGACTACACGGCATGTTGTTCCAACATATACATCATGTATTCCAGTTCCCACATGCTATTAAATTCAGGTCAACACAACGTGATTAATACTTAGGCATAATCAATTCACACGACATGGTTTGGCGGACCAGTTCTGGTTCATTGAACCTAAGTAAAGGGTGTGTAGTTTTAATTACACGCTGTGCAGTCCCGTGATGTACATACAGAAAGAGAGGCTCCTCTGAATGAGTTCCTCATTTTTATTTTAATCAAAATTAAAATTAAAAAGTTGTTTCTGTGATATGAATCGATAAACGAAGGAGGAAGAATAGATCTCGTTTATTCATATTTATAGAACGATTTATTTCAAATTGAATCAAATATAAATGCGTAAATTATAAACGAAAATTAAATAAATATAATCAAAGTTTTAACCTCGCTCTGATACCATTTAAAGGTTCCGGGCGCAGTGGAAGAACGTGGGTGGATGTGCCCACTTGGATTTTTGTCATTAACAATGATTAATACAAGATCAATATGACGATAAACACCAGTCTCTGTGGATCAAATCATAGAAAAGACAAAGAAGAAGGTTTGTACCGGAACCACAAACAAGGATCGTTACAGGTTGATTATAATTAATTTAATTAATTATAAAGAAATACCTTTTGGGTTTTCTTTCTTCCTTGATGTTCTTGATCATGTTGTCGATGTGATCCGTCGTTGCGTTGCAAAATCCAAGTGTAGACTCCCTCTAGTAGTGTTCCACACGTGTACCTCATATATCTGGATGTCATCAAAGGATACTTAGGGTGATAGCACGGAGAAGCCTTTGCTTGTGTTGTCCGCCTTAGATCATCTTGATCCGATGGAAGAGGATCTCTCTCGGTCTTGAGAGAGTTCTGGGAGGAAGAGGTTCTTTCGGCCTTGAAAGAATTCTCCAGAATTGTTGTGCACAACTATTCACTTGTGTGTAGGAAAAGAGTTGGGGTTGTGAGGATATTTATAATCATGTTTGAGGTCGTAGAGTTATGACAATAAATAAACACATTTTATTTATTTCATTGACTCTCATTTAAAACCCCCATGTTGAATAATTAATTCCTTGACCTGTGCCCTTGCTGATTATAATATATATCATTTAAAACAATATTATATCCTCAAAATCCCGACTTGAAAAAATACACGGCGTGTATTAATAAATACATGGTGTGTACTTGTTTTTCATTGAAAACTACACGGCGTGTACATTCAATGTACACGGCATGTATATCTAGTTTTCATTTATTTCTTTCCATTCCATAAACAAAACTACATGGCGTGTATTTATTAATTCACGACATGTACTTGTTTTCCATGAAAAACTACATGGTGTGTAATCTTTAATACATGGCGTGTATATCTTGTTTTTTATTTCCTTCTTCCTCCATCATTAAAACGATTTACGCTTCCTTGAATAATTATTAAACCATGTATGAGAATAATCTTTATTTTACTTGAGATACTTGAATACAGATAGTGTGTGACCCTCTAGGCCTTTTTCTCGTTGGCATTAGGCGAGCTTGCCTAATGTCCAAGAGTACTATCTAGCAACGGGTCATGGAACCCAAGATAAAGAAGTTGACACCACATTGACATATCACCTCATACGAACTCTTATTGTATAATTTAATCCCCTTTTTTCAATATCTCATTAAGAAGGTTTCATGGAAGTGTCATAAACCTATATGCTCGATCTGTCATTCTTTGACTACCTGAAATAGACTCATCGTTCACACCCTGGCCATGGAATTTAATGCGACTATTCTATTTCAATCATAGGGCTGAGATATCAACTTCAATAAATGGAAGGGACAAATCCTTCATTGACTTATCGATTAACAACATGTCACTCTTGTCATACCCAACATACCCTACTTCCCGCCAACTGTCTGCATGACAGTTTTCATTAGTAAATCTAAGTACGCGAGTCATGATATGGGTTAATGATAATCATCCATTTTAAGGACCATTACTCACGCTCGTAGATAGAAATGTCTGATGACACCAAGACAAGCAGAATTGCTACTGGTGGGTCTATTCTCATAATCTCTTATCTTGGAGATTACAAAGTGGAAACTCCATGAGAGAGAGTCTCGTCTTCTTACGAGTACTCGCACATGACGGTCTGTATACCATGTTTCCTATCATAGTATGTTATCCAACTGTAGAACTTTTTTTAAGAATATTGTTATAGCATTTCAAGGTTCTCATCATAGCGGGGATCTGCCATGACCTTATCAATGAAACAAATATTCCAGGACATTATTATATTATAGTCATGTAGAAAAATGAACAAAATATTATAAGTGAACATTTATGTAATCAAAGTACAAAACAGTTGGTTCTCAGGACACCAACCCTTACATTTGGTTCATATAATTATTTATAATTTATTTGTAAAAAATGAATTAATTTCATATTTTTTAAACCATATATTTTAATTCTTTAGTTACTCATATTCATAATAAATAATTTAACATCTTAGATATATATTATAATATTAAATAATTATATTTTAATAATATATTATTGTTTTGTACAACTCAGTCTTTTGAGCAATGCAAGATATTGAAGAAATATTTTTTTTGAATGTGATGCCAAATAACTTAGTGCCGCGTGCATTCAAAGGTATAAAATTTATTGAATTTATTTAATTTAAAAAATAAATTATAAATTCTCTAGATATTATATACCCCTACACACTTGGTGTTGTGTTTCATACACACTATCAAATAAAATGTTAATAAATTAATATTTTGGGGCATTACATTCTCCCCATGATAATGAAATTGCTTCCTTAGAATTCACATTCGATCTTATTGATTGATTGTTTGATATTTTAAATGTTTGAAATACCACATCATAATAATGGATCATAACAAAATCCTATATAAAGGATAGAATTTAATGTAAAATGGTCACATGGAATTACATATTCCTAGGTTTCTATGTAAGACATAATTATTGGAATTTTGAGATCTATACTTAGATGAAAAAAATAAATATTTATAGATATTTCTTGAGGTCATTAATCCCAAAGAATTGAATTATAAATGGATAATTGAGGGACAAAAATATATAAAATTGTCGTGATTTAATAGAAAATCTTTTCAATAAAAATTAAGGTATTTTGACAAAAAAAATTGAATCATTTTCCTAATGTTGAGTAATTATTTTTTTGCCTTAGAAAATTAGGAAATTTACTTACATGATAAAATTTAGGTGCATAAAAAAAATTCAATCTTTATTTTCTTTTATCAAATTTTAATTCATTGATTACATAAAAAATGGATATCCAAAAATTAACCTTGATTCATGAAGAACTAAAATAAAAATTTAACATATCATAAGGCCCATAAATGAGTGAAACCTCTTTAAATTTGGCTCTAAATATTCTCCAAATACAATATGGTTAAGGAATTGTTCTCTAAACATAAAAAAGAAACACTACTATTTCATCACTAATATTTTATCGTCAAAAGTTTTAACTAAAAAATGTTATTTTAATGTGGACATAACTTATGTCAGTGGTTTGTGGTTGACCCTTATCATCCTTCAGTTATGGGTTTAAGTACTATGACCTCGATGTATATGATTGTTTTTCACCTTGAATACAGGTTGTTCCTTTCTAAAACAACATTAATATAATTTCCAAAAATAAATTCGATTTACATCATTAAAAATAGGTTAATGAAAAAATATCCTTTTAATTAAGGTTTCCAATACAACCTCAATACATAAATAATTCATCCATTTTATTTCAACATAGGTACTTCCTTTTTATATGTTTTGAACTAGGTGATTCAATGTTAAAATTAATCATATTAATTTTTAAATAAAATGGGAATTATCCTCCGAATGTCATCCTGGATTGTCATACTAGGTGCACAATAAGGCCTGTTGTCATGCATTAGGTTATGCAGAGTTAGGCCCAACACACCTTATCAGAGTTGTTTCTTCTAATTACTTCTATGCCATAACCACATCTACTTATATTATTTATAAATGTATTTATTTTTAGTAAGACCCGAATACATATATACGTTACCAAAATTCAAGGGTGTTCTTCTATTACTATCCACAAATTCTACCTTAGGTTTATGCAATATGATGTATATCTTCCAAAATCTAGTTCCCAAGGATACTGGTAAACTCTCTCTGATCCCAACTGTAGTGATCTTACCCTATAGATCATAGTATCAGTGTCTATAACTATTTCATTGGAATGATTATAAGGAATCAAATCCTGAAGTACCAAAGATTTTAGTGGTGTTGGTTAAACAAATAAATACATGCGTCCTGTATAACAAATGAATACACTAATTACAAAATATTGTTTTTATTTGGAGTAAAAATTTATTCCATATAACATATCCTTGAACAAAGTTCATAGTACACTTCATGGATTCTTATGGAAGGAAACAAAATAAGGGTGAGATAAAATGCTTAAAAAGTGAAAAATAGAGTGGAAGAAACAATGAATCAATGAGAATAGTCAATATGGGAAGTTAATAACACCAAGAGTAAATGAAAAATGATATACAATTAAATATCATTATTTTAAAATGACTGTTATGAACTAGTTGTTAAATAAGAGGGAATGAATAGTATTAACCAAATTATGAAATTTATATATTAAATATTTATTCAAATGTTTTTACATTCATATGAATTATTTTATAAGCATAATATAATAATGAATCCAATTTTATGCATTAAAAGACTATATTTTTCTAATGGTAGTTTACTTCCTTTTAATGTCACACTTGTTTTAAAACTATATTTTTACACTTTTAAATGTTATATTGAAAAACATAAACATTAATACTTAAAAAGGAATGTCAAAATTAGTTCTGGGTGAAATTCTTGTATTTTTCAGATAATATTTATTTTCCAGTGAATAGTGAAAAATCATGTGTTCTATAAAACTATAATTTTTGTTATATTAAAAATATATTTATTATTTTAAAATAAAATTCACCAATTAAACTATGAATAATTTTATTATTTAATAAATAAAAATATAATATATATTTTTCAGTGGAATAAGTAAATAAATGTTCTGAAAATGATAAATTAAGTATTGGTATTTTTGGGAAACATTAATGTTTATTCATCATTTTATAACTACAATAATAATTTAAAAGAAAAATTATTTTCATAAAATAGATTAAAAAATTTATATTTTTTCCTTTATGATTATAATACCAATTTATGAGACCTTAATTATTTTTTCAAGGTGTTATAAAACAAGTTATAATTTTAAAATTGGTGTTTTTCAAATAAATGTGGATTTTATTTAAAAATTAGAATTTTAATATTTATAAAATTATTTTAATAAAATTGAGTTATTATTTGAATTATAAACATCAAAAAATGGTTAGGGATAATTTTTTATATTTTTCTAAAATAGTTTAATTTTTGGGAGTAGTGAAAGACGATAATTTATTATATTTAATAAACACATAAATTACTAAGTCATAGATGGTGTATTCCAAATGTAAACACATAATTTAGAACCATACATCATTATTTTAAAATATTTAGTGATAATTTTAAAACTATTAATAGTTTCGATCCAAAAAAATAAATAAATGAATAAAATATTCAAAAACACTCCTCCCCTCCAACTGCAAATCCCACCTTCACTACTTATTTTCTTCACACCTCCAAATCCTTGAATCTTGTCCAATTTCTTGAAAATATACTTCCTAAGACTCTTACCCATGTACAAGATGTTATAGTCTTAATAAATGTCAAATATCATTTTCCCTATGGAGGTTGTCAAGGAGAAGAATTCAAGAGGTAAAACCCACTATCCTTCTCTTTAAATTTATTTAAATTTATTTTCTTTTCTTATCATTAAATCAACTCATATATTCAAAGTGACAAGATAAATAAAATATATTAAATTTACTATAATTTTAATATGTCAATTTAAAATCCATCATCATGTCTCTTCTCTTTTTCCATAAATTTTAAAGATGAAAACATTGTCTATGATTTCCCGATTTACCACATTTATGGACTATGTGCTTTCGTTTTTCAATTCCTCTTTAAAGGGTAGACATAAAACAATTTTTTTTTTAAAAAATAATTATTATATATGTATTAAATAATATCTAATATCTCTGAACAAGTATATATAAATAATATTAAGGAATAAAAAACCTAGTTTGTGATTATTGAAGAACCAAAAAAATAATATAAATTATTATCACTAGTGTGTTATCTAATTATTCATTCTCACCCCAAATAAACAATTGAATTATATAGTAATTTAATATTATGGAATATTATTAATAACATAAAATTTTAATTCTTGAAAACTACTTTCATTTTATATTATCATCCATATGCGTATAAAAGTAAACCAATCTTGAAAACCAAGGAAAATGACACTCTTGAACGACAAACATTTTTCTTATAACTCATCAAAAAATCATAAATAGACTTAGTAAAATTATAATAAGTATAATAATTGTTTAATATGTTCTAAATTAAATTATTAATTAATATAATTTCATTATCTAGGACAGTAAGTGCAAGTTCAAAACACTTTCAGACATAAGGTAACGATTTTTCCTAAATCCCCATTTTCATATCTAGTTATGACTTCTCTATGATTACCCCAATGTAATTATTATTTATTTTTATATAATTATTATAAATTATTTTTATATATTTTGAAATCATGAATCCATATTAGTTTATATTTGGTGGATGGGGAAATATGTGTTTTACAGGGTTCTATTTTCAATTCCTCCTGATTAGCATGCCTGATTATAAGGAACTTCATAATTTAATAACCATTTACAATTATGATCCATAATTATTTTTATAAACCACTATTTTTATAATATAAAACTTCTTTTATGAAAAAGTATTTTATTGGTTTTATAGTTTTATACAAACAATTATGACTTTTCCCTTTACAAGGAATCTTTATATTTTCCCTTAAACGGCACTAAAGTGGCCCATTTCAGAACATTATTAAAAAACCTTTTTACATGTTCTCACTTTAGATGAAAATAATTTGTATTTAATTTATAATTTCATTGTTCTTTCCTTTTATGTTTTTTGGATATCAATGTTTACAATCTTATTTTTTGAAAAATACAAATGATTTTCTGAATGAACTCTTATTTTCAATGTAAAATGATCCTTATCTAGAGAATTTATAATTAATTAGAGTATTTTCGTCTATGATTATGATTGAAATATATAAAAGTGTTATGTGGATCTTTTATTTAAAAATATATATTTAAATTGATAATATGACATGCAAGGAATGCATTGGTCTTAGTATGTGACAAGTGAGGCCCGTTATCCCCCCTCTATGTATTAGTAGGTCTCATGAGACATACTAGACCGAGTTTTGGCCAAGGCCTTACCCAATTATATATAATTATTGTACAAGGCCTTGATGATATGTTTATGATATGTCTAATTATTCAATATGTTATTATGTTATTAGTAACTGATATCCCATATGATTATTCAACCAACAGAATATCCGTGGGTTGGTTTTATTCTTCTGTGATTTTTTATATGGAATTTTTATTTAGATTTCATTTTTTCCATATTATGTTGAAGACTATGTTTTAAAGGAATTTGTTTTCATTTATTCACAATAAATTATTTTTTATGATCGTTTTTGATAGCTTACCCTTTATTGTTTACCCTTACAGATCATCTAATCCCACCCCTTTCTTATGTTTTATTTTTCCAAAGGATGTGAAGAAGTTTATTATTAATGACTTTTAGGAACAATCTACAAGTTTATAAATGTTTAAATTTTTTTTTAATTGTTGTTTTTCCCTATCAATTATTAATTTTAAAGTTATGTTTCTATATTTTCTTCCAAATTTACTATACTATTATGTCCATCCGGATACAACTTCTTTGTTTACTATACCAATATAATTATGAAAGGCCCTGAATCTAGGATACAGGGGTCAGGGTATTTACAGTTGGTATTAGAGTAAATCTAGTAGAAAATTTGGAAACTATATTTAGAAAACATAGATTAGGAAACATAACCCAAATATAGAATTTTTGGATTAGCATGTAAGAATATCCTAGAATTTTGGATAGGTAGTTATTATTTGTGTCTTCCTAGAAAAACAACCCTATCTGGATACTACGAGTGGATGTGGTTATTTCATAGATGTACATAAGAATAACAACTCTAATATGGTGCATCAGGCCTAACATGGCATAACTAGGTACATAAAAATAGGCCTTTCTATGAACCTGGTTTGACAGTCTATGGGGATATGCTTAGTATAATTTAAAATTTCATTACAAACAATTATACTGGATTTAAAATTGATGTTTTACCTAATGAAACTGTATTTATGATTATGATATTAACTATAATTTTTTTTCAATTTATAATATTTATTTCACTAGTTTTGGGATTATTAATTTAGTCTCATAATGTTATTATATAATATAGTGTATTCCATTGATTAGAAATGGTTCTTAGTGGAATGAATGGGAGCCACATGAATTCACATAATCCAAAGAGTAATAATGAACTTTTACTTGATTGGTTTAAGACATTATTTAAAAGGGAAGTAGTCTCCCAAATATTATGATCATATAAGGATATAATATATTGTTCTAACAGTATATAGAAAGAACTATCAAAGACTTCTAGATTAAAATTGAAGAAAGAGAAGATGAGGAAATGTGGTAAAAAGAAAGATCAAGGGAATAAGGGAAAGTTTTATTTTCCCACAAGTGATAATTGTTGAAACAAATACATTGGTATTTTATTTAGAATAAAAAAAGTTTGATTAAAAAGTGAAGGAAGAGGCCACCAGTCTCTTGATTTTAAGGAAATGATTTTTTCCCAAATTTATGTGCTTCAACTACAATGAGACAAGAAACTACCCAAAACAATGTCTCAGGATTCAATGGATTATACCTAGAAGAAGATACTGGATTATAGTCGAGCTTATGATACTACTATAGATGAAGAGTAATGATTAATATTATTGTGTTTGGATTCAATAATTATGTTATTTGAGTATTTTATTAATTATTTGTTGGTTATAAGATTCATGATTTATATAAGGATTATACTATAGTACATCTTCCTTAAAAAATTTGAAGTATGTGATGAATAACACAAGTAATCTTGAGAAGTGGTTCATTTGAAATTTAATCTTATTGAAAACAAATAACTTGGGAAATATAACCATAAATATGGGATTTAGGTTGAGATAATATTTAAAATATATTTATTGGGTAGTATTGGTGACTATGAAGGTGGTTAGTGATCTAATGTTTTATGTTATGTTTGAATTATTATATGTTTGGATTTAAGGAGAACCTGATATTTTATTGTTGGAAGTATTCATGTTTCATAAAATGAATTCATATATCTAGAATGTGGGATTCTGAGCTAAATTATTTGTATAATATTATGTTAAGTTGATTTTGAAAATTTTGTGACCCTCATTCTAAATGTTTGGCCGTTAAATATGGACATGAATGTTTATATGTGTATTAAGATTAACTATTTATGGAATGGATATAGTTAAACATTGGAAATTATTCTTCATTTAGAATATATAAAAACATTATAGTTTTAAATAAAAATTTAAAGGTTTATATAATCACTTGAGGACCATATTATTCATTAAAAGTGTTTTAGGAGTGAAAAATTCATCTTGAACTTTCATTTACAGGTGTAAGGGATGAAGTGAAAGTAGATTGAAGAACAACAAAAAGATGAGATTAGTCTTATAACATGGAAATTAATCAAGAATGTTTATTTTTTCATGTACTTATATGGAAATTAAAATAATATCTAAACTATTTAAAAATGAATTTTGAACAAAAAATAATTTGTTGACTTTTAATTCTGAGAAATCAAAGGCCATTTAACAGATCTCAAATTAATGTCTTTTTTATGGTTAACTTTTTAATGACCATTCTCTCTATCAATCTACATTAGAAATTGAAGGTTATATTATTCTTCCCTTTCCAAATGTTTCACGTTGCACTAGTTTTATCCTATTCGAATTCCTTGTTTTTTATGACCTCTGAACTTTACATTCCTTCTTATTAAGTGATTATTTTATTAATAATATTTTTGATGTGGGTTTCCAATGAAAGAATTTTAATATATCAACCTTTGATTTTTGAAGTAAAATTTCAAATTTCATGGAATAAATTTAATGAAGTAGGGTAAATAAAAGACCCCTATAATTTATGGTATATATCTTCTTAAATTTAGTTTCTTCAAAATTATAGGTTTCACCCAACAGCACGGTTAAATGAAAAATGATATACAATTAAATGTCATTATTTTAAAATAACCATCATAACATAGATGATAAATCAACAGGAATGAATAATATTAACTAAAATTTCATATTTATATATTATATATTTAACCAAATGATTTTAAATTCATTCGAATAATTTTATAGTCATAAGATTAGAATGAATCCAATTTTATGCATTAAAAGGCTAAATGTTTCTAAAGGAAGTTTTACAACCTTTTATTGACACACATTTTTAAAAAATATATTTTGACACTTTAATAAATTATATTGAAGAAAATAAACTTTTAAAAAATTAGAATGACGAAATTAGTTCATGTTGAAATTTTAGTATTTTTTCAAAAATATTAATTTTTGAGTAAACAGTGAAAATTTCTAATTTCTATAAAAATATTATTTTTGTTGTATTAATATTCTATTTATGATATTAATAGTTAATTTACCTATGAAATTATACATATAATTTAGGTATCTTACCAATTAAAATATAATATATTTTTATCATGGAATAAGGAAATATGTGTTTATAAAATGTAAAATTATGTATTGGTATTTTTGTGAAACATCCATGTTTATTCATAATTTTCTGAAAATATTATGAGACCTTAATTAATTTTCCAAAGTATTATAAAATTATTTATAATTACAAAATTAATGTATTTTTGTGTAAATGATGATTTTATTTAAAAATTTAATATATCATATTTAGAAAATTAATTTTATAAAATAATGTTCATTTTTATATTCTACATGTTGAAAAACGTTTAGTGTTAATTTTTTGTATATTTATAAAATAGTTGAATTTTTAGTGAAAAGTGAAAAACGGTAATTTACAGTATTTAATAAATACATGAATTATTGAGTCATAGATGATGTATGAATGATGTAATATGATAATATTGATATTTAATTCATTAATTTAATTTATTTAGTGATAATTCTATAAATTTTCATAGTATTGAGACAAAATAAAAAACAAATGAATAAAATATTAAAAAAAACCCATCTCCTGCCACTTAAAATACCAACCCTTACCACCACTTTCCCACAAACCTAATGATCCTAAAATATTTTCCATTTTAGACAAATATAATTTACAAGACTCTTCCCCATGAATAGAGTTTTTTTTCGAAAAAAATACCAAAACCAATTTCCATAAGGAGGTTCTCAATAAGAAGATTTCAAGAGGCAAAACTCTTAATTCATTTCTTTTAATTTATTTAAATTTCATTTCTTTTCATCTTTTTCCATCACCTTCCCTATCAAAAGTTACATGATAAATATAGTATATTTTATATACTAAATTTTATTTATGTGAATATAAAATCTACCTTTAAGACTCTTCTTATTTTATTTTTATTTTAAAGATGAAAACATTATTTGTGAGGTGCAGATTTACCATCTTTGGGATGATGTGTTTTAGTCTCCCAATTACGCCTTTAATGATAGTCATAAAAATATTTATATGGTTAAAAAATATTATAATAATTATATTTCAGCTTATATAATGTTTTAGAACCATTATTTATACATAATATTAATTAGTTAAACAAAACTAGTTTGTAGTGATTGAAATATCACCAAAATAATCTGGACGATTATCATTAACTTCTTTTCTAATGAATCATCCTAAAAAAACCAGATGAATTATATAACCATATAATATAATAAAATATTATTAATAAAATATAATTTCAATTATGGAAATGTATTTTTCATTTTACATGATCTTCCATATGCGTAAACAAGTAAACCAATCATGAAAACCAAGGATAAGAACACAAGTGAATAATGAAATTTAATTTTTTAACTCATAAAAAATACCATAAATGGACTTAATAAAATTATAATAAATCAATTAAATTTGGAAAAGGTTCTAAATTAAATTATTAATTAATATAATTTCATTATCGATAACATTAAGCAGAAGTGTAGAACACTTTCAGGCATAAGGTAGTGGTTTCGTCCTGAACCTCCATTTGCCATTCAGCTTAGTACTTCTATCTCTTTACCCAAAAATAATTCTTCTTTATTTTTATATAATTATTATAAATTTTTTTTATATTTTTGAAACTCACTAATCCAGATTAGTTAATCTTTCTTGTATGAGTAAATACGTGTTTTACAAAGTTTCATTTTCAATTCCTCCTGATGGGAAAGTCCAATTAAAGGGAACTTTCCAATTTCTTACCCATTTACATGTGCCATCCATAATATTTTTTAAGAATCCATTATTTTTATAAATACACTCTTTTTTGATGAAAACCTATCTTTTTTCATTCCTATTTTTATGTAATCATTTGTGACTTTTTCCATTATAAAGACTCTTTTATATTTTCCATTAACCCGCACTAAAGTAGACCATTTCTAAAGTTTCCTAAAAATATTTTTACGTATATTCATTTCAATTTTTCATTTTTTATACCTCGAAAATAATTTCATTCCACCCTTCTTTTATGTGATATGCATGTTTACATTATGATTTTATGATAAATACAAATTATTTCTCAAAAGAAATCTTCTTTTCTAAGTAAAATATATACCTCTCAAGAATATATCATTGATATCATTAAATTACATTCATATATGATTATCATTCAAAAATTTAAATGTTGTATACAGAATATTTATATAAATTTATCGTTTTAAATCAATAATCTTACATATGATAAATTCATTGGACTTAATAAGTGATGGGCGGAGCCCGCTATAGCCCCTCGATTTATCGGTAGCTCTCATGAGATAAATTTGAAATTGTTTTGGGTGATGCCTTACCTATTTATGTATAAATTTTAGATTAGGCCTTTATTTTATGTTTATTATGTTCAAAATTAAGAATTCACTCATTATGGTACTATTAAGTGATATCCCTTGTGATTATTTGACTAGTATAATATCCATGATTATGTTTCATTATCATGTAATTATTTATATTGAGTTATTTATTCAGATTTTATTCCTACCATATTATATAAAATAATATGTTTTAATGGAATGTTGTTTTAGTTATTAACCATGAATTACTTTTTATGTTTATTTTTTATAGCTTCTGATGAATTTTTTACCCTTACTGGGAATTTGAACTAAAAAGTATATTATGTTTTATTTTCCCCAGTATTCGATGATGTATATTATGAATGGATTACATGGATAATATTGGATTTTATGGAAGTTTCTAATAGAATTTAAATGTTTTTTCCTTTTAGTTTATAATTTAAAACTTAGTTTTTTATCTGGTTTTCAAATGCTAGTAAACAATTTCGTCCTTCAGGGATGATAATTTCTTTATTATTATACCAATGTAATGAAGAAAAAAATAGCTTTGGGTTAATATGGTAATGTTAATTACATAAATTATAAAGTAATATAAATGAATAAAATTATTAATTATTCTATGTAATGTCTCGGTCACATGAAAAATTATATCTTCAATACATTTCATGAGATGATTTAAAACTAAATGTAGAAACCTCTTTAATTTATGAAACTAATTTCTCTTATGAGAACCTATTGATCAATTGAGGGGATATACTTAATCTGGGGCCCATGTTTCATCTCTAATACAAATTATTCCTCATATAGAATAATAAAAATAAATAATATTCTTTATCAAATACCAGTATTGAATGAAAGATACAAATTTATCAAAATTTCGCCAAATAATCAAATAACATTCAAAGTAAAAATTGTACTAAAAATGGTATAAAATTCATGCAATGATCATAAACATGAAAAATTATATGTATATTTATGGTAAATTCAATGTAAAATGATCATATAAAACTTGAATATTTTATTGGGACCAAAAGGAATTGATGAAGTGAATGTCAACACAATACTTGGACAAATCAATCCCAAACCAACATAAGGACGAATAAGGATAATATCAATACAAAAAATCCAAATTTTATTTAAAATAATGGAATATTTTAATTGATAAATAAAAATACTATAATTTATATCTTTAAAAATTCTTGAGAAAAATATCATTTGTATTTTGAAAATTATTTATAAAATCTTTTTATTTGATAATCACTTTATAAAAACATTTCCTTTAAAAATAACCTTTTAAAATTGAAAAGGAATCTTCAATGAAATTATGGATGGTAAATTATTACCTTCTAATAATATAAAAATAGCCTTACTTTATTTATAGTAAATGGTTAGAAAAATTAAATGTTCATAATGAGATAAGAAAACTCCTTTTAAAACATGGGTAAAATGAAAATAACGATAAAAATGTATTTACTAAATAATTTTTAAATGTTAATTATTTTAAAACCATTTTACAAAATAATGAATTTATAATAAAATAGGTTCTTTGAAGAAAGAGATAATGAAGTCAATATTTCTTCAAAACATTATCTAAAACACTTATATTAATGAAGAGTTGAAAATTAAAATAATATATGAAAAAGTTCATAGATTACTGGAGGAGAATAAAATTAAATGATTTATGAAATAATTATCCAATAATTTTCTCTAATTCAAATTCATGTTTAAATAATCCCAAAAAAATGAGATTGTGAAGTAAACCCCTGAAAAATTTAGAATGTTAGACTGGGAATAAATCAATGTGTAGATTATGTGTATCAAGTATAAATCCACATATAGAAGTGGAAATAAATAAAAATATAGTCAAATTAATTATAAACATAATAATATAAAGTTAACAATAATTATTATGTAATATAACCTAATGAGAAGAAATTGGGTTATGAAATTATTTTCCACCTAGTAACATTTATATCAAATTCCCTATGATGAAATAATTAAAATTAAAACTCAAAATATCACGATGAATGAATAAATCATGATATTATATAATAAAGTGGAATTATGTACACCATATATAATAAATTAGGTTCATAAAAAATAAATTGATTGTTCAATGAGAAATCTAGCAATCCCAAAAGGAAGTGAGATTGCAAAGAAAATCATTAAAAAAGTTTTTGAGGAGAATAATGTTTAAACATTCCAAAGTGTCCCATACCACCTTGAAACCTTTCCATCATAATATACATGAATTAATAACCTTAAATAAAACATATAATATCATTATAATAAATATATTCATGATATAACTTTTCAAATGGAAGTATATACACCATATAACAAAAATTTGGTGCATAAGAACAAATAAGCCCTTATTGAATGTAAATTGAGAAAAAATACCTTAAATTGCATTTAATTTTGGGTGAACATCCTTTTAATTATTGTATAAGGATTTTAAGACTATTAATAACTTATTAAATAACCATATTAATGTTTTGAATATAATATATTATCTTATAATATCTTATTATCCTTTTTATAATAATCTTTCATTATTTTAACTATTTTAGGTGTCAATGACCTAGTTTATCGAGTATGATTTTACTTGTTAGTTTTTGTTCATATTAAATAGATCATGAAATAATTTTATATGTAATTTAAAACATGATTTAAATATCAAATATATTCATTATATACATATTTATTATAACCCATTAATATTGGATATAATAAATAAAATGCATCGTTCATTGAGATGGTAGGGCAGACGTACACATGAACACTAATTTCATTTATTTTTTAAATTAAAAGAGTGATAAGTAAATGATTACAACGCATATTATAAACCCATTATAATATTAATGTATTATATTTTACATTTTTTATTAAAATATTCCTTAATACGTTCTACGAATAGCATTAATGGATCACATCCCTTTGAGAAGACAGTAGTCCACACATCCACAAACGAAGTTATCATATTTAAACAAAATGTATAGTATAAAGGTATGTGTTATAAAATAACTAAATAAAAATAAATGAATTATAAATATTATAAATAATATATATATATATAGTGCGTTCATCAAAATTCTCAACCATGATAGGTGGTAAATGACAAATGACCAACTTCGTTTCATGATATAGTAGTTTGTTGTACACATAAACGGTAAGTTCATTACCTGCAATATGGATGTGTCTGTAACTGTAGGTCGAATACATAGAATAAATAAAATCATTATATTTAGGGTATTTTTATTATTATATAATCATGTAATAATAATAATTTAGGTGGTGTATAATCAAAATGAAACTAAAGAGCTTGAGGAAAGATGTTACCTCTTCGTTGGATAACTCCTTTTGGTTTCAACCAAAGGGATTACATGGATAGATTTATGACCAAGGTGAGGCTTATAGATTGAGATGATAGATTATTAGGATATATTTGGACAGATATTTTATGGGCCAATATTTCTTGGGTGGTGTGAATAAGTGGGAGGCTTGAGTGCCTTTTTATAGAGGAAGAGGAGTGGCACTCTTGTAAATTTTATAAATGGGAGTTCCACCCACATTTTTCCAATTTCTATTAGCTCCCATAATGAACTTAATTTATGTTAAGAGACTATAAGGTCAATATACGACTAAAATACAAATTTTGGAGAATTTTCTAGGTCATTTTGGCCCCTATGTTTATGGTTTAGTCACTTATTAAGCTCAATTTCTCCTTAATTGCTGTAATTAATTTTAATTACTGTCACTAATATTACATATTAAAAAATAAGTTGAACTTATGAGGCATTATAAATTATTATTAATCCAAATATTCAATACATTTTTACATATTCCAATTAATGAAGGGGTCGAAATTAATTTAAATTTAATTCCACAGAAAGGATTACAGTGTGGGGTTTTAATGTAAAAATGTTCAAACTTTTGCTATGTTTTTATATCAAATTTCAAAGTTAAATTGATTAAAATGACATAAATTTTATTACATAATAATAAATATATTTTATTATAATTTAAAACAAATTTAAATATTATTTGACCATATAAATGAAAAAGCAGTTTGAAATAGAATTTAGTTATTTTCACTATTCATTAAAAATTGAAACTTTATTGAAAAATAAAATAAATTTACCATAACCTTATTTTTATGTTTATATTTAAATTACTTTTTTATTTTGGCATATAATATTTATAAAATTTGAAAAAATTTGATTTAAAATAGTCTTTCCATTAATATACAGCAAATGTGCCTTTATAAAAATATAGGTTTTTATGTGTAATATTTGGTTTGTTATTATCTTATGCCGATAAAATCAATTGGATTAATAAAAAAATATGTTATTGAATATATATAATAAATTACTTTAATATCACTCATTAATTTTAATTTATTAAATTTATTAGGATATAATATATTTGTGATCATAAAAATAGTTTTTTATAAAAACACTCTCTTTATATTTGTTGGATCTTATATTCATTAATAATTAATTTTTAACCCTTGAATTAATTTAACATTTTTGTAAAATAATAGTTTAATAAGTTATTTAGCCTTATTCATAAAAATTAATTTAATGTTTTGGTTATATCTTATTATATTAAATAATATTATTTTAATAATATATTTGTTTTCGGTAAATTTCGTTCTTTCGTGTAAGGCAGGCTATTGAAAAAAGTATTTGTTGTGCGTAACACATGATAAATAAGTGCCAAATGAATTTATTACTATAGAATATATTTAATTTATTTAAAATGGTAAATATTTTATAAATTATCATGATATTATATTCTCTTACACAATTGGTATTGTGTGTCACATACGCCATCAAAGAAAATATATTATCTTTAGACTTTTGGGGCATCACACAAGGTCTTATTATTATTTATAATGGAAAATAACTTTTTCTATGATTTTATTTAAATCCTTATCCATGTAAATAAATATTTTCTTGGTATTAAATTTTTCTCATTTTTAAATATAAATTACAAAGATCTCTTCCACATCAAACCATATAATTTTTCACATTTTCTTCATTATTGTAATTATGTTGTAATGATAAAGAATATACTCACTCATGTTATAGAAATTAAGAATATTGAAAAAAGTGACTGGATTATAAAATCAAAGTCTTTAAAATAAATTCCTTAAGATTATAATACTTGAGTAAGTTCTTCTCCATCTAGTTATCCAACCTCTATTCACATTATATTCAAGTTTTGATATCTGGGACAGTTCAAAAAATTTATTATTTATATCTTGTTCATAAAATTTTAATCCATTAAATCAATATATTTCACTGACCATTATTTATTACCAATAATAATAATTAACATAAAATAAAACCACACACAAAGTGGGATCTAAAAAATATATATACATCCTTGATTTTTTGGATATTTCCCCATTTAATGTATCACATTACCTATGGTCAAAGTAAAAAATATTATTAAGAGAAGAAAAGAAAGAAATATAATCATAGAGCCCTAAAATATTGAATTAAAAGGTAATATACCTTAGAAAAATCAACACATTCACGTGGAAGGGAATCCGGATTAGAATAAATAATGAGGGGGTTCCATTAGTCACCCTTGCTGGCAAAAAAATCCACAACAGCAGTCCCTTGGTGTTATGTATATTTCAGGTTATCTTGACCAATGTAGTTCATTCATGTTCTCATGATATAATATATACACCAAGGGGTGTCAGTTCTTTCGTAAAGAGAGTTATGGTGGATAGAACAATTAGTTTAATCTTCTATAAGAGTAATATTAGAGGAGTGAAAAATATATTATCTGTTTAGAAAGTTCTTCACCTTTGCAATTATAGAATCTCCCTAAACATAGAACCAAATGAAGGAAATCACCACTGATCCATTAAAGTCAAAGACCACACTTACCCCTATGAATATTCCAAGGTTACAAGAGTCATCAGTATTGATATTTAAATAGCTTCATGTAGTATACCACAAGATCTGTCTTCCATGTGATGTAACTCTCTAGGTCGTTGTTGTAGAAATCCACATAGTAATAGGCTATCTCATGGAGAGAGAGAGTTGGTCTAATTGTTCAAATATTTACCTAGATCACCCAAAGAGCTCCTAGGACTCACTTGAAGGCCTAGGTATGAGATTATGGATCCTTTAATAGATGATTTATTTATGGCATTCTAGATGGTCCAACATCAAGCCGTGATGAAAATGTAACTCTTTTTTCTCCATGTCCATGGTCTTCCTCCCATGAAACCAATTGTTAAAATCCATGTCTCTATTGCCAAAAAAAATTAAAATACAAGTATGATCCTTGAATCCATAATGGATAACCCGAGTTGAGTCGCCTAAGAATAAAAGGCCATAAACCAATTCCTCATTTGTGATATGAAAACATGAAAATTTTGAAACCAGACAAATAAATTTTCATCTTAACATATTTTTTATCAGTGTCACATAATTCTATATTTGACCCACAAGGAAGTTGAACTTTATTGGAAGACATTTTCACAAGAGGCACTACTCAGCATCTGCCAGAAATCTAGTTTGGAGAGATAATCAGTAGCCTTTGGCTTAGAAACACCCATATGATGCACTAGAATAAAAAAGATTATCAGGATCCAAATAGAGTTGGATACTGCTGAAGACATCAAGAGGATGTGAGTTGATAGTTTAATGAAAGAGACTTAGATATTCACTGGCCTAGGTAAGAGACATATCATGGGTCAGAAGACTTGAGAAAATAATGGAATAACCTACCAAATTATGCTTCTAGTAGCATATTTCACCATGAATGATGATCCACCTAAGTTAATGTTGAATCTCTAGTAAATTTTCACACATCATTTGACACATATTAGAAATTTTCCCCTTGGTAATATCCAATTCATAAAAATATTTTCCAAAAAAAAATTTTCATTATAGAAAAAAACCCTCAATTACCTACCACACCAATTTTTATTGATGATTGTACATATTATTTTCCACACTCTTTTAATAAATTTCTCCTAACTCCACTAGGTTGTCCATTTTACCCCATGCTTCTAAATGAAAACGACCATCCAGGTGGGGATACAAAACAAAAATAAACCAATTTTCTTTATTTTTTGGACCACCATCTTAAGGTCTTCGAGAGAATAAAGCACATTTATCAGGATGGAGGTTAACACTCAAATAATCAATATAATGTGACCCTAAAGGATAATAATCATCTGTTTAAATTGTTGATATGTACAATGATTTTACAAACTAGGATATCAAAATGATAGATATGTATGAACCATGGGGATATGATAGCCCCTAGGTAATCCGTATTAAAGTAATTTCTTTTCATTCTAAAAATATATTCTATTTTTTAACATGAGTCTCTGAGCAAAAATTTCATATATAGATCCTACATTTCTCATAGTTTAGACTTTGGCCACTCTATTTACAACATTCCTCCAAAACATTGGATATTTCTATGTGGGATCTCTTACATCCGTTATTGAGAAAAATAAAGTCATCAGAAAAGAGAAGATGAGAGAACCAATTAAAATTATCTATACTTCTGAAATGAATAACACTTTGTTTATTGATGTTATATGATAATAATTTCCTTAAATATTTTGATCCAAGATAAAGAGGTTTTGAGATAGAGTATCTTTATATCCATACACTACAATGATTTGAATAAGCCACATATCTTTCCTATGATGTTCACCGAAAGAAATAATGAAACAAATCAATTTAAGAACAAGTCTAACACCCATGTGTAGAAGCCCAAAAAAACATCACTTTTAGAATAATTTCCGATTCATTTTTGTCATTATCCTATCCATATCAATTTTAATCCCCACATTTGATTGTATTGATATCCCCTATCATCTCCTGAGCTAGAGATATGTCATCCTCAAGAGACAACCCTTTAACAAACCCATAATACTCTTCTGAAATCCACTTAGAAAAATTAGATGAGATCCTTCAATTGATCACACCAGAATGAAACTTGAATGGAAGACTATACATACTGATAGTTCTGTAATGATTTATAAAATAATTTTATATCACTTTAGGAATGAGGATGATTGTAGTTTCACAAGCTACCTGAGTATATTTCCACCTAGATATAAGTCCTAGATAATTCCAAAAAGATCAATTTTAATGACATCCCAAGAGGACAATTAAAAGGATCTTAGGAAGCCATACAGAATGAGACAACATTCCTAATTAAGAGAATTCACTACATTCCAAATTTTACTCTTAGTGAGGATGATCTCCATCAACAACCAAAAATATTTTTATATCATTCTCATGAAAATAAATTATATTATTATAGTTTGAGAGAAAATCAATTACAAGGATTATATCAAGGTCAAGAATCGGTCTTACAACCAAGTTTTCCACTAAATAGCATCCATGAATTTTAATAGAGGTAGACTAGTACAATAAAATTTCCATCGTAGTACTATTGGTTTCTAGTATGTAACCCTTACTTTATGATTTTCATGGTTATAATGTTAAGGATGATGAAAGGGAGATCTGTTAAAACATGGAATGATGTTTTGAAGCAAAGGAGAAGTCACACAGGTGGCGCATAGTTTGTCTAACCGTGCTGCCAAACCATGTGTAGTTGTCACTTTTGAGGTAGTGGATTCCACATAGTTAGAGAATAGTTCAGGATACCATGCAAGGAGGTCCTGCGAGGGTCTGCCGAGGCAGTGGCTAACGCATGGTTAGCGCATAGTTTGTCAAACTATGCGAACTAACCATGTGGGAACTTAAGTGATATCCTAAAAAAGTGGATCTCACACTTTTTTGCCTCTAAATAGATAATTTTCCTCCTAAGAAGCCATAACATGGGATCCCTCTCCCCTGAAGGTAGGATAACCTCTCCCAAGTGTTTTGGAAGCAATCTGAAGACTTTCCTTGGTGAATCAAAGCCGTATTTTTGAGGTATGTGATATTTCGTCATCATTTTGATCAGTTTCTTAGACTTACTTCTAATATTCTCTCAGTTTCTTAGATCTTCCCCCATTATGGGTAGATATAAGTGTTTGGATGCCATGTATGATGATATTGTGTCTTTTCCTTTCTTGGAGAAGAGATCTAAGGCAGGTTATTCGAGAATCGTCCTGCTTTCTTATGCGTTCTTCGTCGGTTGTCAATGTTTCATCAAAACCATCGAGGTAGGTGGATTCAATCTCATATCTCATTGCTAGAATTGAATGGAATAGATTCAAATTGGTTCATTGATTATGAGATTCATTGAAAATTATTCATTAGTGATGATTTATTGTTTTTGTAAAATTGCGTGATATTGGTGAATAGTTGTGGAAAGGGGGTTTAGTTTCAAGAATTTAAAATGATTTTTTTAAATTATGTATTTTTTAGAATTGATAAATTGTTGATGAAAATGGGCTTTCATTAGAAATGGATTTCAAATAAATGAAGTTTTATTGAAATGGTTTGGAATTGAAATGGTTTTGACAAAAATGGTTTTCAATAAAAAGGTGTTTTATTGAATGGGTTATTTTGGAATAATATTTGGGAAAATGTGGTGTGTGTTCTTTTTTTGTATATTGGTATTGTTTAAAATATGACCTTGTGATCAGTGCCAAATGTTTAATGGTACGTTGGAATATCATACATGGGGCTTGGTTGAAATATGACTGTGTGCTTGGTACCAAAGGGTTAATGACACATGGGGAAAAATTACCTTGTGATGACTTGGTAGATCGATGAGAAACCACTAATGAGTATGGAACTATTGTAACATAGCATGAATGGTTGGTTGTATGGGTTTGAGGAATGGTTGGGTATGTTGATATAGGGATATTGTGAAATGGTTGTAAAGATTTATTAGTAATTTTTTGTAGAAAAATGACTTACTGAGAAAATTGGTTTCAGTTTCACTTGTATGATTTTGGTAATGAATGGATTTGGAATTATGTTGATATAAACTATTTTTGAGAAGTTATTTATATATACTATTTTATATAATTGTTACTAAATCTTCTATCCTAGTGGCATGTGTAGGCAATTCATTGGGGAAAATGTTCTAAGTTTTATACTCACCCTTGATTTGGCACTTTGGTACTTTTGCAGATGCTATCTTCCAACAGAATAGAAATGGTAATGTTTAACATGTATTTATCACTACCTCATGATGTATGGGTTTTTAAAAGATTTTTGAACATGGAGATTATAGATCATAGAGTCTTGAGGTCATTGGAGAGTCTTGTGTGGTTTATCTGCGGTGTACTTTGATTGATGGTTATTATTCCATTGTTTCTTATATTTATGTGGTTGTTAGATTCATGAAGTTGTTGAGTTGTCTTCTGTTTGTTCATGCATCATATAGTGAATGTTTGGATATGGTTTGTTGTTTTATTGGTTTATTTGTTAATGGGAAAATTTTCCCCCACTTGTATTTGAAACCCTTCATCATTTATTGCTAGCCTTTGGCATCATAGGGATGTCGCTTAAGGCCTAGTAATGACTCATTGTACTCTCAATCCAATGAGAATTGGCAGGTCATTATATATATAATATTTATACTATGAGTATTAAATAAAAAATCCTTTAATTCATTATAATATACATCAATGTTATTAAGAAAATTTTAATATATAAAATATTATGTAGATCAAGAATCAAATAATGTGTTATCTGTAACACCCCAACCCTAGTTACCCAGAGTCGGTGCATTATTAAATAACATTGCCATGATCACAAAAGATCAAGTCTCAAAAGACAGATTAGTATAGTAGCGTTGGAAGTACTAGATACATTCATATGGTTTTAATTACATCATAGAATGGAAAACAACAACAACATTGTTTCCATGGAAAACACTAATATCCCATAGACTATCCCTATAGGTCAGTCATAATATACTTCTTCGCATCCTAGGAAAAATAAAACATAGAAAGGGGTGAGATCATATTCTCAGTAAGGATAACAGTATAGCATAAAATTTCATAAATAAACATAAACATTTAAGGCAATGTATAAAACTAAAAAAATCCTTTTCAATATAAAATTCATCATAATATGACAAATTTAAATCAAAATAATGCCATTTACTTAATCACATGGATATTCTACTTGTCAAATAATCACATGAAATATCAATAGCCACTATCATAATGATAGAATGAAAAATTCTACACTTTCATAACCACATAGTCAAGGCCTTGTGCCAAGACTACAAATAAGATTTTTTCAAGGACTTATGCCAAGACACATGTCTGACTCATGAGACCTACTGATGCATCGAGGAGAAATATCAGGCTCCACCTATAACTTAATAAGTCCAATTCATTACTTATATGAAATGGTTTAAACATAACGTAATAATTCGTATTAAATCATGAATACAAATTTCAATACTTTATCCATAAACCATGAATGGTATGAAATAGCACATCCATAATCAAACATATCACAAAACCTTCAATAAAATATGGAAGTTCTGTATCATAATAAATAAACTTCTAACAAACTTAAAATCAATCAAAGCATGTTAACATAGATAAAATCAAATCCTTTTTAGAGAAATATCTCTTTCTATATTGAAATCATTTAAAT
Source organism: Viscum album (assembly GCA_963277665.1). NCBI lineage: Eukaryota > Viridiplantae > Streptophyta > Magnoliopsida > Santalales > Viscaceae > Viscum > Viscum album. The sequence continues at coordinate 116,295,803 of OY728155.1, read as the reverse complement.
GTCACATAACTATATAAGGCATTTATATTTGAAAATATTTTTATAAGCATGTATGGGAAGCTTCAACGATGTTATAACGGTGGAAAATAGCAGCACCCGCCGTATAAGTTAAAAAAAATTCATACCATAATTTTGTCAAAAATGTCATAAAGTACCAGGTTTAGAAATGACGGAAAGATTCATTCATAAACATATCATAAAATTAAAACAAGGGTATAAAGGAATTTAACCAATAGACTATAAAATAGTAATAATGTTTTGAAATTAATTTTTAAGAAACATGGATGTGGATGATAAAGAGGTCCCAGTAGATTATTTCATATATACAACCTCATATAATGAAAAGATTATGAGATTAACCCTTAGCTTGTACTTTTCCTTGTTCGAGGATAGGTTAACTTCCCTTATAATGGTGAAATAAGTGTTATTAAATTATACAAGAATCATATACATTAATATAATATCATATATGGTCTTTTAATATTTCTTTGGTAATAATATATTAGTATTATAGTCATTTCGTGTGTCAAATGATTCATTTTACTTTATATGATTTGTTACATAAGTAATGTTTGTTGTGGATAAGATGAATCTTATTCATATTAAGGACGATATTAAGTCTTTAATCATTATTTTTATTCATCGAATGAAAATTAGTTTTGAATTGATATGATGGAGAATGAATCTCATTACGTTCGTGGAGATGGTAATCCATACATACACACGAGCGACAATATAAATCTATCGATATTAAAATAATATATTATTGGATGGTATATTATATATACAGAATCATAATAATGTTATATTTATTATTTACATCAATTACACATCATTATTATATCCATCCAAATAAAAATGTATTGAATAATAATTACACCATGACGTGGAGATTGTAAACTGTACGTACGCACGTATGGTGACATGTCATTCACAGGATAGATAAAATAATGAATATTTTTGTGACATATATATAATAACATCACATTATATATAAGGTACTTGAGTTATTATTTTATAATGGAAACAACAAAGAAAGATAAGTGGAAGAAAAAAGGAACCTGAAAGAAGTGATGAAATGTTTACCTCTTCTTCGGGTTCTTCCATTTGATGTGATCAAAAGGGGTCCTCATGATGGATTGATGACTAAACTAAGGCCTATATGATAAAATTAGGATAGTCGAGAGTGTATTTGGGTAGGGTTTGGCTGATCCAATTGGATTTTAATGTGTGAATTAGAGAGAAGGGGTAGTACCCTTTTATAAGAGGGGAGAGGGGCCCCTTAGGAAAAGCAAGAAATATTATTTTATAATAAAATAATTTTCGGTTTCTAATGGATCCAAAATGAATTATTTAAAGGATAAGGCATGGATAGGTCTAAAAATTCTCAAAAAAGGTGTTAGATAGGTTTGGGTCAATATATTCACTTTATCTTTTATATTTAACTCTTAGTTAAATAGTTTGACATTTACCATGTCTCTTTGTATTTTTATAATATATTGTTAAAAAACATACTATATACTTCCAATAGAACCTGAAATGGTTCATTAATTATAAAACATCATTATATATGTTTTTTTGGCATACCCTTAGATTTTTTGGAATAGAATTTCAATTAATAATATAATATTTGTTTTATAAACGCTTTTATGTAAATTTTGACACTATTTGGTATTTTTTTTGCTAAATTAATAGAAGCATTATTACTTAGAAAAAAATTCATCTAACCAACCCTAATATTTCATATTAACCTAGAAAATTTGTGGAATTCATAAAAAGTCTCAAATTACATTTATTTGGATATTTATAATATCAATTGTTTTAATATTTCATTAATTAGGTAATTACTACATCATCATTGTGTCATAAACAAATTTATTTATATAATGTATAAAAATTATAAATAAAATACCCTTATATTGGAAATATTTTTAGCTTTATAATTAATATTTATAGACCAATTTATCTAATGTGTAACTATATATTGAAAATGTTTTAGTTATTAAACATTGATTTTAACACTTTTTACTCTTCTTTGAATTAAATAAGAATAAATGTCCTAATCTAATCCAAGTTGACCTGAAGGATAATATTTTATTCCTAAGGTTGTTTATGGTTGAATTACACATATGAAATATAATTAGGACACGTGTTTGGGTAATAATAATATAATTTTACCCGTAATTACCCTGTTTACTTTTAATCATGGTAAATAAAAGTAAAACGTTACTATTCTCCAAAAAAATTATTTTCATCTAATTGAACCACATTTTACTTACTGATATGAATCATGTCTCTAGGATTTTTGAAGTATATTTCATAGAAGTGGTAAATCTATGTTTTATTCAAATTTTCAAATGCTCCTAGGAGGTGGGTAAAAGACGATAAAATGTTCAATAAAATTTTTATATATCTAAAATTATTATAAACTGACTCCAAGGAATTAAATGGAACTTATATAGTTATTATGTATCTATTTTGACATAAAATAAATTTAAATAAAATGAATAATTATTTTATTTCAAATTCAGTTTTAAACAATAACAAGTGTTTTTCACTATTCAACAAATATTGGAAGTTTTCTGAAAAATAAAAAAAATTCACCCTAAGCTAATTTCGATATTCCGAATCCAAAAATGAAGTCCAATTTAAAAGATAAAATTTATAAAATTTCAAAAATTGGGAATTACTATTCATAATCATATGTTTGATTGGTTGTGGTGTGTTAAAACTCGAATTTGCGTACAACACATGCTATTGTATTATTCAAATAGAAGTGTACTATTGAAGCTTGGGGTTTTACATTATCCCCTACTTCAAATAATTTCATCCCCGAAATTTCTAGAGTATTACTGCGTAAAAAGACTAGATTGGTTCTTCATCATATGTTCCTCGAGTTCCCACGTTGCCTCTTCTATCTTATGGTTTCCCCATAGATATTTTAGCAGACAAGTCGTCCTGTTTCTCAACACTTGTTCTCTTCTATCAAGAACCATGACATGCTCTTCACAATTAGACTAATCGAGTACTAGTTATAATTCATCAAAGGTGAGTAGATGCATTGGGTCAGACATGTATTTTCTCAATAGTGATACACAGAATACATCATGATCTTTAGAAAGACTTGGTGGAATTTCTACATGGTATTCTACTGCCCCAATTCATTCTATAATTTCAAAAGATCCGATGTACATGGGAATCAATATTCCCTTCTTACCAAAAAGTATAACACCCTTCCATGGAGATACCTTCATGAAAATCTGATCTCTTACCTGAAGTTCAAAATCCTTCACTTGGTTATATGCATATCCCTTCTGCCTACTTTGAGCTGATTTGATGTTTTTTTGGATTACCTTCACCTTTTCCATCGTTTCCTCCATAAGTTCTGGGCCTTCAAGTTTTCTTTCGCCAACATCATCCCAACAGGATGGTGTGCAACATCTCTTTTTGTATAACTCTTCATATGGTGCCATCTGAATACTTGAATGAAAGCTATTGTTATAGTAAAATTTTACTAGAGGTAAATATTGATCTCAAATACTTTGAAAGTCACGTGAGCATGATATCAACATGTCTTCTAACGTTTGAATAGTCCGTTTTGATTGTCCATATGTTTGGGGGTGGAAGGAAGTGCTCAAACGAAGTTAATTATCCAGGGCTTTCTGAAGACTTTTCCAGAATCTTGATGTAAAACATGGATCACGATCAGAATCAATCTATAGTGGTACTCCATGAAGTCTTATAACTTCATTAATTTATAGTCTTGTTAAAAGTTCAATTTGTAAATATTCCCTTATAGCAATAAAATGTGCTGACATAGTAAGACGATAAAAAATGACCCATATTGCATCTTTCCTTATAGGAGTCATTGGCAGTTCCATTACAAAGTCCATCGTAATATTATCCAATTTCCACTCAGGTATGGGAACAGGTTGTATGACTCCAGCAGGATGTTTCCTTCCACTATTAACTTGTTGACAAACCATACATCTTGACACAAAATCACCAATCTCCCTCTTCATGTTGTCCCACAAAAAAATTTTCCTTCAAATCTCTATACATCTTGGTACTACCAGGGTGTATAGAGAAATTGGAACTCTGAGTATCATCCGATAATTTCCTTTTTAGATCAGGTACATCAAGAACACAAAGTCTCATCCCAAATTTCAAAATTTCATCTTCATACACAGTCACTCAATCTCCCATCATTCACGGATGTAAACTTTTTTTGAATCTCTTCATCATCGGTCTGAGAACTCTGTATCCTTTGTAGTAAATATGGTTTGACACCCATTGGAAAATTATTGATGTTTCACCTTCTATGGTGATTCCCATATCCATCTTTACTATATCCATGTACATAGGTTATTTTTAAACTCTCATCTTGTTCAAAACTACACGATCATTTGTACTCAATGCGTCTGCTACCTTATTTTCCTTCCCCGGGTGGTAGTGTATATTGAAATCATAATCCTTGAGTAGTTCAAGCCATCACTTTTGCCTCAAGTTGAGTTATTTTTGTGAGAAAATATATTTTAAACTCTTGTGATCGGTATATATCACAAACCTTTTACCATATAGATAGTGTATCCAAATATTCAAAGCACATATTATAGCTGCTAACTCAATATCATGAGTAGGGTTATTTTGATCATGAATTTTTAGCTGGCGTGATTCATATGCAATGAACATATCATTCTGCATAAGGACACAACCATGTCCTTTCTTTGAAGCATCACTATAAATAACAAACCCATCATTCCTCAATGGTAGAGTCAAGATGGGAGCATTGAATAATCATCTATTCAATTCATTAAAACATTCCTCACACTTTTTTGTCCAAAATAAATTTAACCCATTTTGGTGTGATCTTGGTTAATGGGTTATCCAACTGGGAAAAATTCTGGATGAAATGTTGATAATAAACTGCTAAACAAATAAAACTACGTACCTCAGCTATACTCTTCAGTGCTGGACATTCTTGGATTTCTCTTGTCTTATAAGGATCAACAGAGATTCCACCCTTATAGAAAATATTGACATGAAAAAAAATCTCCTGAATCCAGAATTCACAGTTGCTAAACTTCACATATAATGCATCGCTTTTTAAGAGTCTTTAGAATAATGTGAAAGTAATTTTCATGATCTTCATAGATTTTAGAGTATACCATGATATCATCAATAAATAACACTACAAAGTCTTCGAGATATTCCATGAAAACACTATTAATTAGATCCATAAAGACAGAGGGTGCATTAGTCAATCCAAAAGGAATTACTGGAAACTCGTAATGCCCGTACCTAGTTCGAAATGCTGTTTATTCAATGTCTTCCTTCTCCACACACAACTTTTGATATCCAGATCTAATGTTAATCATTGAAAATTATTGAGCTCCATGAAGTTAGTTGAATAAATCATCAATGCGAGGTAGGGGATACTTTTTCTTCATTGTTATATAATTGATATCCCTATAGTCAATGAACAACCTCATAGCTAAATCTTTCTTCTTAACAAAAAGGACTTGAGCTCCCCATAAAGAAACACTAGGAAGAATAAATCTCTTATTACTCAATTCCTCTAGTTGTTTCTTTAGTTCCACTAATTGCACAGTGGACATTCTATAAAGGGTCTTCGATATGGGCCTTGATCCATGAATTAAATCAATGGAAAACTGAATTTCTCATTCCAGAGGATTTCCAGGTAAATCATCTGGAAACACATCAGCATATTAATTAAAAATAGGTACATCTTCTATTTGAACAATAATTTCCTCACCCATAGTTATTTAATTATATTCCTCCCCAATAATTTAATATTGTTGAGATACTGGGGGTGGATCTATATATGAATTAGGAGGTGACAATTCATCTTTAAAGATAAGGTGTTCTTTATCATCATCATAAAAAATAGTATCATCCTCCTTCTTATAATAAATATTTTCATCATGGTCTAAAATCCAATCCATAGTGAGGATTATATCAAATTCAATCATTGGTATGACGATAATATCTATAGATAAAGAACATTTATATGCCCTAATGGGGACTGATTCACAAAACATTGTGGCAATGGTACTTCCCTTAAGTGTTTTGACTAACAACTCCCTTATTAAATCAAATTGGAAGTATCTAATTTTCCTAGAAAACTGGGAAGTTATGAAACAATGTGATGATCCAGAATCAAATAATGCATTTTCCAAACTTGAAGAAAAAAAATTAATTACCTGCCACAACGTCTTTTGGGACCTCAACCTAAGCAGTAGTGATAGCATAAGCTTTTCCTTGATCCCTTGTCCTATTCTGAGGTATGTTCCCCGGACGCTTAAGACATTCATTTTCATAATCCCCCTTTATCAACCACTATAGAATTCAACATCAATATCCACTTTTTCCCCATGCAATCACAATCATTGTGGCCTTTTTCACCACACTTGTAACATACTCTTATTCCCTTCAGGCAGGTACCAGGGTGTTTTTCCCACATTTACTAATGGATGGATATTCAACTTTTTTACTTCTTCCCATTATTTCCATTTCAGAGCATTTAGTAGATCTCTTCTTCTCCTATTTTTCTTTAAAGTCAAAAGTCTTAGAGAATTATTTTTCTATCTTAATAGCACATGAGACAATATCTTCGCACGATGGGAAGTATTGTGGGACTAATTATTGATGAAGAAATGGTTCCAAGCCATCAAATAAACGTTCAGTATTACTTCTTGGGTTATGTATATAATCTGCAACATGCCTCACTATCCTTGTAAAGTTATCTTCATACATTGCGACATTATCATCCTCCTTTTTCATTAGAATAAAAACTACCTTTCTGTATCTACTCGATGGTCATGAGGAAAGTATTTTTCTACAAAAATTTCTTTAAACTACCTCCATTCCATATTTCATACTTAATCTTCTTTATTTGTCTTTTGAATCAATGACCACCATTGATCAACATCCCCAGTGAGGTGGTAAACTACAATGACAACCTTTTCCGTTTCTATACTCCCTAAGGCATGGATATTTTCTCTAAGGAATTTATCCATTGCTCAGCTACTAGTGTATTTGTACCGCCATTTAATGTTGGTGGTTGTTTCCTCATGAAGCGATCTAACATTGATCCTCCACACTGTGGATCAGTGTGCTCCATATGGGTAAGGTTATTATTCATAAATTTAGTGAATTATCCCAGTATGGTGATTTGTTAACCAGCACCGGTTGTATCACCGGCTCCACTATAATTATCTTTAGTAGGAGGGAAATCAATAAATGTAGTGTGTGCGTTGATATGGTTTCCATTCCTTCTACTAGGTGCCATTTCTAAACAACGGTATAAACAAGATTAGTTTATCAATCGAAATACATAATTCCAAATGTGTAAAACACATAACATAAATTGAATAGATTATGGATAAAATATATAATCATAAAAAATGTTTTTTTAGGGAATTATATACTGATAAACCCTTAAAAATGTTTTGTAATGAAAATTAGAATTATCCTAAGCATATCCCCTGGGAGTGTTATAACCAAGTGTGCATCATGACCTGTTGTTGTGCACCAATTCTCATTCATGTCTAGCTCAAAGTAGTGTTTCCAGGTTTTACCCTTAGGTATATCCGTGCTAGAGCCGCCTCTTCCTGCTTGTATCCATATAGGGATTTATTTGTCGGAAAACTCACAAAATCTCTTCAATAACAAAATTCAAGGAAGTTCTTCTATATTAATCCTCAAATTCTATGATAGGGCTATATGTGCTAATCAGAGTTTATCTACATCTAGTTATCTAGGATTGTACTATAATTCATCTGATACAAACTATAACACCCTGAACCTAGTAACCCAGAGTTGGTGCATTATTACATAACACTGGCATGATCACAAAAGATCATGTTTCAAAAGACCAATTTGTTTAGTAGCCTTGGAAGTACTAGATACATTCATAATGTTTGCATTACATCTTAGAATGGAAAACAACAACAAATTTGTTTCCATGGACTACACTGAGATCCCATAGAGCAACCATACAGGTCAGTCATAATATACATTTTCGCATCCTAGGAATGATAAAACATAGAAAGGGGTGAGCTGAAATGCTCAGTAAGCATAACAATATGGCGAAACCTTTCATAAATAAGAATAAACATTTAAGGGAATGTATAAAACTAAAACAAAAGCCTTTTCAACATAAACATAATCATAATATGGAAAATATAAATCAAAATAATTCCATTTACTTACTCACACAGATATTCCACTTTTTGTATAATCACAGGCAATATTAATAGCCACTTTCATAATGATGAATGCATAATTCTAGAATTTCATAACCACATAGTCAAGGCCTTGTGCCAAGACTAAAAATATGATTTTTTCAAGGAATTGTGCCATGAAAATAGTTTTTCTCATGAGACCTATCAATGAATCAATGAGTTATAGCGCGCTCCACCTATCACTTACTAATTCTAATGCATTCATCATATTAAAAGGTTTAAACATAACATAAACATTCATATTAAAAATGGCATACGAAATGTCAATACCATATCCATAAACCATTAATGGTATGAAATAACACATCTATAGTCAAACATATCACAAAACCTTCAATACAATATGAAATTTTTGTACCATAATAAATAAACTTCAAACAAACTAAAAATCCATCAAAGGATGTTGACATATATGAAATCAAAACCTTTTTAGAGAAATATATCTTTTTTATTTTGAAATCATTTAAAATACAGGAAATTATAGGAGAGAACATTTATATTTGAAAATATTCTTATAATCTTGTTAGGGAATCTTTGACAATGTTATAATGGTGGAAAATATCTGCACCCGCCGTATAATTTAAAAAAACATTGTAACCTTAATTTTGTCAAAAAGGTCATTAAGTACCATCTTTGGAAAACGACAGAAATATTGCTTTATAAACATATTATAAAATTCAAAAAAGTGTTTAAATTACTTTGACCCATAGTCTATAAAATATTAAGAATGTTTTGAAATACATTATTAAGAAACATGGATGTGGATTATAAAGAGGCCCCAGAAGATAATTACATATAAACAACCTTAGATAATAAAGAGATTGATAAATTAACCCTTACAATGTACTTTTCCTTGGTCAAGGGTAGGTTTTCCTCCTATATAATGTTAAAATAATTGTTATTAAATTATACAAGAATCATATACATTAATATGATATCATATATGATCTTTTACTATTGCTTTTTTAATAATCTCTTAGTATTATCGTCATTTCGTGTGGTAACTGATTCATTTTCCTTTATATGATTTGTTACATAAGTAATGTTTGTTATGGATAGGATGTATCACATTCATATTCAAAATTATATTAATTCTTTAAACATTATTTTTAATCTTCTAATGAAAATTATTCTTGAATGGATATGATGGGGAATGAATCTCATCGCGTTCGTGGAGACGGTAATCCGTACGTATGCACAAGCGACAATATAATTATTTCGATATTAAAATAATATATAATTGGATGATATATCATATATACAAAATAATTATCATGTTATATTAATTATTTACATCAATTACACTTCATTATTATACCAATCCAAATAATAATGTATTGAATAATAATTACACCACGACGTGGAGACGGTAAGCCGTACGTACGCACGTGTGGTGACATGTCATTCAAAGGATGGATAGAATAATGAATATTGTGGTACCATATTTATAATAAAATCAAATTATATGAATGATACTGGGGTTAATATTTTATAATGGAATCAACAATGAATGAGGAAGTGGGAAAAGAAAGGAACTTGAAAGAGGTGATGAAATATTTACCCCTTCTTCAGGTTATTCCTTTTGATTTGATCAAAATGTATCCTTAGGTTGGATTTATGACTATAGTAATGCCTATAGGATTAAGGTAGGATAGTCTAGAGGGTATTTAGGAAGGGGTTGTCCATGGAAAATGGCTTTGAAGGTGTCAATTAGACAGAAGGGTGATTGCCTTTTATAAGAGGTGTGATGGGCACCTTAGGAAAAGCATGAAATATTATTTTATAAGAAAATCAATTTCGGTTTATAATGGATAGAAAATAAATTATTTAAAGGATAATGTTGGAATGGGTCTAAAAAGACTCATCCAATAGGTTATAGATAGGCTTGGGTCACTATATTAACATTATCGTTTAGATTTAACTCTTAGTAAAATAGTTTGACATTTACCATGTATCTTGGTATTTTTATATTATATGGTTATTAAACTTACTATATACTTACAAGAGAACCAAAATTGGTTCTTTAATGATACACCTATCACCATATAAGTATGTTTGCCAAACATTATATTTTTATCAATAGAATACAAATTAATAATATAATATTTGTTTAAAAAAATCCTTTATGCCAATTTTTACACTATTTGGTATTTTGATTTTTCTAAATTCATAACAACATTATTATGTAGAAAAAAATTCATATAACCAACCCTAATATGTCATATTAAACTATAAAATTAGTGTATTTCATAAAAAGTCTGAAATTATATTTATTTGGATATTTATAATATCAATTATTTAGATATTTCATTAATTAGGTAATTTTTGCATCATCGTTGTTTCATAAATAAATTTAATTATTTAATGTCTAAAAATTATAAATAAAATACCCTTATGTAGGAAATATGTTTATCTTTCTAATTAATATTCATAGTAGAATTTAAATTATGTTTAACCGTATATTAGAAATGTTTTAGTTATTAAACATTGAATTTAACACTTTTAACACTTCTTTGAATTAAATAATAATAAATATACTAATCTAATATATGTGGACCTAAAGGATCATATTTTATTCCTAATGTTTTTTGGTCTAATTAAACTTATCTAATAGAATTAGGACACGTGTTAGGGTAATAATAATATCATTTTTACCCTTAATTACCATATTTACATTTAACCGTGGTAAATAAAAGTAAAAAAAATAATATTCACCAAAAAATTATTTTCATATCATTGATCCAAATTTTACATACTAATATCGACCGTTTATCTCGGATTTTTGAAATTCAATTCACCGAAGTGGTAAAATTTTGTTTTATTCAAATTTGAAAATGCTCTTAGGAGGTGGGTAAAAGATGGTAAAAAGTTCAAGAAAATTTTTATATATCTAAAATTATTATAAACTGACTCCAATGAATTAAATTGATCTTATATAGTTATTATGTATCTATTTTGACCTTTATTAAATTAAAAAAAATAAATATTTAAATAAATATTCGGTTTTAAACTATAACTCAGTGTTTTCAGTATTCATTAAAAATTGAATCTTTTCAGAAAAATACCAGAAATTCACCCTAAGGTAATTTTGATATTCGGAATCCAATAATGAAGTCCATTTTGAAAGTCAAAATTTATAAAATTTCAAGAAGTGGGTATTACAATTCATAACAGCTAGTTTGGTTGGTTGTGGTGTGTAAGAACTCGAAGTTGCGTACAATACACACTACTGTAATATTCAAAGAGAAGCATACCATGGACGCTTGGGTTGTTACACTATCTAACTATTGATTTATAATCAATGTACATACCAAAAAACTATTTTGGACCCCAACTTCAATTATTGTGAGTATATAAGCCTAACCATGAACTATTAGATTCATTTAGGGTATATTATATTCATTTTAGGGTCATTTATTTGAATAGTGACTCATCTTTATGTATATGATTTGAAATTCCAATTAATATGGGTCCCAACAACCATTTTCTTCTCCTTCTTACATTTAAATGTAAGAGACTTATAGAACTTATTCATAGTCTTAATGTAACTTGTTAAAATGTATTCATAAGATTAAAATGTTTTAGAGACTATATCAATATTATAATTTATATTAAATCCATTAAAAATGACTTATTTTTAACACCATAATATTTTATATGTATTCCTTTAATTTAAATGTTTAGTATTTGATAACTTTTTTATATGAAACCTTGTGTCTAAATAAACAATAATATATCGTGGCCTTTATAATGAAGATATTAGATTTATGGATATGAATTGAGTTAATAAAATAATAGAATATATATAGAAATTTTATTCTTAATTAAAATGTATATATTAATTCCTTGGAAATATTCATTAATGTTAAGTAAAATCATTTCATGATTAAATGACATATTTTTCTGAAGAAATATTTTTTTTCTAGTTGTTTTGTATTTTAATAAAATATTACATATGAATAATGATTAAAAATCTATTTTAGTGAAAATTATTTTTAATTTATGAATAATCATTTATACATTATTTTTATAATGGTTGGGAATGAAAATGAAATCTTTTGAATGTAATAAGGGTTAATTTTTATAAAACTATTATTATATAAACAATTTGTTTTTATATTAATAATCTAAATTAATCACTGTTTATGAATGGTTTTAATTAAATATAATGTTTATATATTAAATAAATTATGTTCAAAATTATATAATAGTTCTTATAAGACAAATAATGGACGTAAATTCAATTTTATTCATACAATACATTTTTCTAAAAAGTATTTTATTGTTTATTGGGAGATTATTTTAAATATAATTTCATACACTTATAAATAATAAACATGTAAAATGACTTCAATATTCGGAATCATCATTTCTATATGTGGTAGAGAGACCATATTCATTTTTGTTTATAATTAATAGAAAAATAGTAAAAACTTGTATCCATGGTTATGGGTAAACAAGTTTACCGGGGTTAAAATAATAGATAAGGGTATATGAAAAACCCAAAATTTTATAGAATATTATTCTATGATATATTTTTTACAATGTTTTATCATAATATTTAATTATTTTCGATTTTATTCTACATTCATGTGATAGAGATCTTATATTATTTATATATTTAATGAAAATACACATGTGTCCTTCCCATCACTTATAAAAGTGAACTACTTCTCCTCCATTAATAACAAAATTTTAACCTTTTAGATTAGCTTATACATACACAAAACCTAACTATAACCCTGTTTTTAATTCATGATCTTTTGGTCATACCCTAAGACCATACTATGAAGGCTTAAGGTGCAAGCCAGTGGAGGTCTCTCAAATAATAGGTAATCATATTACCCGACCCGTTCAATGTTTATTTCATATTATACATCATCTAAATATATTTTATCCAAAATAATAATAATGAATATATGATGATAAATATACATATATGTTATTATGATTATGGGAAAACCATTTTCTACCTTATTTACATTAAATGGGAAATGAATGTATTGTTCATGTGTATGTGTGGGCTACCACCTCCACATAAGGATATGAATCATTTTCCATAACCATAATTCATTGTTGGGTTTTATCACATATTTAATGGTTATATATGATATTCATGACATTATTATACTTTTATAATTATAATAACTCATCTTCCTTCTTATTATCCCCTCTTTTGGAAAATAATAACGTCTCTCGTGCATACATGTGGACTACCACCTTCACAGAGCGAGATGATACTTTTTTAATTTCCAATTTACATGGATAATAATAAGTATATATTTAATAAATGTGTTTAATTTTCATGATATAATAATGAATTTGAAATGGTAAATTATTTTTTACCATTCTTTCATTGCATCCCTTGAAAAGCTAAAACAACACTAGTGCATACGTACAAACCACCATATCTACAAAGTAATGTAATTAATTTTTCATCACTGTTTTATTTAAATTGTTAAAAAACGTGTATATAATGATAAAATAAGATAATTATGACATGATTATGTTTCTACACATGATGTAACCATGATCAAATTGCAAGTACTATAGATGTTGAACTGAAATATACCTAAAGAACGAAGCTGTTAGCTCCTAAAATGAGCATGATAATGATTGATTGCTAATAAATTTGTGAGAAGATGATATAAGTAAAAAATGTATGGTATAATAATTAAAAATATGGTTTTGGTATATTTTGATAAGAAATTTAAATTTATTATACCAGGGGATAAAATCACTAATGGTGAAATTCAGATTTCTAGTAAGGGTTTATCATCCCTGTTTTACTTATACGATACACATCGAATTTTCAACACTTATTTACTTTATATAGTGTATATACATCCTATGAATTTATTTTATTATTTATTTCATGATAATTATGATGATTTAGATATTTATATAATCGTCTCTTTTTCATTAAATTTGAATTCAGATATTATAAAAGTTATAGGGGTTTTATTTTACAATCTCATTTTTTATCCGGACAGTTTGTGATTATATTTTCAATGAAGAAATTATGTGATCTATTATATAGATAATATTACTTATTTTATTATCCTATAGTTTTTTTTAGAAATTAAAAAAAATTAAGTTCATTTTCCTCTCTACAAGTACTCAAAATTGATGCAATTATTTTTAATGAAATTCAACATTACTTTCATATTCAGTAGGAAATATTTTACCAAATGTCCATATTTTATTTAAATTTCATTCAATAATGTTTTTAATATTATAATATGGTTTAATAAATTAATTTTTACCCATTATTTATTTCATATAAAGAGTTTTTACAAGAATCTTCTAGTTTTTTCAAAAAGAGGTACTTTTACGTAAGGCGGGAGTTGAATCTTCACATGAAGGAATTTTCCACCATTATGAATATTATTCTCCAAAAATATTACTTAACATATTCTAATATGTACTTTAAAGTAAAATTTTCTACAAATTTTCTATAAAATTTTATATTTTAAATATGTATTTTCAAAATGAATGTGTTGTTCTCCTCCTAAAATGTTCAAGTCATATTTTAAATATAATTTTATCTATAGAAACAGAATTTGATATTAATTATGATTTATTTGGGATATCATCCAATGATATCATAATTATAATTTATCTATATGGTTTTTTATGAAACTTTGATGAAACACATTTTCTTTTCCCCAGGTTATGCTATGATGAAATAATAAATTCCTTCATGATCTTTTGGAATACATATGAATGGATTATGATTATGTGGAGGGTGGTTCTATTATACCCCTTTAATGAATTGTGAAATGTTAATATTTTTTATGATAAAGTGTTATACAATAGGTTATCCCAAGCCTGAAAGAAAAAACATGTGAGGTTATCCAAATAACGAAAGAGGGTACATGGGAGGTTATCCCAAATCCAAAGAGGGTGAATGGGTGTTTATACTAATACCAACATGTGATGAATGTATTGTTTTATAGTTTTATCAAATGATTTCTATTATTATTATTATAATAAAACGTTTTATTCAACTCTCTTATGAAATGTTATTATACCATAGTTATATTCCCATCGATCATGATCTTTTATTATCTTATAATTATTATCTTATAAACAGCCAAATATTTTTTTCATGATTCATTTTTATGATCAATAAATTATTGAGTATGTTTCTATAATCTTAATTCCATGATCTAGTAACCTTAATCTTATATTATACTCACTTGTGATCATTGATTTCTATCTCTCATATTTACCCTTACTATGTTTCTAAAGTCTCCCTTTATTATATTTCCTTTCACCATGTTATGAAGAAAGGTTTTACGTAGGGTACGAATATGTAGTGTACTATGTAAGAATTATTTTTGTGTAATGTTGATGATATTTCATGAAATAAGATAATTAAGTATCTAATAACCTAATATTATATTAAAGATTAATTATTTTTTTATATTAGGATTAGAAAAAATTAGTGAGAAAAATTAGGATAAGCCCATGTATAAGAGAAAATACTAAGTTATTATAATGTTAGTCATGTGGTTTTATTAGAAAATGAATCCATGCCTGTATATCGTAAATTGGATGCAATTGTGGAATAAATTCACCTAGGGGTAATAGCTCTAAAAGGGTTGTGTTGGGTTTTAACTCTATCGTCATTGGTGCATGATTTGTGAACCTAATACCACACTGTTATATAGACAATATAAGGGGATATTCCTAGATTAATTAACATTTTCATTATAAAAAATTATAAAGTTTTTAAATACATAATGACCAAGGATAGAACATGCTTAGGATACGGTGTCATATATTGAGAATAAGGCCTCGTGATATTGCACTTCATATGTATTTTGTTAAAAATCATTTTATTTCTTACTCTAATTATTGTTTCCCACTCTAGTTTTTTTGGTTTTAGTTTACGGTTGGAACCAGAAGGACTCTTGTTTACATTTAATGTGACATATAATGTAATAATAATCCATGGAAGTAACCAAATTAAATTAGTGCTAGAATGTAAAAGTTTATAATTATTCCTAACCAGTCATCTAAATATATCATAAACAACCTCAACTTGGGTATGTTTTTTTGACAAAACTAATAAGAGAAAAAATTAGTTTCATGGGAGTTTAGTTGATGAAGGCTATTAAGAAAAGAAGTTTCAGCTTCCTTCATGATGATAATGTTCGAAGAAACATTATTAATGATATCTCAAATTAATGGGAACAAAATTTATGTGTGGAAAATAAATGAATAAATAAACATATTTCTATGCAAAAATAAATAATTAAATAGAGCTAAATGAATTTTATCCTAAGGTAATATTTATAGTTCAATGTCATTTGTGTGTGAAATGTCATAATTATCTGAGTTAATTCCCTAATCTATGGGATAAATCCTTTAATAAGGGCCTCTCCATTAATTATTATTAAAGTATATTATTATTTTTAAGGAATAATTATCCTCTATAATAGAGCTGATAAATTTTTGTTAATGTTTGTATAAAGATGTCCTATAAATATATTATTTTTAATCATTTAGTGTCATTTAATGTCATTTTGAACATTTTTTAGTTCTCCATATATAGATTCTAAATAAATTTATAGAATAATAAAGTCACATTTCATTTTATGAATGATCATATGATAATTTATCTATGTGAGGATGAATATGAACATCTAATGAAAATTAATTCCATTTAATGGGTCTCAATTTCTATTCATAAGTAGTACTTATCATTAATAGTTGGAAGAAAGTAAAAATCAAAGATATTCCTATTGTAAAATATTTTTTCGATGTATTTTCAAAATATTTTCCTAGTATTCCTCTAAATAATGAAGTTTAGTTTTTAGTAGAACTCATACCTCTTACTATACCAATTTCACATACTCCATATAAAATGTCCCCTACTATGTTTTTTTTATTTGAAGAAAGTTACGTTTTGAGAATCATGATATGGGATTCATCTAGACTATTATATCACCTTAGGGTTCACATATTCCTTTCATTGAAAAAAAAATATAGATAAATGAGTCTCAGTATTTACTTTTGGGAACACAACACGATCATGATAAAAAATTATCTTTTACACTGTATTGATGGATTATGTAATGAACATCACTTAGATCAATATTTTTCCAACATTGGATTTTGTTCTAGATAACATAAACTCAGTGTCAAAAGTTAATACATACCGTAGACAACCTTCTCTATGAGGTATAGAAATTATAAATTTATAGTTATTATATTTGGACAAACTATTTTTCATATTATATTCATGGATTTATTTAATAAAGGCATTATAGATTACCTTGATTAATTTTGTCTGGTATTTATAGATGATATTATTTTTTATTCCAAGAGAATGGAATTGCAGTAATATCACGTATTAATTTTTTTAATGACCTTGAAGAATGGGAAAATATATGATAAATTCATCAACTTTGAATTCTGGATATAGAAATTATCTTTCATGGGACACATGATCAACAACGAGGGTATACCATCAGATCTCTCTAAGATAGATGTCACTCAAAATGGGTCTATGCAAACCATTATGACTTATATCCATATTTGTTTTTCAGATTTTCTAGATATTATTGATTCCATACAAAATATTTATGATATCCATAAAATCGAATCACTACGTTATATCATAATGGAGTTATGTTACTTTGGATTGATGAATGTGATAAACATTCCGTGGAGAAAAAGATAAGGTATGTCACTGAACATATTCTCACACTACCATATATTGTAAAAGGGTTTTTTATCTATATTGATGCATCTAAAAAGATAATATGATGTGTTTTTTATAGAATTTCATTGCGATAACTTATAACTGTAATTAATAAAATGTTCCTGTGCATAATTACATGACCTATGACTAATAGATAACAATTCAAATCTTTGTATTGAAGCTACTAAGTTAATATATTTATAGATAAAGGTGTGAAATATATTCTAAAAATAATATTTTAAATTATATATTCACCTTCAAAGAGTTGAATTTGTACTATAGAATATGGTTATAGTAGATTAATGATTATGGATAGTCAATAAATTTCCACCATAGGAATGAACAAAAGGTAGTTTATTCTTTTAGTGGAAAAGATCATGCTAGATTATTTATAACGAGGATCACAAACAATCCAATATTTATGGAATTGAAAAGGACAGACCTTAAAATCTTAAAAGAAATGGTGATGTATTATATCTATCAAATGAGTTTTCAACCATCTATCCTTGAGAATATTAAAGAGGAAAATAAAGAAGAATTAGATATAAAAAAGAAGGTGTGAAATGTTACTGAGTTCAACCATGATTGTGGTGGAATGATAAGGATTAGGAAAAAAGTATTTTCCCAATTATAATATAGATATATCTGTAGAATATCATAGCTCATTATTCATTATTGATCTTCGAAGTAAAATTATGCATAGAGTTGTTAAGAATAATTTATGAATGGATAACATGAAGAGGGATACTGTGGAGTTTGTATCTCTATGCATGCTATGAAGAATTTTGAGGATAAGTGGAAATCAATTAAGGAGATGTTATAACTATTACCCATACTTATATAAAAACATGAAAATTTCCCCATATATTTCTTCATATGAATCCCAGTATATCTAAAGGGAATTATGAATTTTTTGGGTTATTGTTAATCACCTTAAAAATTCATCGCATTTCATTTTCATCAGATAAATTTTACCTATTAAACATCTAGATTAGACATACGTTAGGAAAGTGGAAAGGATAAATGTCTTACTAAATTCTATTATATCTAATCATGATATTAGGTTTACCTCACTATTATGAAGAATTCATCTTTAATCTCTTCATATATAGTTATGTATTTTATTTCTTATCATCCTCATATAGATGACTATTATGAGAGAACCATTCAACACATGGAGGATATTAAAATATCGTATTATCTATATTTCAAATGTAGATGGGATAAGCATAGTCCTATTTTAAAATTTTCTTATCACATTAGCTTTCAATTAATAAATAAGATTGATACTTTGGAACCCCTCTATGAAAAAAAATTATAGAATAATGAAATACTAGTATGAGGTTTGATAATGAAATCTATTGAAAACTTTTATAGTTATTAAAATGGTAGAGAAGGCTTGGTTCATTAAATAACACAAAAAGGAAGTTTAAATCCTTTAGAAGAGTTATACTAAGAATAGTCAGGGAGATCTAGAATTCAAAGATGGTGAGAAGGTATCGCTGTAAATTTCTATATGGAAACTTTTTATTAGATTTTAAAAAAATGTAAATTGGATACCTAGGTATATTGGCCCCTTCAAGATTCATGATCAAGTAATGTTAGTATATTACTATTTATAGCTTCCACTAAACCTCTCAAAATATCATGATGTGTTACATGTACCTATTTTTTGAAAGTATATACTTGATCCTTAACATCAACTCAACTCATTACAACTACTACTTGGAAATGATATTTCTTATGATGAACAAATTTGGGAGATCTTTTATCAATGAGAAAAGTTATATGAAATAATACCTCTTACCTTGTCAATGATTAATGGAGAAACCATAAATTTGAGGAAGCTACATGGGATCCTAAATATTTTGTTGAGACTTAGTGGTGTTAATATGTTTTTTTATGATATTGGTGAAAGATGATAGAGAGGATATGATAATTTTGGGTGGATTTTGTTTTTAATGGCTAAATTATAATCAAACTCATAATTATGACATGGAGATGTTTCTAAGATACATATTCAAATGATTCCTAAGCTTGTTCAAAGTGTTTAAAAATCATGGAAGGACTTCATTATACCACGAAAACAAAAGGTGAATAAGAAGGGGTTACCTGAAGTAACAAAGGTATTTTACCATAGAAATTTTTTGGAGAAGATAATTTTCACCATAAAATATGTCCATCTCACGGTCCACTAACATCATGTTAGGTTATGCTATAGAAAAGGTTCTCATACCATGTAGATTATTAAAATAGTACTGGGATGATAATTGTTATACAAGAAATCAGGCCACTGTGTGAGTGTTTATTCCATAGAGGAGACTCTAGAAGAGTGACCAATGTTGTAGAAGAAACATCATTATAGAAAGGATTATTGGTCAATTTTAGTATCCTTGAAAAATTCAGGACCTCCAAGCCTAGTGATGTTCCATACCATAAAACATGGAAAGACAAAATTCAGTGACCCTATATAATTTGTGACTTCCAAATTGAAACTCTTTTTTAACACCTCATTGAAGGGAAAACATTGAGGTCCAAGGTATAGTTCATATACCATTTTGTAGAGGATATTATTTCAGTTTTTGATGGATCTAGAAAATTTGACACCTCCATACTGCATAAGATTTATCACACAATATAATTTATGGCAGTAAAAAAGTAAATAGTTTGAACCACTAGGTTATTCCAAAATAGATATGACAATACCTTATAAGTTAATTCAATGAATATTATTGGAATCTTCTTAACTTGAATTTATTTCAGTAATTTAGTATGTTTTATGACTTAAAATAATTAAAATTTTGAATAAGATAAACAACATATATTGGGATAAGGATACAAAGGCTGTGTTTAGAGAAGTTAAAATATGTTGATTGTTTGAATTTTAATTTTAATTTCAAATTCAAACTAGAATAATTGGAAGATTGTTGTAGATATTTGAATATAGTGGGGATTTTTTAGAGAGTAGTTGTTAGTATATAGAAATAGGATTAATAAGTTATATATATTGGAAATATAGTAAACATTATGTGATTATCTGATGTATAATAAAGGAATAATAAGAATTGGATTAAAGTGGTTGGGTTTATGTGGTGTACATACAATGTAAAGAAGGAACTTTTTCTTAAGAAAATTTAAAGGTGAATTTATGCTTTTTCTTCTAGTGCAGGTAGAGTAGAAGTGGAAGATTTCATCACACGATAACTTAGAGAAGGTCCATTTTAGTTGAAAAATTCCTTTTTATTACCCAACAATTTATCAATGTAAATTGAAGGATTTACTTGTGTGAAAGTTGAACCAAATAATAGAGACATGAAAAAGTGAGTTTCACTCATTTTTCTAACATGATAATTATAGTTGGTATTTTGATCTCAGAGGAGTACATATCATATCCTGGACTAGCCTTATCCTATTGAGAGGTGAACCTTTTAAATTTTTTGTATTCCCTTATATTGGCGTGTGTTTGGGTTTGTTACAATAATAATCACTACATCCTAATATATGGTGATCTTTTTATAAAAATATAAAAATAATATTGTTCACTAATTCACCCCATCTCAGGGATCCTAATTGACCATGGAGTGGTTTTATAATATATATTTAAGCAATATAGTACCATAGTATGTGATTAGTTATTTGAAGATGCTCACTTTTAAAGTATATCTCTCTCATTTTGAAGAAGAAATGTCTATTTTTATCATCAATATATAACTTAAATTCATTTAATAGAAAGGGGGTCCCAACATTTTATGGTAAATTATATCATTTATTGAAATATAATATTATGTTATTAATGATATCTATATGTTATTGTATCTTGGATGTTATAATTGATTTATTTGATCGCTATGAAGAATGTGTTTATATGACAACAATAGGTTTGAGGAATTTAGAAAATGATGGCCATGCAAAGAATGTTATTGTTTGAACACTCTTAGAAAGTTAGTTTTTAAAGTCTAAGGAATCACACCACTAAATATATGTGGGATAATAATTATGTTATAATTAAAGAAGAAAGAAATTGTAGAAAGAAAAATTCTTGTTTTGGAGAATTGAGTATGAAGATATCCAGTGGAAAGATAATGAATATGTTCATAGTTTCTTCATAATGGTGAAATAAGTTGTGAGAACTATCAATGGATATGGGGATAAGTTGTAAGATACTAATATTACTTAAAATATATTAAATATCTTACTATAAAAGTTTGATTTTAATTTATCTACATTGAAAGAAAATAATTTAAGTGATAGTTATCTTGATTATTTTCACAGTATATTAATTTCTTATAAAATGATAAAATATTTTGTTATCAAGAAGAATATGAAGATAGAAAAAGAAATATATTTTAAACCCAAAAGGAATGAAAAGATAGAGAATAAGATTTCAGTTGATGAAGAATATTTTTTTCAGATTCTGATGAATATGTTTTGCATAATTTTACTGATTTTATGTCTCTTATCTTATGAAAAAACAATAACTAGGAAAATAATTTACTAGGAAAAGATTCCCTTAAGAAAATTTAGGCGTGGAGTTGTTGGAAAATATTGTATATGGTTTTTAAAATCTAAAACTAATAAAGATAGTGAAGAGGAAGATGTTACACCTAGAATATTCTAAAAGAAGAAACAAAATAGGCCCTAGGATTATTATAATTATAAAGGTATGAATTTAACTAAATTTTATTAGATAAACTTCTTGTATAAAAAAGGTATAAACAATTAAAATGAAGATGTAGTTGAATTTTAGTTCTATGGTGATGGGGATAGAAAATCAATCATTACTAAACTAAATAATGAATGTATATCAAGTGATAAAAGACATTCGAAAATTTTATAATAATAATTTGTTCATAAGGAGTTTATTATGAATATATAATCAAAATAAAGTCTCTTAAATATTTCCAATTTGGAGATGGATATTAAAAATTTGATAACTGATGAAAAATATTTTAATTGTAATGAATTTTCATTTACAAAAGAAAAGTATAATTTTTTTTAATATGTTAAAGGGTTAAAAATGTTTTTTCAATATGTGAATGCTCTTAAAATCAATTTGGAATAAATATTTAAGGATAAATAAAATGATTTTGACTATTTAAAACAAAACTGGATCACAATATAACATGATTTTAGAAAGTCAATATCGAATGGTTATAATTATTCATTTAAAGTTTGAGAATGTATGAAGAAGCGTAAAGATTTGTTAGTCTAATATAAATCCATCGATAAATATAAAAATAATTATGAATTTTTATTAAAACACAGTGATGAATAAATAATTCATGAAGAGAATGATTTCATCTAAATCAAGTAATGTTCCAAAATCATTAAATTCAAAAATCCTCTACATGAGTGAAAATTATATCCAAATAGACATATCTGAAAAGGATAAAAAAATAATTAATATGAAGATAAATTATTTTAGAGTTTATAACAAAATCGACAAAAACTTATTAAAATTAAAGAGTCTAATAAGGGTTAAATGAAGTAAAAAATAGAAGAAGAAGGTTAATTTTAATGGTAAATGTGATTTATAATGTTATTGTTGGTATTATGGATGTTTTTTGATTTTTAATAGATATTTTTGTTCTATGTATAACCTTATAATAATACAATAAGGAATTATAGAAAATATCAGTCCTCTAAACATAAAGATGTTTAGAAACTAGTAAATAACTATGGACAAAGATCATAGAATAAGCTTTATTTTCTTAAGGAAGTATATGGAAGGTGTTCTCATCCAAATTATCATCAAAATGTGTGTCTTGTCATTTTACCAGTATATAAATATTAATTTTATTTCACAAAATCTTTGTAAGAATAGTAAAAAAGGAATGGAGAAGGCCATTATTTTCTACATATCTCTTAAAGAATATAAATGAGAATGTTTGTGGATCTTGCATAGTAGATGATCATCCCACATGATATGAGATTTAAAACAATTTTAGGACCCAAAAAAGGTAAAGATGGTTCAAAAAACATTAGCAATGATGGATCTATCTTGATTAAATGCATTGAATCAATAGTTATTGGAAAATGAAAGAGAAAATATAACTCTAATATGGGAAATAATGTGAAAAGGGGAACGATAAGACTCGACTATTTTCATCTAAAATGGAACTACTTGTATATTTTAAGCAAAATTTCTAGGTTAAGGTTTCAACAGTTAGTGAAATAGTGGAGTAACATAAAAATATATATGAATGAATGATTCTTATTTATTTCAATAATGAGAAATATTCATGGATCAATTACCAATAATAGATCCTTCTCCATGGATTCAATGAAGGGGCGATTAACCCTTAAGAGTATCTTCAGAATTGGTATTAAATGGAAAAATAATTTGCGGATACTTCTAAATATGAACCATATAGGAAATATTTTCTTTTTTACTAGAATTTATATAGAGTTACATTCAAAAATATGTGTAAATAACTCTGGAACAATGAAGTGATGTCTTATGAAGTCTAACTTCCTCTATATGATCATTCAATGCCTGGTTTATCACTCTACACTTAAAAGTATTTTCCTTAATAAAAATTTTATATTTTTAGTGATTCCATAAAAAACTATGTTTGTTGATGGATTGAAACACAATCTTAATAGTGCTTCATAACTTAGTGATGATATAAATGAAATTGTTTTCAGAAGGATGGATTGTTTTTTATAAATAACAAAAATGAAAAATTATATCAAAAGGACAATACACGAAAGACAATTTTTTTCTACTAGGTGATGATGTAAACACATGTTATCTAAAAATAAAATAGTAAAATGAATTATATAATTAAAGTGTTATATATCTTGTAAAAATGACTTTGAGTTAGAATACTCATGGAGATAATGTTTGTGATGTTCCATTACTGAAAATAAAAATATATTTAATGTGGTCATTTTTTTAAAGGGGTGTGATCATTAACTATTTACTAAAGAAATAATATATTCAGGAAACTCACATATTAGATATCATTCATTTTGTTGGGTACGGGTCCATGATAAATAAATAAACCCATGGAGATAAGCATTTTATCAATTTCATTGATTACTTCTCTCATATTACTTGTGTTATGTTTATCAAACACAAATCAGAGGCCATATCAAAGTTTAAACGTTTTTGAAAAATTATATAGCAAAAGGGTGGTTCTTTTACCTATAATATCCATACAGATAATGTAAATATGTTTAAAAATGGGAATTTAGAATCTTATATTGATAATCATGAAATTTGTGCATTGTACAAACAAAAAATGGAGTCTCTAAATCAATGAACATGTGTTCAATGGATATAGAATGGAAATTTCTAACTGATCATGATAATTATCATTTTTTATATGAAAAAGTAATTATTATATAAGGTAATATGAAAAACTAGTGTTTTTACAGTCTAAATTAAGATATATCCTTGTATGATATGTATTGTAAAAAATCACATTGTTTAAAGTACATTCGAGTGTTTGTTATCCCTTGTGTTATTAAGGTAAAAAGTATAAATCTTGAAATTTTTTATACTCGAGAAGTTTATGGGATCTTTCTAGGAGATCCTCCATATGTAATAGTTAATCTATATTTCTACAAACATATCAAAAAAATCATTGATTTTACTAATTTTAATGTGATCGAACAATCATACAATGAAATTTATCATGATGTAGCATGTTCCAAAAGTGATATAGATGATTTTTATTGAAAAAATTTATTAAATTACAGAAATAGATGAAATTATTAAATATTTTTAGTTTATAGAATAATATTCCCCTATTTAAAGTGATGTGGAAAAATTAGTTCAGCTCATCCAAGGTTGATAAATAAATCTCTGTTTCAAAACATCATTGTATATCCTGGACAACAAGTTCAAACATAAAGGATTATGAGGGAAATCAATCATAAATCTTTTTAGTCTCATGTTGAACCTAGAGATGTTGAAGAAACTAAAAATCATCAAGAATGTATTCATGAAATAAATGATTAACTGGGATAGATAGAGAAGGATTATAAATGCGATTTGAAACCCATGCCTAGAGAAAATAATATCTACACAAAAAAGATGATGTTTCAATAAAAATTGAATGATTAAGGTGGATTGGTTAGAAATAGAAAAATATTGATTTGTAATTGTAATTCAAAATAAAATTATGTGATTTTGATGAGAATTTTCATCAGTTTTAAGGATTGAAACTATAAGAAGCTTTCTTGACATTGAAGTGGAAATGAAATACATTATTTTTCAAATGGATTTCAATTTACTGTCCTCATTAGTGAATTGCAATAAGAAGTTTTTATTATTAAAAATTATGGTTTAATTCTTGGAGAATATAAGAATCACGTTTTGTAGTTGAAAAAAGATTTATATAGGTTAAAACAATCCTCAAGAGCATGACATCATAAGCTTGAAATCTGCATGAAGAGTTTAATTTTATGAAACGAAGAGTGGAAAATAATATATACATCAAAGATTAAAAATAAATATATCTTATTGTCATTCTTTATGTATATGACATCATATTTTCTATGAATGATGAATATATGTGTGAAATAACTTCTATGAATATGAACAGGTTACTTAAAAAGTCTATACTTGGAGAAATGAAGCATTTCCTTGGTTTTTTGGTTTCTTAAAAGTGATATTATATTTTTCTTTATCATTTAAAATATTCTAAGGAACATCTAAAAAGGTTCATTGTATACAATTTGAAGCTAGTTTCTATGAAAATTTCATCAAGAATTAAATATTTCAAATATGAACAAAGAATGTATATAAATCTAGAAAAATTCGAGAACCTAATTTGCAGTCTACAATAATTAAAAGCTCCAAGAGTAGCTATTATGTTTATTATTACACATTGTGATTAGTATAAAATTTCAGAAAAATATGACTATTTTATTTATAGAAATAAGATTTTAAAATATTTCAAAGTCATGATTGATTTTTGTTTGAAATATGAATGAAATGGGAGGCTTAACTTTTTTAGTTAATCATTAACAGAATGGGAAGGTTGTATAGATGATATGAGGGCAACATCTGGTGGATTTTTCTACCTTGGATAAAAATATGTTTTTTGGAACTCTATTAAATAAATGTTTTTTTATTTTAAGAAAAGCAAAATCAGAATATGTGGCTGTATGTCATGCCTTGACACAGTTAACATGGATAAAAACATAATTAGAAGATTTGAGTTTTTAGGTGAATTTATGTCTACTCATGGTATGTTATAACTAAATTGAAATTAATTTATAAAATAATATAGTTCAACATTCAAGAAAAAAATTCATATTATCATCAAACATCATTTCAGCAAGAACATATTGAGAGAAATGAGTTACAAGAGAAATTTGTTCATACAAATGAAAAAAAATTATCTATAAGTTCACTTAACCTTTTCTAAAGGAAGAATTTAATAATATTTGGGTGATGTTGGGAATTTAATTAAAATCTTATATAAATGGTGATAATATTTTTTAGGGGGAGTATCCATTTCCATGTGTTTATTTTTAAAGGGAAATCATATATTTTAAGAGTTTTTTAAAAGTGTAAAACTATGATTTCAACATTTCTAAAACCATATAAGCCATTTTATAATTTTATTGAAATAAATATATATTTTTATGATTAATTTAATTTAATTAGTATCTTTTTATAATCAATTTAACTAATCAGGTTTAAAGGAAGTTGAATTTCGTTCATGTCTATGTCATGGAAAACAAGAATTATTTATTCGATCTTCTCATTTTTCACATTGAGTTCACTAATGTTGTCTAAGAATTGTTTAATAGTGATCCATTTCTTTGTATTCAGACTTTTTATTTGATTTATTTTCAATATTTGAAAATAAAATCCAAATGGAGGTATTTTTTAACCTAAGAGGCGTTCATATGTTTTTTTGGGAAGTCAGTTAAAGAAGATTTAATGGATATGACACTTTATGATGGGTTTATTCCAATGAAATAATTATATTCAAAAAAAATTATTGTGATTTTATATTTCTTATAGATATATCTATATGATTATTTATCTTTTTCAAAATGTTTATATATCATTGATGGAGTTCATGATGCAAGAAAATTGATAAGAGTTGAACAATGGGTTTTATGTCACATCACAGTTAATTTCACTAAATAAATTGACCAGAGAAGATAAAATCTTATTGAATGATGTCCATACCATTGTAAATTGACATCAGGTTAGTTTAGGTTGTAGTAGAGGTTTCCATTCTCTGAAGATGCTGAAAATGGCAGTGGGATGCTAAATTGTCTATAGAACATGACGCCATATAATTAGTTTCTAAAAAATAGAGGAGCATCAACAAGAGTACTCCATGTTATAGAGGGAATATAATGTTATAGAGGATTATTGGTTTATTTAACTGGTCCTAGAAAATCTGGAACCTCCATACAACAATAAAGTTTCACAATTAAATACATGGGAAGTTATAATTTAGTATAGAAATGGAATTTTGGACCTTCATGTCACAGATCTTATTCTACACCACAATTTGGAGAAAATGTGGTAGACTAAACTACAGTTTATAGAACACAAAACATTAGATATTAGATTTTTTATGGATCTATAAAAATAAAAACCCTAATGTTTTTGGCTATTTATCACTCCAAATAATACTATAGAAATTAATAATTTAATGTTCTGAACCATTGTGATGTGCCCTAATGTATACGACCCAAATATAGAAGTTAATAGTGGGAAGATTCAAGGAAACCTACTAGCTTGGACTCATACAGGTAATTTTTTAGTTATACTAAATGAAAATATCTGTAAATATTAATGTGATTATAAAAACATAGTAACAAAAAAAATAAAAATTCTGGGTTTGAATAATAATTTGTCAGAAGTTATTTGTTTTAATTTGAATTTTAAATTCAAAATCAAACTAGAAAAATTGGATGACTGTTGTACATATTTGAATATAATGTGAATTGTTTTAGAAGTATTGTTTTAGTAGTGAGAAATAGGTTGAATAAGATTTGTATGTGTGAAATACATTAAAGATTCTTTGATATCGAATGTATAAGAAAATAATATTAATAAGAATAATGAAGTGGTTATGTTCATATGTTTTGCATAAAAAATCAATAAGTAACATGTTATTATGAAATTTTTTATGAGAAATTAATCTTTTTCATACAGTGAAATTATTGTAGAGGTGGAATTTTTCCACACACTAAATATCTTATAGGATAACTAATTAGTTTGAAGAATTGTCTATGTTTACCCAAAAAATAATCATTATGAAGTGTATGATGATAATGTGTGCGTGATTAACACAATAATAGTTGGGGATATGAAAACATGAGTGTTCAGGTTATACCCTACTTTGTTGACACACATGATGACTGTAGTAAGTAGTGTGATCCTAGAGGAATCCATATTACAGTAAGGACTAGCCTTCTCACATTGAGATGTGATCCTTTTAATTATACTATTTTTATTTGAGTTATTTTGTATTTTGGGGTCTTGTATAAATAATTATTATTTCCAAAGAGGTGAAAATTTTATATTTAAAATAATATAAAAAAATATTGATAACTGATTCCCTCATATTGGTGACCCTTATTTGATATTAATGTGGTTATATAAATGTGATGAAGTATAAGTATCCTTATTTTTTTCACCAGAGTGGCCTAATCTAATGGGATAAATTTATTTTAAGGGGATAGATTGTAACTCCATAAAACATTATATGAATTCCTTTGAAATAAATTTGAAGTATTTGATAGCTTACATTACACAAAACCCGGAGTCTAAGTGAACCAAGATATATTATGGCTTTTATAACATATCATTGTGCTAGAGGTTATGAATAGAATTAACTACATTATGAATTATATATAAAAACTTTTCATTAAATAAATTGTATTTTTTATTGAATAATAAATAATCATTACCTTTTTACAATAATATTTCACGATTAAAAGACCCATTTTTTCAAAATAAAAGTATTTTTATATATGATATAAATTTTTATATAAAAATATCTCTAAATAAATATATATATTTTTTAATTCAATGTAATGTTAATTTATCAAAAATAATTCATATATTAGTTATCTAATGGTTAGGAATGAAGAAAAAATTGTTTTAATGGAAAACAAGTTATTTTTTAGAGAACTCTTTTTAACTAGGCTATGTGTTTTTTTCTCAATAATTGAAAGTAATCACTATTTATGAATATTTTTATTGAAATTTATGTTAGGGTTGGTGTCCGGAGAACCAACTGTTTTGTATTTTGATTACATGAATGTACTCTTATTATATATTGTTAATTATTCTGCGTGGAAATAATATAATAATTTCCTAGAATATTTATTGCATTAATATGGTCAGGAAAGATCCCCTCTATAATGGGAACTTTGAAACTCTATAACAATATTCTTAAATAAAGTTCAATGGTTGGATGACATACTATGAAAGGACACATAGTATACAGACGGTCATGTGAAAGTACTCGTAAAAGGTGAGACTCTCTCTCATAGAGTTCACACATGGTAATCTCCAAGATGGGAGATTATGAGAACATACCTGCCTGTAGTAATTCTACATGTCTTGGTGTCATAAGATATTGTTATCTGCGAGCATGTGTAATGGTATTTAGACGAGAATATTATCATTAACTCATGTCATGACTTGTGCACTTAGATTTGCTAACGAAAACCGTCATTTAGACAGTTGATGGGAAGTAGGGTACATTGGGTGCATCACGAATGGCATGTTGTTAACAGATAAGTTAGGGAAGAATTTTTCCCTTACATTTATGGAAGTTGATATCTCATCCCTGTGATTGAAATGGAACCGTCACATGAAATTCCATGGCCATGGTGAAACAACGAGTTTATTTCAGGTAGTTGAAGAACGACAGATCAAGAATATAGGTTTATGACACTTTCATGAAACCTGCTTAATGAGATATTGAGACAAAGTGATTAAATTACACAGTAATCATTCATATGAGGTGACACATCATTGCGGCGTCAAATTCTTTCTCTTGGGTTCCTTGACCTGTTGATAGACAATAATCTTTGACTTTAGGCAATCTCGCCTTATGCCAGTGAGAAAGAGGTTTATAGGGTCACACATTAAGTGTATCCAAGTATCTCAAGTAGAATAAAGATTATTCCCATTGTGGTTTAATAATTATTCAAGGAAGCCTAAATTGTTTTAATAATGGAGGAAGAAATAAATGAAAAACAAGATATACACGTTGTGTATTAATGATTAAACACTGTGTATTAATGATTACACACCAAGTAGTTTTTCATGGAAATCAAGTACACGCTGTGTATTAATGATTATGCACCATATAGTTTTTTGTTTTGGAAAGGAAATGAAAAAAAGTACACGTTGTGTATTAATAATTTCACACCATGATGTTTTATGGAAAACATATACACACCATGTATTAATGACTACACATCGTGTAGTTTTCCAGTCGGGATTTTGAGGATATGATATAGTTTTATTAAATGATATTTATTATAATCAGTGTGGGAACATGTAAAGGAATTAATTATTCTACATGGAGGTTTTAAATAAGAGTTACACATTTTCCATTTTATAAAACTCTCACTTGAATGTAATCTTATATTTTTTAAATATTTTAATGAAGTCCTCTTGTGTTTTCCCTCACTTACAAAGGAAAAAATATTATCATACCTTATCAAAACAATTTGAGATTTCAATATTATCCAATCCTAGATAGAAATAAATTCCTATAATAATTACCTTTAATATCAAGCTTACTGTATTACTCTAGGACCATCCAATGAATGCTTAATGTGTAAGCCAAGGGATGTTTCCCAAAGAAGAGGTAATCAT
This sequence comes from Viscum album, assembly GCA_963277665.1. Classification (NCBI taxonomy): domain Eukaryota; kingdom Viridiplantae; phylum Streptophyta; class Magnoliopsida; order Santalales; family Viscaceae; genus Viscum; species Viscum album. Next base: position 116,263,996 of record OY728155.1, on the reverse strand, counting down.
CTTACCCAACTGTTTCAAAATTTGTTTCCTATTATAATTACTGTAAATCTATTATATATATCCTAAAATTATAAATCTAGTATCATAAATATAATGATATTTTATTATGATTATGTGACAACCATTTTCCACCTCATTTACATCCAATGAGAAATTGAAGTATTACCCATTCTTACTTATGGATTATCGCCCCCCAATATAGTGATATGTTTCATTTTCTATCACCATATTTAACAGTATTTTATTATGATGTATTTAATTTTTATTTATAATATTTATCAAATAATTAATCCTTATTAATTATAATGTATAATCTACTCTCTTACCTTTACATTTTTTTTGGAAAATGATAACGTTAGTTGTGCGTACGTATAGACCACAACATCCATGAGGTGATGTGATTTGTTTTTAATTTTTTATTTACATAGATGGTAATAAGAGTAAATTTAATGTATATATATATATGATATATATGATATAATAATTATTCTTAGAGGTTATTTATTGTTGTAAATGTTTTCATTATATCCATCAAAATGTTGAAACTTCACTTATGTGTGCGTACAAACTATCATCTCCAGAAAGTGATATAATTAAAATTTCATCACATGATTATATCAATGGTTATAAAAGTGTATGTAATTATTAAATATTATAATTATGAAATGATTAATATTCTATATATGATTAAACCTTGATAAAAGTGTTATGACTATAACTACAGAATTGAAATATACATGAAGAACAATGTAGTTAACACCTAAAATGATGGTAATAAGGGAATATTTATGATGAAAAGGTGATAAAATGTTATAAGTAAACCATAAAAGGTATTATAACATTAATAAAATTATATTATAAAATTATAATATTTTAAAATTCATTATATAGGTTGTTAAAATCAACTAAGAAGCAAGTTATACATGGGTTAAGGGTTTCACATCTCACATTTATTTTCTGGAGACACATGTCATATTCAAAAATTATCTTCTTTATATGGTGTATTACATAACATGATTGTTTTTTAGGATTTTATCATGAAAATTATGTGGATTTAAAAATCCATATAATTTTATCTCTTTCATGAGGTTCGGATTCATGGATTACCAATGTTGTAAGGGTTTTATGTTACAATATCACTTTTTACCAGGATTGTTTATACTTAAATTTATGATGTAGATATTATATGATATATATCTCAAAAATATTATGTTTTTTATTTTCATATATATATTAATATAAATTACAAGTTTTCCTTTCATTTTCCTTTCTATGAACACAAAAGTTTTATTGTTTAAAGAAAACCAATATTGTTTTTTCTATTCAGTCGAGATTTAACTCATTAATGTCCATATTTTTATAAAATGTTTTTAATAATGTTTTTAATACTATATAATAGTTTATTAATTTCATGTTTACCCATTTTTTATATTATATAAAAAGCCTTAAGAGAAATATTATTTTAATTTTCTAAATAATGTACTTTTATCAATAATGTGAATAGAATATTTGTTTTAATGATTACTACGCTAGTGGGTTTCCATTATGATAAATATTACTTTCCGTAATTATTTATTTAATATTATCCATAGTTATTTTAAAATAAAATAGTTTTACTATTATTCAAGAAATTTTTAGATTTTAAATAAGTTTTTTAAAAATTAAAAGTGTATTTTCATTAAGAAATGTTTTGGAGTTCTTTTAAAGGTAATTATATATATGAAAACATCTTTTTATGTTACATATTACTATTTACAGATATGAAATAATGTTTATATACTTATTATTTATTTAATGGTTTATTTATTAAAATGATGAAACCTTGATGAAAATCTTTTTATTTTTCATAGGTTAAGATGTGGTGAAATGAAAAATAATTTCATGAACTTGTTGTATACATATTATTGTATTATGATAATGTAATGGGTTCTTGTGTTTTATAACTAAAATTAATTAGTTAATATTTAAATATTATGAGATTATAAGGTAAACAATATATTATCCCAACAACAAAAGGGGTGCACCAAATGATATACAAAGAATGAAATAGGATACATTAGAGGTCATACAATGCCAGAAAAGGGTACACTAGTGGTTTTACCAAGAACATTATATGTTGAATGTCTTGGTAGATCTCCTTGAAAAAAATGTTTATATAACTAGGATTATGTGACAGTTTATTACACTCTCTTATGGTATATTCTTATTCCATATTTATATTCTCGTGGCTCATTTTATTTGATTTATTATGATTGTTGTCTTATGAAGTTCCACAGATGTATTCCGTGATTCATGTTTTGATATATGTATTATTGAGTACAATTTAATAATTTTAATTGCATTCTCTCATACCCTTATTTTTATATTATTTTTACTCATGATAATTGATTTATTAATCCAATGTTTACAAATATTGGGAATATGAGCTCACCCTTTATATTTTTTCATTCCCCAGGTTATGAAGAATGAATTCATAATAGGGTATAACTAACAAGTATAATATTCCAGAATAATTATTGGGAAAATTTTGAAGATATATCATGAAATAAGATTATTATATTAATAGTCTATAGAGAAAAAATAATTACAGTCCTCGGGTGTGTATTATTGTGAAATGTATGGAATATTCATCTAAAATTATGTAATATTTATGTACATAATATTTCATAAACCTCTCAATATTTATTTAATTATTATATATTTAATCCACAACATGGATCACTCAACATATAATTAAATCTCCAAACTTAGCTAAAACATACTCATACTTTTCTCTTAAATTTCTAAATTTTATTTCCATGTTATCTTATTTTTTGAATGAGGAAAACATTTATATGGAAATGTAACATTTAAATTATTCCAATATACACATTTTATCTCTTCCACCATATTAGTGTTTTGAATCACATGCCATTAATTACCTAAATGTCCCCTTAGCAGATATATAACCATGATAATAAAATGTTTGATTTCTTTATGAAGAAAAATCCCTCGAACTATATCTCATTAATTAAATCCTTAATCGAGGAATATAATTTCAAAAGAATTGGCCAATTTATTTTACAAAAATTTATGTGTGGTTCCATATACTTCTAGAGGTTTTTTCCTCATAAATCAATCAAACAATATCACACTATGATGAGGTGGAACCGGTTGTTCCATACGATGGTGTTATTTATCATAACCCGAATTAACTTCCATAATAAACTCTTAATATACACATCTAAAAAAATAAAATAATTGATTTAATTGAGAGGTAAATATCGAAAAAGATTATTAGTGTTGATATGATTTTCATTTCATCCATTATAATCCAATTCTATAGAATGTTATACATTTAGATTGTCCATAAATAAAACATTGAATCATAAATCATAGAATATAATTCATATGTATTCATAGTAAATTTATTTCATGAAATCCTGAAATATTAATAAAATACCATAAAATATTTTTATAGTGTTACATTTAATAACTCTGTTATTATAAATTTAGTCCCTAAGGTTATTACTAAACATTATCTTATAGCAACTATAACAACCCCAAATACAATACCCAATAATAAGTGGTTATTTCATTGCAATGGTACAAATTACATAGATTACAACTCATATGATTTAAAAATTCAAATGTCATTGGAAATTAGATACCTAAATGATCATTACATTACATTGAAAAAAATAATATATATAAACTGAATAAATTATAATTTCTTATTTTTCATAGAAAATCATTTTATGCGTTAATCTGTAAGAATATATTAACTTATTACTATTTCCCTCTATCTTGGGATTTGAGATGGATTATAGTTTTATCCTTACGTTATGATTTCCGGTTATCATATTGTATTTGTTTATACTCACCCCTATCATGGTTTATGCACACATGTGTTGTTTTTATGAAAAGAATGCTTAGTTTTGTGGTGAAATTGGTGGAATGAAGGTGGTAGAGATTGTGCAAGGGATTGATTTTGGCATATGGTAGATTGGGGTAGTGATGAATATAGTTAGAGTTCAGTCTCAGAGTACTTACAGTGAGGATGTGTTTTCTGTTTTCATGTCCATAATACCCAATGACATTATCTGATGTATATTTATTTAAATCATGTTATTTTCATTTGTATTTTTTTTACTTTTTGGCCAACGTATCTCATACAGTCACCATTATATAGTTTATTTGATTATATTTTTTGATGTTTTTTTGTTAAATTGTATATTGGCTATGTAATTTTATAGAAATTTGTTATATTATAAGGCTTCCCATGTATATAGTGCCATGTGGATGCTAGTCTAAAAAACATAGATAGTTGGTTATAGGAGTATGGTGGTACACTCAGAATATCACTGGCCCAAAATATGCACTGGTGGTCTTGGTCAGCCTTAAATATTACCTATTATTAGAATAATTAGAACTATTATTCTCTTATATTTATTTTAGAAATTAGTTTAAATCCCTTCACTTGAGTTTCAATATGATCTGAAATCTAAAAACCCATCAATTTTATTGTTTTTGTCAAAGTGAAATGAATAAAACTAAATGAAGAAACCACTAGTAAAAAAATTAATATCCTCATCTATATTTTAAAATATATTTTATATAAATATATATGAAAAAGTATGTTAACATAATTATTTATAAATAATGAGGTTAAAAGATTATTTATAACATCATTTTTAAAAAAATTAAAGTTAAAAATTGGATTTTAACATTGGTTTTTAGAGACAATTACATGAAAGGAATAATATGAACTACATTAAACATGACTTTTCATCAAAAAAATGTTAGTAGTATAAGGGTAATTACTTTTAATATCATCTTTTAAAAAATTATGTTAAAATTCTAGTTTAATTTTTTTAAATGTGCACTTAAATATTATTCAATTTTCCAAATCAAGTTCTTGAGACTTTTGCAACCCTGCTTATGAATTAATTGAGTGGGGGTGAAGTGTTTATTCTCTATTATAAATAAATAATCCCAAACACTATTAACAATTTTTACCAGAATATTTATTTCACCAATATTTTTATTTCATGATCTACTATAAATTTATATTTTGATTAATTTGATGTGGTAATCTATCCTTATTGTAGATAATCTTCTGTTTTGTTTTTATTATATATATTTATTAAAAAATATTCTTTTTTATTATATGAATTTGAAAATTTCGATTACTATTAGTCCTCTATTTGTGATCTTCAAAATAGTTCCCATGATGTTTGTTGATTTTTTCATTATTAATTAACTCAATATCAATAAGTAATCTTTAATTTCAAATGAAAAGTGTTAATGTTTATAGAAAAATGTAAAATGTCAACTAATTTTTTCATTTTGGTTTTACAATGTTCTAATTTCAATTTAATTTTTCCATCCTTTTTATGTAATGTATATTGATATTTTACTTACCAAATTTTCAACTTTTCATGTCAGTTATCTGAATAGAAAAAATGAAAATTTACTTTATACATAGATTACATATATAACCGACATGAAATGTTACTTTATAAATTAGATATATATAAAACCAACTTATAAAGTGTTATTTAATTCCTATTAGTGTTTTTATAGGGCCTTTGAAAATCTGTTTTATATAACTAACATTAAAAGGTAATTTCCACATGATTGGAAACAATGATAGTTAAAAAGCGATGTTATAATAAAAAATATTATATCAAAAAAATTCATCTATTTATAAGTGAACTAACATCATTATATTATGAAGTATGAAAGAATCACTATAATCTGAAATAATATAAATGATTACAACCCCTCTAAATAATGAAACAAATATATGAAGATCCATGATATATAAAAATGTCACAATGTTTTAAAAAATAAAAAAAATATGATTCTGATTACTGATCTAAGAAATTATTTTGTGGAGATGTGATTGGAAAATTAATGAATTAAAGAACATATTAAGTATCATGAACCAAATTTTTTCTACATTGTAGATGAATATAATGAAGATAATTATGATTCACTCGAGTAGTCTTATGCATAAATAATGAGAAATTATATTTATCCCATATGCTAACCCTTATAAAACTATATATATCTACCTTATTATGAATATACACATACAGTTTTGATTGTTGATCCCATAAAATTCCCAAAAATATGTGTTCTTAAAAAAATCCGAAATCTCGATCATTTTATGGTATGAAAAAAATTGAATTTTATATTTTCATTATTTTTTCATCATACCAATATTTAACTTGATGGGATCAAAGTTACATGAACCAAGGGGCTTAGTAAATACATCTTCCAACTAATTTTGAGTAATATTATATTTAAAAATATCACTAATTTGAACATGATGTGAAATAAAGATATTCTTCATATTAACATTATTCTTTTATTAAAGGATAAATATGGTTCTTTGTGAGATAATTATAACAAAAATTATCACATTTAGTTGGGATCTTATCATAATAAATTAAAAAATCAATACGATTTTTTCTTATAAAATGTGTTTGAACACAATATCTATTAGAATATATGTATTCATTTTTGTAGATAAATAAATAAACACAGTCTTAGTTCTTAAAACTATATAAAATGAGATCTTTCACCCTATCATGAAATATTATAATAGTACTCATTTTTTAAACATATATAACATCCCACGTCTCCAGTGATTTTTTAATGATTTTTTCATAATATATATGTTTAAGTCATTTTATTACTTGATGAAAAAATAATAATTTATATTCATATTTGAAAACATGTTTTCCTCACAATCTTAATTAAATTATATCTAAATTTTATCTATAAGTAAATTAAATTTTCTTTTTAAATCATTTTTATTGTCTTTTTAATACATTTTTACCAAATTAATGATATTTTTTACACATATAATTTTAATTTAGAAACACATTTTTAATTTTTTTAAATTTTATATGAATATTTAATTTTAAATTAAGTGCCTATAATATATTTATTAACCAAGTATGGTTCATTTTTGATGTTTCACAAATATACAACATATACAAATTTAAAGTGTTGTCATATAACATTTTAATTGCATCCTTTAATTAGTTAAATAAAATTTTTAAAATAAAATAATGATTTATCATGAATTTTTAATTTATAAATGGTTTCTATCATTTTATGTGTACATATTTTCTTACACAAAAAATTTGATTTTAAATATTATGTAACTGTTTTCTTAATAAAGTACCATTAAAAATATTTATTATTTTATTTGAAAATGTAAGTGATCATATTTATAGTGTCTTATTATGATAAAACATTTATGTAATTTTGACAATGTAGTTATTTAGAAAATGAAAATGTCCATTGATATTGCATTATAATCATATTTTATAATGTTTTGTTGCACTGAACTATTTTCATAATTACAAATTTAAAAGTTAAATTCAACTTAATTAGACAAAGAATTTAATAAAATTTAAATAATTTAAATGTTTAAATAAATAATTATAAATAATTAAATAATAAATATAATATATAAAATATAATTTTTAACATAGATTTTTTTTAAATATTACATTATAAATAAATGTTTTTCCATGTATTATATAATTTCACATTAAAGTGAAATTTATAAATATTAGAATCTAAATTTGTAACATCTAGATTTCATTTTTGGTAACATATATTTATTTGTTTTAAATTTATTTCATTTGTATCTTTTAATAGGTTGTTTTGGGTTATATTTATCTGATTTTTAGGTTTTTTGGGCAAGTGCACGATTGGGCCAAATAGAGCGGCATTCCCAAGAAACAGTGTGGATTGTGATGGTTTGGATAGTAATGTTTCACATGGTTGGTGCATGATTATCCAATCCAAGTGACTAAACCATGTAGATTCCCTAGTGAACCTAAACCGGTGCATGATTAATGCATGTTTTACTGAACCGTGAATCCAAACCGTGTGATGATAATTAAATAATTAATTTTCGTAATCGAATACAAATCATGTTGAACCCATTAGTTCTCATATATATTAGGCTCTAAATCCTTTGGATTTTATGAAATTTTTACCGAATACAATGAAACATCCCAAAAATAAATAATATGAAATTTTCATATTTATTAATATTTTTGAATTAAATATCAATTTTATTTTAAATAGGATGCTATATTCGATGGAGTACCTGAAACGCAACAATGGGTTTCTCCGAACTCTTATGTTGCACACAGTGTAGAGCCATATTAAAAATAATAATATATTATTGTTTTAAATTGTAGTTAACGCCTAGGCATTGTAATAAAGAGAATAAACAGAACTATCTACAATATTATTATATATGTTAGTTAATTATTTTTACTTTTTTCCAATAAAAGATAGAGTCTTAAAATTTGAATGAATCTAATTTTAAGCATAAATTCTCTAATATTCTTAAAAAGGTCGATATACCACCTTTTGATTGCATAACCCTCTTGAAATCTAGTTTTGGTCACTTTTATATGTTTTATTTGACAAATTATCATTCTTATTTAGAATCGTGATATCAAAAATTACATTAGGTAATTTTTTTGGTATTTTTATGATAATGTTAATTTGTTAAGGAATAGTGAAAATGCTGCATTTTTATTCAAAACTGCCTTTTAATCAGATTTATTTTTATGGATAGATTATATTTTTAAAAGGTTTTGAAGTGTAATTAGATTAATGTTTTACTATTTAATCAAATTTTGGTCATTTAAAGTAATTTTACTTTGAAATTGGACATAAACAAGAGTCAATCTTTTGATAGTTATTATTTCTTAAAAACACGATTTTTGTTTTGACAACAGGAATAAATATTTAATTAATTAAGGAAAATTCTATATTTTATATTTGGTAAATAGGCATCATTTTTGAGTTCAGAATATTTAATATATCATTGGTTGAAATTATGGTATTTTTTTGAAAACCTTCAATTTTTGATGAATAGTGAAAACACTAGGTAGTAGTTAAAAAGTAGACTTTTTCATTTATATGAAATTTTACCGCTACTGTAAATTGAATTTTAAAAATTTGACATAGATGGTTGATATTAGTTAGTAATATGTGGTTCAAAAAGATGAAAATAGTTTTTCGGTGAATAGTAACTTTGACTTTTATTTACTGTTGTTAAAGGTAAATAGGGTAATTTAAGGTAAACATTATATTTTAATAATATAAAATTACATTGACACTTGTTAGAACCTTATTGGATGAGTAATGGCTGACTAAGACAATTATTTAGGTAGTACTTTTGGCCTTTAAAATCCATTTGGGTAAGATAATGACAATTAAAAACATTTATTTAAAGTAAAAATAAAAATATCACAAACATGTAGTGTTTTGCTAAAAGAATTTTAATGTGGGGTTATATAATTGATATATTTGACTATAAATATTCATTATAAATCTTAAAATATTTACTACATCATGTTATTTTATTTATAATTTTTAGACATCAAATAAATAAAATTATTTATGACACAATAATGATGCAATGTTTACCTCATTAATGAATGATTTAAATAAATAAGATTATAAAAATTAAAAAAATAACCAAAACCTGTCTAATTATTAATGGATGATTTCATTTTGAATAATAATCATCTTATCTTATACATTATTATGTTTTCGACCTTTAGAAACTGAAAATCGTTATATAATAAAATAATATTTTCAAACTTTCCTAAAGAGCCCCTCCTCCCACTTATAAACTTCCTTCACCTCTAACCCATTACTCACACCTCTCAAGCCCCTTGGATCGTCCAAATTCATCCCAAATAAACTCTCAATATCCATCTCTTCCAATTAGAAGCCTTACCTTTGGCAAAAGTCAATTTGAAAAATTATTTTGGTTATACCAAAGGCAGTTACGCGATTTAAAGATAATGCCTCCCTTTAAGTTATTTTCTTTTATTTTACTTATACAACCCCCTAAAATATTATTATTTATTTCTTTTATAAAAAAACAAGTATCCAAAATATTATAGATTTTTTTATTAGAAATAATATAACTACAAATACATACACCTCTTAATTGGTAAAGAATATATTGTTTCCGTAGACGGTGATCTAATGCCTGACAAAACGATGATTGTTAAATATTCTCCTACAACCTGTTATTGTGGCAATTATGAAGGAAATATATTTATATGTGATATATATTATATTTAAATTGTCTATATACTTTGGTTGTTTTCATTTATATCATGCCTTTATGGATTTCATAATGGATAAATGTTATAATTTCATTTGAGGAAGTTCGGACTACTGCCCCCTCAAAGTGATATGACTCGTTCATGCAATACGTGGAACAAATAATGGATGGAGTTAATGAAATTATATATAATATTATAATATAATTATAATAAATCTATTTAGAATTATGTTTTCATTCAATTTAAATATAAAATACATATGAAAGTAGTGTTTATATGTACGTACGACTTACCATCTCCATGAATGGTGCATTTCATTTCTTATCTTTAAATGTTATGTAATATTATAAATACATACATATACTAGATATATATGATATAAATGATATCTAAATCATGGATATCATTCTATATATAATGTAATCTTGACCACATGAACAACTTGTAATTATAAGAAGTTCATTTTTTTACTCAAGTACCAAATATAGACAAAACGAAAATTATTAACTTAAATGATTGCATAATGTTTATAAAATTTTAATAGTTGATATAAAAGGAATTATAAACATGAAAAGGGTTCTTAAGTAATTATAAATTATCTTTAGTGTATTATTCATGAGATTAAAGAATGAACGTGTCAAGTCAGACATGAGGTAAGGGGTTTCTTATCTCACTTTTAATTTCGTGAGATTTCCATTATTCACCACATATTTAATTCATGTGGTGTATTTTGTACTAAAATTTGTTGTATATTACAATTATTATATTTATATTCATGGTATTATATGATTAATTTTGTGTTTATTATCATTTGGTCTTATGACTCTATTGATTACAATGTGGTAAGGGGTTTTCATCTCACTTTTTATTCCTGTGAGATTCATATAACGTTTGCCACTATTTCCTTTTGTGTGGTGTATGTACTTATCATTATTGTATTATTTGAGTAATATACATTAATTTATGGGTATTTAAATCTTCATTATATTATACTTCTTTCATGTGGTGTATGTTTCGTAAGTTACAAAATCGGTAAGGGACCTTTTTAACCCAATTTCTGTTCCTTGGGTTAATCTTCTAATTCGTAATTATGTCATGTTATGATTATGTGTGGAATCATTGTTTATTTATTTATATTTTAATTTTCACTCACATTGGTATGGATATACATTTTATAAACCTAATAACACTATTGACAAATTTTAATTTCATTGATATGAACTTGATAAGGGTAATCTTAACTCAATTTCTCTCCATTCAGTTGAACATCCAAGTAATTGGTTTTGGTTTTTTAAAGAACATGTGTGAATCTCCTCTATTTTATTACACTGAATATCTAATAATATTGAGTGTATTAATATTTTTCACACATTATTAGATAATTTATTTATCCTTAATCTAATGATATAGGTTTTATAAGCGATTTCGTCTCAATTTACATTCCATTGAGACTTCATTGTCGTTATACACTAATACACTTTTATATGATGTATATACGTTCCTTTGGAATATAATATCATGAATCCCTATATTTTCATGATATTAAAAAGTTTTGATTAAATTTCATTCCTCGATTATTTGTATTCAGGCATATCTCATTGGGTTAAGAACTCCTTAACTAAACTATTGTTCAAAAGATCTATTCTTCAAAATATTTCACATTAATGTCCATATTTTCAAAATGTTTTTAAGGATTTATTTATATGGACATTAATGTTTTAAAATGTTAATTCCTTTAAATGTTTCAATGTGTTATGGAGAACTTTTATTCAAAAATCTGTTTATTAAATGTTTTAAATGGATTTGAATTTTTTTTGATAAAACATTGATCATGTCAATATCTTGAAATGATATATTGTGATTACAATGTGGAAATGTTATCTTTCCTTTACGCTTGTTTTATTTGTAATGAATTTGTTATGGTTATTGGGCATTTTTTATGCATATGGGTGATTCCGTGATAAACATAGGGTGGGTGAGCCTGAGATAGCTCTCCAATTCATTGGGTAACATGATAGAAGTAAAAATTAATGTTTCTCCTAAGATATTTATAGAATATACTCCGATGGGTATTCAAAACATAACTCCCTACGTAGCTATGAAAACTACAATGTATGTATGTTTTTTATTCCATAAGATACCTTTATGATTTATGATTTTTGTGTGTTATTCAAAAATCTAATTATTTCATAAGTTATGTTATGATTTAAAAGTATGGTTTCATTGATTTGTATTTATTGATGGGAAAATGTTTTCTTTCCTTATTTTAAAACCCTTACTATGTTTTTATGCTCATCCCAAGTTTTGAAATGCTTTTCACAAGAATTAATGATGAATAAGGTCATGGATGGGAGAAAGGAAAATTCATGTTTTCTAAAACATGGACTAGATAAGTTTTTTTAAGATTTTATTTTAAAAAAAATGGAAACTGAGAAGAAGTGTCTACTTTGTAATTTATGAGATGTAATAGTTATAGCCTAATTCTCTAAAGCTCTAAATCTGAAAATATCATTAATATGAATTATTCACGTAATTAAATATTAGGAAATGTTTAAGGCTGGGTCCTTATTGTTGGTATCAGAGGTTGGTTTAGATAACATTAGAGGTTAGGGTGTTATTTAAGTATAAGTGGAATAACCATAATGGTTAGAATAGTAAAAAGTGTCATAGTTATTTTAGATGTGATAAATGGTTATTACAATTTGGGGTGAGAAATCAACGGTATTAGATAACCTTTGAGGATGAAATATGTTTTGTTTATTTATGAGGAATTTGTCTCTTTATTTTTGGAATGTTATGAAATTTTATAGTTTTTGAAAAAGGAAAACACACATACCGTGTGACAACCCATCGTGTCGGACAATGCTGTGGGAATCAAACCCACTACCAAAGTGCGATTGGGATTTATCTCCTACCACTGGTCTACATGAAGTCCCTAGTTAGTATGACTAACTATTTTTAGTTAAATGATTTTATGGGTCACGAATAAGTTTTTTTGGGATCTTATGTTTTATCAAATGAAAATCCATTGTATAGGAAAATGATTTGGTGATTATGTCATAAAGGTTATTTTGGAAAAGATTCTCTCTTTTGAGGAAACACTATATGCCTAATAAAAATAGAATACTATGGGATTTTATTTGTAGAATAATGGTTAAAATTTTATTTTGGAAGAATATATGTTTTTATTATAGATATAAGGTGATTTGAGTTATTTATAGAAATGATTAACTTATCATAGGAAATATGTGATTTGGTTAACTATACTTTAGTATGATAAATTAAGTGTAGTCAATGTTTTTGGAGATAAATATTAAGATTTAATTTGGAAGACTATGTCAATAAATCCGTCTGAGGTTTGGGTTTCTCTCTCAGTTAGGATTATTTTGAAGAATGTTAAGGAAAAATGTGTATATAATGGTATTTTTTAAACTTTGGGTACTTTTTGTTGAATTTTGGAGATTAAGAGTAGTATTTCTTTTTATAAAGGATTATCCTTTGGGGGTAATATGATCTCTTACTAACCAATGTTGTTTTTGGTAAATGTATAAATATTTGGGAAAATATTTGGTTCATATTTTTTGGATCATGTTATTCTATAAGTGTTTATTCTAGCACTTTCTATGTCACCAAGTCATCTTGAATACTCATCGTTTTGAAAAAAGATGAGTTTTAGGTAGAAATTTTTTAAATGATGAAAGTCATCATTTCATGTAAATAAGTTTCCTTATGTTATTATTTAATCTCTTAAAATAAATTTTCTAAATCTATGAAAAGGAACTTAAAACAAAAAATTTGTCCGTATACTTTTTTTACTGGGAAACCAATGACCATTTAACCCATTACAAATTTTTGGTTTTCGTGTTGTTAATTTTCTCCTAATCATGTTTTCTATCACTCTATGTTAGAACATGACACTTCTTTTCTCCTCCATATCCATGTTTTTATGGAATCCAAGTATGGGTTATCTCCGGTGACCTTTGTAATGATCTTTTTTTTCATTTAAAGTGATAGTTTTATTTACTCTTTTTCCGATTTGGGACTTTCAATTAAGATTCCAAGCCCATTTTTAAAATTGCAAGGATTCAATTTTTAAAAGGGGGAAGGATGTAACATCCTATGAAAATAAATAATATGTCATTTTCATATTTATTAATATTTTATAATTAAATATTAATTTTTCTTTAAATGAGATTCTATATTCAATGGTGTACCAGACACACAAAAATGAGTTTCTCTGAAGTCTTATGTTGCATACAATGCTGAGTCATACTGAAAAAAATAATATATTGTTATTTTTAATAGTATTTAACACCTAGATGTTGTAATGGAAGGATAAAAAAAACTAACTAAAATATTATTATATATTTAAGTTAAATTTTTTCTCATTTATCCAATAAAATTTAGAGTATTAAAAAGTGTAAGATTCTAATTTTATTTATAAAAACACTAATATTCTTTAAAAGGTCAATTTACTGCCTTTTGATGGAGAAACCTCCTTAAATTTAGTTTTCGTCAAATTTATATGATCTATTTGACCAAATAATAATCATATTTAGAATCACAACATCAAAATTTATTATGTTTAAATTTTTGGTATTTTTCTGATAAATATCATTGGAACACCCCAAGCTTCCATGATATGCTTCTCTGTGAAAAATACAATAGTGTATGTCATTTGCAACTTCGAGTTCTAACACACCACAACAAATAAAACTAGAGGTTATGAATTGTAATACCCACTTATTGAAATTTTATAAATTTTACCTTTAAAAATGTACTTTATTTTTAGATTCGAAATATAGAAATTAGCTTAGGGTGAATTTTTTTTATTTTTTTGAAAACCTTCAATTTTTGATGAATAGTGAAAAACAGTGTTATAGTTTAAAACCGAATATTTATTTAAATACTATTTCATTTTATTTAAATTTATTTTATGCCAAAAATAGATACATAATACCGATATGATTTCAATGTAATTCATTTGAGTCAGTTTATAGTAATTTTAGATATATAACAAGTTTATTGAACTTTTTACCGTCTATTACCCACCTACTAGGAGCACTTGCAAATTTACATAAAACATAATTTTACCTCTTCTCTGTGTTGAATTTAAAAAATCTGAGAGACAAGGTTGATATCTGTAAGTAAAATGTGGTTCAATAAGATGAAAAGAATTTTTGGTTAATAGTAACTTGTTACTTTTATTTACCATGGTTAAAAGTAAATATGGTAATTAAGGGTAAAAATGATAATATTATTACCCTAACACATGTAATAATTATATTGGATACTTTTAATTCTCCCAAAAACAACCTTATAATAAAATATGATCCTTTAGGTCCACTTTGATTCGATTAAGACATTTATTATTATTTAATTCAAAGAAAAATTAGAAGTGTTAAATAAAATGTTTACTAACTAAACCATTTTTAATATAAGGTTAAACATAAGATAAATTAGACTATAAATATTCACTATAAAGATAAAAATATTTACTACATAATGTTATATTATAGATTTTTTTAGACACTAAATAATTTAATTTATTTATGACACAATGATGATGCAGTAATTACCTAATTAATGAAATATTAAAATAATTGATATTATAAATATCCAAATAAATTTAATTTGACACTTTTTATGAATTAAACTAATTTTATATGTTAATATATCATCTTAGGGTTGGGTAGATTAATTGTTTTTGATGTAAAAATGATTTTATGAATATAGAAAAAACAAACTACCAAATAGTGTAAAAATTGACATAAAAAGTTTTTTAAAACAATTATTATTTTATTAATTGATATTCTAGTCCTAAAAATCTATGGTTCCGCCCAAAAACATATATAATTATAGGTTTATCATTAATCCACCATGTGGGGTTCTCTTGGATGTTTATAGTAAATTTATTAACCATATAATTTAAAAATAAAAAGAGATATGGTAAATGTCAAACTATTTAACTAAGAGACAAATCTATAAGATAAAGCTAATATAGTGACCCAAACCAGAATAAAACCTATTGGTTGATTGGTTTTAGACCCATCCCCACTGTAGCCATTAAATAATTCATTTTTGATCCATTATAAATCGAAAATTATTTTATTATAAAATAATATTTCTTGCTTTTCGTAAGGTTCCCCTCACCCCTATTATAAAAGGGCCCTCCCCCTTCTCTCTAATTCACACCTTAAAAGCCATTTGGATCAACCAAAACCTTCCCAAATAACCTTTAAACTATCCCACCTTAATCATAGAGGCCTTACATTATTCAGAAAGTGGTCTTAAGAAGCCCTTTTGATCAAATCAAAAGGAAAAACCCAAAGAAGAGGTAAATATTTCATCACCTCTTTCAAGTTCCTTTCTTCTTCAACTTCATATTTCTTTGTTGTTTCCATTATAAGATAATAACACTAATATATTAAACATACTATGTTTTTATTATAAATATGGAACAGTCATATTAATTATTCTATCCATCCTTGGAATAACATGTCACCACACGTGCGTACGTACGACTTACCGTCTCCACGTCGTGGTGTAATTGTTATTCAATGAATTATTATTTGTATGGTTATAATAATGATGTGTAATTGATTTAAATTATAAATATAATACGATAATAATACTTTATATATGATATACCATCCCATTATATATTATTTTATTGTCAAAAGAATGATATTGTCACTCGTGCGTACGTACGGAATACCGTCTCCGTGAACGCAACGAGATTCATTCCCCATAATATCCATTCAAGACTAATTTTCATTAGATGATTACAGATAATGTTTAAATACATAATATCATTCTGGATATGAAGAAGATAAATCTTATCAATAACAAACATTTATTACGTAAAAAATAATATAAATTAAAACGAATCAGTTAACACCCAAAACGACGATAATACGAACATATTATTAACAAAGAAAAAGAAAAGATCATATATGATATCATATTAATGTATATAATTCTTGTATAATTTAATAACAATTATTTCCCCATTATATAGGATTTTAACCTATCATAGACCATAGAAAATTACATGGTAAGGATTAATTTCACAATCTCTTTATTATCCAAGGTTGTTTTTACATAAGTATCTATTGGGACCTCTTTATCATCGACATCCATGTTTCATAAAAATGTATTGCAAAACATTTTTACTATTTACAAGAATATGGGTTAATGTAATTTATACACTTGTTTTAATTTTTATAAAATGGTTTTAAAGGAATCTTTCCGTCATTTTCTAAATGGGGTACTTTATGACATTTTCCACAAAATTAAGGTAAGAATGTTTTTTTAACTTATACGACAGGTGCAACTATTTTCTACCATTATAACATCATGAAAGCTTTCCTTACAAGCTTATAAGAATATTTTTAACTTAAAATGTTTTCTTTTATAATAAAATGACCTTTAAATGATTTCAAAATAGAAAGATATATTTTTCTAAAAAGATTTTGATTTCATCTATTTCAACATCGTTTGTTAGATTTTAAGTTTGTTTGAATTTTATTTATTATGATACAAAACTTCCATATTGTACTGAAGGTTTTGTGATATTTTTGACTGTGGATGTGTTATTCCATATCATTCATGGTTTATAAATAAAGTATTGTCATTTCGTATGCTATTTTTAGTACGAATGATTATGTTTTGTTTAAACCTTATCATATGGGGAATGCATTGGACTTAGTAAGTGACAGGTGTAGCCCGTTATAGCTCCTTGATGCATCGGTAGGTCTCATGAGACACACTAATTTCTTGAAACAAGGCCTTGAGAAAATATTATTTGTATTCCTGGCACAAGGCCTTCACTATGTTGTCATGAAACTATGGCATTATGCATTCAATCATTATAAAAGTGGCTATTGATATTTCATTTTATTATTCGACTATTATAATATCCATGTGAGCAACTAAATGGAATTATTTTGATTTATATTTTACATATTATGATTAAGTTTATGTTTAAAAGGATTTTGTTTTATTTCTATACACTGCCTTAAATGTTTAAGCTTATTTATGAATGTTTCCACTATATTGTTATCCTTACTGAGCATCTGAGCTCACCCCTTTCTATGTTTTAGTATTCATAGGATGAGGAGAATTATATTATGACTGACCTGTAGAGATAGTCTATAATTTCTCAGTGCTTTCCATGGAAACAATTGTTTTTTGTATTTTTCCATTTTATGATGTAATGTAAACCTTATGAATGTATCTAGTCCTTCAAAGGCTACTAAACTAATCAATATTTCAAGACTTGATATTTTGTGATCATGAAAATGTTATGTAATAGTTCACCGACTCTGGGTAACTAGGGTCAGAGTGTTATATTTGGTATCAGAGGGAGGTTTAGTAGAAACCATGGAATCTAGATTTAGATAAACTCAGATTAGAGAACATAGTCCTAAGATAGGCTTTGAGGATTAGTATAGAAGAACTTTCTAGAATTTTGGTATTGTAAATATTTTGTGAGTTTTTAAATGCAACACATCAATTTATAGATACGAGCAGGTAGAGGCAGCTCTGGCATAACTGAACCTAGGGGTAAACCTTGAAAACACTACTTGAAGATAGACTCAAACAAGAACTGGTGCACGACAACGGGCCTTGCTGCACTCTTGGTTACAGAACTCCTAGGAGATATGCTTAGGGTAATTCTCATTTTATTTACAAACCATTATGAAGGGGTTTTGAGTATATACTTCCTCAAATAAAATATTTTTATGATTATGTATTATATCTATAAATTGGTCAATTTAGGTTCAGTATTTTACATGTTTGGAATTATGCATTTCGATTCATAAAGTAATCAAGTTTATGCCATTGTTTAGAAACAGCACCTAGTGGAAGGAATGGAAACTGTATCAATGAATGAACTCAATGTAGGGATTTACCTCCTACTCAAGATAATTATAGTGGTGATGGTGATGCAACTGGTGTTGATCATCTAATCACCATACTATGACAACTCACTCATGTTATGAATAATAAGCTTACCCATATAGAGCACCCCGATCCGCAGCGTAGATGATCAATTTTAGATCTCTTAACGAGGCAACAACCACCAACATTAAATGGGGGTACAAATCCACTAGTATATGAGCAATGGATAAATTCCTTAGAGAAAATATTCTATGCCTTGGGGGAAGCAAAAAGGAAAAAGCTATCATGGTAGTTTACCACCTCACTGGAGATGCGGATCAAGGGTGGTCATTGATTCAAAACACAAAGAAAGATGATGAAGTGTCAAATATGGAATAGAGGGATTTTAAGAAAATTTTCCTAGAAAAATAAATTCCTCATGACCCTCAAGAAAATATAGAAAAGGCAATTTCTAAGTCTGAGGCAAAAGGATGATGAGAATGTCACAAAGTATGAAGCTAACTTTACAAGGCTAGTGAGGCATGCTGTAGATTATATACGTTACCCATGAAGTAAGATTGATTTTTTCTTTGATGGGTTAAAACCATTTCTCCGTAGAGCATTAGTCTCACAATATTTCTCATCATACGAAGATATTTTCTCCTGTGCTATCAAGATAGAAAAATAATTCTCTATGTCTTATAACATTAAAGAAAAGCAATAGAAGAAGAGATTTTTTGAACACTCTAGAAATGGAAATAAGGGGATGAATAGAAAATTTGAATATCCATCCCACAGTAAATGTGGGAAGAAACAACATGGTACTTTCCTGAAGGGAATGGGAGTCTATTACAAGTGTGGTGAAAAAGTCCCCCAAGCTCTTAATTTCAAGGGGAAGAAAGAGGATATTAATGTTGAATGTTATAATTGTAGAGAAAAGGGTAATTATTCGAATAAATGTCCTAAGAGTTAGGGAAACATAACTTAGAAATGGCCAAGGGATCAAGGCCCAGCTTATGTTATCACTACTGCTGAGGTTGAAGCTCCAAACGACATAGTGGAAGGTAATTTAATAGTTTCCTCATGTTTATCCAAATCATTATTTGATTATGGATCATTGAATTGTTTCATATCTTCCCAGTTTTCTAAGAAAATAAGATTTTTCAATTTGATTTAACAAGGGAGTTCTCAGTCAAAACTCTTAAGGGAAGTATCATTGCAACAAAGTATTATGAATTAGTCCCCATTAGGGCATATAAATGTTCATTATATACTAATATCATCGTCATAACCATGATTGAATTTTATATAATCATCATTATGGATTGGATTTCAGATCATGATGCAAAAAAATTATTAAAAGAAGAAGGAGGTTACTATTTTTAATGATGATGATAAAGAACACCTTATCTTTAGATCAGAATCATCACCACCTAATTCTTATCTAAACCCACCCTCAGTAGCTCAACTAAATTCAATTATTGGTGAGGAAGAGAATGAAATAACTATGGGTGAGGAAAGGAATGTTCAAATAGAGGATGTACATAATTTGAAATAATATGATGAAGTGTTTCTAAAGGATTTACGTAGACATCCTCCAGAACGAGAAATTGGGGTTTCCATTGATTTAATTCTGAGATCAAGGGCCATATCGAAGACCCCTTATAGAATGGCCACTGTATAATTAGTGGAACTAAAGAAACAACTAGAATAATTGAGTAATAAGGGATTTATTCACCCTAGTTTTTCTCCATGGAGAGCCCACATTCTTTTTGTTAAGAAGAAAGATAGATATATGAGGATGTGCATTGACTACAAAGAGATCAATGCTATAACAATAACGAAAAAGTATCCCCTACCTCACATTAATGATTTCTTCGAACAACTTCATGGAGATCAATAATTTTCAAAGATTGACCTTCATTCTGGATATCATCAGTTGTGTGTGAAGAAGGAACACATTCCAAAAACAGTATTTCGAACCATGTACGGGAATTATGAGTTTACAATAATGCCTTTTGGATTGACTAATGCACCCTCAATCTTCATGGATCTAATGAATAGAGTTTTCAAGGAATATCTTGATGAATTTCTAGTGGTATTTATTGATGATATCTTGGTATACTCTAAAATATATAATGATCATGAAAATCACTTGCGCATTATTCTAACGACTCTTAGAATACATGTATTATATGGGAAGTTTAGCAAGTGTAAATTCTAGATTTTGGGGATTTCTTTTCTAGGCCATATTGTCTCTAAGGATGGAATATATGTTGATCCTTCAAAAACCAAGGAAATCCTAGAATGACCAGAATCGACGAGTATAACTGAGTTACACAGTTTTATTTGTTTAACAAGTTATTATCATCGTCTCGTCCAGTATTTTTCCCTATTTTATAACCCATTAACCAAGCTCACAGGTAAAGGGGTGCAATTTGTTTGGAAAAAAGAATTTGACGAATGTTTTGAAGAATTGAATAGAAGATTAGTCAATTCTCATTTCTTAACATTATTGTTGTGACATGTTGGGGTTGTTATTTATAGTGATGCATCATGGAAAGGACATCTTTGTGTCATTATGCAGAATGATAAGGTTATTTCCTATGCATCACTACAACTAAAAATTCATGAGAAAAATTATCCTACTAATGATCTTGAGTTAGTAGCTATAATTTGTTCTTTGAAGATATGGAGACATTATCTATATGGTGAAAAATTTGAGATTTATACTGATCACAAGAGTTTGAAGTATATTTTCTAACAGAAATAACCAATCATGAGGCAGAGATGATGGCTTGAACTACTCAATGATTATTATTTCACGATACACAACCACCTTGGGAAGGCAAATAAGGTGGAAGATGCTTTGATCAGAAAAGGTCATGGAGTTTTGAATTAGATGAGAGTTGAAAGGGAACATATTCTCATGGATCTAGTAAATATAAAAATGGGAATAGCCATGGAAGGTGGATCATCATCATCATCATCATTTCAATTTTTATTAAAGAAAAATGAAAACAAAACAAAGCCTCAACCCCACAGCCCCTCAACAAGAAGGGGCCAAAGGAACCATGGAAGGTGGATCATCAATAATTTTTCCAATGGTTTCCAAACCATCATTACTAGAATGGATAAATATTTCTTAGGCTGATGATGAAGAGTTTCAAAAGAAGATTAACGTTGTGAATAACAGGAGATTGAGTGTCCTCATATACGAAGATGGAATTTTTAAATTTGGGAAGAGACTTTGTGTTCACGATATACTTGATCTAAAAATGGAGTTTTTGGATGATGCTCATAGTTCCAATTTTATTATACACCCTGGGAGTTCCAAAATTTATTATTATTTGAAGGACCATTTTTGGTGGGGCAACATGAAAAAGAAGATTGCTGATTTTGGGTCAAGTTGTATGGTTTTTCAACAAGTGAATGTAGGAAGGAAATAACCTGTAGGAGTCATAAAACCTCTTCCCATACCTAAGTGGAAGTAGTATAATATCATGATGGACTTTTTCATGGGGCTACCAAACAATACTCGAAGGAATGATGCAATATGAGTCATTGTTGATTGTCTTACCAAGTCATCACATTTTCTTGATATGAGGGAAGATTTAGTACTTGAACGTTTAGCAAGACCATATATTCATGATGTTTTAAGACTTCATGGAGTACCACTATTGATTGTTTCTGATCGGAATCCCCATTTTACATCAAGATTCGGGAAAAGTCTTCAGAAAGACCTGGATACTGAACTTCATTTGAGCACTGCCTTCCACCCCCAAAATGATGGAAAATTAGAACAGAATAATCAAACCTTAGAAGATAGGTTGAGATCAGGCTCACTTGACTTTCAAGGTATGTGGGATCCATATTTACCTCTGGTAGAATTTTCCTATAACAATAGCTTCCATAAAGTATTTAGATGGAACCATATGAAGCATTATCTGAAAAGAGATGTCACACACCAACCTTTTGGGATGATGTTGGTGAAAGAAAACACTTATGCCTAGAACTTGTTGAGGAAATGATGGAAAAGGTGAAGGTAATCCAAACCCACATCAAAGTAGCTAAAAGTTGGCAGAATAACTATACCGATAATCGAAGGAAGGATTTGGAATTTCATGTAGGAGATCATGTTTTCTTGAAGGTATCTCCTTGGGAGGGTGTTATATGATTCAGTAAGAAGGAAAAATTGAGTCTCAGGTACATCAGACCTCTCGAAATTCTAGAACGAATTGGGACTGTAGCTTACCATTTTGAAATTCTGCCAAGTCACTACAAAGTTCACGATTGGTTCCACGTATCACTATTGAAAAAATTCATGCCTAACCCAACGCATGTACTCACCTATGAGAAATTAGAACTGGAACCTGATCTACCTTATTGCAAAGATCTTGTCGATGTTATTGATACAAGTGAACAAGTGCGGAGAAACCAGACGAATTGTCTGGTAAAAGTTCTACGGAGAAACCATAATATGGAAGAGCCAACGTGGGAACCCGAGGAACTTATGATGAATAGCCACCTGAGCTTTTTTAAACCGTAATACTCTATAAATTTTGAGGAATTTTGTTTTGAAGGAGGGGAGAATGTAACACCACAAGCTTCTACGGTACGCTTCTCTTTGAATAATACAATAGCATGTGTTGTATGAAACTACGAGTTATAACAAACCACAACCAACCAAACTAGCCATTATGAATAGTAATTCCCACTTTTTGAAATTTTATAAATTTTAACATTAAAAATGGACTTCATTTTTTTATTCAGAATATCGAAATTAGCTTAGGGTGAATTTTGGTTATTTTTCTGAAAAACATCAATTTTTTATGAATAGTGAAAAACATTGAGTTATAGTTTAAAATTGAATTTTTATGTAAATAATTAATTATTATATTTAAATTTACTTTAGAAAAAATAGACACATAAATTACATATATGTTCAATGTAATTTATTTGAGTCAGTTTATAATAAATGTAGATAAAAAAATTTATGGAACTTTTTACCTTCTTTTACCCACCTCATAAGAGATTTTTCAAATTTACATTAAACATAAATTTACCGCTTCTGTGAGTTGAATTTAAAAAAACCCGAGAGGCACAGTTGATAATCCGAAAGTAAAATGTATTTCAATAATATGAAAATAATTTTTTGTGAATAATAACTTTTTACTTTTATTTACCACGATTAAAAGTAAATAGGGTAATTAAGGGTAAAATGATATTATTATTACACTAACACATGTCCTAATTCTATTTGATAAGTTTATTTCCACCAAAAAACATTAGGAATAAAATATGATCCTTTTGGTCCACTTGGATTAGATTAGGAAATTTATTTATATTTAATTCAATGAAGAGTTAAATGTGTTAAATTGAAAGTTTAAAACTAAACCATTTTTAATATAGGATTAAACAAAAGATAAATTTGACTATAAATATTTATTAGAAAGATACAACATTTTTCAACATAATTGTATTTTAATTATCATTTTTAGACATTAAATAATTAAATTTATTTATGACATAATAATGATGTAGTAATTACCTAATAATTGAAATATTAAAATAATTGAAATTATAAATATCCAGATAAATGTAATTTGAGACTTTTTATGAATTCCAAAAATTTTATATGTTAATATGAAATGATAGGGTTGGTTAGATGAATTTTTTCTAAGTTATAATGGTGATATAAATTTAGGAAAAACAGAATACCAAATAGTGTCAAAATTGACATAAAAGAGTTTTTAAAAAATATATTATATTATTAATATTTGTAAAAATCTAAGGTTTGGAAAAAATACTTATATAATGATAGGTATATCATTATTAAACCAGTTGGGGTATTCTCTAAAGTTTTTATTAAGTTTATTAACCATATAATATGAGAATACAAAGAGACATGGTAAATGTAAAACTATTTAACTAAGAGTAAAATCTAAATGATAATGTAAATATAGTGACACAAAGCTGTCCAAAAGCTATTGGATGATTTATTTTAGACCCATAACCACATTATAATATAAATAATTCATTTTTTATCCATTATAGACCGAAAAGTATTTTATTATAAAATAATATTTCTACCTTTTCCTAAGGTGCCCCTCACCCCTCTTATAAAATGGAACTCTGCCTTCTCTCTAATTCACATCTTGAAAGCCATTTGGATCAAGGAAACTCCGCCCAAATAACCTCTAATCTATCCTACCATAATTATAGAGGCCTTCCCTTAGTCATAAATCCAACCTATGGAGCCCTTTTCATCAAATCAAAGGAAGAACCTGAAGAAGAGGTAAATATTTCATCACCTATTTCATGTTCCTTTCTTCTTCCACTTCCTCTTTATTTGTTGTTTCCATTATAAAATAATAACCCCTGTATCTTCTATATACAGTGATTTTATTATAAATATTGTAAAACCATATTCATTATTCTATCCATTATTTGAATGACATGTCACCATACGTGTGTACGTACGACTTACCATCATCATGTCGTGGTGTAATTGTTATTCAATACATTATTATTTGGATGAGAATAATAATGATGTGTAATTGATGTAAATAATAAATATAACATTATAATGATTATTTTTATATGATATAAAATCCATTTAGATAATATTTTAATATCAGAATAAAGATATTGTCGCTCAGGCGTATGTACGGATTACTATCTCCACAAACGCGATGACATTCATTCCCCATCGTATACATTCAAGACTAATTTTCATTAGATGATTAAATATAATGTTTAAATACTTAATATCATTATGAACATGAATAATATAAATCATATACATAAGAAAAATTAACATGTAACAAAGCACATAAAGAAAAATGAATCAGTTAACACCCGAAACGACGATGATAATAAGATATTATTAACAAAGAATTACTAAGAGATCATATATGATATCATATTAATGTATATGATTAGTGTATAATTTAATAACAATTATTTAACCATTACACAGGAGGTTAACCTACCCTCTACCATGTAAAAGTACAAGGTAAGGGTTAATTTCAGAATCCTATTATTATCCGAGGTTGTTTTTACTTAAGTATCTACTGGGACATCTTTATCATCCACATCCATGTTTCTTAGAAATTTATTCCAAATATTTTTTACTATTTACTAGACTATGTGTTAAAGTAAATTATACCCTTGTTTGAATTTTTATAAAATGGTTTGAAAGGAATCCTTACCTCATTTCCCAAAATGGTACTTTATGACATTTTCCACAAAATTAAGGTAAGAATGTTTTTTTAACTTATACAGCGAGTGTGTCTATTTTCATCCATTATAACATTGTCGAAGCTTCCCATAAAAGTTTATAATAATATTTTCAAATATAAATGTTTTCTTTTATAATTATGTGACCTTTAAATGATTTCAAAATAGAAAGAGTTATTTCTCTAAAAAGGTTTTGATTTCATCTATGTCAATATTCTTGGATGGATTTTAATATTGATTGATGTTGATTTATTATGATACAAAACTTCCATATTATATTGATGTTTTTTTGACATGTTTGACTGTGTATGTGTTATTTCATACCATTCATGGTTTATGGATAAAGTATTGACATTTCGTATGCTAATTTTAATACGAATGTTTATGTTATGTTTAATACTTTTCATATGCGGAATGTATTAGACATGATAAGTTACGGGTGGAGCCCGCTATAGCTCCTAGATGCATCAGTAGTTCTGATGATACAAACTCGTGTCTTGGAACAAGGCCTTGAAGACATCTTATTTGTAGTTTTGGCACATGTCCTTGATTATGTGATTATGAAAGTCTGGCATTATGCGTTCCGTCATTATGAAAGTGGATATGGATATTTCATATGATTATTAGACTAGTAGAATAACCATGTGAGTAACTAAATGGCATTATTTTGATTTATATTTGCATATTAAGATGATGTTTATGTTGAAAAGCCTTTTGTTTTAGTTCTATACACTGCCTTAAATGTTTATGCTTATTTATGAAATTTTTTGCAATATTTTTATCATTACTGAGCATCTGTGCTCACTCCTTTATATGTTTTATTTTTTCGATGATGTGAAGCAGTATATTATAAATGAACTTCAAGGATAGTCTATGGGGTCTAAGTATTGTCCATGGAAACAATGTTGTTGTAGATTTCCAGTTTAAGATATACAGTAAAACTTATGAATGTATCTAGTACATCCAAGGCTACTAAACTAATCAGTATTTCGAGACTTGATCATTTGTGATCATTCAAATTTTATGTAATAATGCACCGACTCTGGGTAACTAGGGTCCAGGCGTTATATTCATTTTTAATGATTGGTGAACAATACTGCATTTTAATTCAAAACTGCCTTTTAATATATTTTATTTATATATTTAGATTATCATTTTAAATGGTTTAAAATTTTAATTAGATTTTATTTTTACTATTTATTCTAATTTTGTTCATTATAAGTAATTTCACTTTGAAATTTGACATAAACAAGTGTCAATCTTTTGATAGTTATTATTTCTTAGAAACACACTTTTTATTTTGACAACAGAAGTTAATATTAAATTAATTAATGAAACTTATATGTTTGGAATTTGGTAAAATAGATATGATTTTTTAGTTCTTAATATCAAATATAGCTCAGTCTTAATTTTTTGTATTGTTTTTGAAAACCATCAAATTTTGAGGAATAGTGGAAACACTGAGTAGTAGTAAAAACCATTTTTTCATTCAAATAAAAATTTTACCACTTATTTAAATTGAATTTTGGAAATCCAACATACATGGTTGATATCATTAAGTAAAATGTGTTTCAATTAGATGAAAATATGTTTTGGTGTATAGTAACCTTTGAATTTTATTTACCGCGATTAAAGGTAAATAATGTAATTTAAGGTAAAAATAATATTTTAATAATATAAAATTACCTTAACAATTGTCCTAACCTTATTTTATAAGTAATTTCTAACCAAAAAAATACTTGGGTAAGTCTTTTGGCCTTTTAAATCCATCTGGGTAAGATAATGACATTAATAACTTTATATTTAATGTAAAAATAAAAATATCATAAACATGTATTGATTTGTAAAAATACATTTCAATGTGGGGTTATATAATTGATATATTTGACTATAAATAATAATTCTAAATCTAAAATGATTTAATACATCGTGGTATTTTATTTATAATTTTTAGACATCAAATAAATAACATTATTTATGACACAGTAATGATGAAGTGTTTACATTATTAATGAATGATTTAAATAAATAAGATTATAAAAATTAAAAAAAATTCCAAAATCTATCCAATTCTAATTGGATGATTTTTTTTAATAGGAATAATATTATCTTCATCATTAATACATTTTTTCTATTTAGAAACTGAAAATCATTAAATAATAAATATTATTTTGAAACATTCTTAAAGTGCCCCTCCTCCCCCTTATAAAAAGCCATCATGTCTAACCCATTACTCACACTTCTCAATCCCCTTGGCTCATACAACCTCTATAGATATAATCTATAAGATACCTTCCTTCCACTTATAATCCTTACCTTAGACAGATGGAATTTCAAGAAATAATTTTGGTTCAAACCAATGGGTGTTACTTGATTTAATGGTAACATCTTCTCTTTAGTGCTTTCCTTTTATTTTACTTCTCCAACCCCATAAAATATTTTTATTATTTTATTTTATAACAAAACCAATATAATCAATATAATAGGTTTTTTTTATGAGAAGGATATAAGAAAAATATACACACACCTCTATCTAATGGGGAAAGAACATACTGTTTCTGTGGATAATGAACTAATGCCTTACGAAATGATGATTATTCAATATTCTCCTACCACCTCTTATGGAGGAACTTATAATGGAACTGTAATTATATGTGGTATATATTATATTTATATTTCCTATATAGTCCTGTATTTTTCATTTATATCATACCTATATGGTTTCCATAAGGGGTAATTACGATAATTTCATTTAAGGAATTGTGAACTACGACCCCCTCAAAGTTATATGACTCGCTGCGAAGGAAGTATGCTAAGGGTATGAGGCATTACGAAAGATCGGAATGGGAAACAACCAAAGTGGAGGAGGATTATGGAGATGGGTATGGGTTGTGTGACATGTAAGCTCCTTTCCTTTGCCTTTTATTGCTTGTCTACTACACTTTTCTTTTACTTTAATAAATGGTCATGGGATTATCCCCTGGCTGAGCTTTTCTGTTAAAAAAATACTAGAATTATTATATACCAATTTATAATTAATTTTTCATTCCATTTAAATACTAAATAGAAATGAAAGTAGCGATTATGCATACGTACAACTTACCATCACCATAAACAATGCATTTCATTTCTTATCTCCAAATGTTATGTAATATTATAAATACACACATATAATAGATATATATAATATATATGATATATAAATCATGAATATATTTCTATAGATAATGGAATTTTGACCACATGAACAAATTTTAATTATAAGAAGTTCATTTTTGACTCAAGTGCCAATATCCACAAAAAGACCACTATTAACTAAAATGATTTCATAACGTTTATAAAATTTTAATAAGTGATATAAAAGGAATAATAAACTTGTAAAGGGTTCTCAAGCAAGTATAAATTATATTTAGTTTATTATTTAGGATATTAAAGAATGAACAGGTCAGGTTAGACATGAGGTAACGAGTTTCTTATCTCACTTTTAATTTAGTGAGATTTCCATTGTTCACCACTTATTTATTGCATGTGGTGTATTGTTTACTTCCATTTGATAGTTATTTTAATGATTCTATTTATATTCATGATATTTTGTGATTCATTTGATGGTTATTACCTTTTGGTATTATTACTCGAATGATTACAATGTGGTAAGGGTTTTCATCTCACTTTTTATTTCTGTGAGATACATGTGATATTTGCCACTATTTATTTTTGTGTGGTGTATGTACTGAACATGATTGTATTATTTGTGTAATATACATTAATTTATGGTTATTTACATCTCTATTTTATTATCCTTATTTTTTTGGGGTATGTTTGGTATGTTACCAAATTGGTAAGGAAATTTTTTAACACAATTTCTATTCCTTGGGTTAATCATCTAATTTGAAACTATATCATGATGTAATTATGTGTGGAATTAGTTTTTAATTATTTATGTTGTAATTTCTACTCCCCTTTGTGTGGATAAAATTTTTATACACATCATAAATCCATTGATAAATTCCCATGTCATTAATATGAACTAGATATGGGTAATCTTAACTCAACTTTTATTCTTTAAGTTAAACATCCAAGTCACTGGTTTTCTTTTTAAAAGAACATGTGTGAATGTACTCTATTTTATTTACACTGAATATCTAATCAAATTGATTGTATTTATATTTTTCACACATTATTATGTAATTGATTTATCCTTAATCTAAGGATACAGTTTTTATAAGGGATTTCATCTCAATTTACATTCCATTGAGACTTCATTATCGTTATGCACCAATTCAGTTTTATATGGTTTATATACTGTTCTTTGGAATATTATATAATGAATCCCTTTACATTCATGATACTATAATGTTTAGATTAAATTTCATTCCTCAATTATTTTTATTCGAGCATATATCATTTGGTAAAGAACTCCTTAACTAAATTATTATTTTAAATATTTATTCTTATAAATATCTCTCATTAATATCAGTGTTTTGAAAATGATTTTAAGGATTTATTTATATATACCATATTGTTTTAAAATTTAAATTAATTTAAAAGATTCATATTGGTATGGGACACTTTAATTAAAAATATCTTTATTAAATGTTTTAAATGGTTTAGAAAATGTTTTGATAAAGCATTGATTCTGTTAATATCTTAAAATGATATATTGTGATTGAAATGTGGATATGTTTTCTTTTCATTAAGTTTGTTTTATGTGTAATGAATTTGTTACAGTTTTTGGGCATTGTTTACGATTATGGGTGGTTCAATGATAATACTAGGGTGGATGAGCCCAAGATAGCACTCCAATGCATTGGGTAATGTGACAGAAGTAAACGTTAATGTTTCTCCTAAGAGATTTTTGAAATAGACTGTGATGGGTATTCTAAAGGTTACTCCCTACATAGGTGTGAAAGATACAATGTAAGTATGCTATTTATTTCATAATTTACCTTTATGATTTATTATTTTCGTGTATTATTCATAAATCTTATGATTTTCTAATGCATGTTATGATTGAAAAGTATGGTTTCAGTGATTTGTATTTATTGTTGGGTAATGTTTTCTTTCCTTATTTTATAACCCTTACAGAGCTATTTATGATCATCCCATGTTTTGAAATGATTTTTATAGGAATTAACGTTAAATAGGGTCACAGATGGGATCAAGGAAAATTCATACTTTCAAAAACATAGAACTAGACAAGTTTCTTTGTTTATAGTTTTTATTTTACGAAAAAATGGAAACTTAGCAGAAGTGTCTAATTTGTAATTTTTGAGATGTAATAGTTATGGCATAGTTCTCTAAATATCTAAACCTAAGAATATACTCAATGGGAACTATTCACTTAATTTAAGATTATTTAATGTTTAATATTGGGTCCTCATATACCAAACCATATAGAGAGAAATTCTATTGTATTTTGAGATGTTAGATAAAGTAAACTCATTGTAAGAGAACTTTCATCCTTTGTCTTCATAGTTATTCTAGATATTCTTTATTTTTATTATAATAAGACATATATTAGTGATATAATGGATAGATATTATGGTTTTTAATGATTTAATGATAATTACATTAGATCAATTGTGAGGATAGAATAAAGGGATTATATCAACATTAGAAATTGTCATAACCTTCAATGAATTCCTTTGTATGTGACGTCCCTTTTCACTATTGACCTAAAATTTGATGAATCCAAGTTTATTAATATGGGTTTCATGGTTTAGGGTTTTCTCTTACAAACTAGTGTCCATATTTCTAAATGGATTATAGATCCAATTTTATTGTTAGAAATTCCATGTCTTTGAGGTAAGTGGTATAATGAAATCCTTTGTTTTATGATCCAAAATTGTTTGTTCATTTTGATCCGATTTTATAAATTGATAAATGGAATTATATATGGTTCTTGAAATGTGAATATTTGGGATTGTTTTATAAAATATACTTTCCCCATGGTATAATTTATTAAAACGTTTTTCAAGTCATGTTTTTATATGTTACAAGGATTGTTTGATTGTTTATGTGTAAAAATTACTATTGAGTGATTTTTTAAATCAAAATGATAGCCTAAAAGTGTTGGATGTTTGGGAAATTGAATCACTGCAAATGTGGTATGTGAAACATGTGATACTGGCATTCTTAAGAGGGGGATATATTTAGAAAAATCACACTAGAACGATTTTCATGTACCTTATATGGAATTTCACAATAACTCTAAATAAACATTATTACTATAGGGGGCTCACTTATCAGCGCAATAACTCATCCCTAGGACCATGTTATAGAGATATGTGTGTAATTATTCAATTTTATACTGTTATGTGTGTATCCTAGATAAAATATCGATAATATACAATAGGACTAGTATCCATGGTTATTATTTAGGAATGGTGATTTATAAATTCTTTAGAAATTGTTTATTTATATGATTTACAAACCACTCTATAAAAGGGTTATTTTCATGTTTTACCATAGTTTATGAAAAATTATATTTCATACAAATAATTTCATTAAATTTAAATTATTTATTTATTTATTAAATACATTATATTAAATTCGTGGTGGAATCCTACTGCGATTTTTTTTCAAACCTTGCACAAAACTATGGGATTGTGTAGATATAGTATTTTTCGACATAGGTGAAGGAAAGGTTTCGATGGTGTTGGAGGGTATCTATGTTACCTGATTGTGGGAGTTTTCTTTCACATGGTGGAATTTTTTCCCTTATATTATATAGAGATGGGTTTTTTTGGTATTTGATACGTTGGATTACCTATTTTTCTTTAGAACTTGTATTTTCCATACACTCTTTGTCTTCCACTATGAGAATTTATATTTCCATATTGTCTTTCATTTATATATATAATCGATTTATTGTGTATTTTTTATGTAAAAAATAATTTCCAAATATAGTTCTCAAATCCTAGGTGCTTATTTTTAGCCCATAGTGATCGATAGTCCCATTTAGGCCTTTCCACATAAAAATTTAGGTGTCTGGTTCACGGATGGGCAAGGATGGTTCTGGAAAAAATGATATCAGATGCAAGATTTTTAATGTTATTCATGGCCTGGGATATTTTAATAAACATGAGATATGATTTTTATTTGTGAAGGGGCATTTTATGTGTGAGTTATTGGCCAAATCTCATCATTACATACATTATAGTTTTAAAATATATTGTGAAGCGAGTCTCTATTTTTAAGTTTTTATCTAATATATATTCTCTTCATATGTTCCCTCGGTTTAAAATAATATTTCTCACATATATAATGGTATATATTTTTTCATTGGCACAATTACCTATCGAATGGTTCCTATCATTCCTCAGGAGTGTGATATAGATGATGTTTCTTGAGGAAATAATCTAGTTAAATAGAATAGTATTGATGTAGCAGTACAACTGGACTAATCTATAGACTAGGGAGTTATTCCCAACCAGGTTCAAGCTAATGAAGTGAAACAAGGTACTAGAGGAGATAAATATCCTTAAAATAGTTTAACAATTAGAAACCACCATATTTACAAGGAAATAATGATACTCAAGAAGTGAAAGAATGGTTGTAGATGATCAAATGGATTTTATACCTTTTAAAAACTCTATATTACCATAGAGTAAAGTGTGACACCATTAAGAATGAAGGCATCGTAAGGAGATGGTGGAAGGAAATGGTTCTAGGAAAATGACATAATGATTTGGAATATAAAGACTTAAAGACAATATTTCTCAAAAAATAATCCTCAAAATCAATAACTTTTGATATATATGAGTGGGTTCTCTACTTTAATAAAGGTTACCAAATAATTAAAGAGGATGCTAACTATTTTTCCATGTTGTTTTGTTTATCTCTAGATGTGGTATTGAATGACTAATTAAAGTATGAGAGGTTCCATATGGTATTTTTTATAGATATATATTCTAATGTTTTCATGATAAATACCACCTCATATACGGAAGAGGGAGATAAAGATCTAATGGAAGATATTGATGATCTGGTGTGAAAGTAATAGTTAGTTTGAATTTCTTTTCCACATAGTACAAGTTTTATCAGATTCCAAAATAAGAATAAGAAGTTTAAAACTTATGGTAAATATGGTAGTGGTAAAACATAGTTGTTTAATCATACTACACCTTTAATAATGGTTAGAAGTGGACCTTTTACTTGATACTATTTTTGAATGACTAAAATCATGAAATTCACTTTCCTTAAACCGTCCTAAAATATATAATTAATGTGAATGAAAAGGTCACTTATATAAGTTCTATCAAGATATATCTTTGCAACATTATGGATGAATCTCATCATCCCTCAACGAGTATGTAGTGTAGTTTGATTTTTGAATATTATAGGCTTCCATATAATGCTTCTATAATGAAGAAGTTGAATAGAGTAAAATAGTGTATAATGGATATTGATTTGGGTCCTTTGATATTAATAGGTGTTGTATTCATTAATTCATCTATAGAGACCTATTATTTTATACTCGTCCCTATAATTCTTTTATATCAAACCATTTCATGAATCTTCATGAACTTACAATATAAAGCCTACTATTTTTCTTGGATTTGATTATACCTCTTGGTTTGATGATGGAGTAGGGTTTCTGATGCCCCTCATGTCACTTCTCTACATTTGAAGATGAAAAAGTTTGTTATTTTATGTTACTCTACATGGATCTATTTAACATCATTATCTAAAAGATTTGATTTCTTCTAGTAATGATAATATATATGTCTATCATTGGTGGGTGGCCGTTACTGCCTCAGATTTGAGATATTGGGTGTTACTGAGTAAATAGGTTCTAAGATGTATTTAAACATGACCTCCTTTACCAGAACATGAGGATATTAAAATCATATTTTTTAGTTAATGTTAAAGATAAACACTCATATAGTGAGCTTACAGTAGTGGTCAAATAGTTTCTTGTCGTGTTTCCAATTGTTTTTTCTGGTCATCTACCAAATATGGAAGTGGAATTATTGATTGAAGTGGTCCTAAAAATCAGATGATATCAATGATTTCCTATCATATATCACTCTAATAATTAATAGATCTAATGATTCAGTTGGTTGATTTAAAATATAAATTCTTCATTCCCCCCATGTTTGTAACCAT
The DNA here is from genome assembly GCA_963277665.1 of Viscum album. Lineage (NCBI taxonomy): Eukaryota > Viridiplantae > Streptophyta > Magnoliopsida > Santalales > Viscaceae > Viscum > Viscum album. The sequence continues at coordinate 116,228,648 of OY728155.1, read as the reverse complement.
AAACATCCCCAATATTTTTTTTCTATAGAATTTTATATAATTATTCATTTATTTGTTCATTACTAGAATCTCAATTGGGTAATGATTAAAAGTAAGTATCATTTATCCTATATAGATGATATATTTGATAAAATAAAGGGAGAACGACATATCAAAAAATTGAAAATTTTGTTTGGTTATCAATAACATTGAGTTGAGGATCTGATTATGATGAAGATCAACTTTAAGAGAAAGTATGGTCACTTTGAATATCTTGTAATAGATTTTATCTTGACAAATCATCATGATTTTTTCATGGCTCTAATGAATGAAATTTTTCATAGGTACCCTGATTCCATTGAAATTCTACTCATATATGACATTATGGTTCAATTGAGAACTTATTACGGTCATAAGAGTCACCTGAAAAACAATTTTTAGGAATCTTGGGGAATAATTACATTTATACCACACTATTGAAGTTTATTTTTTTAGATTGGAGATGTTAAGTTATTATGAAATGTGGTTTTATAAAATGTAATCTTCATTGATCATGATATCATTAATGTTATAATGTCTTGGGAGGATCCAAACAATGTATTTGATATTAAAATCTTCTTATAGTTGATAGAATAATATCAGAAATTTGTAGAGAACTTCTTAATTATTTTACATATAATGATTTGTAATACTAGAAAAGGGGGAAAGTAATTTTGGGATTCTATCTTTTCAAATACCATTAATGTATTGAGGTTACACTTAACCTTGGAACCTATTAATAATTTTTCTGAAGTAGGAATGGGTTATATTGTATATTTTGATGATTTGTGTGATTTATTAGTCTATGATCTTATGAAAAAAAGATCACGTACTGGAATAAAACTCTCATTCACTTTAGAAACCTGAGAAAAATTACCCTCCCATGATTTAAAAATCCCTGTAGTTATACATGACCTCAAGATTCTGATACATTATCTCTTCATGGAAAGATTCATTATTTATTATTAACAATAGAAATTAAGTTACATATTTTCTCAGATGGAAATGAACATTAGGAAAAAATGAATGGTGGAGTATCTTCAGTCATCTAACATTTAAAACTCCTATACCCTAGGAAAGTGGAAGAATAATTTTATTCTATAAGTATAATTTTTCCTTCTCAATATGTGATGTAATGAAAAGATGAATGGAATATCATGGGAATATTTTATCTAATGAACCAGGATTTGATGGAGAAAGAGAATGGTATTTCTCCAACTAGTGTATAGTTTACATCGCCTCTTCGCAGGTGAATTTTTCTAGAGAAACATTGAGAAGAATAGGAAAATTGTATCAGAAACACTTTATATATTAGGGAGACCATAATTATGTTGTCTCTCCCCCCATAATACATTTTTTATGAAACTGTTATTTTTCCCCTCATATATGAAAAACGTTATGGTGAAAAGTTTTCATCTTTCTTAATTTGATGTTCATCTTGGTACACCAAATATTTACTATTGAATGAATCATCAATTTGGGAGGATAAGTTTCAAAATTATCATACTAGATTTTGTGTTTCATTGTTATACTAGTCAGCAAATTAAGGTCAAACACCAAAGGCTTTCTAGTTTAATTTATCATCCCGTACTTAATTTATTGAAATGGGATGAGGTTTATATGGGTTTTATCATCATATTATAATATAAATATAAATGGAATAATTATATATGGTTGGTAATTGATCTATTACTGAAGAAAGATCATTTTATTCCTATTCAATATACCAAAAAGGTTGAGGATTTTAGAAAGTTATAAGTCCATGAAATTTTGAGGTTTGATAGGGTGTCATCTACTATTATTTTGGATTATTACCCCCCATTTTACCTTTGGATTTTGGAAAGTCTACCCAAAGTTGATGAGTTTTCTTGTTATGTTGAGAAAGTATTACCCTCATAAAATTGAAAAATTGATTTTATTTTGTAGGATATTCTATGTTTTTATGTTATGGGATTTGGAGGATATTGGGATAAATATTTGGTATTGGTTTAATTATATTTTAAAAAAAGGTAATGCTAATCTACGAGAATGGCCACTTTGTTAGAATCCATTCGATTCTACCCCAATACTAAAACCAATAAAATATATTTCCCACACATAATATTTTCATAAGAATCGACAATATAAATTTAGCAATTAATTACTATCATATCCAGTTCCAAAAAAATATTTTTCTATTTCCAAATATGATAGTGATTAAGATTATACTTCTAAAGACAATTCACATGGAAAATATCATGGATATATGTAAATTAATATGAAAAATATAAATTAAAAGTTAACTTTGTAATTCACATAGTGATCTCAAAAAGTCCAATGTATCTCATAACTAATTTCTCTTTCTTCCCAAACTTATAGAGGCATAATCGAGGTATATATTTGGGATTGGTTTAATTATCTTATAAAAAAGGTACTACTAATCTACTATAATGTCCACTTTTTAGTATTTTTATGGTCGACCATGTAAATCAACTCCCTATTGGTATGAGGTGGGTTCGATTTCTCTTCGTGGAAAAAGAAGTATTTAGGAGACATTAGTGAAGATTCATATTTTTAAATAATGACTGGAGATAGATCAAAGTTGGAATAAATCTTATCCAAACTATTCTCATCTTCTATTGGAATTTTTATATGGGGACTATGTTTTCATGAAGGTTTTACCTCGATTAGGACTCTATCAGCTTGGGAAGAAATAGAAATTAGTTATGAGATACATTGGACCTTTTAAGATGACTATGTAAATTACAAAGTTAACTTTTCATTTATCTTTTCCATATTATTTTACTTCTATCCACCATATTTTCCATGTGACTTGTATTTAGAAGTATAATATTAATCACTCTTATATTATGAAATGGTAAAATTTTCTTTTGGAACAAGATATTTTAGTAATAAAATGTTAAAATTATATTGTCGATTCATAGGAAAATAATATGTGTTGGAAATATATTATATTGGTTTTAGTATTGTGGTAGCATTCAATGGATTCTCACAAGATGAGGGAATTAAAATCCATAGTGAGGAAGTAATGGCCTAATCTTTTATTTGACTGGTTTTCTATGGATTGACTTTTTGGGAAAATAAAGTGTTATGGTGGGGATTATTTTTACATGCTGATGTCAATTGCATATATATATATATTCATTTTTTTGACCATCTTTCGTTTAAAAACATTATAAGGTCCTTTGGTGTAATTTTTGAGAGATTCTGGTGTTTTCTATGAAAATACATGGTTTGCAGATTGTTAGTACAATCCATGAACAAGTCCCAAGAAACCATAAATTATTATGGTTTGGAAAGTGGTGTTTCACACAGTTGGTTCATGGTTTTCCATACCATATTACCAAACCAATGCCTTACCTAGTGGATAGAACTTGGCATGTGGTTGGTGCACAGTTTTACAAATAGATGATGATTAATTAATCTAATAATTCTATTTTTAAAATTATAAATAATCCATGTAACTATTACTTATAAAAATTAGGTCCTCAACCATAGGGATTCTTCTTGAATATTGTGGATATACCAACCCCTAGAGTGAGTGATTTTTAATGTATATTGAGGCATTGGATCTACATTTTGTAACCAAGGATGGTCATTACTGTAAATAGAGAAACAATTGTGTTTATTTTCAATAATCTCATGGATGATCATGAAGTTTATTAATAAATGGATCTTACAGTTCATGAAAACAACAATATTTAAGGAGGCATTTTTTCCCAGTGTTTTCCAATCCTTTCGGTCCAAAAAATGGAGAATGTATTAATGTGTTTTGGAAAAGGGAATTGCATGCCATTGTTAAGGAGGATTGAAAAGTTCCATATAATATTTTTTTAATGATTAGTTAATCATAATACAGAAAAGGTAGGTATGAAATGGAAGTTATGGTTTGGTACACAAAGTGAGTTGCACAATAGAGTCTAAGGCAGTAGAGGCTTACTCATTCAGGGAAAGTTGTGTGACCCACATGCAGGGAACCAAAATGACGATAAATAGGTGAGTAACCCCACTCAATACATAAGAAGTTTTTCAAATTAATATCAATTTTATCATCATGGAAGGGATTTGTGTGTGAATGAATTTCTCGAAGTGAAACTTGCGTGCAAGTGTTCCTTTTGTCTCTAAAAGACCAAGTGAAAGGTAAGGTGTAGTTGCGCGATAGGTATGGGTTGTGCTCTAGAGAAAGGGTTATTATAAATTTAATGTTTTTCAATAGATAAGTGTTGTGTGAAAAGTAAGGGTTGATCAAAATTTATCTTTCTTGACCATCCCCATACTTGGGTGCAAGAAGTGGTGTTCTACACAAGTACAATATTGAGCATATAACAGGTTTAGTTTACCCTGTTTGTTCATCCAATTCTTTCAAGTGCATATATTCTAGACTTCAATGAAATAAGAGTATCCTGATGGAAATAGACAAATAAATCAATGAAAATATATTAAAGAGACCTTCATGTCGATAAACTTAGTGAGACCCAAGGTAGTGAGCAATGGGGAGTCGACGTATATTTTTATAGGGATGCAGTGTGATATCCATAAAATATTATAAAGGTAGTTTTTGTGGCATAAAGTGACTATGTAGATATTTATTTACTCCCCTACTAGAAAATATTAGTGGAATTTAGTACTACTGATACACTATCGGTGTATTCTCCTTGGAATATCCTGTAGTGGTGAACCAATTAAAATTTTCATGTCCTCTCTTTGCATGTGATTGTTTGTTTACTAAACATACACTTCAGAGAGGTTTAACAAGTTCTTAATAATGTGGGAACATGATCCTTCATTTTAGAAGAAACATTTGAAGCCCTGATTCACCCCTCCACTCTCATGGTTTTTTAGTTGAGGTGGTATAATAGGGTTGATTTTTCTGGTGTTAAATTTGTCTTTCTTTCCTGTCACGAATAATTCAGAAAATATTAGGGGAGTCTGCCACTTTGATGGAAGTAAATTTCATATATATCAGAACATTATGAGATATCATCTAATATCTCTTTGAATGGATGTACTATTTTTAACTTCACAAGGAATATTGATCACTTATCTAGTAAGGTTTCCTATAATAGATACAGGCAAGAAAATGCTTGATGCAATTGCTAAAGCACAGAATGCCCTCACTACAGCTCTTTATGATCAAATTTATCTAAAGGTGAAGAGTTTTACTTATGAAAAGTCTATGTGGTAAAATTTAGAGAACATATATTAAGGTGACAACAATGTGAAGGAGGTAAAAATCCTTGTTTTTTATAAAATGGTTGAAGATATAAATATGAATCCTGATGAAAATGCAGATACCTTATTCAATTGAATTATTGAATTTATAAGATAAATTCATATGCTTGGTGAATAAATCCGAGACATTGAAATTGTGAAGAAAATAATGAGAATTATTCCACATATTTACAATCAAAATATTTCATCCCTTGAAGTAAGGGATTTGTGAAAACTTTCCCGATATGATTTGATTTGTAGTCCAGTGGCATATGAAATGAGATTCATCATAGTAGATGTGACGACACATGTCAGCAAGGAAAGGGAATTCAAAGTAATGGATAAATATAAAATATCATAATATATTGTAAATTAAGTTATTGATGAAGATGAACTCCTTCGAATATTTTCCATGAAATTTAAGAGGGGAAAAGAAATAATTCAAGAAAAACTACCCTAGCACAATTTTTATTGTGGAAGAGATTGGCACATTGACTCTCTGTGCTCAAGGAAGTTAGATGATGATGAAGGTGAAGTTTGGAACTCATATAATCCTTATAAATGTTTTCCTCAAAATGGAGACATCAAAACTGGAAATAAATTAATGAAAATGAGTTTTTTCTATAAATTATCAGAAGTTTATAATACATTCTTTAGGGAAGAAAAATTTTTTAAATATGGAACCCACGTATCTATAATGGCTATAGTTGAAAAGACAAAACAATCAAAAGATAAGGCTAGATATAATCATTTGATTGTTGTTGCAGATATCAAGATGCAACTTGAGGATTCTCTTAGTTAACATGAGAATCAAAGTAACTGATGAAAAAAGTGTAGAGAAGTTTTAGAAGAATATTCATAATATGTTGACCATTTTGAAGCTAAAATTGAATGACTGGAAGATGTGGTGAAAGAACAGACAATAACCATTGAATGAAAAGAATATATAGTGGAACTAAATATTATAATTGAATAATATTAAAAGGTTATCGTAGACACCATGAAATGTGTTCAATGCACTTTTAGGTAGAGTGAAGATAAGATTATAACATAGAAAACAAATGTCAAGTATGAGTAAATATGTTTTCACCAGAAAATAATAAGACGCAGGCTGGATTTCTATGTGCCAAAATAATACTCTATACCAATATATAAGTGGACTGATTCCCCCATCCAGTAGTAGGTAGTGGATTTCCCAAAATGATGATGTAAATGTCTTGACACATTAAATTTAATTTCATAGTTTATTCTGAAAAGAAATTGTGTAATTACAATATCAAGAAGTATAGATATCTTAAAGACCTTCGATTTGACTAGTCACAGAGCCTAAATAGACTTACTGATCAAAAGTTATGGCACTTGGAAGATAGATAAATTTCACAAAGGGACCTACGTGGAGTACCTACATAGAAGTTCTACACGGAAGACCTATGTGGTGGACCTATGGGGAAAATGAATTTTCACACCCCAACATGGAAGACCTAGGCGAAGGAACTATGCAGAGGAGCTACGCGGAGGACCTACGAGGACAACATCCCTTCAATTAGGCCCCATATATGACTATATATAGAGCCCTTGGGTTCCCCATTTCATGAAAGAAAAAGTTGGAAGATGTCCCAAAGCACCCATTGCGTAGCTCTTTCACCATGATCATCCAATTTTTATTAGGTGGCTATCTAAAACATCAGAGAAGAGAGATTTAAAGGGAAAAAAGTGTTTCGAAGTCCAATAAAGGTCTAAAACATATGGAGCTGCATGGATCACCTATGCGGAGCACCTGCATGAAGCACATACATGCATCATTTATGCAGAGCACTTCCACGCTACGCCTTCATGGAGCACTTTTATGGAGCACCTGCATGGAGCACCAGCACAGAGCACAAACGTGCAGTACTTCTATAGAGCACTTCTGCGGAGCACCTGCACAAAGTACCTGCATGACGCTCCTGCGTGTCGCAGCTGTGCGGAGAACCTTTATGCCACACCTTGGTGGAGCACCTATGTGACACAACTTAGAGGATCACCTATGCACTACACCTACGCGGCCCTGCTAGTCCATACAGTAGGGATACTCCCCTGCACCTTGAGCAGGGATCAGTGCTGGGCTGTGGTCCCGGCCCTTCGGGCCTCTCCCTTCACTTCCGTCACTCACCCCCATTAAATATGGAGAATCTCCCCTGCAAACTTTTCATATCCAGTCGAGGACATTTTCCATTGCGCCCTTTATTCGACCATACTTCCATCCTTGGAATACCATGATTTGAGACACTCCATCAGACTCAATGAAGTTCCCTGAGTATACTTACTCCTCTTGGTTACTTTCACATGTTATGAGTTTGGACACTCATTATGGATTCCTTGAGTAGCTCGAGTCAATTCAGTCCCCAAGAAACTCCTCAAACCCTCTCACCCAACTTCTTTTCAAGGTTAAACCTAAAATGGGCATCCACTATTGGAGTAAGCACCAACCAACCCCAAAAAGGGAAAAGATCCGGGTGTATGCCACACACCTTCATCCCTTCCTCCTTACATTAGTCCCTTGTACAATGTAAATAGAACAGACAGAAGTCTCATCACCTCTCCCTCTTCCATTGTCGACGCACCCTCTTCCATCAGTGGAGGAGGAAAATTGTGAAGTGTCATTGTTGATTCTTTTATATCCTCTTGTTTCTCACACCGAGCATGAATCATGTGGGATTAGAGATACGTGATGATTACAACTTGTGCCCAAACACTATTTAAGGAACTATGAGAACTCTGATTCCTATTCAGACTAGGATATGTAAGAAGCCATCTCATGGCTGGAGCTCACTGGGCATCCCCTTTAATAAATAATCCCCAAATTCAATATTCAAATCATCAAGGAATACTTTTCAAGAATTAATCCCAAAATCATCTTTCTCAGGAGACCATACTCTCCTATGAGATTTATTGAACTACGTGGGAATTGATTCCCATTAATATAGAATACGTAGGAAGCCTCCTTGAGGTTAAAACAGAACACATAAAATCAACCATGTTCTCCATGGGACATATTCCCAAATAGGGTCTGATCCTACTTAGAAACCTATATCATTTCCACGTTCTTTGGGATTCTTTAGCAGAAGTCATACACTATGTTTTTTCTAAGAAACTTTCATTTAGAGGTCCTTATCACGTGACCTTAAAATGTATAATGTGTCCTATTAAGAGACCCAAAAAATGAAAGTTTTGATTCCTTTCACAAGGATACGTAGGTAGCCCGTTTTATGGGAACGATCCTAAGATCAAAACAAACCTTCATCTCCTTAGATGATAATTAAGTCCATAGTGCCCCACTGAGTGGCTTAAAAACCTGTATCATCGCTAAAATGACTAAAAGAATATCTAATCGTTATATTATAATATACCATTGATGGAAACCCTCGAATACATACAAGTGTTTTCATTGATGAAGAACCTTGAATGCATACTGATGATTCTAAAATTTACACATATTAATAAGTGATTGCATATTAGATGGGATACATATGATATCCTTGGTGAATTATTAAGGATTCATGAAAATATATTAAATTTTACAAAGGGTGTCCCAGAGTAGAAAGTAATTTCCCCCAAAAGGGGGTGATGTGTCCAACCTCCCATCCTCTCGACCGATGCACATTCTTATGTATCATAATTTTCAATCATAATGAATGCCTGCCTTTGGAAAGTAGGTCCCCTTTGGATAAAAAACTGTTGGAGGTTTCCAGTTCTATAAATAAATCTAATGGAAACTGCCTAAAAATATTGATTCACTAAAATAGAACACATGTTTCAAGGAACTACGAAATAGTCATCAATGGCCTTACATACATATTGGTAGAGAATTCAAAGATTGTTGGGGGTCTTGAAGAAGATGGTGTTACTATTATTAGTAATCTTTAATGTTAATAAAATTCAAAAGAAACAAGAATGAATATTCCATTTGGATGATTTTCATATGAAATGTTTGTAGAGTGAGAAAATTGTGGTTTTTAAAGAGTATAGAAGACTTTAGATGATTAAATATCCATGTGCATGGGAAAAGTTGAATTGGTTGTGATTTTGAAACATCAAAGGCAATAAATAAGATGAACCAAAATGAGGGGAATCTAATATTTGGACATATTGCATGTTATACTGATGTCTTAACAATGAAAGCCTAAAATAAAACTAAAAAAATAAATAAATATTATCCATAAGGTTCCCTAAATGATAGGTAGTCAAAATATTTTTTATTGAAGGATACATTAGCAGGAATAGAAGAGAGAAGGAATTTATTCTTATGAAATTTCAATTCTATGGTTATCTGGGACATACCATGACATACGATGAAGAAGAAAGGATCTATTTGAACGATGGAAGAGATAGGAAGTCAAAAAAGTGAATAAAAATAATATCCTACATCTTATAGAATAAATAATTTTTATTGATATTGTTTTTATTAATCTAGATTTGTTCATAAAGATATTCATTACAGGAAGAGTAATCTCATGAACAATACATAGAGAAATCTGAGACAATTCAACACTCGTAAACCTGACAGTGTTTCTCTTATAAACATTTTTTCACAAGAACCTGCTCACATGAAATTGATTCTTGAAAGTCTATCTTTATCTTTCACTCAATCTATTATTTAACGGAAGGAAAAGAAGAAAATTGAGAAATCAAACCATACAAAATTAGTACTCAAATATACAATGATTAGAAAATCCTAGATTCTAGAAAGGGGATGATCATCCCATATGAAGGGAAATAAAGTCCAATTAAAGAATGATAAGAAGAGGGTAGATGGAATGGTATAATTTGGTAATGATAGTGCTCTAAAGATCAAGTTAGCATTAATAATGGACTGACTAACAGTGAGCTGAAGAAAAATGATGTTCTTGATGTGGATGGTTTACATCATAGTCTCCTTAGTGTTTTTCAACTCTATGACACGATAATTATAGTGACATTTAATAAAAAAAGATGAACTATAAAAGTAAAGACAGAAAATTAACACATGAAGGGATATAGAATAGATGGAATCTTATACTGAGTTGATAGTGGAGATAATATTTTCTATATAACTGTTAATAAAGAAAATCACTTTTGGAACCATATAATACGAATCATTAATCAATAGTACATGAAAAATATATCTAAGAAGAATATAGTCATGGATATCTTTAATTTGAAGTGTGAATGGGAAAAAACTTGTAATTCATGCATACAAGGGAAGTTGGTCTGTAGTTCATATCGGCCAAAGAAGAAAAGGGAATCAAATATTTTTTATATCATCCATACAAATGTATGTGGTCCAATAAGTTTGTCTTGAATATATGGAGAAAGGTACATTATCCTTTTCATTGATGATTATAGTAGAATGGCATGTGCGATGGTTGCACACAAGAAATGAAAAGTGCATGATTGGATGAAAAAATATCACTGAATCATAGAGAATGATACTGGATATAAAATCAAAGTGTTTCAGTTTGAAAATGGAGGGGAATACACATCCATTGAGTTTTAAAATTACCCATAGAAACATGGAATACAACATGAGGAGTATTTTGTGATAACTCCACAGCAGAATAGATTTATTGATCCTAGGAATCAGTAGGTGAAAAATATGGCCAAAACTATGCTGATTGAGAGTCGTTTATCTCACCATTACTGGAGAAGGAATGATCATTCTATAGTTTATATTAAAAATCAAATGGAGAATTATATGAGATAAATGAAGACACAATATGAGTTGTGACATTGATGTAATCCCTCCATGAATTATTTTTGTGTTTTTGAAAGTAAATATTTTATTCAAAATATGGAAAGATATCAAGGTAATTTTGGTGATTATACCGACTATGGAATATTCCTCAGATATTCATTGAATATAAAAGCCTATAAATGTTTCAATAATTTTCAAGATGAATTGTGGAAATAAGTGATGTTAAGATCATTGATGGTATGTCCAAAAATACCTTCAGTGGATCTAATGATGATATAATTGAATATGTAGAAGATACTGAAAATTGATCAAAATCAAATCCAAAAGTAGATGAAAGTGTTCAAAACATTTATAGATCATAAAATAATGATGATTAAGAAGAATAATCATTCGAGGAAACCATGATTGAAAAATATTCTTCTGAACCTCACAGGAGAAATCGAAGAGCAGGAATTGATCAATCCAATATCATTGGCGATTGGACCACACCTAAATAGACAAGGATAATGAGTAATAATGAAAAATATTTCATCTTATATATTGTGAAACCAAACTCATTTAAAGAAGCTGTAAAAGATGAAACATGGTTTAAAGAAATGAATGAAGAGATGGATCATATCAACAAGAACCAAACAATGAAACTGGATAAGAGAATTGAAAATCAAAATTTAATTTATATGAAATGTATTTTTTAAAATAATTTCAATGAGCCCAGAAATTTCATCAGAAATAAGGTTTGATTGCTTTGTAAAGGCTATCGATAGATTTAAAGAGTGGATGTCGAATAAATTTTATCTCTAGTGATGATATTGGAGTCAATTAGGATTTTCCTTTCTATATAAATTTAAATATAATATAATGTTTATCAGATAGATGTGAAAAACTATTCTTAAAGGGTGTTCTTGAAGAATATGTCGATATTGAACAACTAATGAATTTTCTAATTGGAAATGATGAAATAAAGGTTTTTTAGACTGAAAATGGTTGTTTATGGTCTAATGTATGAACCATAATATTTGGTATTATTATATGTATTCCTATATGAATTAGATAGAATTTCAAATAGGAATTTCAAACACAATCTATATGTCAAAAAATCAATGGAAGACCAGTTTAGGGTGTTAGTGTACATGGATGATATTATATTGGGTGGAATCTGGAATAGATCAGTGGAAAAATTTTCCAATCACATGAAGTCGAAATTAAAAATTACTATGATTGGTGAGCTAACATAATTCATAGGGATGAAAATGATTGGGAAGAAATATGACACTTTTATTTCACATGTAATGTATGCCAGATAGTTTCTAATGATATTAGATATGCATGACTCCAAACCAATGTCCACTTTGATTTTTAATGGGAAAAAAACTGGAAAGACTAAGGATGATACTTTTGTGGATCCCACTATGTTCAAGAAAATTATTATTAGCCTATTATACTTGACTTCAACCCATACAAATATCAATTTTGCAACATGCTTAGTATCCCTATTTCAATGTAATCTAAAGGAAGAACATATGGATACAATTAAAAAAATCATGAGGTACATTCAAGGTACTCAAAATTATGGATTATAATTTTCTATATGAAGATATAATGAATTATTAGAATTTTATGATACATATTTAGGTGGGGATGTGGTTGGAGGAATTTCCACAAGTGGTGGGGAATTCATTATTGGATAGAAATGTGTGGTCGAGTTGATTAAGAAACAGGAAATAACTTCTCTCAGTTCATCTAAAGATGAGTATATCTCTGCTAAAATGGTTTGCACTAAACTATTTTGGATGAAAAAACAACTGACTGATATTGTTGATGAGGTGAAAATAATAATGATTATTCACTATGATAAGAAGAGAAAATTTGATCTTACAAAGAATCCTGTTTATCATTCTCATACAAAATAGATTGATATCAGATTTCCTTTTGTCAAGGAAAATATTGGAAAGGCAAGATTAAATTGAATCATGTTGGAACTTATGATCAAGTGGATGACATATTGACTTATTTATTATCATTAAATGTGTTCTAGAATCATTTATCGAACAACACTGTTCAACCACCTCCCAGTGTGTGAGGACATTATGAGTGGTCCCCTCTTCCCATGTGTGGGTACTGTTTTAATCTTTTTGTGGAAATGATAGTGGTTTATGGGGGAGATACAATATGGGGGAGTGTTTTTTGAGATATACAAGTGAAATTCCGGTTCATTGGGTTTTTTTTAATTCGGGTATAATTGATAAATTCAATGGTAAATAGGAGAAGAAAGAAAAGTTTTTTCTGGTTATAAGAAGATGGAAAATGATGAAATTACAAAAATGGTCATTTAAAGACCTGGAATTTTCGATGTAATTTTTTTAATTATATGGAAATATTATGTGTCTGTGAAAATTGACGGCACATGATTTCGAGGCTCGAAGTGCCCAGAATGAATTTCAAAAATTTATTTAAGTTACATTAATTAAACTTGCCTATGGTAATTCATAACCTCTGAAATGGTGCTTAGAATTGAAATCTGAAGACACCGTTGAACTCGCAATGCCGATTTTCTCTTAAGGATGCCTTCACCTCGACCGCAGTGGGTCGATGGTGGAAGATGGAAATCTCAGTTTTTGCAGAGGAAACAAAATAAAACAATATTTTTATTTTTATTTGAAATCTCTCCACACCGTTTTTAATTTGGTGGTTGTGACCAACCGACCTTGAAACCCCTATTTTAATGTGGTGTAAATAATGGAAACCCAACCCCAATTAATGAGACATCATTAATTGAACAATAAAAGAACTATTAAACATAATTTGATGGATTGGATCCTCACCTCTCGTGGTTGAGAATTGTTGGCAAACTGGTTTGGTGGAGTACTCTAGGTGGAAGAACACCCTCCAACGAAGAACCTCCTCCAACAAAGAACGAATATCCAGATCAAGATTGTTTAACCAATGTTGGAGCATGAACCATAATCGTATTTTGGGAGCGATGAATGTCATTTTCTCTTTCTTCGTCTTCTTGTTCTTCCTCACGCCATCTCTAATCAATAATAAAGGTAGGGTTTGTTCGTGATTGTTCTTCATTAATTTACGTTGACTCAATATTCTTGAGTCGCATGTTATCAGTCTAATGTAGAGGGTGCGGGCCAAACGAACGCGACCTTATCCCTCTACAACCACATTGTATTACGTGTTCTTTGCAGGTGAAACTTCAAGTTGAGAGGAACATAGCCTTAACTGGATAGATGAAAAGTAGAAATTCGGGGACACACAATGATTCCATTAGATTGAAAAAATGGCCACCAAATCTCACCTAGAGACCCGTGAAATTCTGTCGGAGACTATCGCCATCTGGGTACAGGCGGCAGCCGACACACCGGTCAGCCGTGATGGTTGTGGGGGAGCAACCACGCCGCCGAAGGAAGCAATGGACCGTCGTGTGCGGAGAAGGAGGGTGGCGGTCGACATGCCGGCCAACCACGTGCAAGCTGCAGCGGCGTGCATTTGTGCCACTAGTGTTGGATGTCGTGGCGATGCATGCCAATGTAGCTTGAAGAAGAGCCAGACGGAACCCCGGCTGGACGCGTCACACTGAGAAGGACCCACTCTGGTATGTCTCGCGTGCCAGTAGGCAGTGCCACGTGGCACTGCTGAGTTTGATAGAACCGAACGGCGCTCGGGCCCTTCGAGAACACTATGGGGAACATTCCCCGGGCAGCCCAGTAGGCCACCCTATGGGGCTAGGGCCTCCCCCTTTGCAGGACAAGCTAGACACGGACTGGGTTGGGTTAGACTGGACCCGGGCCCATCTGGACCCTGATTTTCCTTTTTGGCCATTTCAAGAGAACCGAGCATCCATTTGACGAACCGTCTACGACACTAGAATCCTTGGACAGAGATGGTACTTTTTTTATACTCCACTTGGGTTTTGGATAAAGGTGCAATATGGACGAGTTGGATCGAACCTGAATCCAATCGGGCCCACAGATCTAAAATGTTAATAACCTACAGACTGAGCGTCCGATTGAAACACCATTAGCCATGTTGGATCCTTTATGACATGACATAACATCATGATAATTATTTGTGGGACTTCTTTGCCTTTTATGTATCGACCGATGGATCGAGGAGTAGATCCTCTCGGAACCATGAGTTCTTAGTGCGGGGACTATGTGGCTGGATGTACTTGATCCATCTTCAGATCCTGTGTGGATCATCTTGAGATTTTTTGTGGCTCAACTGTAGTGCTTATCGATGAAGTGAGATGATCTATAAATATATCTAATCATCTATATTTCCATATTGATTTTATACCTTGTGTGAGATGAGTCTTTACATTTTTGGTACACGAATGTGTGGTGATACCTTCATAGTATTCTTCTGTGTGGCATTACCTTTGATTTAGTTACCTTCACGGTGTTACCTTCATGGTATTATTTCCTTGGTGGAACAGTTGTGATTTTGGATAAAGAGTTGGGCCATGTGTTTCTTCATGAAAGAGATGGGTATAATTGATATCTTAGGTATATGTATGGGCATATTTCTATGTAGGTTTGAATATTGTTTTCATGCTTTGTGATTATGGTATTTCTTTTTGTTTTATCCTTTGTGGATTTTGGAAGTCTTTCAGGGGTCTCAGGGTTTCTACAGAGTATTCTTATACACACTCCTACTTAGGAAATGCCTACACCTTGTAGGGTCTTGTATAGATGATGGGAAGCAATGATCAAGGCTATGGGTACCAGGACTGGAAGCTGCTCAGAGGAGGACCATTAGACAAGACGTACCGCAGATATGGCCATTCGAAAGTTGTACCTACCCATCATGTATGATCATTGGTGGGTGTTCACTGGAGTTGTTTTTAGTTTTACTAGTACGTTCTAGTTGGTCTTGTATTCTGGACCCCTTTACATTCTGTACTAACCCTATTTACTATATAGTTTACCTTGTTCTTGTATCTTGTTGTGTGCTTGCATTGTGTGAGTTTTCATTTTAAAAGGCAATGCCTTTTTGGTTTTAAAAATATTCCTTTTCGGTGCTAGTTGTCAGCCCTTGGCCTATTGAAGGTGGGATTGGGTAGTCATGGCATGAGCCCTGGAAATGGGTCATGAAAAATTGGTATCATATGGAGGTTGTCAATTTGGGGAATCCAGTGTTGGTGCGGACTGTCCATAGACCAGGACCTTGACTTCTGATTTCCGACTAAGTGTACGAAAACACTGATTATGTGTGTGTTTTTTGGAAATGTTTTCATTGCGTTCTCTTTGAGTCAGCTCACCAGGTATAACTTATTGACCATGGGGCACCTTTTTCTTTTTAGGATGCTTCTATGCAGATAACCATCCAGGGTTCTAGATAGAGTATGTGATGATAGCACACCGAGCATTGAGGCTTCGGTGTAGGGCCCTCATTCAGCTGTTGTACCATCGGGTGATGTACCAGTAGCACCACTACTCTTTGGACAGCCAATGCCCCCATCCCCAAAATAAGGGGGGGCACAAAAATTGATCAATTTTAACGAGTTCCACCACCAGAGTCCACTGATGATCCGGGGCGAGATAGATCCACAGGTGGCTGAGGACTGGCTGGAAGCCGTGATTTGAGTTTTCTGATTGGTAGGGACACCAGCTGATCTTATGGTCAACCTTGCATCCATTATTCTTCAGGAAGCAGTGGGGAGATGGTGGAGTTTGATATTTCGGGTTCACGATGAGATGACTCTCATCGGGGTGGACATTGAGAACCTTTTTAGGGAAGAGTTTGTCCCAGCGACCTTACACTCAGTGTGTATATAGGAGCTTCTCCACTTGCAGCAGGGCAGCATGATTGTGACTCATTATTCTGTGAGGTTCACCGATCTCTCGCACTACTCCAATTACATGGTGTGGGATCCTTTCTTCGGGGACCATATTTTCAAGCAGGGGCTCAGACGTGAGATTAGGGATTCTATGGTATCTCTCAACATCCCAACGCAGGCTGGGGTGTTAGAGCGAGCACACATGGTGGAGAGCTTCCTTGATGAGCAGTCACCAACAGCGATACCCACCACTGGACATCATGTAGTAGAGTCATCTTTAGCTAGCAGCAGATAAATAACGAAGTGGTCCTAGAGGACCAGACCTATATATGGATGATCGCTAAATATAGGGTCAGTTGTGTGGGTCTGTCGAGATAGAGGAGGACATGTGAAAAGTAGGCAGAGTTACTCATGTGGCTGACAAGGTAATATGGATCGTGACTGCTCGGCCCACTATAAGGACAACTAGAATATGGTTGAAGGAATGCCTGTGAGGAGGAGAAGATTTGATCGAGGTGGTCCGTAGGCAGTAGCTGAATGTGGAATATGAGATGGTCATGTAGTAGGTTATGGGCAGTGATTCGAGGTTCTATCGCCACCACCTCCAGGTTGTCCGCCCCGACCACAGAGAGCATGTGGACAAGTACGGGCTCATCTCCAGGCAGCTGAGGCCTATGACCACGGTGCACTAGAGATGATTTGATTAACGATCTATGTCTACTCCACCTTACCTGCAATACATATAGACATAGGTTTCATTCACTCTTTTTTTACCACGAACCTCATTCGAAGCACATAGATATTTGTGGAGTAGATGGCTCGATCTTTATGACTGGAGACTCCTACAAGAGATTATTCGACGATTACACACTAGTACCGGTTGTGTGAGCTTACTCTAGGAGGCGAGATATTCAGCTAGGATCTTCTAGTTGCAGCGTCACTGCCTTACGACGTCATCTTGGGTATGGATTTGTTATTAGAAGTCCATGAATATATTGACTATATTAATCACAATGTGTGGTGTGTCAGTGAGGATGGGACCAGGTTTTCCTTCACCAGTGAGAAGACAACATTTGCAACACAAGATAGAATAACCTAGAGAAGGGTTCATCCGATTACACATCAGTTGGATAGCCTTACCCTTAGAGCGGTTGATGTTGAGAGTTTGAGCTATCCTTTAGTGGTGGTTCATTATGCTGATGTTTTCCATGTTGATGTTTCGGGTCTACCTCTTCACAAATAGGTGGACTTTTATATCAACTTGTACCCTAGGATGACCCTGATATCTACATCAGCATAACAGATGGCTCCCTCAGTGCTTCGAGAGCTGCGAGTATAGCTGGAGGACTATTAGAGGATGGGGTTCCTTAGGCCCATAATTTATCCTTAGGAAGCTATTATTTTATTCGCAAATAAGGTGGATGGGAGTTTGAGACTCTGTGTGAACTATCGGTGCCTGAACCAGGTGACTGTGAAGAATAAGTACCAACTCCCGAGTATTGATGATCTCTTTGTTTAGCTAATGGGAGAATAATGGTTTTCATTGATGGACCTCAGATTAGGCTGTCACCAGCTCAAGGTACGAGATGAGGATGTGGAGAATATGGCCTTCAGATGATGGTATTGCCATTATGAGTTCTCAGTTATGCAATTCGGTGTGACCAATGCCCCGACAGTGTTCATGGGACTCGTAACCAAAATCCCACAGCCATACCTCGATCACTTTGTGATAGTCATCATCGATGACATCCTTGTATACTCAAGTACAAAAGAGGATAATGAATATCATCTGCAGATAGTTCTAGACACACTCCGAGATAACTAGATTTATGGTAAGCTATCAATGTTCCAGTTATGGATCCGAGGGGTTCAATTCATGGGAAATATCATCTCGGAGGCTATAGTTTCATTGGATCCAATAATGATTGAAGTTGTACTTTCATGATATCCAGGTAGGAGTATGATAGAGGTGCAGAGTTTCTTGGGTCTCACAGGTTACTACTGGAGGTTCGTGCCTAAATTTTCCAGAGTTGCGGAACCCTTATCATCGTTAACGAAGAAGGGGAAACCCTTCGTGTGGTCAGAGTGATTCTAGTGGAGTTTCCAGAAGCTCAGGAAGAGACTAACGAGTGCCCCCATGTTGAGGCTACCGGAGGAGGTCGTTGGGAACGTAGTATACTACAACGCATCAAGGACCAGGCTTGGATGTGTTCTTATGTAAGAGAGAGAAGTAATTGCATATGGTTCTTGATAGCTGAGACAACATGAGTAGAATTATATTACCCATGACCTAGAGTTAGCAGCAGTGGTCTTCACCTTGAGGATGTGGAGACATTACTTGATGGGAAAACATTTTACAGTTTACTTTGATCAAAAGTGTCTCAGATATATATTATCTCATAAGGACTAGAACCTGAGATAGAATCATTGTCTTGAGTTCTACCAGGACAACAACTTCGAGATATTATATTCCCATAGGAAGGGGAATGTAGTTTCATATGCACTCAGCAAGATATCTGGTATACAATTGTTGAGTGAGGTGATGGAGTAGCTATCCGCTTTCTAGATTTCCTACATGGATCAAGATGGATCAACTTATCTTATGTCTCTGATAGTCACTGCCCCACTACTTCAGCGAGTCAAGGAGGCCCATTTTTGGGACAATGACTGTGGGGCTCGACAAGCTCATATATCCACAAGACATGAACTTGATATATTTTTTGAAGGGGGGGGAGAATGTCATCCTCTTTAGAGGATGTGCTATGGTACTGGTGACACTACAGAAGGAAGTGCTGATGGAGTTCCATACATCCCCTCTAGTGGAACATCACGGAGTGGCGAGGAAGTACCAGGACTTTTGATGTCATCACTAGTGGCCAGGAATGAATAAATAAGTGGAAGAGTTTGTCTCATGGTGCCTCACATGTCAGCAAGTGAAGGAAAAGCATCATGTTCCAACAGGCTAGGTCAACTACTAGAGGTACTAGAGTGGAAGTGGGATGAAATTTACATGGAATTGGTGATAGGAATTCCACACACGTCCTAGGGGCATGATTCCATCTAGGTGATCGTTGAACGACTCGCCATGTAGTCCCAAATCCTACCTATCAGAGATTAGGTATCAGTAGATATCTTGGGATGCCTCTTCATATAGAAGATTGTATGGTTTCATGGAGTTCCATCAGTGATTGTATCTGATCATGATGCACATTTTACTTCCCATATATGGAAGGAGTTGGAGGAGGCATTTGGGACTCATCTTTGATTGACAACTTGCTTTCATCCTCAGATTGATGGTCAGATAGAGTAGTTCATTCAGACTCTCGATGAAATGATGCGTGCATGCGTCTTTGATTTTGGCCACAACTGGGAGGATCACCTGTCCTTGGGGGTGTTCGCATACAATAACCGTTATCAATCCACTATCTGTATGTCACCATTCGAGGCATTTTATGGTCGACCTTATAGATCACCTCTATGATGGACTAACCCAGGGGAGTCAGCACTCATGGGACCGGAGATGGTGCGAGCTACCACGAAGAATATGCAAATCATTCAGGATAAGATGAAGATTGCATAGAGTAGGCAGAAGTCTTATGGTAATATGATACATAGACCTCTAGAGATTGAGGATGGTTACCATGTCTTTCTACGGGTCTTTCCTCGATGAGGTTTGTGGAGATTTTTCCAGGGAGGCAAGTTATCTCTGAGGTTCATAGGACACTTTCAGTCCCTCAGTAGAGTTGGAGAGGTGGCATACCACCTAACCATTCCTCCTTAGTTGTACCGAGTGTAGGAAATTTTCCATGTATCCCAGCAGACGAGGTACATGAATGATCCTTAGCACATCCTTGACTAGGGCAAGCAGGACATCGAGGATTGGATAATGTTTTCAGAGGTTTTAGTAGAGATTGAGGATCAACAAGAGAGAGTCCTTCGAGATCAATTAATACCTATAGTGCGCATATGTTGGAAGCATGAGAACTTCCAGGAGAGAATATGGGAGTGGGAGGCTCAGATTCATGCTCAGTACCCCCACTTGTTTCTATAGTTTTTGTTGTGTCTTTCAAGGAAGAAAAACCCCATGGTTGGTAGAATATAAAGACCCAGAATTTTCCATGTAATTTTTTTAATTATATGAAAATATTAAGAGTCATAAAAATTTATGCCATGTGATTCTGATGACTGGAGTTCTTGGAAGGAATTTCCAAACTTTCATTATGGTACGTTAAGTAAATGTGCCAGTGGTAATTAGTAACTTTTGAACATGTGCTCAGAATTAAAATGTTAGGACACTATTGAACTCGCTAAGCCAATTTTCTCTTAAGGAGGCCTTCACCTCGACTGCAGTTGGTCACGGTTTGAAGATGAAGATATCATTTTTGTGGAGGAATAAAAATAAAACAGTAGTTTTATTTTTATTTGAAATTTCTCCCCCACTTTTTGAATTTGGTTGTGGGGACTACTTGACCTTGAAACACTTCTTTTAATGTGGTGTACTCTTGGAAACCCTCCCCTAATTAATGATCAATCATTAATTGAACAATTAGTGAACTCTTAAATATAATTTGGGGGATTGTATATTCACTCATGTTGTTGGGAATTGTTGGAAAACTGTTTTGGTGGAGAACTCTTTGTGGAAGATCATCCTCCAACGAAGACCCTCCTCCCACGAAGAACAAATCTCCGGATCTAGAACGTTGAACCAAAGTTGGAGCACAGATCAGAAGCATATTGTAGGAGCAATGAATGTCGTCATCTCCTTCATCATCTTCATATTATTCCTCACACCATCTTCAATGAACGATCTAGGTAGGGTTTTTTCATTATTTTTCTTCATTAATTTATGTTGATTCAATCTTATTGAGTTGCATGCTATCGGTCTAACATTGAAGGTGCGAGGGAAACAAACATTGTCTGATCCCTCTGCTACTACGTTGTTTGATGTGTTCTTCATGGGAAAAACTTCGGGTTGAGTGGAACTCAAACATGACGTGATAGATGCAAAGGAAAAATTCTGGTATATATAAAGATTCCTTCGGATTAAAAAATGGGCCACCAGAGCTCACCCAGAGACCCGCAGAAGTCTATCGGAGACCGGTGCCAGTAGGGTACATGCGGAAGCCGAAACAATGGCTAGTAGTGATGGTGGAAATGGTGCAACCATGCTGCCGAAGGAGGCCCCGTCCTATTGGCTGTGGCGGAGGAGGTTGACGGCAGGCACTCCAGTCAGCCATGTGGAAGCTGGGCTGGCGTGCATCTACGCAGCCAGTGTTGGAGGCTACGGAAGTGCCCCTGGAGGGCGGCCGAAACCTAGCTTTGTGCATAGGAAATAGTGGCACAAGACGGTGCCGCTGGAAGTGGAGCTGACTGGAACTCCGACCAGCCGCGTCACTACGAGCCTGACCTGATCTGACGGGTCCCGTGTGCCATGAGGTGGCGGCATGTGGCACCTCTGAGTAGGCCAGAACCGAACATCCCTTGGCCTATTCGGGATTCCTGTAGGGTGTCTCCCCTGAGTGGCAGTTAGGGTGGTCCCCGCCACGGCAGGCCACCCCGACCACGTGACACACTAGCAGCCTGGGCCGCCCCATTTCGGGCCGGGCCTGACCGAGACCAAGTCGGTTTGGGCCAGGCTGGGTCGGGCAAGGTCGGACTAGCCCCGGGCCCATCTGGACCCAGATACAACTTTTTGGCCATATCTAGAGAATTGGGCATTCGGTTGATGAACCATATGCAGAGCCAGAATCCTTGGGTCGAGAAAATACTTTTGGTGTACTCCACTGGAGTTTTGGATTATGTTATAGTATGGTCGGGTTGGATTGAACCCAAATCTAACCAGGCCCTTGAAACGGAAATGCTAATAACTTACAAACCGGGTGTCTGATTCAAACCTCATTATTCGCATTGGGTACCTTATGATGTAATATAATTTCATAATATATCTTCAATGGACTTCATGGTAGTTAAAGTTTCGACCAATGACTTGAGGAACAGATCCTCCTGGAACTATGTGTGATTTGTGCGGGAACCCTATGTCAGGCTGTACATGAATCATCTACCAATCTAATGTGGTTCATATTTAGATCCTTCACGGGTCATATTCAGAACCTATGTAGGTCAAAATATACATATCCTGTGTGAGTCATCTTCATATCCTATGTGGGAAATATTTGATATTGTGTGGGTCTATAGTAGAGCTTCTCGACGAAGTAAGATGATCTAGCAATACATCTAATCATATATACTTTTGTACTTAAGTTATACCTAGTGTGAATTAAGTAATCACTTTTCTGGTACACTTCTGTGTGGTGATACCATCTAGGTATTCTTCTGTTGGGAATTACGTTTGTGATACTCACCTTTTTAATGTTACATTCGTGGTATTCATTCCTTCGTAGAACTGTTTTGCTTTTGGATAAAGAGTTGGGACTTGTGTTTCCTCATAAATGAGATTGGTATACTTGATAACTTAGGTATATGTTTGGGAATATACCTGTGTAGGGTTGACTGTTGTTTTCGTGCTTTGTGATTATGGTATTGCTCTGTGGATTCTGAGAGACCATCGGGGGTCTTGGGGTCTCAATTGATTATTGTTACACTCACCCTACACGGGCTACACTTGGACCTTGAAGTGTTTTATGCAGAGGATGGACATCATTGAACGATGCCAAGGGTCTCAGGACTGGAGGCTACTCAAAGTTTTACCATTAGATGAGACGTTCTGTAGAGATGACAATCGAGATTTGTACCTACCCTTCAGGTAGGATCCTGGGTGGGTGTTCACAAGAGATGTTTTTAGTTTTATTTGTACTTTTCAGTTGGGCCTTTATTATAGCCGCTTTACTTACTTTACTCACCCCATTTACTATATATTTTATGTTGTTCTTGTATCTTGGTGTGCGCTTAGATTGTGTGAGTTTTCATTTTAAAAGGGAATACCTTCCTAGTATTAGGGATATGTCTTTCCAGTGCTAGTCGCCAACCCCAGCCCTATGGAAGGCGGGCATAGGGTAGTTACAGCACAGGCCCCAAGGTATGGGTCATGATAGTTTAGTGGGGTATAATGATGAGTTTTGAAGTGGGAAAATGAAGGGAAAAAATGAGAACGAAAAAACATAATTTAGTGTTATGAGGAAACTGTTAGATCATATATTGGAAATATTTAAGCATTCTTAAACAGGAGAACCCAATTCATGCCCCCTCTTGTTTTATACACTGATCATTGCTCACATAGACACAGAGTGTTGGTCGAGATGTTTGTTTCATATCATTTTTTAGGACTATCACTTCATTGAATATATCTATAGATTTAAAAAACCATATGGGAAATATTTTTGGAACCAAGGTTGGTATTTTCTATAAATATATTCTAGTTTGTGATTGTTGGAAATCATCACATGCAAGATCAGGGTTTTGCAAGGAGATGGATCTTATAGTTCAAGAATAAAATAGTATCAATGGTTTCATTCCATGAATTATTCATGATTAGTTAATCAAAATAAGAAAATGGAAGGAAGGGAGAAAAAGTTATGATTTGGTGCTTAAGGTGAGTTAAGAAATAGGGCTATGGTGGTCAAGGCTTGAATATTTATGGGAACGTTGTGTGCCCCATGTGAAATGTCACCAATGTTCCTATAAATAGGAGATTACCCCCAATAATGAATTAAGAATATTTATGAATCAATGATCCATTGTCTCGGAGTGTAAGGGAGTTTCACGTGAATGACTTGTGCAGAGTAAAACATGTGTTCAAGTGTTCCTTTTGTCTCTAAAAGACCATGTGAAACATATGGTGTAGCTATGTGAAAAATAAAAGTTTCACGACCAAGAAGGGTTGTAAAAAAATTAATATTTCCTTGTAAGAGAAGGTTTTCATTATAAGTAAGGGTGTCGTGAAAGTTATCTTACGCGAAAATCCCTATACATGCGTTCCATAAGTGGTGTTCTACACAAGTGAAGTGCTGAGCTTCAAATAGGCTTCATTTATTCAATTTATTCATTCAGTTCTACCAATGGATTCTATTTCGGACGTCAAAGCGAGTAGAGTCACTAAACACATTGTAATGGAACATCAAATTGATTATGAATTTAAGGTTTATTTATAGTATAGGTAAAACCCTAGGTCGTCTCTCAAGGAACATTGATAGGTTTATAGTGTTTATTCATAATAAAAATGACTAAAAGAGGGAGGTTGTTTTGAAAACAACTTTAAAAAACTAACATAATTTAATATTTTTAATAGTTGAGAAAGAATTATGTTTTTTTGAAAATATATGATAATTATGTGATAATTTCTATGTTGCTACACCACTTTAAAGTTTTCTTATTCTTAATTGATTATTATGTTTTTGGAGTAATCCTTTTATTGAGAATTAACCAAGATCATGGGTACCCATAACCCCTAAAATGATGAATAAAGGACTAAAATACGAAATAACAATCGTATTGTCATGTTTCAGACCCTCAGCATAAAATAAGGTTTTTCCAGGAATGCTGAAATCTTAATTTTTTGGAATGAAGTGGAGTCTTGTGTTGTCCAATCAGAACAACACAAGTCGCACAATTAGAATTTCACACCGATCAGTTATGAAATAAAAACTGTTTCAATTAAATGAATCAAAAAATGTTAAGATAAATATAAAACAACAATTCCAAACCTCAATATACACCAAACCAGTAGATAATTATGTTATGAAACTCCGTTTTCAAGTGTGTAGCTCCCTCTCAATGATCACCCACCACCTAGCTCGATATCAGGAGGATGAGGAAGCCCGTGTGTTAAACCATATTCATTCTTGATCCCCCTATGAGGATAGGGGAATAAAAAACTTCTTAGATGAGGAGGGGTCTCCCGTGGGACTCTAAAATGGTAGATATTTTCTTTTGGGTTGAATGTGCAAATGAGGATCCCATGATTCCATTTTATAAGAAAATTGGAAGGTGGTTTTGGGAACACAGATTTATTAAAACCAATTTTCCATTGTTTTTGTTGGATATATAGCCTTATCATGCTTTGGGTAAAACCAAAAATCTATTTCCCCACCTCGTGAACATATCCACTTATTTTTTGGATTCATTTAGAAACAAAAAATTCATGATATGGACAAATCACAACAGACCACATTTGACTTAGTGCAGATTCAGTGTTCTTGATGAATTAGGTCAGTGTGTCCACTAAATGGATTAATTGGGATTAAGTGACTTAAGATGAAATGTATTCCAATATATTCTGTAACATCTCACAAAATTTTATCCCATTTGGTCTTATTATTTAGTAACAATGTTAATTTTACTCCAATAGTGTTCTTGGATCTTGCGTAGTTTGGCCCATTTTCCTGAAAATCATCATGGGCCCTTCAAATCACCTCCACATAAAGTATAATTATCAAAACAAGTAAAATTTCCCTTTTTAAAAATTATAAATAAATAACTAAGTCAATCTTGATGTGGAATTTGTTATTATTTTTATAATTTTCAATACAAAACTAGTGTATCATAGTAGTGTAAAGGAGAAAATGAAACAGTGAATTGTGGTGCGATCACCGCCCATACACATTTTCACTCTTGGGAAAGTCATATTTCCAAAAAATATATTATTGTATATATTTTAAAATTCATAAATATTTAACATTTAATGAAAATTCAATTCCTAATATAAATGTGATCATAGAAAAAATCAAATCGAGGAGTTATTCTCAGTGATCATGGAAAAAAGACGTATCAAAAATTGTATCAGAATGAAATTACAAGAGATGTGTGATACCAATAAATGAAAATAATTCAAAATTTAATCATGTAACTATTTTTCCATGTGTTTGTATGACAACCATTTAATTCTATCCTTCCTACTTTCTATCGAGTAAATATGAGATATTTTAAAAAAATCTACTTATATGATCATTTCCACCGAACATACTCTATTTGCTTTGAAATAAAATTTCAAGACCCACTCACTTAAGAATTATGAGAAGTAAAATCATAACCTCCCAACCTAGATATCAAAAAATGTTGTACATTTCATCACTCCCCTATATGTTTATTTGTTTTTATGGGTTTTTAGGGCGTACAATAGTCATATAATAGGTACACATTCATATTTCAACATGGTACATTTATGAAATAGATTAGATAAGGAATGAGCATATAGAATTATAATTTTCTAAATTAAATGAAAATTAACCTAACTTATATTTACCTTATATTAAGTAATAAATTTTTAAACATCATGTTTGGGTGCAATGGTGTGTGGAGAAATTATGTGAATTAAATTTCCATTAAATTACTCACACAAAGGGTAACATTATTATCAATTGTTTTATAATTATACTACCATTTATATAATCATAAAACAACTAAATTTAAATAGAGAGACAAACTATAGAATTTAATTCTTTCTAAAACTCCAATTTCATTTGGAATTTTTTTGAATGTTAAAACAACATGAAATACAGAAATTCCACATGCTTTTTCAATAACATACATTATTAAACAACACTGATTTTCCACGATATGGTGGGCATAAAAAAAGTAATATTAAAACACAAAAGTGAGGGGGAGGGAAAGGGGGGAGGGTAAAAATACTATTCAGCAAGCTAAAAAGTGATAAGGAAGAAAGAGGATGAAAATTACTAACTACCCAAGGATATACCCGCACCCCACACCTAAAGTGTGCAGTTTTCTCACTCTAATAACATAAAATGTGGGAAGGAAGGAAAAAACATGGTGGGTTTCATTCATATAGTACTTCGTGAACATTGAGTTCCTCCATCAGGGACTCCAGAATGGCTTCTTGGAAGTGCT
This sequence comes from Viscum album, assembly GCA_963277665.1. Classification (NCBI taxonomy): domain Eukaryota; kingdom Viridiplantae; phylum Streptophyta; class Magnoliopsida; order Santalales; family Viscaceae; genus Viscum; species Viscum album. Next base: position 116,201,115 of record OY728155.1, on the reverse strand, counting down.
TCAGCTGCTGCCCATTGACAGTGAATATTTTCTTAGATTCTTCATTTTGAACCCGAACAACACCAAATAGAGAGAGATTAGTAATAGTGTATAGTCTAAAACAGTATGAATAAACCTTACATGGATGAGACTTTATCCTTGCATTTTAGATGATCTCTTCCTTCTCAATGTGGAACTAAAAATGAAGGATGAGGCTGTCATGGGAAGCCTTGGTTAGCTTTTTATAAATCCGGGAGTTCTCATATAAATTTTCTTCTCATTTACTCCATATCTTGAATATATAACTTCCTTTGAGAACTGACACTAGAAATACTAGAATTAAATTTCTAAATAGGCCAGTAGGCCTGATGATCTATCTCAATAGGGAGATAACAACTCTTTCCAAACACTAGTTGATATGGTGACATTCTAATGGGAGTTTTAATGATAAGGCTGTAAGCCCATAACGAATCATCGAGTATAAGACTCTAATATTTTGTATATGGTTGAACCATTTTGGAATAATATTTTTTAACTCTATATTCAATACCTCACTATGAGCATTCATCTGCTTGTGATAAGCAATATACACTCGATGCCCGACCCCATACTGATGAAAAATGATTACACTGTTTAGTTGCAAGAATGTGAACTCCATTAACTAATGATGAACCAAGGTAACCCAAACATACAAAAAATTTAGGTTCTCAAAAACAACACAATAGTGTTCGATTCATCAATCCTTGTGGAATTTTCTTCTAACCGTTTTGACACAGAATTAACTTATAGAATAATTTACATTTTCCCAATTGAATTAGTGAATTTTAACATAAAGTAAATGCCCGAATCATAAAAAAATTAAATAGAAGATCAATGGGTGCTATGGAATTTCATTTAATTAATATAGATTCCCCATTCTTTGATAGTGAGGAAAATATTTACAAAAATTAACGGAATCCTGAAATAATGTTCATAAAAAGTGACCAGAATCAAGGTTCGTGAGAGCAGTCTGTTAGGGACTAAAGTGGAACCCACAAGCAAGTGTGTGGCAGAACTAAGGACAAACCCAAACACGATATTTGGAACAAAACACCTAAGGAAATAATGTAATATCCATGACTTATTTTATAGTTATTTTCATTTAATTACTATTTTTTATTTTTTTGGAGGTTTCCCATGTACTTATGGAGGAAAGGGTGTGTTTTCATCATTTGGGCCAAACTGCGAGCCCATTTCAGCTTTTGAACAAAATTTGTTTTTTAACTCCTTTAACTTTCAAAATTTGATATGCACTCAACTTCCCAATTAGAATCACCTAGTTTTTTAAAGCCTCACATAGGAATCCATAATAATGATGGATTTTGTTTTCTTATTAATGTATTAGGCCAGCTAGTATGCCCACTTCATACTTTAAATTATATTTTTTAATTTTTCTTTATCTCATTCGTTTTATTATTATTTTCATTGATTACACCTCCTGATATAGTCCAAACACCTAAGGCCCACCCCCATTATCTACTTTTCCTCTTTGGTACTCATCTCCCCTAAGTATTAAAGAAACAATTCATTGTCTTTGTCAAACCGGCCAGATTTGATGAGGTAAAATTTATCTTTCATAACTCCCTAAATATTTACTTTTTCCCCTATTTCAGACCCCACGTAACCTAATTTGAATTATTAGTTCCTTTCTACTAGTTTTGGCTGCTTCATGATTCAAAAAGTGGTGGATTGGTGTAGATTTCTTCATCATACCTCAAGTAAGTACATTTCCGTCCGACCTCCTCCCATTTGATTAGGGTTTCTCCCATATTTTTTAAAGTTCTTAATGTATATAAGCTAAGGTTAATACCTCAGTGTTAACCATGTGTATTTGTGGTATAATATTATGGATTTGGTCTTGGTTTCACTCCCTTGTCATGCGACGATGGTGCAGTAGAAGTTTCGCACAACAATTTTGGGTTTTTGGCACAACTGGTCAGTGTAACGACCAAAACATTTTGAATAGTATATTAATTTACTCTTAATGATTTAATAGATATGTTAATGGTTAATGCAGAAAAAGGAGTTGATGGCTTCACCCAGTAGACTCGAACCATATGAATCCCACTTATCAAAGCCTGGGAAGGAGCTAGCATCTTTGGCCTTCGCTTTGGACCAAGCCCAAGCCGAACTCCAGCATGTCAAGCTTGAACGAAAAAGCTTGTGAGAGAAGTTCAAGTTAGTAGAGATTACTACTAGGGCAATGTTATCTAAGCCTCCATCAGATTGTCTCACCATATCACACCTTACACTTAGGTCATATGCTGGTTTTATAAGGGGTTATGTGACGATACCGTAGCTACTTTGTGTAATCCGTTGGGAAAAATAAATTGAGATTTATTCCTTTAGTGATATTTGTGAATTTTAAAATGTCCGCATAATTTTAGGATGTATATTATTGATGAATTTTTTGAAAAAGGATATTTTTAAATATTTATGTAAACCTTAAATAATCAATTATGTGTAATGATTTTCAAAAAATGGTCTTCTACAAATATATTCAGTAAGAAATTTAGAGTCTAATAAGAACAACATAATTTTTGGGGAATAATAATTTATGAATATTGATTTTACACTTAGGATTAGTAATGTGACCAAATGAATTAGTAATCTCACTTAAAGAATGTTTTAATAAAATTTAGGCACCTTGATTAAGTAATGTGATTCAATAAAACAAGTAAATAACAGTTTTTTAAATTATTGGTTAAGTATTAGTTTTTTTGTGGTTAATAGTTTTTTTTATTTAAAAATTAAATTAAAAATATTTAGAAAATTATTTTTATAAAATTGAGTTCAATTTTTAATTCAGAGCATCAATATTTTGTTAAGGTGAATTTCGGGGATTTTTCTGAAAAAAATGAATTTTCAGTGAATAGTGAAAATACAGTTTTAGGGTTTCAGTATATTTAATGAAATCATAACTACATCATGATGATGTCATGAGATATTTTAATGGATGGTAGACTTTTGAATAATAAGATAAGGTATGAGGTGTCCCATGTGGCCAAAACCATGAGGGAATACCACTTTCTTTTCCAATACCACCAATGAGGTGTTCCTTGGCCATTAATGCCTTGTCCCCTCAATTACCCTATAAATACCAAGCCATTAACACATCCTTTCCATACAAAAATCATCCTCAACGATTTTCTGGTCTCCTTACTTCCCAAGGAGTCCTCCCAAGGTTCCCTCAATCCCTCAAGGTCCCAGCCTTTGTGATTTAATAGTTACGTTTTAAGGTAAGGGATCCTACCTTTCTCTTTCTTTCCAAGTACTCTCTATTATGCCATTTATTTTATACTCAATGTTATTATGTTGGGGATGTTATTTTATATTCATCATAATATCCTTTTCATTTTCATTTGATGATATACCCCCCTTTATCTCATCAATTCATTTTAAGAATGTTAATTGGCACCGTTAGGGTACAGAAGTTTTAAGGGATTATTTCACCCTTCTTGTTTTCACGATCTATTTTCATGTCATGTCTTTCCAGTTCATTTTTATTTTTTTGTGGTATTATATCTATATCTATCATAATTATCATTTATTTTCATAACATGAGATACCCTATTTGATCTCGTTAATTCATTTTTTTGATGTTTTAAATGACGTTGTTAGGCTGCCGAATTTTCATAAGAGAAATCTTATTTTTGTCTTCCATCCATGTCTTTCATTTCATATGGTATGTCTTTAAAATTTAATTACCATGTTCCTATATCCATTATATTATGTCCCTATACTTTTCTATGGATCTTTCATGAGTGGTTGGCCCATGTCCCCTCACTTTTCAATGTTTTCTAAAACCCTATAACATAGCCGTTATGCTGCAGAAGTTTCGTCTCAAAATGTCTCTCTCTTTTTATAAAATTATTCTCTTTTATTAAGTAAATACTCAATGCTATTTCTTCTATAAGGGTATTCACATATATATCAAAATTTTCTATTTGAAATTCTGGGATTTACATACATGAGACTCTCATTACGTTTCTGTGGGTTTAAAGTGACATAAAGATTATGTCATTATAGAAGTTTTAAAACGTTATGATTATGAAATTAAACCCATTTCTTTTATGCTATATGTGTTATCCATTAAATTTTTTCTGATTATATATTTTTATCACATGATAATAAAGGCAAATTTATGGGTACACCCTGATAGTGCTCCAATACATTGGGTAGTGATGTAATCTCTAATGATTACAATTTTAACGATACCTTGGGGTTTACCTTAGTAATTTTTAATGACACCTTGGGGTTTACCTTGGTGATATGTTCATGATTGTCTAAGTTAAATGTTTTAGCCACATCTTCAAGTTATGAAACACGTTACTTTTATTATGATATGCCTCATGATATCTTTCTCATGCCTTAATGTTATTTTTCCTGTCTTTTGATGTATCTCATGTTCATATGTAAAATGTTTCCCTTATTTCCCTTACTGGGCCTTCTGCTCACCCTTTCCTTTGATGTATGCTCCTAGGTTATGAGATGCTATAATGAACATAGGATGAACAAATGAATAAGTATTTCAAGTGTTTAAGAATAATATTTTGTGTTTTCATGTATTATGTTCCTAGTTTCCAAGACACTAATCCTTAAAAATCCTCGGTTTGGTATAATGCAATGAATGTTTATGTGATAAAAAGGCGTGATGCCATAGTTGGTATCAGAGGATGGTCTAGTTATTTGTGTAAATTAGGATATAAAAACTTTTGGAAGAACCTTATAGAAAAGTTTAAATATTGGAATCCTTCCTGGTATTTTGGTGAGTATTGAGTAAGTGGTTTATCAAGAAAATACATCCCTGTCTAGATACGAGCAGGTAGAGGTGCCTCTGGTACAGATGTACAGAGGGGTAAAACCCAAAAACACCGCTTTGAGCTAGACTCGAATGGGAACTAGTGCATGATAATGGGCCTGGATGCACTCTTTGTTACGACACTCTCGGGGGATATGTCTAGTTAATCACAAGCTTTTTATGAATCATTATGAAGGAATTATAAAGGAGTGTAATTTTCTAAGAATGATGTTTTAATTAAAAGATTCATAAATGAAATAAGTTTCTCCCTGCGGTTCTATTCTTTTAGAAAATGGCGGGAAACAGGAGGAACCGGGAAAATGGTGACCACAATGCACCATGCGCTGATGGACCTCCAATGGAAGCTTGAATGGAAACATTCATGCGAATGATGAACCAACTCACCCGAGTTATGTGAAATAACTTGAATCAAGCTGAGAGACTGATCTCAGTATGAAGGGAAGAACATTTTGTTGAATCCTTTATGCGTCAACGAATACTAAACTTTGGTGGATCGACTGACCCATTGATTACGGAGTAGTGGATCAGCTCCATTGAGAAGTTATTTTCTGTGATCCGCTGTTCAGAGCAAGAGAAGGTCACTCTGGATGTCTATCGCTTAGAAGGGGAAGCTGCTCAGTCGTGGGAACTGATCAAAAACAAGAGGAAAAGAGTGGAAGTTGAAGCCATGGATTGGGAAGAGTTTAGAGGTATCTTTTTCAATAAGTATTTCCCTCGCTCCATGAGAACAAGAATAGAGAAGGTGTATCTCGAGCTGAAGCAGAAGGAGAACGAATCTGTCAGATGTTATGAGATGAACTTCACCCCAACATTCACGATATACTTCTATCTTTGTCATGGATCCAAGTGGGAAGTTAGACAGATTCTTTGTTGGACTGAGACCTCATTTACAGAAGAATCTAGCTAACCAAGACTACGATAGATACGAGGATATCGTGCGGATTGCGATGAAAGTCAAGATTGATTTTGGGGAGACGGATTGGGCTCATAAATCAAATGACAAGAAGAGATCGTTAGAGCCCATTTTAGGGAGGAATTTTGATCAGGGAAGAAGAGGAAAGCAAGTGCAACTTCCCACATGTAATAAATGTGGGAAGAAACATTCAGGGAACCGCCTGCCCGAAAGTGGTAAGTGCTACAAGTGTGGTAGAGATGGCCACATTTCGAGGGATTATCGTAGTGAGGAGAAACCTCAACTTCCAAACACTAACAACATAGGGAAGATGGAGAAAGCCCTACCTAATGTTTTGTGAAATATGTTTGGGAAACATGGGCACTTTGCGAATCACTGTCCAAATCCGAGGGCAGTAGAGGGGAACCACCATCAGCCTTAGAAAAACCCAAGAGATCAAGGTTGTGCTTTTGCTATCACGATAGCTGAAGTCGATGCCTCAAATGATGTGGTAGCAGGTAATTTTGTTGTCCTCTCAAATCTGGAAAATACATGGTTTGATTCTGGTTCCACACATTCCTTTATATCCTCTATGTTTGCAAATAATATAGATTCAACCCCCGTTTCGCTAAAATTATAGTTGTCAGTCAATACTCCAAGTGGAATTATCCATGCTTCAACAGTGTTTAGAGACTCTATTGTTTACTTTAGTGATCACAATCTTATCGCAAATATAGTAGTCATTCCCATGATGAAATTCGACATTATACTAGGGATGGAATGGCTCTCAAAGTATAATTCTAAGATCACATGAAAATGTAAGGAAATCAATGTATATTTGAGTGAACGACCTACAATTATCTTCCAAGGAGAGATATTCTGACTTGATCCTTGTCTAGAAGAACCTCTTATAGCCTTCTTTATGGAGTTAATCAGTGAGGATGAAGAAGAAAAAGGGATTATAAAAATAGAAGATGGTCCAATTGTTCAAGAATACATGGATGTATTTCTTGAGGAGTTACCTGGAACTCCCCCAAAAAAAGAGGTAGATTTCTCCATTGAACACGTACCTGGATCTAAACCGATAACAAAGAGCCCATATAGAATAGAAACTATGGAGATCGAGGAGTTAAAGAAACAACTAAAAGACTTGTTGGAGAAGGGGTTTATCTGACTGAGTGTGTCCCCTTGGGGAGCACCAGTTCTCTTTGTGAAGAAGAAGGACAGATCAATGAGGCTATGCATTGATTATAGAGAATTGAACAGGATCAAAGAGAAGAACAAATACCATCTTCCAAGAATTGATGATTTATTTGACCAACTTAATGGGGATCGATTCTTCTCCAAGATTGATATTTGATCCGATATCATCAACTGGGAAAGGAGAAGGGAGATATTTCAAAGACTGCCTTCCGATCAAGATATGGGCATTATGAGTTTACTGTTACGCCCTTCGTCTTGAATAATTCTCATGTTATTTTCATGGTTTTGATGAATAGAGTCTTTGAGGACTACCTTGATAACTTTATTGTAATTTTTATTGATTATATTTTGATTTATTAAAAAATTCATGAGGAGCATGAAGATCATCTGAGGGTCATTTTGAAAAACTCTGTGGAAGGAGAGGCTAATTGTAAAGTTCAGAAAGTGTGAGTTTTGGTTACAATAAGTGGCTTTCTTGGGGCACATCATAACCAATGAAGGAATATCAGCTGACCTTGCAAAGAAAATGGTTGTGGAGGAGTGGCCTCAACCCACAACAGTAATTTAGATATATAGTTTCCTTGGTTTAGCAGGATATTATAGGAGGTTTGTGAAAAAAATTCACGACATTCTAATCCATTAACCAAGTTAACTCGAAAGGGGGTCAAGTTCATTGGAACAATGTAATGTGAGGAATGATTCCAAGAGCTGAAGAATATACTAGTTACTGCACCCATGTTAACTCTACCCTCAAGTGGAGAAGGATTCGTTATTTTTAGCGATGCATCTCAAAAAGGGCTTGGGTGTGTCCTCATGCAAAATGACAAGGTCATTTCTTATGCATCTTGACAGTTGAAGATTCATGAGCATAATTATCCTACACATGATCTAGAGCTAGGGGTTGTTGTTTTTTCTATAAAGACAGGGAGGCACTATATTTATGCGGAGGAATGTGATATATACACCGACCACCAAAGTATAAAGTATATTTTCATGTAGAAAGAATAGAACATGAGACAAAGGAAAGGGTTGGAGCTTATTAAAGACTATGATTGTTTAATTCATTATCATCCTGGAAGAGAAAACAAAGCCACTGATGCATTAAGCAGGAAGGACCCAGTTGGTCTTTCCATGATGTGGATTCAAAAATATTCCTTGATCAATGACCTAGTAAAGATGGACGTGGGAATTTTAAGGTAAGGGACATCATCAACCCTAACCCAAATGATTTCTCATCCTTCATTACTAGAGAAGATCAAGAAGGCTCAAAAAGAAGATCTTTTGTTATGGGAGAAGTTTGAGGATGTGAAGGATGGGAAGTTTCATGATTTCAATATTGATCAAGAAGGTGTATTGAAATTTCATACAAGACTATGTGTTCCATCTATTTTGGAGATAAAGAAAGAACTGATGGATGAAGGTCATAGATCTACTTTATCTATAAATATGGGAAGCACTAAAATGTATAGAGACCTTCCTGATCTTTATTGGTGGGATAACATAAAGAGGGAGATTACTGATTACACTAGAAGGTGCCTGGTGTGTCAAAATGTAATGGTAGAACGAAAACTTCCTAAGGGGGTATTATAGCCGCTACCCATACCATCATGGAAGTGGGATAATATCATTATGGATCTTGTCACTGGTCATCCAAAAACATCCAAAGGGAACAATGCGATATGGGTTATAGTGGACTGTCTCACCAAGGCCGCCCATTTTATCTATATTCGGGAAGATTTCTCTCTGGATCAACATTCCAAGATATACGTAAAGGAAGTGGTAAGGATGCATGTGGTACCACTATCCATCGTATCTTATCGTGACCCAATATTCACATCAAAATTCTGGAGAAGTCTTCATCATGCTCTGAATACTGAATTGAATTTTAGTACGACCTATCATCCTCAAACTGATAGCCAGTCTGAAAAGACTATTCAGACACTTGAGGACATGTTGAGATTATGATCAATGGATTTTAAAGGAGGATGGGATCATCACCTCCCATCAGTTGTGTTCTCATACAACAAAAAATTCTATTCGAGTATTCAGATGGAACCTTATAAAGATCTTTATGGAAAGCATTGTAGAACTCCTACTTGATAGGATGAAGCTGGTGAGGGAAAGCTTCTTGGGCCTGATCTTGTGCAAGAGATGACAGAAAAGGTTCATGCCATCTAGAAACACATAAAAGCTGCTCATAGTCAGCAGAAGAGCTATGCTGACAACCATCGAAGGGACTTGGAGTTTGGTGTTGGCGAAAAAGTGTTTCTTCGAATATCTCCATGGAAGAGAGTCATGCGTTTTGGGATGAAATGGACGCTCAACCCTAGGTACATTGGCCCCTATGAAATCCTTGATCGCATATAAACAGTGTACTATCGTTTAGCACTTCCATAAAAGCTATCTCAAGTTCACTATGTCTTCCATGTATCTCTCTTGAGGAAGTACATACCCGACCCTTCGCATGTAATGAACCCAGAGGTGGTACAACTGCAACATGAACTCTCTTATGAGTAACAGCCAGTGGAGATCTTAGACTGTAGAGACAAGGTTCTAGGCAACAAGACTCCCCACCTTGTGAAAGTGTGGTGGAGGAATCATAAGTATGATGAAGCGACTTGGGATCCTGAGAAAACAATGAAGCAAAAGTACACTCACCTTTTCGGCTAGGCCTTAAGTATAAAATTTCGGGGATGAAATTTCTTAAGGGGGGAAGAATGTAATGACCAAAACATTTTGAATAGTATATTAATATATTATTAATGATTTAATAGAGATGTTAATGGTTAATGCAGAATTAGGAGTCGATGGCTTTATACAGTAGACTCGAACCATATGAGGCCCACTTATCAGAACTTGGGAAGGAGGTGGCATCTTTGGGCTTCGCTTTGGACCAAGCCCAAGCTGAACTCCAGCGTGTCAAGCTTGAACTAAAACGCCTGTAGGAGAAGTTCATTTTAGTGGAGATTACTACTAGGGAAATGTTATCTAAGCATCCCTCAAATTATCTCACCATGGCACACCTTACACTTAGGTCATATACTGGTGTTATAAGGGGCTCTGTGATGAGACTGTAGCTACTTTGTGTAATAATTTGGGTTAAATTAATTGAGATTTATTCTTTTAGTGAAGTTTGTGAATTTTCAAATGTCCGGATAATTTTAGGATGTATATTAATGATGAATTTTTGGAAAAAAGGATATTTTAAAATATATATGTAAAACTTTAATAATTAATGATGTGTAAAGGTTTTAAAAAAATATTCTTCTACAAATATGTTCGGTAAAAAATTTATAGTCTAATAAGATAAACATAAATCTTGGTGAATAGTAATTTATGAATAGTGATTTTACACTTAGGATTAGTAATGTGACCAAATGGATTATTAATCTCACTTAAAGAAAGTATTAATATAATTTAGGCCCCTTTATTAAGTAATGCGATTCAATAAAATAGGTAAATAACAGTTTCTTAAATTATTTGTTAAGTATTAGTTTTTTGCCTGAATAGTGTTTTTTATTTTAAAATTAAATTAAAAATATTTAGAAAATTATTTTTATAAAATGGAGTACATTTTTGAATTCAGAGCATCGATATTATGTTAAGGTGAAATTTCGGGATTTTTCTGAAAAAAATGAATTTTCAGTGAATAGTGAAAATACAGTTTTGGGGTTTCGGTATATTTAATGACATCATAACAGCATCATGATGCTTTCATGACATATTTTAAGCGATGGTAGACTTTTTAATATTAATATATGGTTTGAGGTGTCCCAAGTGGCCAAAACCATGAGGGAATACCACTTGTTTTTCAAATACCACAAATGAGGTGTTCCTTGGCCATTAATGACTTGTCCCCTCACTGTCCCTATAAATACCAAGCCATTATATCATCCTTTACATTCCAAAATCCATTTCAACAAAGTTCAGGTCTTCTTAACTCCCAAGGAGTCCTCCCAAGGTGCCCTCAATCCCTCAAGGTCCCAACCATTGTGTTTTAAGAATTGCGTTTTAAGGTAAGGGATCCTACCTCTCTCTTTCTTTCCAAGTACTCTCTTTTATGTCATTTATTTTTTTCTCCATGTTATTATGTTATGGATGTTATTTTATATTCATCATAATTTCCTTTTAATTTTCATTTTATGAGATACCCCCTGTTTCTCTCATCAATTAATTTTAATAATGTTTAAGTGGCACCGTTAGGCTACCAAATTGTTAAGTGATTCTTTCACCCTTCTCATTTTCAAGATCTATTTTCATGTCAAGTAGTTAAAGTTCCTTTTTATTTTTTTGGGGTATTATCTATATATCTATCATACTGATATTTTATGTTCATATGATGAGATACCCTATTTGATTTCATCAATTCAATTTTTTGATGTTTTAAGTGACGCCGTTAGGCTGCCGAATTTTCATAAGAGAAATCTTATTTTTGTCTTCGATCCATGTCTTTCATTTCATATGGTATGTCTTTAAAATATCATTACCATGTTCTTATATCCATTATATTATTTCCCACGACTTTTTTATGGATATTTTATGAGTGTTTGACCCATGTCCTCTCTCTTTTCAATGTTTTCTAAAACCCTATAGCATAGCTGTTATGCTGCAGAATTTTCGTCTCAACATGTCTCCTACTTTTTCTCAAATTATTATTTTTTATTAATTTAATACTCAAAGATGTTTCTTCTATAAGGGTATTCACATATATATATATATATATGTTCTATTTTAAATTCTGGGATTTAAAAACATGAGACTCACTTTCATTTTCCGTTGGATTAAAGTGACATAAAGATCATGTCTTTAAAGTAGTTTTTAAAACCTTATGATTATGAAATTAATCCCATTTTTTTATGCTATAAGGGTTATTTATAAAATTTTTTATGATTATATATGTGGCTCACATGATAATAAATTCAAATTTTAGGGTGTGTTCTGATAGCGCTCCAATGCACTGGGTAATGATGTAATCTCTCAAGATTACAATTTTAACGATACCTTGGGGTTTACCTTGGTAATTTTTAATGACACTTTGGGCTTTACCTTGGTGATATGTTCATGATTGTCTAATTTAAATGTTTTATCCACATATGCATGTTATGAAAAGCGTTATTTTTATTATGATATGCCTCATAATCTCTTTCTCACGCCTTAAAGTTATTTTTCATGACTTTTGATGTATCTCATGTTTACATGTAAAATGATTCCCTTATTTACCTTACTGGGCATTCTTCTCACCATTTCCTTTGATGTATGCTCCCAGGTTATGAGATGCGTTAATGAACATAGGATGAAAAAATGAAGAAGATTTCAAGTGTTTAATAAGAATATTTTATGTTTTCCTGTATTAAATTTGTGGTTTCCAAGACACTAAACTCTAATGATCCTTGGTTTTGTATAATGTAATGAATGTTTATGTGATAAAAAGGTGAGATGATATAGTCAATGATTCTATGTGTATGAATAATTGGATGTGTTAGTTTTTATTGATTTATATTTGTAGCATGATTCTATTCCATTTAGTTTGTTTGGAAAATTATTTTTGTTATAATTTATTATGTTGTTGGTTTTTATGTGACATTTTTGTGCAAAAATGAATATTTATTATGACTATTCCATGTTCTGTTCATTGGGGTTTTTTTATGATTTATGGAATAGTTTTGTTAATTGATTTCATGGTTAAAAATTCCAGTTTTATGTGATTTTGGTATGTTTTGTTTCCTCAGATGGTGTTTTTAGAAAGATTTTTGTGTGAAAAACATGGTTACACTCCATGGAATTATTTTGTGAAGGTTTTAAATGGTTTATTAATTTATGTAAGAGGTGAAACTATGTTTCCATATTGTTTTTGTCGTAGTTTACTTTTTTAATGGTCTATTTTAATGTGAAAGGGTTGTTATATGATGTGTAATATCTTGGAAAGGTTTTAAAAAATTGTTTAAGGGATTTGTTGAAGTGTGAACGAGAGGTGAAATGTGTTGTGGGCTGTTTTGGTGTGAGTGTGTTTTTGAAAATGAATATGAATGAAAAAGGGAATTATGTGACATGTGTGTGGGATGTTTGGTGTGTGTCACTTGTAAGTAGTATTTTCATGTGAAAATTATATTTCATGTCATGGGGAACTCGTCTGAGCACAAGAGGGAACACCCGAGTATCTAGGTGGGTGGATGTGTACTAGTATTCTAGGGGTCCTGTGGGGTTTGGACCCTTTCTCAAATAACATGTTAGAAAATGACAATAATAAATAAACTATGTTGATGATGATAATGATGTTGAGGAACCACTAGGTTATGGGTATGATCCCTACTAGTGGATTTTGTGACCGAGAACATATATTTGTATGGTTACTTTCATTGAGTGTGAGGTTCCTGGGACCCACAACGAGATAGTGCCTATGGTTGTTTCCCATTGCTAGTGATCATTAGATATTTTATTCTTACTGCCTTCATATGGTATGTCTAGATATAGAAATTAAGTATATTTTTCTTTCCATTTAATAAGTATGATTTCATTAATGTATCCCACATGAAAGATGATTTTATTTAAAGTTGTATATTTTAGAAACTATTACTATAATTTCTTGTTTAAAAAATTTGCATGGTCTTTTTCTTATAATGATTATCACAAAACAAATTTTGTTATGCAATACTATTGATATTTGGATCACACCCAACATACACCTTGGGTGCATGTAGACTTGGTTATTTAGTTCCAAGTTTGTATAATGCTTTTAGTGCCAGTGGTACGGATTTCTAGCTGTCCTTCACGGTGCATTGTCGTGAAGATGGATTGAGGGTGGTGCCTCTTGATATGAGGAGTTTAATGGCCTGTACTTTTCGGGTTTTTACTTTGTAATAGTCTTTAATCATTATCTTAAATTGTGTAATTCAAATCTGAAATTTATATAAAAATGTTTTGGTTTGAAAAATCCATATTTTTTATGGGACTGACTTGTTTTTTTATGTTTATAAAATCAGATAAATAATTCCCAAATTTCATTCTATGATACCAGTCAACATCTTCCATCCCATGGGAATTGGGAACGCCCTTTATTCCTTATCACATACCATGTTGGGTGCTGGTTTTGGAGGAAACAAGATTCAGTTCGTGTCAAATGGTATCTGAGTGGTCATGTTCACTCATTGGGTCATGTTATTTGGGGAAGAGTTAGGATAGTCCAAATTTAGGATTTTTCGGCCATGAAATTCTTATTATGAGTAGGGTGCCTATAAAACACACCTCGTGACATTATTCAAGTTACTTGGGGATGTCGGGTTTTATCTGAGTCCTTCAGTTTTCTAGATATGATGATGATTAGGGAAAATGAAAAGAGAGTTGGGTTAGTGGTCTCAGTGGGATCGTAGGGTCTGGAATGACATGTAGAGCCAGGGAGATTTCCCTAGAATACTCTCTATGACATTAAAGTGATTGGAGTATGTCTTCCAAACAAATGTATAACTCACCCACCAGAACTAGTTTCCACTCACATTGTCTTGTGTCCTTTAGTTTTGGAATCTTGGAAGTTTGGTTTTAAAGTAAAAATGACTTGGTTTTAAGAAGAGTAATTTTTTTGTGAAATGATTTTCTAATAAAAAAATAATGGGTTAATTTGTGAATTGGTGAAACTAAATTTTCAAAACTATTTTGAAATTGAAAATGGTGTATTTAAAATCTTTTGAAAGTATAAATTACATCAATGTAAAGTTTGAAAATTTATTTCAAATGTAAGTTTCTGAATTATTGATACAAAGTTTTGAATGGAATAATGTATTTTTGAATTTTTGTTTGGATTTTAGAAATGGGTTTTTTATTTGGTAACTATTAATAATATAAAAAGTTTTACGAATCATTTTAACAGTGTTTTTAATAAGAAGAGATTATTTTTTCGATGAATGTATGTTGGTCAAATAATGTTTTTCATAAAACTGGAAGTTTTTTTTAAAGGGGTAGAGATTTTTTGGAATTTATGTTAATAGCTCGGAGGTGAGTTTTAATTTTAATGATTGTGCCATTATAAAATGTTTTGTAAGATGTAAATAGGGTTATATTTTATGGTTAGTAGGTTGAGAAAAAGGAAGAGTCTGCTGAATGCAGTGGTTCAGAAAATTGGAAAGAGTTTTTGTTTTAACCTTTGATATTTCCATGAGAAACCACATGAATGGGGTTATATGGGATGATGGATGGTTAATAGAACAACTTGTTGAGTTCCGTGATGGATATGAGGAGGGAACTCGGTGTGACACGAGATGTAACACCCCATGTTTTTCAAAAAATAAACAAAAATGCATGGAAATTTGTTTTAAGTGGATATTTTTAGCTATCCTTTAAAACATACTTTTTCCACTTCTATGTTTTGAATTTCAAGAAACTGTCATCTAAAATTGTGTTCAGTATGTTATTTGGAGTCTATTAGAACCAACTTGTTTTTTGGTGAATAGTAACATACCCTTATGAATAGTAATATGAATAGAAATATGAACCTAATGAATAGTAAATTTTATTATTATTTTATTTTATTAAGGATTTATGATAATAACATCTGGGTAAAATCTTCATCGTGATATAGAAGTTGTTTTCGAATTAGAGTTGTTAATTTTTGAATTAAGAATGATTTTATTTAAAAAAAATTAATAATATTTAGAAATTTATTTTCAAAAAATGGACTACATTTTTGAATTCTACACATCGAAAAATGGTTGGGGTAAATTTTTGGGATTTTTCTAAAATTATTTAATTTTTGGTGAATAGTGAAGTACGATAAAATACCGTATAATCAAATTATCTGTAAAATACACTATATATGACATCATAAGTGATGAAAGGCCACTCGATTCAAACTCACATTCCATTATTACTATTTTATTTCAAATGAACTAAGACTATTCATAATCATGGGAAAAAATAATATAATAATGATTAAAATAATGAAAACTACCCCTCTCCTCCACTATAAATACAACCCTCACTACCCTCTTCTTCCCACACCTCTCAAGACTTGAGCCATGCCTAATTTCAGCCCAATACACCTCAAAAGGCTCTTCTCACAGTCCTAGAGCTACTGGTATAACCAAAAGACCAAAACCAAAACCCTTAAGAAGGATCTCAAGGAGAAGACATCAAGTGGTAAACATCCTATTTTATTATCTTTCTTTTCTTTCATTTTATGTTATTATCTTTTTTTACCTTTGGATTATGTTGGGATATTTCATTCCATATCCCCCCTTTACTATCCAAATTACATATGAATCATGATATATTCCCTTTCTATCATTAAAATATTTTTCAAGAAATTATAAGAGACATTTTTAGGCGGTTGAATTTTCGTGAGAATTTTCTCTAGTTTTCTTTTATTTCATGATTTGTTTTTCTTCATTCCTCAAACTCTTATCCAAGAGGCATGAAATATCCTAAATATTTTATATTCTGTATGTTTTCATGTTCATGGAAAATTCATCATCATTCTTCTCTTCCTCTCCCACATATTCATGAATTAAAACATTTTCTGTGATGTGTCGAATTACTGACATCGTGGATGATGTGATTTCAATTTTCATTAACTCTTTCACGTCTGGTCATGAAAACATTTTTATGGTTGAAACAAGATATAATATATGTATTATGTCTCATCCTTGGTTCTGTAATTCTTTTGTAATAATGTTTTTAATTTATTAAATGAAATGAAGTTGTTTTTATCAAATAACCACTAAAATGATCTAAATGAACATAACTAATGTTCTAACTTATTAATCATCCTCATGTAAGAAATCAAAATAAAAAATTGTATAATTTATGTTACTGGAGATATTTAAATACTACTCAATTCAAATTCTTGAGTTTCACTTCCAATCGATAGAAATGTCCACCATGAACCAATCATAGAAATCATGTAATGAACTCACCCAAAAACAGTTCCAGGAGAAAAATACTAACAATTAAAGGGTGAAATGATGATATGAAATGATAATATAAGATGTTATAATCATGATCATGTTTCTGTAAAATACAAATAACACTCTTTTAACCACTATACATGAAGTTTAAACATGTTTTATGTAAGACAAACTCAAGGTAAATAAATTCTTAACCCGATTTCCATTCTTTGCTTTAACCTTCTACTTCATTATTCATGTGCTATTTAAATTGTTTGTGTGATGGGTTTTATTTATATTATGTTTTATTATTTATATTTATAGTGTATATACATAATCCATTCTCTCTATTAAGTCTCTCTTCAATTGAATAATATTTATAAAGGGATTTTCATTAAAAAACATCTTCTAAAATTCGATTTTACCAAATTCAAAAGTGATTTATTTATGCTATTATTAATGTTGCATTGTTATGTTTTGGTACTTTGTAATTGGTTATGATGAATTGTGGGACCTATATTTCCCTCCAATTCATTGGGTATGAGTAATTTGGAGGTCGGCCATATGGTTACTCCATGTGTAACTGCGATGGTTACACAAAGTAAGGTAGCCGTGAGGGTTACAAATTATAATGTATCCAAGAATGGTTACATGATTATGTAAGTAATGCCCCAAGATAACTTTATTATTATATGAATGTTCCCATGTTTTGTGTGGATATTGTGTAAATATCTTGTTACACAGAGTAAGTATATATGGGTGACAAGAATGTCTTTTGAAAATGATTTCATATGTTATAAGTATCTATGGAATAAATTGATCTTTCCTTATTTTCCATCCCTTATTGAGATTTTGTTCTCATCCCAAGTTTTTAAATGATTTCCATAGGTTAATGTATGTGTATGTCAAGTAAAGAAGCCATGTTATCTTTTTAAGAATTATCAAGGAGTCTTGTTTTAAGTTTTAATGTTTTATATTTTGAAAAAAAAATTGAAACTATTTTTATGGTATCCACTCTGTAATAATGTGTAATGTTATGAATGTATTGTCCGAATTCTACAAAGCTCTAAACATGAAATGATCCTCAATGTAAAAGGAAGTGTTTTCTTGACTAAATTCAAGATTATGTATATAATAAGGTCGGGTCCTTATAGTTGGTATTAGAGGATGGTTTAGATAACTTTAGGGGTTATGGTTATGTTAATTGAATACTATAAATGTTTTTCACTCTATGTCTAATTTGAAATGTTATAGAATTTAAATATTACCATATTGCTTCATCTATGATATGATTGTTCAGAATGGTCTTACTCAGAAGGAACAGAAATGATGAAAGGGAGAGGCACCGAAATAATGACATCCTTCCAAAACTATAGCCCAGAATGGTAGGGATCGTTACCGAGCAGTTGGTGACAGTAATCGCATAGCTAACACAGGAAATAAATGGTTGTGTAATCCATTCAAGAGAACCAATATAGGTTCCACAATGGAACATGACAGTTGGGAAATATTTTATGGGACAACATCCTACTGCATTCCATGGATCTTACGACCTATTAGCAGCTGAAGGATGGATCAAATCCATTGAAAAGATATTTGATGTTATGGGATATTCAGACAATCAAAAGGTAAGTCTTCCCATTTATCATTTTAAAGGGGAATCTGATTAGTGGTTTTCAATGGTAAATAATAGTAGGGATTGAGAGGGTTTTGATGCCTTGGAGTCGGATTAATTTAAAAGTCTTTTCCTTGAAAAATATTTTCCTAAGGTTTTGTGACTTTGAATGGGGAAGCAATTACTTGAATTGAAACAAAAGGAGAAAGATTAATTGGATTTGTATGAAGCGAACTTCACCCGACTAGCGAGGTATACTCCAATTCTTATTCTGGAACATGATAGAAAAATCAACCTCTTTTACTCAGGACTGAAGCCACAATATCGAAGGGAGTTGGCCTCCCAATAATTCAAAAGTTATGAGAAACATGACTGATGTGATAAGATGGTAAAGATAATGTTTGTTGACGATCTCGTGAATTTTGGAAACAAAACGAAGAAGAGGTCCATCTGGCAAGCATTATGTAAGAATCAACCAAAGAAATATGATTGTATGAAAATCCAATTTATAGTATGTGAAAAGTGTAGAAAGAAGAACCTCGGGGAATGTCTTAGAAAAACTAGGATGTGTTTTAAATGTTATATTTTTGGACATATATCCTGAGATTGCAATGAAAATGATCCTAATAATAATCCTGATAAGCTGAGTGTAAGGTGTTTTAAATGTTTTGAAATGAGTCATTATGAAAATGTTTGTCCAAAGAGAGATCCAAATGATGCCAAGATTCTAGAATACAAGAAGAAAGGTGTAGTGAGATCCTTTGTGACTACACCCGTAGATGTTGGTCCATACAACGAAGTTGTATCAGTTACTTTGTTTGTTCACTCAGATTTTTCTAAAGTTTTGTTTGATATAGGGACTACACATTCTTTCATCTATGAGAAATTTTCTGGTAAATTGGAAAAATCACCTCAACAAATGAGACACGAACTTGTTGTTAAAACACGAAGGGGAAATTTTATAGAAAAGATAAATTATAAGAATCTTTCTATAGTGGTATGTGTAAAGTCTTTACCTAAAAACCTTGTTGGTTTACCCTTATTTGAGTTTGATGTTATTCTGGGAATGGACTATCTTTCTGATTATCATGCTACGATTGACTATAGAGATAAAGAAGTTTGTTTCAGAAAGAGATTCAGTTTGTTTAATACAATGAAACCATACAGTTGATAACATATTAAGAAGCTGAGAAACTGCTGAAAAATGGAAAAGAAAGTTTTCTTGCTCATATTATTGAAACCAAGGGAACTATTCAAGTTAATGATGTGCCAGTGTTAAATGAATACCTTTATGTTTTTCCTGATGAGTTACCCAGTTTCGTACCTAATCAAGAAGTCAAAATAAAAATTGACTTAGTTCTTGATGCTTAGACAATTTCAAAATCCCCTTATCGTATGGCTCTAATAGAATCTCTTGAATTGAAAAATCTGTTGCTGGATTTTCTTAACAAAGGCTTCATTCGCCCTAGCACTTCACCATAGGGAACCCCTATTTTGTTTGTTAAAAAGAAATATGGTTCCATGAGACTTTGAATTAATTATAATGCTTTCAATAACATCACTATTAAAAACAAGTACCCCTTTCCTCATATCGAAGACTTGTTTGATCACCTCCAGGGAGCTCAGTACTTTTCCAAGATTGCCATAGGATCCGGATACCATCATCTGAAGGTGAAAGTAGGATGACATCCCAAAAACAGCCTTTCGTACTACATATGGGCATTATGAATTTGTTGTTATGCCATTTGGATTATCTAATTCAACTTATGTATACATGAATTTTATGAATAGAGTATTTCATGAGTTCTTAGATAAGTTTGTGGTTGTATTTATTGATGACATTCAGGTATTTTCTAAAAATAAAGACGAGCACAAAAAACCTCTAAGTGTTGTTTTCCAATCCTAAAAAGAAAAGAAACTATATGGAAAGTTCAACAATTGTGATTTTTGGTTGCAAGCGATTTCTTTACATGGGTACATTATAAAAAGGATAGAATAACAGTTGAAACTACTAAAAAAAGTAGTTGATGAATGTCCAAGGCCCACAAATGTTACAAATATTCGTAGTTATCTTTGGTTTCTAGGTTATTACCAATGGTTTGTTAAGAACATTGCACATTTATCTAGCCTGATAACTAAGTTAAAAAGGAAAGGGGTTAAATTTGTTTGGACAGAGGAATGTGATGTTTGTTTTCAAAAACTGAAGAAGAGATTGATGAATGCTTTAGTTTTTCCATTACCTTCTTGAAATAGTGAGTTTGTCATCTATAATGATTCTTCTTTGAAGGGACTTGGCTGTGTTTTGATATAGAATGATCAGGTAATTGCCTATGCATCAAGACAACTTAAACCTCATGAGATAAATTATCCCACACAAGATTTGGAATTGGCAGTTGTGGTGTTTGCATTGAAAATTTTGAGGCATTATTTATACAGAACCAAATGTCAAAAATATACTGACCAAAAAAGTATAAAGTTTATATTGACTCAGAAGGAATTAAACATGAGTTAAATAAGATTTCTAGAACAGATAAAGGATTCTAACTTGTTGACGCTCCTTTCCGTCACAGAGTCTAACGACTGAGAAAAGGGAAATACCTTAGTCCAAAGTGATTCAACCTTTGAAGAAAACATCAAAAATCGACAAAGGCATGAACAAAGGATCAAAAGCAACTACACCGCGCAAGTTATGTCACTGTCGCGCAAGTCCACTTGCGCGACGCCCTTGGTCGCGCAAGTGACTTGCGCGACCTAAGTGATAACTGCCCGGTAACCGCCCGGGGTCTTCTCCTGCCTATAAATAGACCCTGTGGGCCCCCCATTCGAGAGGATCTTTTTCCAGAAACACGGATTGAAGCTCCCTACAGCCAAGTCTCTTCTAAAATCTTCCGGAACACTTCTAAGGTAATTTCATACCTAGAACGGAATATCTAAAGAGATGGAGGAAGGCCTAAGTGTTGAAACTCATCAACACTTGCGCGCCTGAGTGGCCAGCCCTTAAGGGAACTGGTCACACTTGCGGGCCGCCTTATTCCTTCAATAGAACTTGCGCGTCCCTTTTCTGGGAGAACCTCAAGAGGATTCTAAAGGCTTTAAGAAAGAGTCTCTCAAGTATTTTAATGCTGGTTAAAAATCGCGCAAGTACCCCACATGTCGCGCAAGTATACTTGTGCGACCAATACTTGCGTTCCCACACAAGACTTGCGCACCTTTCAAGACTTGTGCGCCCCTACCTTTTTTGGGTGCCCATCTTGCCCATTTTACCCCTCTTAAGCCATTTCACCTTTCCTATTCAAGATTTAGTCTTCAAGATACTCTTCAAAGCCATTTATGACATGATTTCTTGATTTGACTTCCTTATCTGGAAGGAATTCGGTGGAATATCTCTCAAAACCTAGTGATTTACATATCTTTATTTCACCAAAGATTGAGAGTTCATTCATTCAACCTCATCCTTTAAGATGAGAGAATCCTTAACTTGGGTCTCCTTTTTAGGAATAATCCCTAGTTATAAGTCCTTTAATTTGGGAATCCTTCTTAGGAGTAAGCCCCAAGTCCTCTAATTTTGGGCATCCTTCTTAGGAGTAAGCCCCGAGTCCCTTAATTTGGGCATCCTTCCTAGGAGTAAGCCCCAATCTCAAATATGGGAATACTTCTCAGGAGTAAGCCCCAAACCTTAATCCCTAACCTGGGTCTCCTTTTCAGGAATAAGACTCAGTTATAATCTTGGGCTTCCTTTTTAGGAGTAATCCCCAGGTCCCCTAACCTGGGCCTCCTTTTCAGGAATAAGTCCCAGTCACAATTATGGGCATCCTCTTCAGGAGTAAACCCCAAGTCCCTTAATTTCTCTTAACCAGTCCTAAATTACATTTGATATGGGATTCCTTCTCAGGAGTAAAACCCAATTATCAATCCTCTCCTAATTTGGGTTTCATTTTCAGGAATAAGTCCCAAGTTAGAGTATTCAAATCTCCATAAAGCACATATACCTTTATGGACCCTGTTCCTGGATTTTCTCCCTAAAAGTAAATCCTAAACCTTCATCTATCTGGGCAGTCATACATACATAAGCCCCAAACAATTTCTTATGATTACATATTTCATGGCACAATTGTCTAATTTTTACCAATACCTCTTGTTTCTCACACCGAGCATGACTCACGTGAGCTTAGAGTGTAAAAGTAATTATGACATCCTTCTTTGAGCCATCAATCATAAACGTCATACTCCATTACTCGAACTACGTGGGTTCTGATTCCTTTTCCAAAATAAAGGATACGTAGGTAGCCCATTTATGGGTTCGATCCCAACTTTGAAATAATCCATGTCCTTCTGAATGACGATAAACTTCAAGTGCCCCACTGAGTGGCTTTAAAACCAGCCTGGTCATCATAATGACCAAGAGACTTTTTATAAATGTTTTGAAGGATACCATTGACCAAGAATCTCTAAATAGATACAGATGATTCTCTATTGATGAAGAACCTCGAATACATATAAAAGATTTTCTAAATTTCTTACATATTTAATCATTGATTGTTAAAACTAAAGGAAAGCTCATTTTATAATTGGTAATGTAATTAGGATTCACGAACATAACGTAAATCTATAAAGAGAGTCCCAGAGTAGACAATAATTCCCCTCAAAAAGGTGTGATGAGTCCGACCTCCCATCCTCTCGACCAATGCAAATTCCTAGGCCTCATCATTCCACAAGCTAATGAGCGCCTACCTTTGGAAAGTAGGTCCAAACGGATGTGGAATCATTGGATATTTCCGATTCTACGAACAAACCCGCTAGAAACCGATCGGAACGTTTGAATCTCCTATCCAGGAGGTCATCCCCGAACTCCGTGCGAAAAAAATGGTGAACCCGACGTGAATCCTTAACCAAGTTAAAGTGATGTTCTTCTTATTTGTTAGGCCCCTTGGGCCAACAAAGTAATCATTGACATGTGCTCATCCAAAAGATGCAGTGGCCGGATTCATCTTGATTATGTCTGTTATATGGAACATGCACTCTTTTCTCAAGATCTTCTGCAAAATGGCTTTCCTTAAATTCACCCCTGTGAATACTGCTGCTGTGAACACCTCTACCGTGAGGTCTGCTGCTATGAACACCTCTACTGTGAGGTCTGCTGCTGTGAACACCTCTACTGTGAGGTCTGCTACTGTGAAAACCAATGCTGCTACTCCTGTTGGAACGTCGTCCGCTCTGAGGATGACATCACCAACTCAGCGTCTTCAACGTTGGGTTTCTAATGCACTGGTTAAGGAGTACCGTCGCAACGGTACTATCCCAACTCTGGAGGCCGCTTGTCAAGCCCTTCAAGTTAACAACTCTACATGGTCGTCCGGACAATGGCGGCCAGCGATCAAGAAGTAGGCGGTGCTGACTACCGTCTCCAACCTTTTCGGGTCGTTATCCCCGGAACGCAATTTCCATTCACTCCCTTACTCTGAGGAAGTGAATGAGTAGGTCCCTCAGGGCCTTAATTCAAAAAGATAGGGGTTCTTTCTCGAGGTCTCCCATCAATAATTGCCGCCAGACTCGTGCGGTAGTGCGCCCTCAACATGATGAGGGTACCGACTCCAGGCATTTAGCTCAGGTTCCTCGAACCCGAGCAGGCAAGATGAACTGCCAGAGACGGAATCCGGTTAACAATGGGAAGGCTATCATCCCTGCCATCTCTGGAGAAGTCCACCAACCTAACTTGTTGGCGAACAACGAGCAGGCACACACACCTGCTCGTTTTTATTCCGCTGTCCAGCAGACTCGTCTGATAGCATCAAGCCAATCCCACCAGGCAATTCCGGCGGAGTACTATAGGCAGGAACATACACCTGCTTATACATCACCAGTTAGTCAACAGGCTCATCTGACTAAATATGATGGATCTCGTCAACCGCGTTTGGCGAAGTGTAATCAGCAGGCACATACACTTGCTAATACTAATCAAGCCTACCAACAGTCTCGCTTGGTAGCGCACAGAGAAGTCAGTCAGAAAGCCCCGATGACAAACAGGAGGCAGACTCAACTCTCTGCCTCCACACTTGAGTACTGTTATGATTCACTGACAGGAAAAGGAGGATAGGAGCAGGCACATACACCTACTCCAAGCCCGGAATGGACGTATATCCCTGTTCTGGCGGCTGAAGTCACCAAGCATATTTTTTCAATGGTGAAAGAGCAGAAGCAAATTCCTGATCATATTCTGGATGCTTGCTAGGATATCATAACAGCTTCAGCATCATCTCAGGGACAGACACATAAATCTATCCCTAGCAGTGGAGTGACACATCAACGATTCACTCCGGAACAGACACACACATATGTTCCAGTACAAGAGGGTTATGGGGCATACTCCCCTATATCATACGGACAACCAAGTCAAGCACATACACCTGATTTGAGTGGATATTGTCAGCATAACCTGACCATCTTTCCTGATCAGGCACATACACCTGATCAGAGTAACCACTTTCGTCAACAAGTGGTTCCAAAGCGAGTAAGAAGGAATATAAGAAAAAGATCTTCCCAGCACAGTCATGAGATCAAAGTCCTTTCTGCAACAAGGCCTTGCTCGATGCTGGAGTTCATGAAGCCCTCATACATTTATCTGTTGGAATTCAAGATTCTACTCCCTCAGTTCCCAATAACGGGAACATTAATTCAGAAGGTCTTCAACAGACACTTCCTCATGAAGGCTTGCTTCATGAAAATTCGGTCAATATTGAAGTTTCTTCTACAGATGAGAGCCACAGGAACCCTCTGTGTGGTCAGAAGACCAAGGAGCAAGAGATCTCATCTTTTGTTGTAACCCATTATGGTGGTCCTCCCCATGATGATGAACTTCACTGCGAAAGTCCTCTCCGTAGTAGTGATTCACATTGCCCAGAAAATACTCCAGTGGACAATGTAGTGCCGAGAAAGTCGTCTTATCTTGAGGCACTAGCAAATGCGAAACCAGTCATGTCTGATGCTTTATCGCTAACAAGTGAAATACTTTCTCAATCAGAAGATAGCTCAGGGTGTAGGTCATTCTCCAAACCACCCCTAAGTCATGCATCTTCTAGTTTGATCAATGATCTTTCTACCAATCTTGTTGAATCCGATGAAGCAACAAGGAAACACCAACTCTGGTCAAAAAAGGTAGAAGAATCTTCATTTAATGATAAAGAGGAAATGCTGAACATGAGGAAAAAACTGGCAAAAGGTGAGGTACCAGTCATATTTTGGCCTTTGGATGACTCCTAGTACGACATTCCAAAGATGTTGACGGATGATGGAATCCATGATATTCGTCTCAACATATGAAAAACTCTTTGTCAATTGAAGAAGAAGGTATTATCTTATGATGAATATGAAAATCATCTTAAGATAATAGAAGGGATACAACGTCAGATTGATTTGGCATCTCTATCAGTCTCTCGGTATCCGAAGGCTGAAAAGCAACATAGAACCCTTCAACGTTCATGCCTTGGCGCACTAAGAAAATTGCGTCAGTTAATTGCCAATGCTCCATCTGATGTTCATATCAAAGGATGGGGTGTTCACAGAGCACTACATTTCACAGTGCTTTCCAGTCAGCAAAGCCCGCCGAAAATGGTCTCATGCAATGTTATTGCCCATGGCCGGCCACAATCAATGGGCTTTGTTCATAATCAAAGGCTTGCTCAAGAACATGCTTCAACTAGTTCCTCTCAAAATCAAGCATATAGAGAACAAGTTGTTGAATTTCTCCTACATCAAGCAGGCGAGAATATTGCACAAGCCTCTCGTATGGAGCAAACACGTCATCAAATGACAGAAGTTTCAGAAATCATCCAACGGTCTGTTGAACCAGGTGATAAAAGTGGATACAGGTTAATGCATCCAGCTAATTTCAGAACTAAGATTCGCAAGATCAAGAGAGATTTTAAGAAGATCTCAGACATAGCATGTCAAGAGACACCCCAGCTTGTCAGACTGGGGACTTCGCTAAACCAACCCTCAGAGTCAACAAATGGGATTCGAGGAGTTGAGCGGATGCAGCAGGAACATCCCCAGTTTTCGAGACTGGGGACTCCTTCAAATCATCAATCCCCTCCTCAGAGAATGTCGGTATTTTCTCGATTGGGGAAGAAGACACTAGAGGAACGAAGATCCAAATTATCAAGAGATTCCCTCCAATTTATAGCTCGTCATGAAGTTCCTAAAAGATTGAATCAACAAAAGGAAATGTCTAATCAAAGACATGAAAGAAGACAATATCACAGAAATGTTGATAGAAGGGATGTGATGCATTATGCATCAATCAATGTCATCAATGCCGTTTTGCTAATCCACCAGAGGAGGTTCACTCAGGGGACTTAGATGAAGAGCGTCCTGCTCAAGAAAATGTATGCACCAATACAAATGAAGAAGGTGTACGTACATGAAGTCAAAGGATTACTCAGAACCTAGGTAATCCACTTCCCTCCCTGCAAAAGGTATCCAACAAAGGGAAGGGAAAGAATCAGGTTACATATCCTTCCTCTGAATAAGGTCAATCACTCTCATTAGAGAAAAGTTTTGCACAACAGGAGGAAGAAATGAAAGAATTAAGAAGGTTGAATGCAGAACTACTTCAGAGTAGTCTTATTCTTAAGAATGCTGAAGTCCGACAGCCGAAGGAATTTGTTGTAACTACTGAGATAGATCAGGAATATCCTCCTTTATCAATACACCCTCAGAGGTCTAATCCTACGGGTCAAACACAACAACGTTTGGCAGCACTACCATCAGTTGCAGCACCAACCACCACGTCTGTCCAAGCTCCATTCATTGCACCTACCCAAAACCAAGTTCAACCTGAGGTTTCTCAAAAGTTAATAACTACTATTGAGTCATTAATAGCTCGGTTAGAAACTATGGAAGGGAAACGGGCGCAAGTTCACCTAGAAAAGAAAGTTTACCCTGAATGGGTAGATTAAATTTCTCCTCCATCCAGTTTTGGAAACCCTGTTTTCCCTACTTTCAATGGATCAGGAGACCCCGAACAACATTTGACGCATTACGTGTCTTGTTGTGATCCTATGATGGGAACTCCAGAGCAGCAAGAAGCAGTGAAACTCAGATGCTTCGTGCGAACCTTTCAAGGACCAGCTTTTGTCTGGTATACAAGCTTGCAATCTCAGTCAATCATCGGATGGGAGGATCTTCGTCAAAAATTCCTTCTTCAGTTCAACTCAACTTTTCCAAAAACGACAGTTTTCGACCATAAAAACTGCAAGCAAAGGGAGAATGAAAGAGTCTCTGATTTCATTGCTCACTGGAAGGGATTAACGTATTCCATGAGTTTAGCACTCCCTCAGGTGGAACTGCTGCCAATCTGTGTGGCAAATTTGCGTGACGAATTACGCACGCCATTTATCCCTGTGAAATACACAGGAGGGTTTCTAGACCTTACTTCAATCGCTCAACAGATTGAAGATTCCCTTATACAGGCTAAGGTTAAATCTTTTGTAATTCCATCAGCTCCAGGAAGGAGAATGGGTAAAGCAGAAACTGCTAGAGTTATGCTTAAACAAGCACCTGTACCTATTTCTACTTCAAAACCTTCATCTTCTCGAAGGGCTCCACCTCTTGAATGCCAACAACAAAGGTCGTTTCGTCCAAATGATCAAAAAGATCAATGACGAAAACAATTTGAGGATTTGAAGAGTAAAACATACTCTTTCCGAAGTGAGCAAGTTCCTGGTTACTTCATTTCAGCTCTGGAAAATAATTTGGTTCAATTACCAGTGCCCAAGAGTCCAAACAAGGAAGGAGATGAAGACCGTCCCAATTATTGTCCCTTTTATCAAATGTTGGGGCATCCCATCCAGGAGTGTTTTGTCTTTAAAGACCTCCTGCAAAAGATGGTCGACTTGGGACAAGTCAAATTGAAGGGTTCTTCAGCTGATGTAGCGTGTATTACTGCTACAGATCCAGAGGAAGGAGGCGAGTGGCAGGAAGTCAAAAGCAAAACTGCGCAAAAATATGATGATTGGATGGTCAGAAAGACAATCAATTGGACCCATGCCATTTTGCAAACACAATTGAAGAAGCCAATTGTGTCTCCTACAAAAGCTGCAGTGAAGCCTCCATCAAAAGACAAATCCTCAAAAGGGCAGCACAATTCAAAGAAGAAAGAGGAATCAGAAGAATATGAGTATGTATCAAGGCCTAAGTTGTCTTTGACTCTGGAAGATTTCATGCCATCTAATTCAAAGCCACGGGCACCGCCCCACCAAACAGCACAGCCTAAACAGGCTAACCGGGCAGAGTCTTTATCAGACGAAGAGTTAATCTTTGGTTCTGTTAATATGATTCAATTAACAGATCCGTATTCCAGTCATAATTTTGATGATCCTGAATTCCCTGTATCAAATAAGGGAATCTGAGGAAGTTCCAGAGGTTCAGGATATAGGGGAAGAGGTGGATCTTTCGGAAGCCACTACTCCAATTCTACCCCTGCTAGCACTGTGTATGTAGCAGAAACTCGTGGTAGAGCCCTTCAGCGAGCTCAAAAAGAAAAAACAAGTTCTTCTGCCAATAGTCAACTTAGTCTTGGCACAGATATTTTGGAAGATCGATTGAAAATTCCATCTTCTTTATCTCATCAAGTAAATTGATCTAATCGGTCTAATCTTCCAAAACCAAGGATTTTGCCAACTTCTATCCCAATACAAGATGCATCAGCTTCCAAAGCATCTGCTTCCAAGGTACCTGCTAAACCACATATTTCTTTTGGGAAGCACAGACCTTTAGATAAATAATATGATATATTGAAACACTTGGCCCATGTACCAGCCAAGTTATCAATTTTTGATGCTTTGAATCTATCAAAAGATCTTCGGGAAGCACTAATCGATGCTTTGTCAAGTCATTGGGAGTTTGAAGCTGAAATTGCTGCAGCTGAAGTCTATCACATAGAGAATAATCCTGCAGAATGCCTTGCAGTGATATCTTTTACTGATAAAGATGAAGATGATGTTGTGCATGGGCACATAAAACCTCTGTACTTATCTGGAAAAGTCAATGGTGTAGATATCCGAAGAGCTTTCATTGACAATGGTTCAGGAGTCAACCTCATGCCCATTCGTACACTTCATCGATTGGGCCTCACGGAATCTGATTTATCTCCTTCTACCATGATGTTACAAGGATATGATAAAAATGAACAAGAACCACTAGGCGAAGTTACACTCAGAACTCAGTTTGGAGATCTTGTATCCAATTCGGATTTCATGATTGTTGATCAAGACTTAGCTTTCAACGTCTTGCTTGGAAGACCCTAGCTACATCAGCATGCAGCTATACCTTCATCATACCATCAATGTCTCAAATACTGTTTCAATGGTCAAGTTGGAACATTGTATGATGATAAGACCCCGTTCAAAACATGTGAGTCTCAGTACATTGAGGCAGAATTTTATCACATGAGGGGAAGAAAAAAATATACAATGAAGTTACCAAAGTTAATGCTCTATATGGTTTGGAGAAAATTCCAATCAATCCATTTACACATGTGAGGACAGATTATGTGTTACCTATCAGTCAAATTGACAAAATAGGCCCAAATCAAAATATCTATAATGTCAATTACGGCAATTGAGCCAGACAACATGGGAGAAATTGGTAACCTACCAAACAGTGATGAAAGCATAAGTGGTGACGTTTTCATTTCATCTGCTGAAGTCCAACAAGTCTATACTTCGCCAATCAGGCCAGAAGAAGTTATAGCAACACCAGAGGTGAATAATGATGTTGATTTTCAATCCATCATCTCCTCTTTATTTCCCAAATAAGGCCCTTTATTATTAATAGGGTCGGAAATGGAAGCTTCTTCTTCAAAATGTGAAAATTTTGACATCTCCTATGATCATGAGAATTTCATTTTGTCATCTACTATGCAAGTAGAAACGAAAGAAATAGCACATAATGAAGAGGAAGAGGAAGGTCTTAGAGATGCTCCTCCAGTATTTGAAGAGGGTATCTCTACCACTGTAGATGAACTCAGAGAAGTAAATCTGGGTACAGAGAAAGATCCACGCCCCACTTTAATTAGTGCGGCCATGACCCTTGAAGAGCAAGAGATGTATATTTCTTTTCTAAGGCAAAATAAAGATATTTTTGCTTGGAATTATACAGAAATTCCTGGGCTTGATCCTGATGTTACTACTCATCATTTGGGTTTACCAAAAGAACATCGAGGATTTAAGAAAGTCGCAAGAAGAACACACCCAACCTATGCTTCCAAAATTGAAGCTGAAGTGGATAAGCTGATCAAAGCTAACTTCGTCAGAGAAGTTCAGTATCCCAAGTGGTTGGCTAATATTGTCCCTGTAAAGAAGAAGAACGGACAAATTAGGGTTTTCATCAATTTCAGAGATCTTAATCGGTATTTTCCTAAAGTTGATTTCCCAGTTCCAATTACAGAACTCTTAATTGATGCGACAGCTGGCTATGAAGTACTTTCCTTCATGGATGGATATTTCGGATATAATCAGATCCGAATGGCCCTAGAAGATGAGGAATCTACAGCCTTTAGAGCCCCTCAAGGTGTGTTTTGTTACCTGGTGATGCCCTTTGGTTTAAAGAATGCAGGTGCAACATATCAACGCGCCATGCATCGTATCTTCAAAACATTCTTAGGGAAGTTTGTTGAATGCTATGTAGACGATTTGGTGGATAAATCCAAACAACGTTCTAATCAGTTGGATGATTTGGAAGTCATATTCCACAAGCTTCGACAACATAATTTGAAGATGAACCCCTTAAAATGTGCTTTTGGGGTAACCTCAGGAAAATTCCTCGGCTTTGTTGTACGCCATCGTGGTATTGAAGTCGATCCTGAGAAGACCAAATCAATCCTTGGTATGTCACCTCCTTAGAATTTGAAAGAATTAAGAGGACTTCAAGGACACTTAGCCTATATTCGGCGTTTCATCACCAATTTGGCAAGCAAAAGTTGACCATTTACCAAATTATTGAAGAAAGGAGTCACTTACCAGTGGACTGAAGAATGTCAAGAAGCATTTGATGTTCTCAAGAAATACCTCCTGATTCCACTAGTACTCATGCCACCTGTTTAAGGTAGACCACTTATCCTCTATGTGACAGCATTAGAGAAATCATTGGGTGCCTTTCTTTCTCAAAAGAATGATGTTGGGAATGAAAATAGCCTCTACTATCTCAGTAGAACTATGCTTGAAGCAGAAACCCGGTATTCAAGTATTAAGAAGTTTTTCTTGGCATTAATCTTTTGCAGTTCAGAAACTGAGACACTACCTGCAACATCACGAGGTCCAATTGGTATCTCGCAATAATCCGCTCAAATTCATCCTTAGTCATCCAATGCTTACAGGACGTCTAGCAAGGTGGGCAGTTATTTTGCAGCAGTTCGACATTCAGTATGTGTCTCAGAAGGCAATAAAGGGCCAAGCTCTGGCTGATTTCCTGGCTGAACATCCTTCAATGGAAGACACGTCTTCAGATATTGAACTCCCTGATGAGTAAGTTTTCTCTATTCAAGAGAATCCTCAAACATGGGAAATGTATTTTGATGGTGCTTCCAGAAGTCCAACATGGAGGAAAATGGAAAATCCTAAATTCAACAAAGTTGGTTTAGGAATTGTGCTCATTTCTCCAAATAAGGCAGTGCTACATTATTCCTTTTTATTGTGGGAAGGTGGTACCAATAATGAAGCCGAATACCAAGCTCCCATTACAAGCTTGGAGTTAGCGCTCCAAGCACAAGTGAATCACTTAAAGGTGAAAGGTGATTCAAACCTGGTAATCAAACAAGTCAATGGGGATTATTCCATCAGAAAATAAGAATTAATCCCTTTGTATGATTATGTCAGAGAGTTAATGTCGTAATTACCTTCAGAACCGACATTTTATTATGTCCCAAGATCACAAAATGATCAAGATGATGCACTGGCTAATAGAGCCACAGCTTTAGCAAATCCAAATCGGGATGAGACAACCATCAGTATTGCCCACCGTCGTGCAATTTCACCTTATGTTCAAGCGAGAAGAGAGGAAATTAATGAAATTAGTCCCATTCCTGAACCGTATGGTCATACTACAGGATAGATTTCACCTATCATGGAATACCTTCAAAATGGAACACTTCCACCTGATAGAGCTGAGAAAGAAAAAATCCGGCGATGTGTGGTCAATTTTACTCTTTATGATAGCCCAAACCACCTAGAGAAAATTCTCTACAAACGTGGTTTTGATGGAGTTCTCTTCAGATGCATTGATGGTGAAGAGAAAATGGCTGTCATGAAAGAAGTTCATGTAGGAGTCTGTGGTGCCCACCAGTCTGGACATAGACTGTCTGATCAAATTCGAAGGCTTGGATACTTTTGGCCTTCAATGATACAAGATTGTGTTGATTTCACAAAGAAGTTTCATTCATGTCAAGTACATGCCAACATCATTCATCAACCTCCAGAGTTGCTTCATACGGCTAAATACTCATGGCCATTTTCCACATGGGGAATGGATGTGGTGGGACCTTACCCTTCAGCTACGGCCAAGCAGTTTAAGTACATTCTTACTGCTACTGATTTCTTTTCCAAATGGGCAGAGGCAGTACCTCTCAAAGAAGTCATTTATAAATGCATTGTTAGCTTCATCATGTCTAACATCATTTCTAGATTTGGTGTCCCTCATACCATATTGACGGACAATGGCACCAACTTCTGTTCTTCTGAGGTGATGAAATTGTATCAAGAATACAACATTAAATACAACCATTCATCTCGGTATCATGCGACGGCCAATGGACAAATAGAAGCCTTTAAAAATACTCTTTCAAATATACTACAAACAATGGTGGATAAAGATAAGAGATCATGGCCTGATAAACTTTTTCATGCTTTATGGGCTTATCGGACTACAACCCGCAATGCAACGCGGTCAACTCCATATTCCTTGGTATATGGAACAGAAGCAGTCTTGCCAATTGAAGTTCAATTTCCCTCACTCAGAGTAGCCATTTGTGATCAGTTATCTATAGATGAGAAATCCGAAAAGCGATTGAATCAATTGGAACAGTTAGATGAGAAAAGATTGTTCACTTTGCACCACTTGGAAAT
The DNA here is from genome assembly GCA_963277665.1 of Viscum album. Lineage (NCBI taxonomy): Eukaryota > Viridiplantae > Streptophyta > Magnoliopsida > Santalales > Viscaceae > Viscum > Viscum album. The sequence goes on along the minus strand of OY728155.1, from coordinate 116,167,577 downwards.
CTATCAGAATCGAATAGCACGAGCTTTTAACAAAAAAGTTCGTCTTCGTTCATTCATTCAGGGAGAATTGGTATTGGTTCTCAGAACACCAATGATACCAGGAAAGAAGCCTCCCAAGCTTTAACCAAAATGGGAAGGACCTTATTCAATACATAAGGTCTACTCCAATGGAGCTTATTCATTAATCTCAATGGATGGAGAACTCATCATGACTCCAACCAATGCCAGATTTCTGAAGAAATATTTTGTATAAACACAAAATATGGTCCCCAGAACCAAGATTCTTATAAATGGTTTATACAACAATGGTCCAGTATGACCTTAAACTGCAACTTCATCCAACATGACATTAAACAGTAGAAAAAAGAACATGTCCCCGCAACATGACACTAAACTGTGCAGCACCAGTTTGTCCTTGCTATATGACGTTAAACTATACAGCAATGGTCCAGTATGACCTTAAATTGCAACTTCGTCCCACACGAAGTTAACCTATGAAAGAGTTCCCTAAACCGTCCAGAATGACCTTAAACTGCATCATCCCTGGTCCATGCATATGACCATAAACTATTTTCAAATCCCTTATGTCCAGCAAGAAATTAAACTGTGACGTCCTAACTACATGACGCTAAACTGTATAAAAGTCCCTTACATCCGTAAAGACATTAAACTATATAATAATCACGGTCCATGCATATGACCTTAAACTATTCGCACTTTCGTCCAACATGACATTAAACTGTGGGGAAAAAATCCCCAATGTGTCCGACATGACGTTAAAATGGTACACTCTTTTGTCCTCACTGCATGACATTAAACTGCACAGTCCCCCTTTCGTCCAATATGACGTTAAACTATATTGTCCTCATCGTCCTAACTACATGACGCTAAATTGTACAGAAAGTCCTTGATATGTCCTACATGACATTAAACTGTTATTTTGTCCCTGCTACATGACACTAAACTGTGCAGCACCAATAGTCCTAACTGCAAGACTTTAAACTGCATAGTCCCTTGATATGTCCTACATGACATTAAACTGTGCATCGTTAAGGTTGTTGTTACCTCTTGTTTCTCACACCGAGTATGACTCACGTGAGCTTAGAGAAAACCTCAACCATAACACTCTCTTTGGGCCCCTAACCTTGTGTAAGTCCCAACAACATTTTTTATTTAGGTCATTGTCCCCAAGAACAACTTGATTATTAACTCATTATTTAATTGAACTACACGGACTTTGCTCCTTGCCTTCCAGGCTGGGTATGTAGGCAACCTCCCAAGGTTCAAGCACAAAAACAATCTCTTCACATAGGTTCACCACCATCTCATATGATGTTGATTCGTGAAACCGCCCCTGGAATCAATATCTTTACATTGATTGACTTTCGTCCTTATTATATGACGTTAAACTATGCAACACTTTTGTCCGGTACAACAATAAACTACAATACTTTTCGATTTCCTCATTTGAGAGGGAACTACTATTGACATTGATTTTTCAATCATGTTTCATTTCAAAAGACTACGTGCATACATGGTAATGCCTAAACTTTTTATCTTGGGTTAATCCATCATTGTACTAAAGTCCCCTTTCACCCTTAACATGTATGAACCAAATTTGTACAAAGGGTAGTTATAGAACTACGTGGACTTGATTCCCATCCTTATGGGATACATAGGAACATTCGAGTGTCCCTCGAATCCAGTCCCAAGTCTTTTGGGCCTAACCCCAAATTTCACTTTCAGTCCCTTAGCTGAAAAGTCCTCATGGAAACACACATTGTGTATTCATTATTATGGTCCGAATTCTATGACCCTAAACTAAGATCTCTCATACTTTCGTCCTGCACGACGTTAAACTGCATTTCAAGAACTACGTATGGCTTGATTCTCATTCTTATGAGATACGTGAAGTCCAAAATTTCAATTCAGGACCCAACCACAACATGATTATGGTTATCAATGACCTATGTATCTCTATATACATTGGACAATACCCTTCTTTATGTGTTATAATCCTAACCTTAAATATTTTCAGATCTTCATAACCCTATTCATGACTTCTAGTCACAAAAATGTCAAACTTCTGAGAATTCTTTTGCCTGAATATGCATCACGTGCCCATAGGCGGTCTTGCATAAACAGTCCACATAACAGACTTGTTAGCCAAAAGATACTATTTTATTTAACTATGTAGCCAATTCCCTTAGGTGGCCCTGCATAATTCAACCCCCTAACGGGTTTGTTAAATGATGGTATCTTTATTCTTGCGAAGAATGACTCTTTTGTTCTTATTTGTCTTAAACGACAGTATGTAGGGATCCACAAAAAATAGCCATCCTTAACATATTTGTCCCATATCCTTTTTCATGATCTGAAAGTATTCAAGTCTATGGTTTATTCTTCTTTCCTAAGTTTGGGTCAGACCTTCGTGGGAATGATATTCACCCAGTTCTTCGATAATCTTGTCTGGAAATATCTTCTCCATATTGAAGTACCTCTTTCCATACAGCAAACTCTATACTTTAGAAAATTTGAATCTTCATAAACTTTCACTTGCTTTTAGCACTAGGAAAGTAAATTTCTGAGAATTCTTTTTCCCTGACAATACAGCACGTGCCCATAGGTGGCCTTTCATAAACAGTCTACATAATAGACTTGTTAGCCAAAAGATACTATTTTATTTAACTATGCAGCCAATGCCCTTAGGTGGCCCTGCATAATTCAACCCCCTAACGGGTTTTGTAAAATAATAGTAACTTCATTCTTGGAAACTAATTCTTCTAATGCCTTTTAGCTCTCTTTCATATCATTCGTCAGATTCAAATATTCTTAAGTTATAGCTTACATATTTTCCCTCATACTTGAGTATGGTAATATGTTTTCAGATAAATTGTCAAGGAATTGAATCAATTTTAATCCATTTTGGTCAAAGCTATTTCGACCTTAAACATTAGCCTTTTTATGTCCGCCATGCATGACTTTAAACTGTTAGATTTCTTGTTTTTCTTTTCACCTCAGAGTCAAATCCTCTTTTCTCTCCGGATCCAACTCTGAGGGGGGGACTTTTGTTGACGCTCCTTTCCATCACAGAGTCTAACGACTGAGAAAAGGGAAATACCTTAGTCAAAAGTGATTCAACCTTTGAAGAAAACATCAAAAATCGACAAAGGCATGAACAAAGGATCAAAAGCAACTGCACCGCGCATGTTATATCACTGTCGCACAAGTCCACTTGCGCGACGCCCTTGGTCGCGCAAGTGACTTGCGTGAACTAAGTGATAACTACCCGGTAACCGCCCGGGGTCTTCTCCTACCTATAAATAGACCCTGTGGGCCCCCCATTCGAGAGGATCTTTTTCCAGAAACTCGGATTGAAGCTCCCGATGCCCAAGTCTCTTCTCAAAGTTTCCGGAACACTTATAAGGTAATTTCTTACCTAGAACGGAAGATCTAAAGAGAGGGAGGAAGGCCTAAGTGTTGAAACTCATCAACACTTGCGCGCCTGAGTGGCCAGCCCTTAAGGGAACTGGTCACACTTACGCGATGCCTTATTCCTTAAATAGAACTTGCGCGTCCCTTTTCTGGGAGAACCTCAAGAGGATTTTAAAGGCTTTAAGAAAGAGTCGCTCAAGTATTTTACTACTGGTTGAAAATCGCGCAAGTACCCCACATGTCGTGCAAGTATACTTGCGCGACCAATACTTGCCCGTCCACGCAAGACTTGTGCGCCTTTAAAGACTTGCGCGCCCCTACCTTTTTTGGGTTCCCATCTTGCCCATTTTACCCCTCTTAAGCCGTTTCACCTTTCCTATTCAAGATTTAGTCTTCAAGATACTCTTCAAAGCCATTTATGGCATGATTTCTTGATTTTACTTCCTTATCTGAAAGGAATTCAGTGGAATATCTCTCAAAACCTAGTGATTTACATATCTTTATGTCACCAAAGATTGAGAGTTCATTCATTCAACCTCATCCTTTAAGATGATAGAATCCTTAACCTGGGTCTCCTTTTTAGGAATAATCCCTAGTAATAAGTCATTTAATTTGGGCATCCTTCTTAGGAGTAAGCCCCAAGTCCTCTAATTTTGGGCATCCTTCTTAGGAGTAAGCCCCGAGTCCCTTAATTTGGGCATCCATCCTATGAGTAGAACCCAATCTGAAATATGGGCATCCTTCTCAAGAGTATGCCCCAAACCTTAATCCCTAACATGGGTCTCCTTTTCAGGAATAAGGCTCAGTTATAATCTTGGGCTTCCTTTTCAGGAGTAAGCCCCAAGTCCCCTAACTTGGGCCTCCTTTTCAGGAATATGTCCCAGTCATAATTATGGGCATCCTCTTCAGGAGTAAACCCCAAGTCCCTTAATTTCTCTTAACTAGTCTTAAATTACGTTTGATATGGGATTCCTTCTCAGGAGTAAAACCCAATTATCAATCCTCTACAAATTTGGGGTTCCTTTTCAGGAATAAGTCCCAAGTTAGAGTATTCAAATATCCATAAAGAACATATACCTTTATGGACCATGTTCCTGGATTTTCTCCCTAAAAGTAAATCCTAAACCTTCATCTATCCGGGTAGTCATACATACATAAGCCCCAAACAATTTCTTATGATTGCATCTTTCATGGCACAATTGTCTAATTTTTACCAATACCTCTTGTTTCACACACCGAGCATGACTCACATGAGCTTAGAGTGTAAAAGTAATTATGACATCCTTCTTTGAGGCATCAATCATAAACGTCATACTCCATTACTCGAACTACGCGGGTTCTGATTCTTTTCCAAAACAAAGGATACGTAGGTATCCCATTTTTGGGTTCGATCCCAACATTGAAATAATCCATGTCCTTCTGAATGACGATAATCTTCAAGTGCCCCACTGAGTGGCTTTAAAACCAGCCTGGTCATCATAATGACCAAGAGACTTTTTATAAATGTTTTGAAGGATACCATTGACCAAAAATCTCTAAATAGATACAGATGATTCTCTATTGATGAAGAACCTCGAATACATATAAAAGATTCTCAAAATTTCTTACATATTTAATCATTGATTGTTAAAACTAATGGAAATCTAATTTTATACTTGGTAATGTAATAAGGATTCATGAACATAACTTAAATCTATAAAGAGTGTCCTGGAGTAGACAATAATTCCCCTAAAAAAGGTGTGATGAGTCTGACCTCCCATCCTCTCGACCAATGAAAATTCCTAAGCCTCATCAGTAAAGTAGGTCCAAACGGATGTGGAATCATTGGATGTTTCTGGTTCTACGAACAAACCCGCTAGAAACCGATCGGAACGTTTGAATCTCCCATCCAGGAGGTCATCCTCGAATTCCGTGCGAAACATGACTTCACGATCAATATTTATCCTAGAAAATAAAACAATGTGGAAGATGCCTTATGTCGGAAACATCATTCACAATTAACCATGTTAAAGTTGGAACATGCTCTTTTGATTAATGATATGATGAATTTTGACATAAATGTTATTGGTTAGGGAATACCTTTGTTTTTTTAAGTTTCTATTCAGACTTCATTGTTAGATAGAATTAAGCATGAGCAGAAAGAAAACCGTGAGCTATAGAAAAAGGTAGAATTGGATAAAAAGTTTAAGTTTCCAGAATTTAACATTGACAAAGATTTTGTTTTAGGATTTGGAAAAAGGTTGTGTGTGCCTAGTAATTCTTAGTTGAATAATGATTTGTTGTGAGAAGCTCATAGTTCCCTTTTTTCTGTTCATCCTGGCAGTACTATGATGTACAGAGAACTTCCAGAGTATTATTGGTGGGATGGAGTGAAAAGAGAAATTGCTGATTTTTCTATGAAATGTTTGACATGTCAATTGGTTAAAGCAGAGTAGCTGTTACTGAAGGGGATGCTTCAGCCTTTGCCAGAGCCAGAGTGGAAATTGGATAATGTATCCATGGACATTGTGGTATGACTACCAAAGACTTTTTGAGGTAACAATGCGATTTGTTATATTGTTGATCGGCTAACAAAGTCTGCACATTTTCTTTCTACTAGAGATACAATGACTTTTGATCAGCTTTCTCGATTCTACCTCAAAGATATTGTCAGGTTAAATGGAGTTCCTCTTTCCATTGTATCTGACTGAGATCCCAGGTTCACTTCTAAATTTTGGAAGGGACTTCAGATGTTGTTGGGAACATAGTTAAATTTCAGTACAACTTTTCATCCTCAATTAGATGGGAAGTCAGAACGAACGATTAAGACTTTAGAGGATATACTTCGAGCTTGTTCAATGGACTATCAAGGAAGTTGGGCTAAACATCTTTCTTTAGTTGAGTTTTCTTATAATAATAGTTTTTATTCCAGTATTCAGATTTAACCTTTTGAGGCCTTGTATGGGAAGCGGTGTCGGAATCCAGTGTTTTGGGATGAAGTCAGTGAATGAAAGTTGATGGGGCAAGAATTAGTTGAAGAAGTGGCTGAGAAAGTGAGGATTATCCCATAGAACATGAGGACAACTCAGAGAAGGCAGAAAATTTATGTAGATAATAGAAGGAAAGACTTCTCATTCGAGGTAGGTGATCATGTTTTCCTAAAAATCGCTCCTTGGAAAAGTGTGATGTGTTTTAGTAAGAAAGGGAAGTAAGCCCATGGTCCATCGGTCCTTTTGAAATCTTGGAGAAAGTTGGAACAATTTCATATCGTGTAGCTTTTCCTCCAAGCTTGTTTCAGGTACAAATTTTTTTTCATGTTTCAATGTTGAGAAATTATATGCCAGATTCATCACATGTCTTGAGCCCAGAAGTAGTTCAGCTGAAAGAGAAACTTTCTTATGAAGAGAAACCAGTTCATATTCTTGATTTAAGGAAACAAGTATTTCACAATAATGTAATCAACCAGGTAATGGTTTTGTGGGAAAAACACATGGTTGAAGAAGCAACATGGGATTCTGATAATGCTATGAGGGACAAATACCCCCAGTTGTTCAATAAGTAAATAAAATTGCGAGGGTGCAATTTCAAAAAGGTGGGGATAATGTAACACCCCGTGTTTATTTAAAAATATTTAGAAATTCATGGAACTTTATTTTATGTATATATTTTGAACTAGCCTTTAGAACATACATTTTCCACTTCTATGTTTTGAATTTCATTAAACTGTCATCTACAATTGTGTTCAGTATGTAATTTGGAGTCTATTGGAACCAACATTCTTTTTGGTGAATAGTAACATACCCTTATGAATAGTAATATGAACCTAATTAATAGTAAATTTTATTACTATTTTATTTTTTAAGGCATTAAGATAATAACATCTGAGTAAATTTTTCATCGTGATAAAGCAGATGTTTTAGAATTAGAGTTTTTAATTTTTTAATTAAGAATGATTTTATTTAAAAATTAAATTAATAATATTTAATAATTTATTTTTAAAATATAGACATCATTTTTTAAATCTACACATCAAAAAATGGTTGGGGAAAATATTTGGGATATTTCTAAAATTCTTTAATTTTCGGTGAATAGTGAAATACGATAAAATACCATATAATCAAATTATCAGTAAAATACACTATTTATGACATCATAAGTGATGAAAGATCACTTGGTTCGAACTCACATGCCATTATTACTATTTTAGGTAACACGAACAAACACTATTCATAATCATGGGCAGAAATATTATAATAATGATTAAAATAATGAAAAATACCACCTCTCCACCACTATAAATACCACCCTCACCCCCTCTTCATGCCACACCTCTCAAGCCTTGTGACATGACAAATTTCTACCTGATACTCCTCCCAAGGCTCTTCTCCAAGTCCTATAGCTTCTGGTCTCTCCAAAAACCCAAAACCATTTCCCTTAAGAAGGATCTCAAGGAGAAGAGATCAAGAGGTAAACATCCTCTTATTTTTTTTTCTTTTCTTCATTTTATGTCATTCTCTTCCTTTAACTATCGATTATGTTGGGATATTTCATTAAAAATCCCCCATTACTATCCAAATCATATATGAGTGATGATATATTACCTTTCTCTCATCAATATATTTTTCATAAAATTTTAAGTACGCCATTAAGATGCCATATTTTCATGGGAATTTTCTCAAGGTTTCTTTAATTTCATGATTCATTTTTATTCATTCTTCTCCACGTCTTATCCAAGGGGCATGAAATCTCTAGAATATGTTATCTTCTGGATTTTCACATGTTAATGGATAATTCATCATCATTCTTCTCCTCCTCTATCACTTATGAAAGGAATTAAAACATTATCCGTGATGTGTCGAATTACCGACATTATGGATGATGTGATTCCAATTTTCATTAACTCTTTAATGTCTGGAAATGAAACCATTTATATATTTGAACCAGGTTATAATATATTTATTATGTCTCATACTTGGTTCTGTAATTCTTTTGTACACATGGTTTTAATTTATAAAACTAAATGAGGTCATTTTTATCAAAGAACCACTAAAATAATCTAAACGAACATCATTAATTTTATAACTTATGAATCATCCTCATGTAATAGTTCAAAATGATAAATTTAATATTTTATTTTATTGGATATATTTATATACTACTCCATTATAATTCTAGAGTTTCACTTCCAATCGACAATAAAGGCCACCATGAACCAATCATAAAAATCATGTAAGGAAGTCACCCAAAAACAGTGCAAGGAGAAATATACTAACAATTAAAGGGTGAAATGATTATATGAAATGATAATATAAGATGTTATAAACATGATAATGTTTCATTAAAATACTAATAACACTATTTTAACCATTATAAATTAAGTTTAAACATGTTTGAAGTAAGACAAACCCGAGGTAAGGGAATTCTTATCCCGATTTCCATTCTTTGCCATAACCTTCTAATTCATTATTTCTATGTTATTTAAATTGTTGGTGTGATGTGTTATATTTATATTATGTTTTATTATTTGTATTTATATTATATATAAAAACTCCGTTCACTATATTAAGTCTCTCTTCAATTGAAGAATATTTATATGGGGCCTTTCATTAAAAATCATCTTTTAAAATTCTGTTTTACAAAATTCAAAAGTAATTTATTAATGCAATTATTCATTTTTTATGTTTATGTTTTGGTTATTGGGAATTTTTTATGATGAAGGGTGGGAACTATATTTCCCTCTAATGCATTGGGTATGAGAAAGATGGAGGTTGTATCTATGGTTACTTCAAGTTTAACTGCAACGGGGACACAAAGTAAGGGAGCAGTGAGGGTAACAATTTATAAGGTAACCAAATGGTGACAAGATTATGTAAGTAATGACCCAAGGTACCTTTTTTATTATATGTATTTTCTCATGTTTTTTTTGGATTTTTTGTAATTCTGTTGTTACACAAAGTAATTATATATGGTTGGAAGGAATGTCTTTTGAAAATTCTTTCAAACATTATGAGTATTTATGGACTAATGTGAACATTCCTTCTTTTCCATCCCTTATTGAGCTTTTGTACTCATATCGTGTTTTTAAATGATTTTCACAGGTTAATGGATGTGTAAGACAAGGAAGGAATCCATGTTAAATTTTTAATAATTGGCAATGATTCTTGTTTTAAGATTTAATGTTTTATATTTTGAAAAAATGGAAACTGTTTTTATGGAATCCACTCTGTAATAATGTGTAATGTTATGAATGTATGGTCTTAATTATATAAAGCTCTAAAATGAAATGATACTTAGTGTAAAATGATTTTTTTATTCACTAAATTCAATATTATGTATTTAATAAGGCCAGGTCCTTATACGCAAACATGGATATGTGAGGCCCATGGGGTACCATTTGTGGATACACTAACCAGTGAAACGTTTTTTTCCAATAGATGTGTTTAAAAGAAAAATTGATGTATTTATGACTAGTTTGGGTTTGTGTGTCTTATGGGTTTTTGGGATTTTTTTATTGTGTGATGTTTTGAGTCCAATAACCTCTCTTGTTTGAACAGTGTTTTGGGATTGTGTTTCATTGCTAAGTTGGGTTGAAGGGCTGGTTAGTGTTATCTTCTGAGAAAATTTAAGGAAGCATTTACAATGGTTCCCATCATGTCTTTTGTTCTAGTTTTTTGTATGTTTTTGAAAAATATACTAGCTTGTCTGGGTCCTTGGTCTCTCTCATAAGATAAGTTACTCCCCCATTAAGAGTTAATTCATGACTAAAGTGCATCCCAGATTGTTTTAGCATTGGATGATCCTCCAGTTGATCATTATAAGGAATATTTTTCTCAATCATTGGGGATTGAGTCTACATCATTTCCTTTCTTGGTATTTTGGATCCTCTTGTAGTGTGATATTGATCATGGAAGGTTGAAAGAGACCTTAGTTTCATAAGTTACCTGATTCTTCCAAGGTGAAAGTAGTCTGAGGTTGTTAGTGTGGATAGTGTGTAAGAGGGCCATTGGGTTCTTCGTAGTCTCCTCAAAGTAGGGGTTCATGTTAAACCAACATAGGAAATCTGGTAATGAGATGTTATTATGGCCACATTCAAGAATTGTGTGTTATTTGGGGACTTGGAATAAGGCCCCTTTCCATGTATAATTTATATTAGTTGCAATGGTCGTGTTTGGTGAAACCTTGTGATGTCATGTTCTTGTTTGACTATAAAGGTGAATTTGTACAATCTTATGTGAGTCTTTTTTTGTTATAAGTGTGTCTCCTTTTGGGAAATATCAAAATCCTATGTTTAGAGTAAGGTGTTTCCATATATCCATTCCACAATCTGTTTCTCATATGAAGAAACAAGGGGTGACACATACTTGTTTCAGTGAAATGTCAGGTTAGGGTAAAGTGAGAATGGAATGTGTTTTGTCTTAGTGAACCCATTTGGGATCATGGTATAGTTTTCATGTCACTAAAATAAAAAGTTCCATTCGGGGGTTTCTATAGCCTAACAGTAAGGCCGAAGTTGCTTCAACCATTTGAGTAAAAGCCATAGGTCTCCAAGTGAAGCTGGCACACAGTCCTGGGAAATCCTTGGTTAGTTCAAACCCATTTACAAAGTCATGTTATCAGTATGAAAGATATGAATAGTTTATATATTTAGTGTTGTCATATTTTTTATAGTGTTCCCATTCGGTGGAAAGAGGTGGGAGGACCTTGTGTCTATGATATCTCCCAATGTCATCCTTTCCCCCATTCAGTTTCCATTGCATTTTTTGATAAAAGTTTGAAATTTTGTAAGATAGATTGAGTGCATTGATTGTTCATGGTTTTTAGTTACCATGCCTTAGAAATCCATGTATATAAAATTATGTACATCGTTGAGAACAATTTCCCAAAGTGTGCTGACTAACTGTTTGGTCATCCCAAATCATTAAATTCTGGGGTCTTTTTTTTCCAGGATGTGTTTGTCGGTTAAGATGGTTGGTTTTTATGGTAGGGAGACCCACTATGAGTATCATATAAGTTCTCTTGGAAACTTCCAATGGAAGTCTACCCCTTGTATCAAGGATTCTATTCTGGCCTCCCCCTATTAGTGTCCTGATTCTGTCTCGGGAAAAAATGAGTTGTCTCTTATTGTGGGGAGCCCATTCGTGTCTCCCCATACTAGTAACTCAGATTTGTCTGCGGTCATGGATTTGTGATACGTTGACTCATTAAAAGATATCTAACTACCAAAATGATCCTTGGGTAAGCTTTGTGAATGGAAAGTGTCCTATGGTTTGATTGAATTAAGGTACTGGTAACCCTATTGGACGTTGTTGCTTGTTTGGGTAATTTTCTTGATTATTGTTCAGATAGTGTTTGAGGTGTTTTGTTTTGGGATATAGTTTGAATAATAGTGATCATTTCAGTAAGTGGTTTTATGTTTTGGTTGGTGAGAGTATTACCTCTTTTATTGATCAATTTGAGGTGTTTTGGGCTTTTTGGGGGTTTGAAAAACTTGGAATAGGAGTCCATTTAGGCTTTTCAGTTGGGTTTGGTTTTTTATTTGGGCCATGTTGTGGCTTTCTGATGGAAGAAAGTTTTACTGTGGGGATAATTTACACATAAATGACTTCTTTTAATGTTATTTTTCATTTAATTAATATTGTTATTTGTTTGTGGGGTTTTCCATGTAGTTTTGGATGAAAGGGTGCGTTTTCATGATTTGGGGCAAACCGTGATCCCGATTTAGGTTTTTAAAACATTTTTTTATATAAATTCTTCTTTTTTCAACATGTTACACCCATCCCAATTCCCAAATGTAACCCCCTGGTATTTTAAAACCTCCATATCAATTGGGACCCCATAGAAATCCATAATAATGATTGATTTGGATTTTTTATTAAAGTATCAGGTTATTCTGTAAGCCTATTTCTTGCTTTTATTTTTTTAACTTTTCATTATCTCATTACGATTTTTCTATATTTCGTTTATTCCATCTCCCACTTGAAGAAAAAAACCTAAGCCTCACACCCATTATCGATTATACCTCTTTGTAGATGATCTCCACTACAAATTAGCGAAATATTTAGTATTCTTTCTTAAATAACTCAGATTTGAAGAGGTCAAATGATTCTTCCATGACTCCTTCAATTTCCACTCTATTCCCCCCATTTCATTACCCACCTAACCTTCTTAGAATTATGAGATCCCCCGTAGTAGTTTTTGATGCTTCAAGATTCAACTGTTTGTGGATTTGGGCAAATTTTATAAAGATACCTCATATAAGTGGGTTTCCATCGTTCCTCCTCCCATTTCCTTAGGGTTTCTCCCATATTTTCATGAATTTCCTAATTTCCAGTACCTAGGTTTTATCTTTGTGTTTGTGGTGAAATATTTTTTATTAGGGATTGGTTTCACTCCCTTGGGGTGTGGTGGTGGTTTGGTTAACGTTTTTCACAACGATTTGGGGTTTTTGGAAAAATTGGGAAAAGATTCCATGTGTTAGCATAATAGGATGAGTTAATTTTGCATGATTTATATTTTTATCAGGATTCTCTTCCATTTTTTGTTGAGAAAATTATATTTATTATCATTAGTTAAGCCGTTTGTTTTTATGTGGAATTTTTGTTCAAAAATGAATATTTTTGGCTGTGTATTCCATTATGTGTTCATTGGGGTTGTTTTATGATTCATGGAATAGATTTATTAAATGATGATATGGCCTAAATTACTGGTTTGATATGATTTCTGTATGATTTTTTTCTTCAAATAAGGATTTTAGAAGGATTTTATGTGCAAAAAAGGTTAGAATCCTTGGAATTGTTTTGTGAAGGTTTCAAATGGTTTATTGATTTTTATAAGAGGTGAAACTATGTTTCCAAGATGTTTTGGTAGGAGTGTACTTTTGAAATGGTTTATTTTAATGTGAAAGATATTTTATGTGACATGTACTATCTTGGAAAGGTTTTATAAATTTTTAAATGATATTTTTGGAGTGTGAAAGAGAGGGGAAACGTGTTGTGGTCTGTTGTAGTGTGAGTGTGTTTTCTAAAATGAATTTAAATGAAAAAGGTATTTTGAGAAATGTGTGTGGGTTTTTTGTTGTGTGTGACTTGGATGTGGTATTTTCATGTGAAAACTGTATTTCATGGCTTGTGGTACTTTTTTAGCACAAGAGGGAACACCTGGTTATCTAGGTGGGTGGATGTGTACTAGTATGCTAGTGATTCTGTGGGGTTTGGCCTTTGTTTCATGTAGTATGTTTGAAGATGAAAACAATAAATAAACTACATTTATAATGATGATGATGTTGGGGAACCACTGTTTTATGGGTATGATCCCTACTAGTGTCTCTTGTGGAAGATAATATATATTTTTATAGTTACTTTTTTATTGAGTATGAGGTACCCGAGAACCACAATGACCTAGTGCCTATGTTTGTTTCTTGTTTATAGTGATCATTAAATATTTTATGCTTACTTTCAGCATATGGTATGTTTGGATGGAGAATTTTAGTAGTTTTTTTATTATATTTAACAATTTTAATTGCTTGGAATGTTGCCCACTTGAAAGGTGTTTTTATTTAAAGTTTCATCTTTTTGAAATTATTTCTAGCATTTCTTATTTACAAAACATGCAATAATGTTTTCTTATAATTATTATAACATGGAATATTTTATGGTGGAATCCTACTAGGCTTTTTCTGACACCCTACTTACACCATGGGTGTATGTAGACTTGGTTATTTTGTCTTAGGTTTCAGTGATTCTTTTAGTTCAAATGGTATGGGTTTCTTGTTGTCCTTCTGGGTGCGGTGTCATAGAGATGGCTTAAGGGTGGTGCATCTTTCAATGAGGTGGTTCTTGGGATATTATTTTTTGTTTTTATCCATAGTAATAGTATTTTAACATTGTCTTAAATTGTGTAATTCAATTATAAAATTTAGTTAATGAAGTATTGGTTTGGAAACACTATATTTTTTTAATGGGATCCACTTGTTGTTTTATGTTTACAAACTCAGGTAAATTGTTCTCAAATTTCATTCTATGATACCAGAGCACTTGTTCCAGCCCGTGGTGATCTGGAACGACCTTTAGGGCCTTTTCAGGAACTGTTTTAGGTTATAGTTTTTATGGCAGCTAGATTTAGTTCATGACACTTGATCACTACATGTGCTTGAAAGGTAAGGGTAATCCCAAATGTACCAATGAGACTCTGGTTTTCGACGTTCAACCTATTTTTTTTGAAATCAGCAGTAATGCAATATGCTACCAAATAATTTACAAATTCATTATACCAAGGAATAAAATCTTTCACTCAGTATAATTGCTTATCTTGGAATATTTCATTTATTGGAATATAGGATGTGAGTCAATGTCTGCGGATGGGTGGATCTTGCTGATATGGTCATCCACCACATTCTATGCTTCTTTTTATCCCCAATTTCTAAATTGAATTCTTGAAGGAATAACATCCAGTGAATGCGACATGGTTTGGCTTCTGGTTTCTTTAGAAGATGCCATAGGGCTGCATGGTCTGAGAACACAATGATTTTGGACCCTAAAAGGTATGACCTAAATTTATCCAAGGAAAATAAATTAAAAGAAATTATTTTTCAGTTGTGTTGAGGATTCTTGGGAAGGGTCTTGTGTACATTAGGTATAGGCTATGAAATCTGAAGATCGGTTGACCCTTTTTGTTAATACTTCCACAACTACCTAGATATAGGCATCACACATGAGTTCAAATGGTAAATCCCATTGAGGTGGTTGGATTTTTGGGGGTGATGTTAGACTACATTTTAATTTGTCAAAAGATTCCTGACATTCATTATCAAAAACAAATTCCTTTTATTTTTTGAGAAATTCAAAGAGGGGGATTGCAATTTTACTACATTCACGAATGAAACAATAATAAAATATATCAGGACCTAGGAAAGACCACACATTCCATAAATTTTTGGGGAATGGTAGGGATGAAAGGAAATCCAATTTTGATTTATCGATTTAGATACCATCCCCATAATTGACATTCCCCTAAACTATACCTGGTCAAACCTTGAAATGACATTTTATATAATTTAATACGAGATTATTTTTAATAATACGACTGAGGACTGAACCTAAACTACTAAATCATTCATCAAAAGAGGATCCATATATAGTGAAATAAACCATGCTATTCTTCAGGTAATGTGAAAAAAATACTAACCATGCATCTCTAGAATGTACCTAGAGAATTTCATATACTAAATGGAATCCTCAAATATGTAAATTAGCTAAAGGGGAAAGTGGAGGTCTTCTTATCCTAATATTTAGGAGGAAATTAGATTTAAAATATTCAGAATACCCATAATGAATATAATAATGGGTATTCCCCACTATCCTCTCTAGAATTTGATCAATGAATGAAAATGGGAAATTGTCTTTCCATGTTTTTTGATTTATTCATTGATAGTCTATATAGACACATTAAAAATTCTTCCAACGAGTTGGAAACAATTAATTGTTTTAATTTTTAATTACCATACGATGATTTTTTACGAAATAATTTAATTGAGCTGAAACATTGGATTTCAGTGATGGGGTAGATGATTCCAACAACCAAAACTTTTTCTAACTCATTTTTAAGAACATCTAGGAGGTCTGGGTTTAGTCTACATTGTGAATGTCTCACTATTTTATCCTCACCATTTAATAATACATTACATGTACAAATTGATGATCTAATACCAGGATAGTTAGTATATATCTATCCCCAAGCTTGTTTAGATTTTATGAAATTTTCAAGCAATTTTAATTCATGATCAAGATGGAGTGAACTAGAAATATTATAGATAAATTGTTTCCATTCTCAAGATATTAATATTTTAAATCATGACATAGTTATTGTAGTTCTAATTTAGGTGGATTTTGTATTAATGCGAGTGTGTGTAAAAGTGAGAGGTCAGTAATCACCTATAACTACTCAGTGATATCATCTTCAAATTAGGAATGAGATTTTATAACTTTAGTAGTATCCTCGATGGACATTTGATACTCAATGTTTAAGAAATCATTAATTAATAAACATGCATGAAATTTTTCTAACCTCATACAAAATTATATTCCTGATTCATTTCATATCATTTCAATCAATGATGAAAACTAAAAAGGGGACTAGTGGAATGAAAATATATATTTTTAGTGTATGGGAGTACATCTATATAGTTAAGAGAGATAGAGAGAGAGAGAGTAGTGTTCATTAGAGGGCTGCTTCATGGTATCAAGGATGTTGAAGTAGAAAATTTCTCCACCAAACTCAATAGATAATGTTCCATTGTGAACATCAATAACGGTATTGGTGGTTTTTAAGGATTTACTCTGAAATATAATTGGGGCACGTCCATTTATTGTATCATCTTCCATTTTCGGCACATAAAAATCTAAAATAAATACTAAATTTTGTATCCACACAAGAGCATCCTCTAACACACCAGAGGGTTATGCAGTACTCCGATTTGCAATTTGAACACTAATTTCGGAAGGCTTAAATTCCTCGACCTGCAATAAAGAGTAAATGGAGTGATGCATCACATTTATGGAGGCACCTAAATCAATCCTAGAATTTGAAAAGGAATAGTACCCAATGTTTCACAGAATTGAGAATATTCCCAAATCACTACATTTTGTGGGAAGTGATGGCTCTATCAATTCTGAGACATTCTTCCCCAATCTCACCCTCTCATCACATTAAATTCACCTTCAGCGAGTACACATCTCCTTTAGAAACATGGTATAACTTTGAATTTTTTTAGGACATCAACCGAGGTGTTGTGAACCTACACCTTTTTAAATGTTTTCAATATGTCATTGTCAAGATAAGTTTCCTTTTGTTTTCATGATTGGGTGGCCCTATTGGGAAATGGAAGAGGAAGGGTTGGGATAGCTAACTCATCAACAGATTAACTCTTTCCTTTGGAAGGAATTCTCTCAAGATAAGGATTTTATTCTCTTGGATCTTTTTTAGTAGTTGAGATGGTGGTTTCCTCAGGAGGGGATGATTTTAATGGAGGGTTTATATGGATTTTAAGTTGTTTCTCCATCATAATGTTGATGGAACTAACATCTCCCTTATATCTAGGGTTAACTAATGGTTGCATGGGTAGTTTACCAGACCCATGACATTGAATTTCCTCCATAGAGTTAGTTTTCATAATTGGGGTTTTTGTATTGTATTGCTGCTTGGGTGGTTTCTTGGAAATTGAGATTTTTAGCACCCATTTATTTCATAATATCTTCTTGGATAGGATCAGGTTTTTGAGGTGGTTATTGGAATGTACTTTGTGTTGGTTGTGTATTTCAGGATAGTGGCGGTGGTTGACTACTCTACTCCTGTTGGTTCCATTGTGGTTGTGGTTTGTTTCTATATAAAATTGACTATAATATTTGTTTTCATTCCACCTACGGCTAGAAGGATAGTAAGGTTCTTTCCTAAAGGGTTGTTTATAAGGGTGGACTAGAAATATTTCCTCATGACTCTCAGACATTTCACATAGATGGGGTCATTGGTTAGAATAATGGGTGTCAGAAGAACATATTCCATAGTGGTTGGGAGGTGTAGATTAGTATTTCCCTTGGGAAAGAGAAAGTTGTTAATAAAAGGTACTTACTTCTTCGAACATTATGTCTACCTTCTTCTCAATTTCAGTTGATTGCTCTTCATGGACACCTAGAATGGGTACATTGTATCTTGAACCAAATTTTTGAGTGTTTTGCGTCATTTTCTCAATTAGGTTTATTATCTAAATTGAGGTCTTATCAACTAGTGCACAACCTATATCTACATCAATCATTTTTTGATCAATAGGAAATAAATATTCATAAAAATACTGAATTAATAGTTGATCACATATTAGGTTCTGTAGGAAAATTTAACAAATCCTCTTAAATCATACAAAGTATCCATGAAGCATTTCCCCTTGAGATTTCTTATCCAACATATTTCTATCCTTATTATTACAGTTCTAGATGTTGGGAAGTATTTTTCAAGAACAATTCATTTCAAGTCTCCCATCCTCAAACTGGGGAATTAACATAATATAACCAATCCTTTGTAGCTTCATATAATGAAAATTTGAATGCACTAAGCATTAATTGTTCTTCATCCATATTAAAAGGTTTTAATATTGAACACATAAAATTAAATTATTTTATGTAATTATGTGGATCTTTTCCCATGTGTCCATGGAATCTTTATAATAAGTGAATTAAACTAGATTTTATTTCAAAATTGGGTATCATGCCTTGCAATTGAATATATGTGGGTTGGATATCAACATTAGGTGAGTTTAGTTATTTAAATACTAGGTTGTTTTAAGCAATATTATGCATGTTTAATTCAATTTTAATTTTGGTTCTAAATGAATAAGAAGGGTCAATAATAGTTTCAATGTTTTTTGTGTCCTCTTTCAAAGGGTTCTCTTATGAATCCATGTGTCACAGATATATAATCCTCTCTGATTCGGGTTTGAAAGGTGGTAAGACATCCAGACTAGAATGTATCATGCACATAACCTAAAATATAAATAAATCAGAATAAAAAATATTGGTAATGGTAGAAATTAAAAAAAAATATTAAATTTCTTTTTCAAAAACAACATATGAAAAACATTCAATAAAAACCAAAGTGCTCTTCAAAAACAACACAAACATTTGAATGTGTTTTCATGAGATTCCAAATTTATTATATTTTTAAGGTTTATTTATTGTACATATCGGTACCTAGGTCATCTCCCAAGGAACGTTGATAGGTTTAGAGTGTGTATTCTTAATAAAAAATATTAAAGAGTTGGTTTTTTTGAAAACAAATTTAAGAAACAAACTTAATTTAAAGAATTTAATAGTTGAGAAAGAAGTATATTTTAAATACATATTATTAATATGTGATCATTTCTATGTTACTGCACCACTTGAATGGTTCCTTGTTCTTAATTTATTGTTAGGTTTTTGTTGTAATATTTTGATTAAGGGTTAACAAAGATCTTGGGAACCCAAAACCCCTAAAACGATGAAAATTGGACTAAAACATGACCTTACGATCATATAGTCAAGTTCCACCACCTTAACATGAATTAATGTTAGTCAAGGAACAAGAAAATCTATAATTTTGGAGAAATAAGAGGATTATTATGTTGTCAATTCCTAATAACATAAGCCACACACGTAGAATTGCACACAGATCGAGTATGAAATAAAACGTGTCTCAATTAAATGCATAAAAACATGTTAAGATACATTTAGAAGAAGAATTAAAAACCACAACACGAACTAAAATAGTAGATAATTATGTTCTTTAACTCCATATTCACATGTGTAGCTCCATCACATTGATCACGAACTGCTTAGATCAACATCAGGAGGAGGAGGAATCACAGGTAGAACTTCTTCTTCATTCTCGATCCCCCTATGTGGATAAGGGCCTCTAAAACATTTTGAATGATGATAGGGCTCATTTGGGACAATAAAATATCAGATCTTTTCTTCTAGTTTGAACAAGCTAATGAGGAACCCAAGGTTCCATTTTATAGGCAAAGTGGAAGGTAGTTTTGGGAACACTAATTTCTTACACAATTTTTTCCACTGTCTTTGGTGGATAGACAACATTATCTTACTTTGGTTAAAGTGAAAAAGTTGTTTACTCACCTGATGACTTTCACCATTGAACGTTTGGCATCACTTGGACACCTATAGCTCAAGATATGGACAGATCAAAACACACCACTTTTGACTTTGTGTATTTTCGGTGTGTTGAACAGATCAGGTTGGATGGGACACTTAATGTTCAAGATAAGATTAGGATCTTTTAGATGAAATGTATCTAAGATCATTTTAGACCTTCTCAAAAATTTCAGTCGATTTGGATCACAGTTTAGTAGAACTGTGTGGTTTAGTCTACTAGGGTGCCTAGATCCTGTGCAGTTTGTGCCATTCTTCTTGGACAACATCACAGGCCTTCAAACTCACCTCCACCTACAATGTAATTAACTAAATAAGTAACATTTATATTTTTAATAGTGAAAAATAAAATAAATGAATCAAACATTAACTGAAATTTGTTTTTATTTTAATAATTTTCAAAACAAAACTAGTATAGAACAGTGGTGTAAGGTTGAAAATTAAACAGTGAATCATAGTGAGATCAGTAACGTGCTGGACAGAGACAAAGACATCAATTCAAATATATAAAAGATATCTTCAAGCCAATAAATTGAGTGAGACTTCACCCATAGGAGTGAGTTGGGGGGAGTGTACAAAAGTGCTTTAAGTTACAGATTATTTTATCCCTAAAATATGGTAAAGACAGTGTTCTTGACACATAGAGACCTTGTATAATCTTTTGTAATAAAAAAATAGTGAATATTAGTGGAATTTGTTACAACCGACATGTTGTCGGTGTATTCTCCTTGGACTAGCACCTAATTTTGTACCATGTAAAATTACTTTTTCATCTCTCATAATGTGATTGTATTTTTTCTAAATTTTATCTTTTGGAAGGTTTAAGAAGTTATTATCAATATGGAAAAAATATACATCATTTCAGAAAACATTTTGAAACCCTGATTCAACCATCCCCTATTAGGGTGTTCTCTAGTCCTTTTCTGGGAAACATAATGTAATAGCCCGTTAATCCTTATTCTTCACCATCCTTCTATATATAATTTATTTATCTTGAATGTAAACTTTGATTCGGGATGTTATGGCCATATATAAGGTGTTTTTCATAATCGTATTGTAATTATATTTGATCTATTATGATAAAGAATGGATGATATTATATCTACACTAGTTATTATATGAACCTTCAAATACTTCCTTAGTATGTGGTTTCCCATTTTATTCTGATCATGAAAAAATTGAATTCAGGTTTCTTTATATGGGTTTTATTTTTTAAATTCTTCTATTTTTACCTATGAACTATCATTCTATTTGGATTTTGGATCCCATTATGTTGTTGTAAATTACAAGTTTTTAAGGTAGGTGGTTTCATAAAAATCTTTTGTTTTATTAACCATTATTTATTACTCATTTTAAATTTGTTTTCTTAAATATTTTATAGAAT
The DNA here is from genome assembly GCA_963277665.1 of Viscum album. Classification (NCBI taxonomy): domain Eukaryota; kingdom Viridiplantae; phylum Streptophyta; class Magnoliopsida; order Santalales; family Viscaceae; genus Viscum; species Viscum album. The sequence goes on along the minus strand of OY728155.1, from coordinate 116,146,091 downwards.
GATATATGATTCAGGATGTGTTAATTTTTTGTCTAATATTATAATATGGGTATTCCCTTTGGTAATGTCAATAAAAATGAATTTTAATGAATATTTTGATATATTACAAGGGTTATTTGATTATTTATGTGTGAAATTCCTTTTAAATAATTTCATATATTTAAATGAAATCCACTAACTATGGGGTTTTTTTGTGAAATTAAAAAACTTTTACTGTGGTATATGGAACATGGGAACCTAGGGTTCTTATTAGGGAGATAGATTTAGATCAATCAAGCTAGGATGGATTGTGGCTACCTAACATTGAATTATGATACAACTCTAACTAAACATCAACATGATATGGGGTTTACATATTGGGTTGTTCAATCATCAATAGTCCCACTCTTTTAAGATATGTGTGAACTTAGTCACATTATCATTGAGTTCTAATGATCCTAGATAACCTAAAACTAATATGATATATAACTAGTTTTTATGGTGCTTCTTTTGGGTTGGTTATGAATTGTTCTCACATGGGTTTATTTCCCTGTTTTAATATAGTTTGGGGAAGTTTTGATTACTGCCTTTACATTTTTTAAATGAACATATTTGGATAATTTATCGAATACTAGAAATGAAACACACTGTGGGGTTCTATTGGTATAGTTTTTCGTACACTTTTTACATGCCTTTTGGTGTTTGTATATCTTATTTTATCAGAAAATGGTAAAGTCATGTAATTTCATAATAGTAAAGGGTATCATTCTGAGTAGGGTTTGAGAGTTTTTTTCTAACATGGTTGGTTATTGGAACGCATATATCATGGATATGGTTATTTTGTCTCAACTTACTTGTTTTATCTTCTTTGGTTTGGAACTATTATTTGGCATTCAATCTATGCCTTCTACTGTATGATATTTTATTAGAAATTTATATTTATTTTATATACTCCATATATTTATAGTTTTGGTTAATTATTGTAAAATCATTCCCAATGGTGATTCTTGATGCCTAGGTTCATGTCAATAACTCATGGAGATCAAGAAATCCCTTTAGGACTTACGACTTGACAACTCAGGTATCCAATTTAGGGTTGAAATGGGTTGGATCATGACATAATTTTATAAAAGGGACCTCAATTTTGGAATCATCATGTGTAAATAGTCTCAAAGTGATATTTTGTTTTTCTAAAGAAATTTATTTTTCAATAAATGGTAAAAAAGGATTTTTTTTACAGGTATGAAAAATTTTATGACATCATAATAATAGAATCATAACATAAAAATATATTAATAATTTTTATAAACCTAATATGTTTTTACAGAAAAAATATAAAATTTATAAAAAATATTATAAATTAAAAAAATTATGATTCATTTTATTGAACTTATTTTATATTTTATTATAATAAATGATTATTCTTTATTTAATACTGTTAAGTAAGTATTCCGAAGATTTTAACCAGGTTTGGATAATTTTAATGAAAAAATAACAATCCCTTTTTAATCATAATCATCAAAATTTCATGATTGTAAAACTATTCAATACTATTTTTTCATAAAAGATTATATAATCATTATATTAACCGAAAATTCACATCTCCTCTAGTTTAAATTCCCCCTCTCCGTTACCTTTGAAAAATACAACCCATGCCCATATAAAAGACTATGATATAACTAATTCCTCTTATTAAATAATAAAGTACCCATAGGGATTTTCTAGAGTCATACTACCTCAATATTTAAGGATATAACAAAGGAGAAAATCTATAATGAAGTGGTAACCCCAATTCACTTTCACAATTTTTTATATATTATTCTTTATAATTTACCAATCAATTTAAATTTTTATTCCTTACTGAAATAATTTATTTAAATTTATATATTATATTAATTTTATTATGGTTCTATTAAATTATTTTATTATATTTATATCATATACTCTATCCCCCTAATTTTACATATCATGTTAATGGTTGGATTCATCCATCTATAAAGACATTCTTAATGCCCTACTTATCACCTCCAACATGTCTTATTACTGTATATTATATTAGATAAATTTATTTAATGAATTATAATAATATATAAATAAATTTAAAAATAATTAATTTAAAATAATAAAAAATCAGAAATAAAAAAATGAGATAATTTAGATAAAAACAAATCATTAAATAACCCCCTCTTCAAATTAAATAGTAAAAAATAAATTTCAATGGTTAAAAATGATCATCAATAGAAAACGTTATATAATAAACATTAAGATTCATGTTTTGATAAACATAAATTTTATATACATGGGTCAAAAAAAAATAAAAAATAATGGGACTAAAGGTAAAGAGAACTGTCAAACATATTTCCTTCTTCCAGATTAGTTGAATTTCTACTAACCTTTTTAATGATTCTTCTCAAATAAATTCTTAATTTAATTTTACTCATATTTTCATTTTTCATTCTCATTTATATAAAATATTATATTTTATTGATATTATTTATAAGAAATCTACAAGGATTAAAAAAAGACTTTATTTTCCAAAACGTTTGATTTTTACTATTAAGTTATTTTGTATTCTCATTATGACCCATGACCTTTTTATGCCAATATTTAATATTCAAAAATAAAATTTCCTATATTATTTTGGGATTATAAATTTTTTCTCATTTAAATATTATTTTTAATATCTATATTAAAACCAATTTTTTGATGAGTTTATTCCATGTGTATGATGGTTATATGCCTCCATGACACCTGGAATGCATGATTTTGAGCATATTATATTATGAAGGTTTGTCCTAGGAATACATATATCATAAAAAGATTATTTAATCATATATATCTCAGGATATTATGTGTACTATTCCAGAACATGTTGCTATATTTATTTGAATTTTATGAAATGATGATGTGTACACAAAATTTATGTGTGCAAATAGTGCTAGATTAGTTCCCAACTTATATATAGAATTTTATGAAATTATTAGGAATTTTAATTATTATGCTTCTACCAAATTACCATTTTTATAATATCTTTATTTATTGTACCATTTTATGACTCATTTTTATCGAATGATCTTATTGTTCAACTAACAAACCAACAGTATTACTCATTCCACCTTCATTTAATGACTTACTATTGATCCATTTTAGGATTCTGTGACTCAATTTTTTATATTTCAGTATCTCACATTGGATACATTTCCCATGTTTCCCTTTATTTCCCCTTACAAGACTTTTATCTCTCCCTTTAATTATTGTATATCCTTAAACGATCATGAGAATTTAGAAGGGTTCAATAATCTTATAAGAGATAAAGATGTAAAATTTTTTTAGGTTTCATATATGATAATGTTTAATATGTACCCAGTCATCAAATGCACTAACTTAGTATTCTAGGATTGGTTGTTGTAGTAAATTTATAATTTATATATGAATATATGTATGTATTACATTATATCCAAAAGTGTGGGCCTGATGGAATATAATTTGGTATCAATTTTATTTCTGGAATTACGATTTTGAATATATGAGTATTGATCCTTAAATAAATCACTAATTTTAATAGTGTACTAGGTTAAATTAAACTATAACAACCACATATGATTAATATTTCTCTGGTATTTATGAAGTGTTTCTACCATAGAGAACATTTATTTTAACATTTTGATTTATTAATGAGGTTTCGTAAATTTTTCATAATAAGTTATCATTAATGAGTAAAATTGTAAGGGTGCTATTTTTGTGGGTGTATAATGTCACATACCATATATCCAAATACACTTTTTAATGAACTTGTGTTCTTATAGTATATATGAAATCCTTTTAACTTTTTTTATGAAATTATAATTTAAATTCATATTTAAATATATGTTTTATTTAAAATATTAATTTTTGTATAATGTAATATTATCAATAATAATCATAAATTATTGTTTTGAATCACTTTAATTGAATTCATGATAATCTTGAGACATATAATTTTATATGATAACTAAATTACATCCTTTATTTTTTCTACGTTCATATGATCATTTAATTGTTATTTAATCAATTGTAATATTGTTTTAAATAAAGTATGGTTCATGTTTTCATAATCACAAATTTATTAAATATAAAAATTTAAACAATTGTCATATGACATTTTTTGGCATCATATAAATAGTTAAATATAGTTTTTTAACTAAAATAATGGTTTACCATGGTTTTTAAATTATAATTCAATTAATTTATAAATGGATGTTATCATATTCTAGGTACTTGGTTTATCACTATAAGAATTTATTTTATAATTTTCAGTAACATGTTTTATATTAAAATAAAATTATGAAATATTTATTAATTTTTTAGAAATGTAATTCCTCATATATATAATGTTTTATTTTCATAAAATTGTTGTAAAAATTTGATAATATAGCTTTTATAAAATGTAAAATAGTCATTGATGTAGCATTATAATTGTAACCACTCATAAAAAATAAATATTTTTTTATCAAAATATATTATTTTCTATGTATTATGTGATTTTTTGAAATATAAATTTCCAAATTATATAATATTAATTGCATAAAATTTATGTAATTTATGGAATCATCACTTCTAAATTAGCTTAGGATAATTTTTTTAGTTAATAGAAAAAATACGCATTTTTAAAAATACCACTTATATTATGTCATCATCAAATAGTAACCTTGAAATAAATATTTATGAAATCATTTTATCAACCAAATATGTAAATATGGGGTGAAGTATTAAATAAAAAAAATATTTTTAATTTTTCAATATATGACTGATGTTTTGGAACCTAATTTTTATTTTATTCTAATTTAAATCAATTTTGATTCATTTACTTAATATAAGTTTTTAAAATATTAAATTCAATTTTATATTAGTTTTATGGTAAAATAATTATTCTTTGTTTAAATAATAACTATTAAATTTATTATGAAATAAAAAATTAGTAAATTTGTATCCTATATGACGAAATAATCAAAATTTTAACCAAAAAATACACCAATCCACGGGTATAAATATCACCTCTCCCTTCCCATGAAAAAACACTCCCATACACATCTCAAAGACACTATGCTTCCCATTTAGCCTCATATAATCCTCTCAGTAGACTTTGGTATGTTCTAGGGTCACACAAACCAAATACTTCATGGATTTAGCAACAGAGTAAATATTCAATGACGTGGTAACCCTAATTCACTTTCATTGATTTTCCCTCTTCTTTATTATAATCTCCCAATAAATTTGTATTTTTTATACCATCCTATAATATTTAATATATATTTATAAAACATATTAATTTTATTATTACATTAGTATTACTATTTTTAAATATTTATATCATATAATATCCCCCCTCTTTTAACATGTCCCATTAATGGTCGGTTTCATCCTCATATGAGGATCTCTAAAATGCTTTACATAATACCCCCAACATGTAATATTAGTGAAGATTACATAATATATATTTATTTTAATGTATAATAGGATTTGTTAAATTATTTTACATAACAATAAATTTAAATTAATCAAAATAATGAAATCAAAACCAAACTTGATAATTCAAAAGATAACATGTCCTCAAGCTAATATCTCTTCAAATAAAATAGAAATTAATAATTTCCTTTTATTGTTACTGATCACTAATGAAAAAAAAAGGAATAAAATTACCTTCATGATTATTGTTTTAATAAAAATAATTTTTTTATAAATGGGTTAAAATTTTATGAAATGCAATATTACGTAAGATAAGGGGAAATCTAAAACCCAATCCATTATTCATGATTACACTCTTTCCAACTATCATTTTGGATGATGATTCCCCTCAAATATAATATAAATATTCATTTAAGATTATTTATATTTTCATATCCTTTTATACTCCAGATTTTACTTTTTTAAGGTGATTTATTCCCCACATTTAATTATTTAAAAAATAATTTATTTTATAAAACATCGCATTGTTTGCACATGAGTTCATTTATATTATCACCATGATCCATGATATTTTGATTCCAATATATAATGTCCAAAAATATATTTTTCGTTATTATTTTTGTAACCACTATGTTTATTCAATGATGTATTCTTTATGAAATATAAATGAAACAAATTGGTTTTCTTGGGTTTATTTAATTAGTATGATTGTTATATGATTCATTTCCCTATGGACTGCATGATTGTGAGCATATAATGACATGAAATATGGGCCCAAAATTATATATCCCTCAAAAAAGGGAAATTTGATATATTTCATGAGATTATATGTATTATACATGAACATAATGTTATATTTGATCACACAATTTGTCTGGTATTTGAACCTATTGTTATGATGTTTCATTATTATGCATGGGACACATTTATATTATAGAAATTATTTATTCTGTGTCTAATTTTTACGAATCATTTTTTTATTATGACAGTTTTGTTCACTTGAATACCTAAAGATGTTAATCATTTATATATAATATAATTCCCTTTTATTATACCATTTTATGATTCCATGACTCACTTATTGATATATTGGTATCTCACATTTATTTTTTCCAAAATATTTTCTTTATTTTCCACTAATAGGATTTTAACTCACAAATTCTTTTATTTTTATCCTCATGTGATCCCAGGAATTCATAATGTTCTGGTGAACTTATAATAAGAATATGTTGAGGATTGTTTTGTTTATGGTTTTATATAGTAGGATGTTGTAAAATGTTCCTAGTTCCCAAAACACTAAACATATTATTATAAGATTATTTATTATAATAAATTTTCAATTTATATTTGAATGTATATATGTATTTCATCAGATCTATAAGTGTAGATCTATATGAATCTCATATTATATCCTCTAAAATATAAATAAAAAATAAATCTTAATATTAAGAGAAAGACATAAGTGTAAAATAATCCATGAATAATTGTACCCTTAATAAACATAATAATCCTTTTAACTTCAATAATATGATACTCCATTTGGTTATATTAAAAGCATCTAAACATATAAGAAAAAACAATAATGTATCTCTACAATGATGGAGGTATATAATACATACTATCATTATCCCATAATTATTTTAATCAATATATTTTTTATCATGTCCATTTCCAATTTAAATCCTATACATAAGAGTTTCCTCATGTTTTTTCCTCAATCCAAACTGAGACTTTTATCTAATTACAAATAATAATGACTACGATTTATGAAAATCTCAACATATCCTTGAATTATTTAAAAATTATGAAATAATTTTCTTTTTCTCAAAAGAATCATTTCATGTTTACTAAATATAACTTTAGAAAAATCATTATAGAGGGATTGATATGAGGATATAAATATGTTTTCTTCCACATTTATTTATATAATCAGATCATTCTTTTAAAATTTGATAATATATACTTAATGATCAACTATTCGAGTTATAAAATAATTTTACTAACAAAATATAAATTTCTATCATACCATGCTCAAGGGGCTTGATTCAATCCATATATTGTCTTAATTAACATTTAATCATGATAAGATAAATATTTTGGATTAAAAAATAAAACAATTTAATAAAAAACTAAAATGAATACATTTAACAATAAACTCTCATCATGTATTTTATATAACATAAATTTCATAGGATAAAATTTAATAAATATAAATTTTCTCTAATATAAATATTTATATAAAAATTCTCTCAATTGTCTATACCTTATTCCTTAATGTAGCTATAGATATAAACATTCATTCTTTTTTTAAAAATATATAAAGATTAATTTAATTTTATATCGAATATAAAATCCTCTTTTATTATATTCTAATTATTAATAGGACACACCAATTATCATATTTGTTTAGTGAACTGGTTTATGTCCTCTTTTAATGAAATAGACTTAATAGGATCTTATAATAATTCAGACACATTTTTTGGAGTTATCTGAGATATAAAACTATTATTCTCTAAAAAAATAGTATTTTTAATCTAAATTAGACATTCCATACCTACAATATCTCTATTAAAGGGGTGTTCTATTATATTTCAACAAAACATTTAATGAGATATGTTAATCTCCCCAGAAGTTAAATAATAATCCCTTTCATCAAATCTAGTAATAGGATTTGAATCATTCAATTTTAATCATCAAAAGTTAGTTTTTATATAATATAATATAATAGACTTATTAAAATTGATCATCTCATTACCCATAAAATAAAATTATTCTCTAATAACCATAGTAATTGTATTATAAAATATTAATTATTTACAATTAGTTCAAAATCCTAAATTCAAAACTTCAGCTGACTTGTAATTAAATGTATCTAGATTATATTTTGATTTTAAGATAATAAAATTATAACCAAACACTCAAAAATATATAAATCTTGGATTTAACCTTTTTTATAATTCATTAAATAAATTATTAAGAATACTACAAGTTAAAATTATATTTATTACTCAAAAATAACCATGAAATGGTTCTACTCAAAAGAATTTGTAATGATTATTATCATTACAAATGGTCCAAGAAATTTCTTAAATTGTATTATTCCATATTACATTGATTCTATTATACAATAGTTTCATTGGATAAAAAACTTTTCTTATCCATTTCCATTATAAAATCTCTAAAATTGGTGATTATATCACCCCCATCCATGATATATCCTTTTATAAACAATCCTAAAAACATTTTTTTTTGAAGAAATATAAGATTAAAAGATGTAGAATGAATATATAAGATAAAAAAATTAATCTAAGAGAAGTTGGGGTAATAAAAAACTGTTAAATTATTTTTTATTCATTTTCCATGACATAAACTATTATTGGTTGACTATGAACCTTATTAAGTAATTAAGACAAGATAATGATTAGAATTTTTTAAAACCCAACATTCCATTAAAAATATAATTTACTGGGTTTATACCTTGCACCCTTTGAATACTCCAATAAATAAGAACTTTATTCCACACCATCTCATATTGATTATGTTCCTAAAATTAAAAAACTATATTATTCCATGTCTTTATGTACTAATATTGGTCAATATTCTCTTCACTAATTCTATAAATCATGATTCTATCATGGGTGAAAATCCATTCTATTTTTTATTTATTTATATCGAATTAAAGCTTTATAACATTCTTATTATTCATATTTTACAACACGAAATTAATCACAATTCATTATTCATCCATACTGCATAGGATTACTAAATTTTTTCTTTCTCACTAATATAAATATACATTAGTGAGTTCCTCATTCAAATGGAGTTTCTACTTATTACCCATAATATTAAGATATTTGGGTCTATGGATACCCATTGAATTAATTTTAATTTCAGATGCTCCTTACACTTTTCTTTATACCCTACCTTCATATTTATATTTGGGGATACCCACACTAACAATAAACCCATTTCCTGTCAAATTTATTTCAAGCATTGAGATATGGGAATTACCTACTGATCTAGTGGTCCTCAAGCTTGAACATTTGGTATAATATATATGATCCCCATGCTTCATTCTTTTTTTAACTGAATATCCCCCAAATGAAAGATCCCTTTCTTAGATTTATTATTGAATAATTGATGGCATCCACTGAATAGCAATATTTCTCATAGTTGGAGGATTTAGAGTAAGAGTTATCATCCCCATTTATTTCCTGAGAGGGACGACATGGTCCACTACAATAAGTTCAATTGTTGTCCCATTTTTGTCACTATATGTATTGTGAAACATCATCTTTCATATATGAACTAAATTCAACTATCAATTGGGTTTATCAATACCCATGTGCTCTTCATTAAAATCCATGAAATGATTTTTTTAGTTTAATTATTGAATTCATCTCATGTGCATCTTTCATAGGGGATAATAAGGGACATGCCAGGTCATGCTCAAGGAACCTTAGTAGAGTTTAATATGATGCTACTATCTATATTTCATTAATATACTTGGATTAGTTTTTACTATAGACCAAAATTCCACTAATAATTTAATGTGAAATCATTAATACGGTGAGTGATCTAATATAGAGTGTCCTAAAAATCTATAAAATATGATTTGATCCATGTTCCATTCCTCCATTTCATCTCATATTAACTTGAATAGTGAATGATCATTACATTTAACATCTCAAGTAAATAGGATAATAACATATATAGAGACAATGCGTTCTTTAAACACATTGAGAAGGGAGTCTTTGGTGGGAGATTCTTCAAAACATATCGGATGAATCCTCCCACCATAAAAATAGTCAAAACATTAAGGATGAAACAACCTATGAACTATTGGATGAGAAGGGATAACATAAATTTGAGAAGGTAGTAGATATATGATCCACTAACAACATGGTTTAAATGATATGTTGACACCAACTTTATTATTAGACACCTTTATCACAATATCTTGACCGATAATCTTCCCATGATGGACTAATTGATAGAAAGAGGAGATGTATTGACCCCATGTTTCAAATTTTACCACTTTGTAGCACTAAAATTAATCTTCAACCACAATCTTAATAGCTTCAATAATGTTCCTAGACACATCTAATCAAAGAAAAATAGTTAGGGAAATTAAGTGACCCAAGGCATTGAACATTCTATCCCAACACAATAAATGACCAGCCAAATATTATAACATTTAATGAGTAGATGAATTTTTTTCAGGAATTAAATAAATAGGGACACTAACCCATATAGTTATAATCGGTGGATCCCATTACCTATAAAAATAGGAAAATTAAACTTAAAAATGATACCCATCTAGGAGGTCTTAGTATTGGGATATGAAAATTGGATGTCATTTTTAGCCATGAAGAGAACCAACATGTATTAAAATTCTATTAAAAAACCAATAACATGATTCCTAAATCCCAATTAAATATTTACATACCTATCAATGTAATCCACTGATGAAAATCTTCAAACAAAAATGTGACAATTGAGAGGTAAAGGAGGATAGAAGCCTTATATAATGTGAAGAGGGAGAGAAAGAGCTTCATAATCCATAAAATAATTCATATTCTAATGTAATTAAAAATTTGGAAATATATATTTAATGATACTTTAAATTCATGGTATTAAACATTGGTTTTCTACAAGAAATAAAAAAATTAAATCATGATTAATTAAAAAAAATTATATTATAAAATTTTACAATAAACCAATCATCACAATGTTATGATATAATAAAATTTCATATTTTAAAACATCAAAATATGTTACCATACTCATAATAGTTATTTATGTGAGAAAAAAGTTTCTAAAAAATTTAACCAGTTCTTTTTAATGGTCACTAAATGTTTCATGGAATCCATCAAAATTTTTAAACAAATTAAATTTCAAAAGATCTTCTATTCTGGGTCTTGATTACCCAATTTCCATGTACCAATGTTATTTATTAATATATTAATATAATTTTTTTATATAATTTTCATATAGAAAAATTTATTATTTCGCATTCTACTATGATTTAAACTATATTAGTAAAATATCCTTTTTATTCCCAAATAGTTTCAATTTTTAATTAAATGAGATAATGGGTGTAAATATTAAGAAATAAAATCTTTGGTAAGTTATAAATACTGACGTTGTCATATTGATTAGTCAATCACATGATTTATTACAAGGATATAGTAAAAACATAAAATAAAAGAATCAATATCATTGGGGTTTTTCAAATATATATTTCTACATATCACGTTCCATTTTACATTACTTCAAATTGTATTTTTTTTTTACTTTTTATATGCATCGTCATAAATATATATAGTTTTTAACATCCGTGAGTGAACACAATATTGTGGTTATTATATCTATAAATCATGTATTTAATCTTTTTAACCTCTACTACTATAAAATATTTACTTAAAAAAGAATAATTTTTGATATTTTGAAGTTGTTAAGAGAAACTATAATTTTCAGCAATCACTTTCTTATGATTCTCATTAATATTTGTATATAAACAAGAAATATGATCTAGTTTAACTTATATATTATAAAAACATCATTAATCTCATAAACACATGGTTTTTTTGTCTTATAATCAATTTTAAAATCAATTGATCAACATCATCCATTAGAGAGAGTCATGTTTTTCACTTTTTGAATTCAAAATATTTATTAATAAATCATTATTCAGTAAAAATCATTTTGTATTTCATTCATTTTCATTCTTTTATTTCATAGTTATAGATCATGTCTCTCTCAAATATCATTTTTTTACGTTCTCGAAAAACCACATTAGGTATGGGTTGTATCCTTACATATTACCAAAAACAAAAAACAAATTTAAATGATCCCATAAAAAATGGAATAAAAATACATATCACAAAATTTAAATTAGAAAAAATTAAAATTTTAGATGGAGGCATCCCAAAACTATTGTGTCTGATAAATAATAGTAGATGACTCAAATTATTTTCATATGTAGTAATCCTAACTCACAGACCTACAAACACAATATTAGCACCTTCATGTGACCATTGAATACTCGACTGCATCCTCTTAATTCTCTTGAGAATTCCATTTTCATGAATATAAAACCTCACACTATCAATATAATATTCATGATATATGAAGCCTTTAATTATATTATCATATCATGGTACTTTAGTGGAAATAAAAGTATAATTATATGTGATATCTTTTCTATCCTTTCTCTAGTAATCACTTTTTTTATCTCGCATTGGTTATATTTTTTAAACATTGATTTTATTTATAAATACCTTCATTATTTTCGTAATCATGGACAATTTTTCGATAATCATATTTATTTCAAAAATATCAGATGAGTTAATCGATAAAATAATGTAATTATTTAAACAAAACATTAATTTTTTATCAGAATCCAGATAGGATAGGTCATTCAACTCAAATTGATATTACATCAGTGAACTAATGTGGTAATATACTATGTATTATTTGATTTTTCCATTTTTGGATACCCTATTTTGATTCCATTTATTTTTAATGGTCTTTTAATTATTTCAACCAATATATATTTTTATAATGATTCTTCTAAACTAGTCACTGCATCACTATATTATTGAAATTATGATATATTTATTGAATAGTCTCATTTTAATACATCATTATGTCTTCATTTCATCACTCATTTTCACATTAATCATTAATTTATGGGTTTTTAGTTCCATTGTGTGTAACTAAATGTTTCTCTAAATATCATATGCTTTTATTCATGATAAAACATTAATAAACATATTTATACTAATTGAGGAGTGTAATATATCCATATATTTTTATTTCAAAGCATATTTTATTTCATTTTTACCATTAAGGGTATCCAAAAACAATTCATTTAGTTTATAATATATTAACATACTTCCCTAGTGATTAATATTTAGATTCTTTGGATATTATTTAATTATTGTTTTCTTATATCCATAATTATTACCATTTATCATGAGTGGATTTTGTGGAATCCATCTTTAGTTTTTTCCTTGACTAGTCAAGAAAATTTATGTATCCCTCAGAAAGGTTGGTGTGTCAGATAAAAGTAAATATAATATCAGAATACATATACACACAGACACACACAATACAATGGAAACTTTTATTCTAATTATTTTCCCGGATAATATCAAAAAAAAATCTAGAGCTGTGTGGGTTATTAACTATTATAAATTTAATGGGATTATAGTAGAAAAGTATATAATAATTGTTTTTTATAATGGTTTAGAAAAATGTGATCCTACTCAACTAATCAAAAATATTCAACTCCTTAAGAAGAGTGGTTCGTAGTAATAGTCACTTAGCTTTGAAGGGGGAGGGGTCACAACTATTTATAATTTAATTTTTTTTAGCACCCATAGTATTATTTAAATGACTTTTAATTCATGTATTTTGAGTATATACAATGTTTGAGTCATGTTTTGTGAGGCTATGAGAGGGGTTTTCATGTTTTTATGATTTTATGGAGGTTTATGATTTGTGAACACCTAGTAGAAACTGTGAAACATCTATAGGAAACTGTGCAATGGATGACATTGGGCACTATAAATAAATACAATTGGTGCATGGTTTGACCAAACCATCTGAATTCCTAGAAGAAAACAATCATCTAGAAATAGATATAAATGCACAGTTGGCACATGGTTTTCAAACAGTGCAATAAAACCATGCAAGGTATGTCCGAAATAAAGTGGCATTGCACAGAGGATGGATGTTTTTCCCATTTGTCTGGCCTAACCACAAGACATATAGTTAGAACTAATTAAAAATTGGATTTAATCATAATTAATAATTTGGACCTTTATTTTTCACTTAATTCTCCAATAACTCAAATTTATTTTTCTCGAAATGAGTGAGAGATGATTTTCTTTGTCTTAGGAGTGATCCACATGCAAATCAAAGTGTGTTAGTGTCTTGGAAGCATCAAAATGTTCCCTTGTTATTCTTTTATCCTAGATCCCAGGTTCTTCCCTATCTCAGAACTATATATATAGTCTTTTATGGATATATATATATATATATATATATATATATATATATGTATGTATTATGAAGGTTTTTATGATGAAATATTGTTGGTTCTAAGGAAGGGGACATGATTTGTGATCATATCTTGAGGTTTTGTTGCACAGTTCTTCATTTTCTCTAACCGTTGTGAGGTTGGTGGATTCTCTGTTGACTCCAATTATAACAAACCTTCTCTTTATTTAAAATTAATAAATGTTTTGTTATATTATATTTCTATTAATATCTATTATTATTGTGTCATTTAGTATTAGGCACATTACATAACAAACATAAAAGAAGGAGAAACACCATCTTTATTGAAAACTTCCTTAACATGCTTTCACTTAAAACTGCATTGGATAACATGGGTACAATGACAAGAATGTGGTGAGATATAAATACTAGTTAGGTAATTAAAATAAAATAACATGAATAAAGTAATAAATGAAAGAAAATAGTAATATCAATTTTGTATAAAAGGAACAAGGATGACAAATATGAACAATGAGGCATGATATAACATGATAACATCAAGGAAACTTGAGAAATGTGGAAAAACATAAAATAATATAACATAAACATATGAAAAGGATAACATTCAAGAAATCATTATGTATAAAGTACCATAATGGAATCATGTTTACTAATTTTCCCATGATTACATCTCATGAGACTAAATAACACCCAAAACATTGGAGCACTATTTAATTTCAGACACTCCTTCCACATTCCTTTCATTCTCATTCTTAAGTTTGACACATAAATCATAAAACATGGTGTCATTTATCATAAAATTGTATTCCATGACCATTAAGTGTGGAATAAATAATCCATAATTATAAGAGAATAAATTTGGGCAACCATTATAGAAAATGATTGTGGGTATTCACTACACAATTGTTATGTTTGGAAAATCGCTTCGGAATTTCAACAGCAAAACAAAATAACTTAATAATTAATGAGATGTGTTGATGAGAGAGGAATGGGTATCTAATAACTTCTAAATCAATTGGACATTAGAAGAGAAATGGAAAAACATATCTCAATATGATTAATTTGAAATATATGGCATAAGATAATAAGAAAAATTTAATAAAGGGGATAACAAAAAGATTTCTAACTTGAGTTTGTGACACCAAATTCATGGGAAGTGATTCTTGGGAGCTTGGGGGGTGGGGGGGGGGGGGGCTGGGAGGACTCTTGATAAGGGAGGTCAGAATAAGTATGTGATTCAACTATTTTGAGTGAATATAAATGGGAGCTTGTGTGGGTTTCTATAGGAAATGAGTTGGGAATTATTTATCATTTCTCAAACATATGTTTTGGACTCTATATAACAAAATAACCAAAACCATAAACCATAAAATGGGTTTTACCCTGGTTTCTTCCAAATGATAGTATATTTCATTATTTTATATGTCTATGTTTTGAACATAATAAAATAATATGATTTCTTCTGCAGAAGTGAATCATACTGTTTATGAAATGATTTTAAAACATTAAAAATACATTAATGTTTTTGCAGGATTCATAAAGGCATTATAAAATTAATAAAATAAAATTAAAATCAAATTAAATTATATGAAAAACACATATTTGGTCGTGAATACCATTTATTGTTTTTATTCTATCACTTTTGGGTCCTTATTATGTAATAATACAGATAACATATATATACAATATTTATTTTTTACCGAAAAATTTAACTATCTGAGAAAATTATCAAAAATTCACAATTTTATTGTTTTGAAATTATAATACCAAAAATAATATTCATTATAAAAAAATAATTTTCCAAATATATGTATTTCTACTTCTAAAATCAGAATGAACATTTTATTGAGAAATACTGGGTTTCTGAAAATAACAGTTTTTAAAACTTTATAAAAATAACATTTAACATAATAAAAATTATTTGTCCATTTATATTTGACAAAAATTATTTAATAATAATATTTTATTAATGTATTTTTTATTTCAAAAATCTATTAATTCATCAAAATAAATTTTTTAAATGAATTTTAATATTACAGAAATATTCTATTTTTGTTTTATTGTATCAAAATAAATATCATTTATATAGGAAAAATAATTGGATGAAAATATACTAAATAATATATAAAAAAATTATATAATCATATCTCTATGTTCATGATACATATCCCATTAATAAATCAACAAATTCCATTAGAGTAAGGTGCACAATGTTGAGACTTTATTGGAGTAGTTCGATGTACATGGTTTGGGATGTGATCTTGATGAGATTGAAATTCTCCCATTAAGGGTTTCTATCATGATAAATTTGGTATATATTATCTTTCACATAGTCAAGGGTAAATACTAGTTATTATATCTCCCACATAATCTCTGATAAATGGGCTTCATAGTGTATGATCCTATTGGTTGAGGACATCACTTCCTTTTTCCATGTCAATTCGATTATTTAGGACCCTATATTTATACTAATCAAGTGATCATTGTTCAATGTATATATTATCAACAACAATGATTCATAGCAGTCATTTAAATATGATAGGGTATAATAACACCAAATAAGTTCATTTGCATTCTATAACCATATTACATAATAATAATTTAATTAAATCACAAATGGAATTTTTTTATAATATTAAAAGTCATTATAATCATCCCATCTTCAGGAATTTCTCCATTGAAATTTTGTTTTACTACACTGAAACATATAATGTTAATTATATTTCATCACATCATTTTGTTCCCAAGACTATTCTTCAATATTGGGGTTTCTCTACAACACTTTAACTAGGTTCATCATTTTTTTCGTATAATTTTGTTTATATGGTCTAAGATCTTCACCGACTAGACCTCTTATGAGAGAACATTTTCCAAACGCACCACCACTAGATTTAGTACATGTGAGGGTTCTTTTATATACTTCCTCATGTGGGATGCATGAAATACTCATGCTACTTTCGATAGGTTAGGTGAGAGTACTAGTTTATAGGCCACCACTCTAATGTGATCAAGGATATCAAAGGGAAAATTGCATAATGGACTAAGATTTCCCTTCTTCCTAAAAATCTATAATTTATTCCATGGAGATATGAAGAGGAATACCATGTTTCTAACATCCACCTCTTGGTCTTATCGATGATTTTAATCATAGTTAGTTTTTTTACTTTGTGTAGCATTGATGTGGTACTGAGTGGTCTTGACCTTTTATACCATTTCTTTAAACATTTCAAGAACAAGCAGTGTATGTTCCCCAACATCATACCAACATGAATGTATTACAAACCTCTTCCCATAAAGAGCTTCATAAGGTCTATTTGAGTGCTTGAGTGGAAATTGTTATTTTATGATAACATAAATGGAATAAAATGGTGGTCCCATCTTAATTTTATAATAATTTAGCATTATATTAACAAGTTCTCAAGTGTTTAGATGGACTAATTAGATTGTCCATCTGTTGGAGTGTGATAAGCCTTATTGAAGTTCAACTCTATATTTAGTTCATGATGGATAACCTTCTAAAACATATAATTAAATCATGAATCTTGGTCTAATACAATTGGTAGTTGTGTTTTATACACCCTCAATACTTATCTAATGTATATCATGGAATGTTGTTCGAGTGATAAGTCCTATCAAATCGTAATGAAGTTGGTTATTTTTTATGATGATCCACCACAAACCGTATAACATTATTTTCTCTTGATGGCTTAGAAAGACTATTGACAAAGTCCATGGTGATGTTTTCTCATTTTCATATAGGTATGGGTAATTGTTGCAACATCCCCTTGGATTTTTTCCATTTTTCCTTCACTTACTAACATATAAGACACCATGATGTATTATCTATGATACCATTCTTTATATTGTCCTACCAATAGTTCTATCAATGATCATGATACATATTCAAGCTTCTAGGATGTATATAGAAGGTTGAGCTATGTGCATCATCCAACAAATCCTCAGTTAATTTAGGATATTATGGTACATTTAGTCTTGAACCAAATCTTACAACACCTTCTTCATTAACAGTGAACTCCAAGTATTTACCTTTTTTTATAGTCTCCACATTCTTTTGATTTCCCATATCATTTGTTTGAGCATCATTTATCCCATGAAGAAGAAACGATTGATAAATCATTTTTAAAATGATGTATGATGTTCCTTTATTTATAATTCCCATATCCATATTTTTCAAATCTCAGAAGACTGGATCCTTCTTAATTCTCATAAATGTTAAAATTGTTGGATGCATTCTACTTATATATCCTTTTTCTTTATTTTCTTTCCCAAAATGGTTGTGAGTTGAGTTGCCATAGTCCTTGATAAAATCTAACCATCTTCATTGGTTCATATTCAGATCTTTCAATGTGAATATATAATTGAGGCTTCTGTGATCTGTATATATTTCATATTTCTCCTCAAATAGAAAATTATATCATATGTTCAAAGAGAGGATCATTGCATCCAACTCCAGATCACGTGTTGGGTAGTTACATTTGTGAACTATCAACTTCCTTGAACCATAGGTTATGGAATTTTAATAATACATTAACATACAACCAAATCCCTTCTTCGAAGCATCACTAAACACTATATAAATTTCTCCCCATGTGGGTAATGTTAGCACATGTGCAGTGAAAAGCCTAATTTTCTACTGCTTGAAGCTCTCTTCACATTCATCATTCCATGAAAGCATGACTACCTTCCGATATAGAATTTTCATAGGATTTGACAATCATAGTACATTTTTAACAAATCAAAAATAGTGACCAACTAATCAATGAAATCTTTGGATATCTCTCACATATGTTGTCCTTGACCATCCTTCAATTTCTTATGCCTTTTAAGGGTCCATATATATCCCATTATTTATGATGATATTCCCAAAGAATGAGTCTTCAATAAACCATAACTCACATTTGTTATACTTGGAATAAAGATTATCTTTTATTGAGGTCTTTTTCAATGTTCTAGGATGTTACTCATTCCCTCATTTATTTTAGAGTATATTAGATTATCTTCTATAAAAACTACCAGAAATATATTGTGGTAATCTCTAAAGAATCAGTTGATCTGGTCCATGAATATTTTTGGACCATTAGTGAATCTGAATGGAATTAATATGAAATGATAGTGCTCGTACCGTGTATAAAAATTATAATTGGGGATATCCTCCTTATTCAACCTAAAATGTCAATAGACTCACCACATATCCACCTAAGAGAAGTATTGTCCTATACGCAGCTGATCGAAAAATTAATCAATCCGTGTAAAATGATACTTGTTCTTTACCATGACCTTGTTAAACCCATGATGTGGTAGTGAGTGGTCTTGACCTTTTCTACCATTTCCTTAAACATTTAAAGACTTCACAATTTATGTTCCCCAACATCATACCAACATGAATGTATTCCAAAACTCTTCCAATAAAGAGTTTTATTTGGGGCCATATGAATGCTTGAGTGGAAAATGTTATTTTATGATTACTCAACTAAAGGATGATGTCGGTCTCGTCGTACTTTTAAGTCAATTGAGCATTAGATTTACATCTTCTCAAGTTTTTAGAAGGTCCAATTAGATTTCCCATCAGTTAGAGGGTGAAAATCCTTACAACAGTTCATCTATGTATTTAGATAAGGATGGATACTCTTGTAAAACATATAGTAAAAACATGAATCACAATCGAATACAATCGATAGTTGTGTTTTATACAACCTCAATGCTTATCTAATGTTTATCCTTCAATATTTTTAGAGTGATATGTCCTCTCAAATCGCAATAAAGTTGGTTATTTTTTATGATGATCCACCACAAACCATATAGAATTATTTCCCCTTGATGTATTCTAAAGACTAGTGACAAAGTACTTGGTGATTTTTTTTTAATTGTCATATATGTATGGGTAATTCTTGCATCACCACCTTATATTTTTCATTTCTTCTTTCACTTGATAACAAATAAGATATCATGATGTATACTCTATGTTACCCTTCTTTATATTGTCCCACCAATAGTGCAATCATAGATCTTGGTACATATTCACGCTTCTTAGATGTTTATAGAAGGTTAGATATGTGCATCATCCAAAAAATCCTCATTAAATTTAGGATTTTTGGTAAACTTAGTCTTGAACCAAATCTTACAACACTTTCTTCATTAACATTTAACTCCATGTATTTACATTTTTTATAGTTTCCACATTTTTTTGAATTCCCATATCATTTGTTTGGGCATCCTCTATCCTCTGAAGAAGGGACGATAGATAAATTATTTGTCAAATTATTGATGATGTTCTTTTATTTATGATTCTGATATCAAGATTTATCAAATTTTAGAAGATTAGATCCTTCATAATTCTCATAAATGTTAAAATTGTTGGATGTATTCTACATAGCGATACTTCTACTTAATTTTCTTTCCTAAAATTGTTGTGAGTTGTGTAGATATAGTCCTTAATGAAATCTAACCAACTTCATTGGATCATATTCAGCTCTTTAAATGTGAATATATAATTGAAGATTTTGTGATCTGTATATATTTCACATTTCTTCAAAAATAGATAATTATACCATATTTTCAAAGTGAGGATCATTGCAGCCAACTCCAGATCATGTGTTGGGTAGTTACATTTGAAAAAATTCAACTTCCTTGAACCATAGGTTATGACTTTTTAATTATACATTAACAAATAACACAAGAACTTCTTCAAAACATGGCAAAACACCATAAAATTTCTCAACATGTGTGTAATGTGAGCACATGTGGAGTGAAAACCTTCATTTTCTACTCCTTGAAGCTCTCTTCACATTCATCATTACAAGAAAAATTGAATCCCTTCCATTTTATATTTTTCATAGGATTTGAAAATCATGATACATTTCTCAAAAATAAACAATAGTAACCAACTAATCAAAGAAATCTATGGATATCTCTCATAGATGTTGTCCTCGATCATCCTTTAATTTCTTATGTCTTTTAAGGGTCCAAATATATCCCATTGGTTATGATGATATTTTTTGAGAATGAGACCTAAATAAACCATAACTCACATTTATTATACATGGAATAAGTATTATCGTTTATTATGGACTTTTGAGTAGTTCTCGGAATTTCCTCATCCCATCATTTCTTTCAGATTATATTAGAATATCTTCTATAAATACTACCTCAAATTTGTTGAGGAGAACTCTAAAGAATCAATTGATCTGGTCCATTAATATTTTTGGAACATTAGTGAATATGAATGAAATTAATATGAAATGATATTTCTTCTACCTTGTATGAAAAGTATAATTGGGGATATCCTCTTTATTCAACCTTAAATGTCAATATACTCACCACATATCCACCTAAGTGAAGTATTTTTCTATACACAATGGATAAAAAAATTAATCAACCCATGGAAGATGATACTTGTTCCTTACCATGATCTTGTGGAGCCTATGATAATAAATGAAAAGGCACATTGACCCATACTTCATCATGATGAAGAGGAATATTTAACCTCATGGTGAATTGATTGGGTGTATGAAACCATTATCCAGACCCTCCTTTAGTTGTTTCATCAGCCTCCCAAGGTCCACAACATCCATTCTATTCAAATTCTTGGATAATGGTAATTCCCTAGGTATAAGATCAATAAAAAATTCAACCTCTCAACTAAGAGGAAGACCATTCAATTCCTTGGGAAATACATCAGTGTATTCACTCACAGTGTGAATGTATAAAAGATGATATTTTCCTTACAATCAATCATTTGAGATAGATATTTTTGCTAATATATAAATAATATCAATTTTTGAGATGTTGGAGTTACAGAGGATTCATCCTCCTCCTTGTAGTTTTTTAAAATCAATGGATGATTCCCAAAAAAAAGAGTGATTTCCTTATTGTGGAATTAAATGTTTACTCTATATAAAGAAAGAAAAACCATAACCAAAATTCCATCAAATTACACAAACAGATTACGAAAAGAATTTTTTGGATGTTGAACAAGAAAATTTTAATAGGAGATGAGTTATATATTTTAGATGAAATAATTTCCCCATTTAACATTTCAATTAAAAGCTCTAGGACCTAATTTGTATTGGTGTATGAATGGTTATACTAAAAATTAATGATATGATGTAATGTGTAGAACAATATTCAAAAATTAAATTATATATTCTTGAATTAATAACTAGAGTACCTCCCACGACATTGTTATTGGGATCCAAACAAGCGATTGTGATGGAAAAATCTCAACGTTTTTCCATGGATATTGTTGGTTGTCTCTAAAAACCCTTGACATAGTGTGTTGTTTTGAAAAATGCTCTTATTAATTGTATTTGATTCAATGAAAAATGTGATGAGAGTTAAATGGATAATTCTCCTCTTTTAATTAATTAGTTGGGTTATCCTATTGGAAATAGCTAGTTAGGTGTCCTTCCTTCCTGCACCTAAATTATTCCCTCAACCCCTTATTAAATTTATAGGGTGCTTTTTTCTGCACAATTGACAAGTGGGATGTTGAATTTTTTTGGCACATTTAGATTTCTCCATCAGACATCTAGAATTAAACTGCACTTTCCACTTCTTATCTCTATAATACCCTTGATACATTTAGATATCCATTTAGAATTTGAGGGAAGATCAGACATTTTTTTCATAGCTATTAATGTATCATAGTGCAAGGGCTTTTCTTAGACTAGGTTTTAGCTTACAAAATAAGCGATCAAACTTGTATTAAAAAGTAACAGAAAAACTAGAGGTGCATCATGCATGTATTTTGAATTTTTATATCTACAACCTAAAATATTAATCATCTTTTTTCTCAAGGGAAATTAAATATTTTTCCACTTTAATTTGGAGAGTGTGAAAAAAATATTAATCAATTGTTTTGGAATTCCTTATACACCATCACTTCGATCTCTTCCTAACGCTTCATATTTTTGCCCAATTTTTACAACTGATTCACTTATCTATCAATACGTTAAATAGGTATTAGAACCTTATCTCTCTCATAATATTGAAGGATGGAGAAGATATTCACAATGGAGTTGATCAATTGTTCCACTATTAAGGGATCATATGATCCATTTAAAGTCGGATTCATTTGTCGTATAAAAATAACAATTTCAACTATCTCTATCTCAGGGGTATTTGAATGTTCCTTCTGATCTAGGTTTGTATTCGTAACCTGGTTTAACTGAGATATTATCATCATAATATATGTGATTCCCTCTCCCCCCAGGTTGGGCATCTCGTTGGGGAAGTCATCACATTGCATGTGACCATGATTGTTTAATTGATTCATCCTATTTACCACCATTGTCTAGAGTAAATGTAAAATTAGGGATGATTATTTGTTAAATATTAAACAAATAGAGGGTTATCCAATTAAATTAAATGGATAATATATAAATGGAATCTATTTATTTACTTATGAATTTATAGGATTCAATATTTTTTATCCATGATCCATTTCCTAACATAGACTCATTTTAAAATTTTTCACTTAATAATTGTTCCTAACGAGATTATGACTACCAAAAACATACTTCCCTAGAGTGTAAAACTTGGTATGCAACAAGGACTATTGTAGTGAACTAGTTACCAGTTGAGTGTTGATCAATGGAGTGTTTTCAAGTATTCCCCCTATTTACCTCAGTTCCAAATCTACTTAGTATTCATAAAAGGTGTATTCTCTTGATAAACCACTTAATCTATACCTACTGAAATTTAGTGGTATATTCTAATACTTATTTTTATCCCTAAGGCTTTTCCTATAGTTTTCAAATCATAATCCCCAAATAACCAAACTTTTCCTCTGATACTAACTATAAAAACCTTTTCTTTATTTCACATAAATTCATGATTTATTACAAAATTTTTACCTGAATAAGACACAAAATATAGTGAATTATATTGTATTTGATAAATAGGTAAATTAAATAACAACTTAAAAGAAGTAAAACATCATCTTTATTGAAAACATCCTTAATATGCTCACACTTAAAACTGCACGAGATAACCTAGTGACATATATAAGAAAGGGGTGAGATATAAATACCAGTATAGGAATAAACGTGTACTAAAATGAATAAGGTAATAAATTTTAAAAAATAGTAATATAATTTTTGAATAAAATGAGTTAGGATCACAAGCATTAATAAGGACTCATGAGATAACATGATAAAATAAAGGTAATTTTAGAAATGTGGTAACTGATTAAAACACTACATCAAAAATATTGGTCAGTGATAACTACAAAGACATAATTATATAAAAAGTTCCATAAGGTAATAAGGGTTACAATATTTCCCAAAATGAAATAGTAGTATACTAAACATCACCCAATGGATTGGAGCTCAATATAATTTCGGGCGCACCCTTCACTTTCATTTCATTCTCATGCTTAACTGTGACACATAGATCATAAAACGTGGAATCATTTATTATCAAATTTTATTACATGATCATGGAGTGTAGAATATATACATGTAAGTACAAAATAAATATGTATATGTTCATAAAGATGGACACCCATGATATGAAATGGGTATGGGTATTCACTATACAATGTTTTGGCATGGAAAATCATGGTCGAATTTTAACAGCATACCTATGTCATATAAAAATTAATTAAATAAATTGATAAGAGGGAAAGGTAGTCACTTATAATATTTAAATTAAATGGATATTAGAAGGTACATGTAAAAAAATATTCCAAAAATAGGAATTTAAAATAGAAAGAAAACAATAATATATAAACTGAAATAAAGGAGAGAAGGAACAGATTCCTTAATTGAGTGTGTGACACCAAATGCATGGGTGAAGAATCATAAGAGATTAAGGGAACCATGGTTGGTACAATAGAAGGGAGGGAAGGATTATTATGTTTTCAAAGAATTTTTAGTAAAGTTAAACGGAATATTGGGTGTGTGTATATAGGAAATGAGTGGGGAATTCCTAATCATTTCTCAAACAATGGTTTTGGAATCTATATAATAAAATAAATAAATACAAAAATCATGAAATTTTTTTCCCATGTTTTCTACTAAATGTTTTTGGTTCTCATTATTTTTTAAGGAATTGGCCAAATAAATAAAATATACTTTTTTATGTGTAAGTGGATCACAATCTTAAAGATATTATTTTTAATCCTTAAAATATATTAATTGTTTTGGAGGATTCATAGAGACATTAAAAAATTAGTCAAATAAACATAAAATAAAATATATTTAAAGGGAAAACATATATTTGGTCATGGATAACCATTATGCTATTTATTACACCTATTTTGGTTCATTATGATGTCATAATACACACAATATTTATATAGTATTAAAGTTTTACTAGAAACATCGAACGTCATAGAAAATTATGAAAAAAATATTGTTGGATTATTTTGTTGTTATTATCCCAAAAATCATATTTTTTTATAATAAAATTTTCATAAAAAATTATATTTTATCTTTTAATATAAGAATCGACATTTATTGAGAGATTCTTAGTTTTTTATAGGAAGACTATTCAAACCCTTATAAGAATTATATTTATCTTAAAAAATATTAAATTATAATTTATATTAGATAAAAACTATTTAATAATAATAATTTATTAAATTATTATTTAATTCAAAAATCCAATATTTAATCAAAATAAATCCTTCAATTGAATTTGAAAATTACCAAAAAATACTATATTTGTTTTATCTTATCATAATAAAAATCATTTATAAAGTAATAATAATTGGACAAAAACATATTCAATATTCTATTAACAATAATGTTCCTACTCTTATTGATTGGGTCATGATACATGTATTCTTAGTACACCAACAAACTTTCAAAGAGTAAGGTGTTAGATGGGGATACTTTCATGGGGGGTCAACATACATGGTTTTTCCAATGATCTCGATGAGATTGATCTTCTATCGTAAATGGTTTCACTCATTATTAAGTTATGGGATCATAGATTGGTATTGGTCAATGTAAAATCACAATGATTATATCTCCCTTGTTAGCTCAGATAAATGGGATTCATAGGATATGATATTACTGTTGAGTACATCACTTCCTTTCTCTACATCAATTGGATTTGTTAAAAACAAATATTTATAATAATCAAGTGATCACTATTGAATGTATATATTTTTGATTTTAATGGTGATTAATGGAAATTTAAATATTATTGGATATAATAAAACAAAATAATTATTTCTTTAACCATATTATATTAAAAGATATTTAATTAAATCTCAAGGGGTATTTTATTTATAACCTTTCATGTCATCACACAACATGATTTAGAACATAAAGGCTTATTTTTTATTAAATTATTTAGTAAAAATGTTTGTGAAATTATTTTCTTTCTATTAATGTAAATATTATTTTGGTATTGGGTTGCAAATCGTGGAAAGTTTTTTGGTTTTGGGAAAACCCCTTGTTAAAATTTTGAAGTGATTTATTAAAATTATAGTTTGGTTTTGATGAATTTAATGTGTTGGTTGAAATTATTTTAAATAAGGAAATGATTTTATGTGAAATTTTTGTCATGTAAATTTGGATTTGGTAAATTAATTGGCACAATTTCGGAATAAATAGTTAGGCGTGGGTTAATTGGGATGGATAATGGTCATGAAATTCAACCATCAAAGAGGGGTGGAATATAGAAATGAATTTCAATCGTCAATGGTAACAAAAAGATGGAGTGTGTTTGTGTGCAATTGTTTGAGTGGACATGGAAAAAAATATTCCAAATCAAATGAGAAATGGTTTAATGTTTTTGTTTATGTTTTCCTTAGAAAACTAGTTTGTGGATTTGATATGAATAGTGTTTACTGCTTAATGTTTTTTATAAATAGTGTTAATAAGTTTTTTCCTTGTGGGTGATTATGGGAAGTCATTGTGGAAATCTTACTAAGATTAGACTCACCACCTTATCAGGCACTATAGTGCATTTTTTGTGCATCATCTATCAAGACACATGTAAAGGTAAGGTATCTTTATTATTTATTGATATCTCTTGATACCATGTCTTGCCATGTGGAGTCAGATATTAGATCATGTTGTGTGTTTCTAGTTGTTCTCACTTTAGAGTTTTGTGTTTTTATGGTCTTTTTCTCCTCCTTGAGTATGTCTTCTAGATTCTTATTGTTATCTAATATGGTTGTTTTTTTTGTTTGATATGGGGAGCATGTTGTTCTATTTCATCTTATAAAGGTTTTTTGTTATTATTTTTTTGGTATAGATGTTAAATATTTTAAATGAAAAATAATCCCCCAAATATTATTTAGGAACATAGAATTTCATTCTAGCCTTTGGTGTCTAGGGGATGTCACCTAAGGCATAGTAGCTCGCATATATATCCTCAAGCCATTGAGGAGGTGTGGGATGGTACAAATTGAGTCACTGTTGGTTGGTGAAAATATATTTTTCAGAAAAATGTTATCAGTCTCAAATGGTAAAAATATCTTTTGGGACAAATGGTATCTGTTTTTTTTATCCCATACATAAAAAAATCTATCATAATTTTTTGGTCCATCTATCTTTCTTATATAAATGGTGTCACCATTGTTTGGTCCTTCACATAGGATATTGTGTTACTTTTGTTTAATTCAAGAGTTAGATCAATTTGTATATTGGGAGGTTATTAAGGAGTAATATTATTGGGACCTGAAATGTTATGCATAAAAAGGAATAAATAACAGATGTGTGTTGAACTTTATGTTACCATGGAGTTTAGGTACATGTTTTTTATGAAACGTATAGTTGAGTTAACACCTCATCGTTATTAATTTATCCAATGTGGGTCGGATAAAATAAATTGATATCAAGGCTTCCCAATAAGATTAAAATGTTTTTTATTAAAACAGTTACCCAAATGGAAAAGAAGTGAGATTTTTTTAAAATGAAAAGATGAATGTTTTGAAAAAAACTTTTAAAATATTTACAATAACGTTTGAAATGTTTATGATGATTGAATTTGGGAAAAAAGTTGTAATAAGTGTTCATGAGGAATATTTGAATTACTAATACTTTAGTTTCTAATGATTGATACTAGACAATGTTTTGTTCTGGGTATTATGAATGAAATGGGGTAGGTGTCGTAGAAATCATACTGAAGAGGCTGTTGAGAATATTGTTGCACCATAGACACTTACGAACTAATATCTAGTCCAAATCATTTTCTGTTATTTTCAAGTGATGTATACAACAATAAGAATAATGAACCGTGAAAATAGGAAAAACTGGTTTAGTTATAATATAAGAATCTACCCATATGTTAGGGGGATTATGAGATGGAAATAGTAGATTTATGGTTAAATATAAGGAATAAAATATTTTAGTTGTTTGGGATTCCATTAAAGATAAATGTAATTTTGGAAACATATACTCTAGAAGTTATAACATGATAATTGTGGGAATTAGTAGTTCATTCTAAATTGGGCCAAGGCATCACATTAGATAATTTTGAAGAATTTTTTAACAATTAATTCAATCTCAAAACAATTCATATTTATAGAAAAACATAATTTTTCTTTTTGAACCAAGAGATTATATTGGTGGTAGAGTATGTGTATATATACAATAATATAAAATTCCTTTCCCAGGAAGTTTTTAATAATGAATCCTTAAAGGAACACAATTTTGAGTTTGAATTATAAAAAAATATTATTTTAATGACTATCCTTCTTTGTATAAAAGATTAAATAGAGATGTTATATAGAAAAACTCTATAATAATGGGATATCATGAGAAATATGGCTGGATAGAGCATGTTTATTAATATGGTAACATGTGGGAAATCAAAAGCTTGGAATTAGTGGAAGAGGGGAACCTACTTCAAGAGTGGTTAGACACCCCAAAATCATACCATGGGATCAATAAATCTTCCTACTCAACCCAGATATAAGTTAGGATGTATTTAATGTTGTTAAATGGATAACATTAAGATATATTTTAAAAAACCACCTTGATCATGTCACAATAGAAAAAACACAGTATATCGTCCGTGTTATTATCACAGTACTCCAAGTATGGGTGATACAAACACATCTTATGTTTCTTATATATTGTATACTTTGATGGGATAAGTACTGCATGATAATTTCCATCATTATAATATAGTGAGACATGGTTATTCTAGGAATGCCATGAATCATCAACAAATGAAATATCAACGGGGTAACAAAGAGAAAGGTGTAAAAAGTATGAAATTGTAAGGAGAAGAGAAAGTGACCATGGATAATAAATATGGTCCATAGATGATGAGATGTAAAATTATTTTAATTGAAACCCTTGTAAATCATTGTTTGATACAAGAATATCCCGCTCATTTATTACTTCCTATGTTGTTGATAAAATGGGTTTTTTCTATTAAGATAAAACCATATATTTAAAACTAAGAACTTCTCTTGGATAATCAGAGTGTTGATACATTATGTGTAATGTTTTTTCTATAATAATCTATGGGGATAGTTTGATTTGGAATTTACCTTTGCGTGATATGGATTTTTTTAACTTTATTTTGGGCATTTATTGGTTGATATCATCCAAGGATCACATTAACTATTATGCCTAAATGGTTAGTTTCACATCTCTCTACGACACTAAGAATTTATTTAAAGATGATTGGGATGTAAAGGCATGTAGAGAATGAATTATGTCATATGTGGTTGGAACCAACGATTATAAAATTTTCTTGATTACCCAAGAATATGTGGATCATGCCGGGGACTGTTATTTTATATCTATTTTTGGTCAGTTTTTTAATGATTTCCCTAATATTTTCTATGGGATTCCAACCAAAGGAGAATTGAAGTTTATTATTCATGTCTTATCAATTAGTAGTGCTATCTCACATCCTTATAATCGAATGGAACCAACATAATCCAGGTAGTTGAATGTAAAATTTTTATAGTTTGAATGAAAAGGGTTCATTTGTCTGAGATCATCTTTGTGGGTAGAATCACTTGTTTCTTGGTAGAAAGTGAATTGAACTCTTATGATTTGGTTGTATTGTCATAATTTAAACATGTTTTGATATGTAATAAGTATCCTTTTCTTGGAATTTATTATCTATTTGATAAACTGCGTGGAGTTTTGTGGTTCTCTAAAATTGACTTACGTTTGAGATATGAGTTTCTAAGGTGGTTATTCTGAAGACAGATATTATAAGTAGATATAGACATACAAATTATGTAATTATTCCTATTGGAATTATTAATGTACTAACAATTTTTCCAGAATTAAGTAATCAAATAATTCAGAGGTATCTGTATTTCTTTTGTGGTGGTCTTTTTATGATATACATGTGCGTTACAATGAAAGAGGATGATGAGAAACACTTGGTGATATTGTTTGGCATCTTTTGGGAAAATCATATATATTCTAATTTATCAATGTCTTATTTATAGAGATATGTGGAACATTTCCTTATATATTTCATTCTAAAAAAACAATTTCTATTCATCCCAAAAATATTGATATTTATATCTCTTAAAAACCACCAAAAAATTTCATTGGGTTATGCAGTTTCATTGGCTTCATGGGATACAAAAGGCCTTTTCTAAGTTATTTTTCATGTTTTGAATCATTAACAATATAATTGATTAGGAATGGGGTTCATTTTCCATGGAAACAATTTCATAATTCCATCCATGAACTTAAGGTTATACTTAAATTAGTACCTATCTCATATTTATAGAGTCTGGACAGGGCTATGTTGTCTATTGTGAGGCATCAAGACCTAGTTAGGGAGGATTTATCATATAGGTAGATCATGTTATTGTTTATGGCTCATGAAAATTATATTGGAATGATAAGAACTACCCAAAAAATGATTTGGAATTACTTGATGTGGTATATGATTTTAAAACATGGAATCATTACCACTTTTTAAAAAAAATCATAGTGTTTATAGATAATAAGAGTTTTAAACACATTTTAGCACAGAGAGATTTGAATTTAATAATGTACTTTTGGATGGAGTATCTCCATATATTTATCTTCAAATTGATATATACACCAATTAATAGGAACTATATAGATGATGTATTGACCAGGAAGTTATATATTATTTGGCTATAGAGGTTTCAGACTAGTAGAAACTAATTTTATTTATCAAAGAAATCTATCTATATTTCTTATACTAAGATGCTGTCATAGTTTTCCTTATTTTATTTCATTATTTGGTTGAGAATGTTAGAAAGGAATAAGAATTTGATCATGATTGAGTTTATATGGGGTTAAAACTCAATGGTGGGACACCATCGTGGGATGGAAGATGGATTCAAATTTAGTGTTGTGTGTTTGTTATCATATGGTCATACCTTCAGCTTATCGGTGAAAACTTTTTAATGATTACCACTATTTGAGGTGGGTTGTTCACCCAATGATTTATAGAATGTATAAATAATTTAAAATGTTGTTTTTGTGGATTTTCATGAAAGTAGCTATGGAGGAGTACATATTGAGATGACTCACTAGTAAGAAGTTAAAAGGGAGTATTAATGACCATTAGGTGTGTTGAAATATTTACCAATTATCATGTAAAAATGTTAGAAAATAGCCATGGATTTTATAATAGGTCTACCAGGGTTTATTAGGAAACAAAATACCATATGATTGATTGTGGATTAGCTCATGAATGATTCTCATTTCATACTTATTCATGAACCCAATTTAGTGGAAAACCAATCAAAAATGTATATTTAGTAAATTTAAAAGATATATGACCTTACAGTATTGATTTTATCAGATAGAGACCCCATGTTTATATCTAATTTTTAGAAATCCTTACAATAATCCCATAGAATATAGATGATTGTAAGTATGGATTATCATCCTCAAAGAGATGGAAAATATTACTAGACAATCCATATATTGGATGATATGATTTGGGATTCCGTAATAGATTTTGGTGGCTCGTGGGAGGATAATTTACCATTAGTATAGTTATAACGTAACAATAATTACCAGGCCTCGATAAATATAGATCATTTTGAAGTATTATGTGGGATTCCTTATTGTTATCCACATTGTTGGTTGGGAAAAAGAGATAATATACTAATTGGACCAATCAATTTTCAAGTGACAACAAGAAGATTTAGTTGATTAGAAAGAGAATAGATATGGCTATGAGATGTGAGAAATCAAATACAGATATTAATTGATGACCAATGTCATTTGAGGTGAGTGATCATGTGTTCTTGAAAATCTCTCCAAGGATTCAGAATGGTTTTTTATAAGAAGGGCTTGCTATTTCCTTGTAAAATATCCCATTTTGAGATATTTGAATGAGTTAGTGAGGTTTCATATTGGTTGAATTTTCCCCCAAGGTTCTGTTCCGTTCATAATGAATTTCATGTATCTCGGTTGAAGAATTACCAACCTGATCATGATATTATGAATTAATGGTACCACATTGAGAAAGAGTGGGATATTATGTTGATTAATGAGCTATTATGGATTAATGATAGGAAATAGAAGATATTTTGGGGGGAAATAATTGGTATTGTGTGTGTTTTATGGAATCTTGGTTATATTTAGGATGAAATGTTTGAGCGTGAGAAGGAAATGGCTGACCAATGAACTGAATAATTCCAATATTGTGGGATTTTTCAACATTCCTGGGACTAAAAGGCCAATGGTGGGGAGAATCTAACACCCCTAGTTTCAAGTAAATTACACATTATTCATGTTCTTTGAGTCTATACCCTTTTGGGGATAAGTATTTGGAGGTTTTGAGGGGAATTAGTATATTTTGGAGGCTTTTTTTTGGAGGTATACGGTATATTCATGGTTAGTATAAATTGTGGAGAATCTATAAGAAATTGAAAATTGGAAGATGGTGGGAACTACGAAGGTGAATAGTTGGTGAATTTTTTGGACAAACTATGTGAATGCCCATGAGAAACCATGCTTATTTAAGTATATAGAAATGAATGTTTAGGGTGTGGTTTGTCTAAAAATGTGAGACAACCATGAAAATTATAGCAATAATAATGTATCAGCACCTAGTTGACTCATTATTTTCAAAACAATGTGACCAAACTATGCGACATACAGTTGGTCCTCATTAAAAAGTGGATGAAATTTGAATTGGGCCCTTGTACCCTTTTTTTCCCTTTATTCATCTTATAAATTAAATTACATTTTCCTCCAAGG
This sequence comes from Viscum album, assembly GCA_963277665.1. Lineage (NCBI taxonomy): Eukaryota > Viridiplantae > Streptophyta > Magnoliopsida > Santalales > Viscaceae > Viscum > Viscum album. The sequence goes on along the minus strand of OY728155.1, from coordinate 116,112,483 downwards.
AATAAGAGACAACACCCTTTGATACTGGAGTAAACATATGCGAATAAAAGCATACTGGAGGCCTGAATTCATTAGTAAGTGTCATTTTTCTTCATTATTATTAGATACAAAGTTTTTATCTCTCAAGAAAACACATATATTTTACATTATTTGTAACACCCAGAGCTTCCACAGTACACTTCTCTTTGAATAATACAGTAGCGTGTGTTGTACGCAACTTCATGTTCTAACACACACCACGGCTAATCAAAGTAGGCCTTATGAATAGAAATACCTAATTTTTAAAATTTTATAAATTTTATCTCTCAAAATGGACTTCATTTTTGGATTCGGAGTATCGAAATTATCTTAAGGAGAAATTGTGGTACTTTTTGGATAACTTTAATATTTTGATGAATATTGAAAATTACTAAATTTTAATTAAAAACAACTTTTTAGTCAAAAACATTAATTGTGATAAATTATGAATTTGAGTGGTTTTAAAGTATATTTAGAATATATGTTTACCATTTAATACAATTTTGGTCATTGGACATAATTTCACAATTAAACCGGACATAAACAAGTATCAATCTTTTGATAGTTATTATATCTTAAAAACACACTTTTTGTTTTCACAGCGGGAATTATTTTTAAAATAATTTATGCCACTTATGTGTTTTGAATTTTGAAAAATGGATTCCAAATTTGGAATCAGGATATAAAAATTGTGTAAATAGGTAACTTTTATTTTTAGACATTTAGAATAATTATTTCGGAAAATATTTTATTTACCATGGTTAAAGGGTAAATCTGGTAAATAAGGGTTAAAAAATAATACTATAATAATACTAAATTACCCTAAAACATGTCCTAACCTTATTGGTGGATACATGTCCGACCATGGTCATCTTTGGGTCGATTTTGGGACCCCATTGATCCACTTCTAGGTGATAGGGACACTTTATTTAAATCAAGTTAAAATAAATACAAAAATGACATAAGCATATATATTTTAGAAAAACAATTTTTAAATAGGGATATACATATATATTTCATTTTCGACTATAAATATTCATTAGAAATATAAAACAATTTCATACATATTGATATTTTATTTATAATTTTTAGACATTAAATAATTTAATTTAGTTATGACACAATGATGATGTAGTAATTACCATAATAGTGAAAAATTAAAATAATTGATATTATAAATACCCAAATAAATATAATTTGAGAAATTTAATGAATTAAACTAATTTTCAAGGATACTATGACATATTATGATTGATTGTTATTAACTTTTTTCAAAGTAATCATTCTGTTATGATTTTTACGAATGTCAATTATTGAATAGTGTCAAAATTGACATAAAATAGTTTTTAAAACAAATATTATATTATTAATTGATATTAAATTACTAAAAATCTGACGTTCTGCCAAAAGATTTATATCATGACATTTGTATAATTAGTGGACCACTTGGGGGTCTCCTGGATGTAAATATTATGTTTATTAACTATATAATATAAAAATACAAAGTGACATGGTAAGTGTCAAACTAATTCACTAAGAGTTAAAACTAAATGATAAGGTTAATATAATGACCCAAACCTATCTAAATTATATTTTTTGAGTGGTTTGCGACCCATCCCCACCTTAAACTTTAAATAATCCACTTTGGATCCATTAGAAACTTAATATGAATTTATTATAAAAGAATATTTCTAGCTTTTCCAAAGGTGCACCTCACCCCTCTTGTAAAAGGACACTCACCCTTCTCATTAATTCACACCTTCAAAGGCTTTTGGTTTGGCCAAACCCTGCCCAAATACTCTCTAAACGTCCCTCAATTAATCCTAGAGGCCTTCTTTAAGTCAGAAATCCATCCTAAGGAGCCCTTTTGATCAAATCAAAAGGAAGAACCCGAAGAAGAGGTAATGATTTAACCACCCTTTTTCAAGTTCCTTTCTTCTTCCACTTCTTATTTCTTTGTTATTACCATTATAAAATAATGAATCCAATATCTACTGTATAACTTAATATTATTATAATAATTGTACAACCATATTCAGTATTCTATCCATCCTTTGAATGACATGTCACCATACGTGCGTACGTATGGCTTACCGTCTCCACGTCGTGGTGTAATTGTTATTCAATATATTATTATTTGGTTGGGTATAATAATGATGTGTAATTCATGTAAATAATAAATATAACATGATAATGATTCTTTATATATGATATACCATCCAATTATATATTATTTTAATATCAAAAGAATGATATTTTCGCTCGTGCGTACGTACAGATTACCGTCTCCACGACGTGATGAGATTCATTTCCATGTTCACCATTAATCGACAATTATAAAAATATATATTACTAAAAAGTATTTAATATATGACATAATAATGCTACTAGATATATATATATATATATATATAAGGATTTATGTACTTACATATATCTTATTCACTTACTTTCGTTCAATATGATATGAAAACAGACACATCGTTTATGCGTACGTAAGGACTACCATCTCCATAAATGACGATTTCCATTTCATATATATGTCTATTATACATATTTATATTCTAAATATATATGATATATTTATCAGGTTTTATATTCTGTAAGTATTTAAATCATGATCTAGGTGATACAACCAAGAGTGACAAGTTAAAACACGTACGATAAAGAAAGTGATTATTACCAGAAATGTTAACTTAACATCGAAAATATTATTAAATGGGTAATATAAAGTCATAAATGAATAATGTGTGATATCATAAATATTAATATGGGTCTGGTATAATTTAATAACATACTATGCTCTTTGTACAGGAGGTTAAACTTACCCTCGACTAAAGGAAAGTGCAAGGTAAGGGGTTTTCATATCGCTCCTTATTCCCATGAGATTCATGCCATATTGACACTATTACATGTTGTGTGGTGTATGTACTGCCCATAATTGTATTCTTTGTGTAATACACTTTAATTTATGTTTATTTACATATTCATTTTATGATACCTCTTTCATGGGTTGTATGTTTTGTATGTTACCAAATTGGTAAGGGTTAATTCCTCAATATCATCATTATCCGAGATTTTTTATGTGTAAGTATTTACTGGGAAATTTTTATCATCCATGTCCATTTTTCATATAAATGATTTCAAAATGAATATTTTAAGGATTTTGAAAGGTATTCTTTATCAAGGTCAAAATTTCAAATGTTTTAAAGATTTATCATTCAAAATCTTTTCAATTAATGTCCATGTTTTCAAAATGATTTTATGGATTTATTTATATGGACAGAAATGTTTTGAAATGAAAATTCTTTTAAAAAGTTTAAAAGTGGTATGGGACACTTTGATTCAAAAATCACTTTTAAAATTACTTCCATTATAAATGTTTTACTTTTAAATGATTTCACAAAAAGGATATTTCTCTCAAAAATCTCTACTAATCATTTGACGGATTTTAAACTCATTTGATGATGATTTATTATAAAAAACTTCTATTGAAGGTTTTGTGATATGTTTGACTGTGGATGTGTTATTTTTATTCCATTCATGGTTTATGGAGAAAGTATTGACATTTCGTATGCTAGTTTTAATATGAATGTTTATGTTATGTATAAACATTTTCCTATGGGATTTCATTGGACTTAATATGTGACTGGTGGAGGCCGCTATAGCTCCTCGATGCATAGGTAGGTCTCATGAGACAAAATAGTGTCTTGGCACAAGGCCTTGAAAAAAGCTTATTTGTAGTCTTGGCATGGGGCCTTAGCTATGTGGTTATGATAATCTTAGATTATTCATTCCATCATTATGAATGTGGTTAGTGATATTGAATGTGATTATTCGATTAGTAGAATATCCATGTTAATAAGTAAATGTCATTATTTCATTTTATTTCTGCCATATAATGCTGAAGTTCAAGTTTAAAAGGCTTTTGTTTTAGTTTTATTCCTTTCCTTAAATGTTTTTGCTTATTTTCAAAAGTTTTCGCTATATTGCATACCCTTACCGAGCATTTGAGCTCACCCCTTTCTATGTTTTATTTTTCCCAGGATTCCAAGATGTGTATTGTGATTGATATGCAGGGTTAATCCAAGGGAAGAATGACATTCATAAAGATTATTTATGTTGATTTGTACATCTTCAAGTGAAAATGTAACATTCATGTATGTGATCTATTTTTCCAACACTGCTAAACTTATCGGTCCTTCGGGACTTGAGTCCTTGTAATCGTGTCAATGTATTAAAATAGTGCACCGACTCTAGGTAACTAGGGTCGGGGTGTTACATTATTGACAGATAAATGTGTTATCAATTATTTTAGGATTAATTTTTATTGGATCCAGTAAATGGAACATGAATTGTGATGGAATCCTAAAGTTTTATTGTGCCATGCATTATTTTCACCAACCATTGTTATAAGTAACCTTCCTTGAACCTTAAATAATACTTAAATAAATGAATAATTCCCATTCAGGATCTTTTCAGGTTTAGAGTTTTAGAGAATTATGACAGAACTATTACATGTCAAAAGATTACAAAGTAGACACTTCTACATAGTTTCCATTTTTTTCAACAAAACATGATCTTTTGAAAAAAATATTCATGTTTAGTTCCATGTTTAAGACAACATAAAAGTTCAATGATCCCATACTTGACAGTATTCCTCATTTATGTCCTGTGAAAAACACTTCAAAAACAACGTATGAGCATAAATAGCTTAGTAAGGGATACACAAAGAAAGAAAACTATTCATTTTTCAAAACAACAAGTAAACCATAAATAATTTAACATAAGTAATACATTTCACCTTTATGAAGTAGTAAATACTCATCACTAAATAAAACATCACTACTTACCCTTTTGTAACCAAAAGATTACCCATATACAGAACAAATTACATATAAAGGTAACTTGGGACATAAACATACTTAAATGGAATAACTATACTGTCGACCTTCACACATATCACTAATTGGAATATCCATACGACTCACTTCCATACCCAATGCATTGGGGGTTATAACGTAACCATCCATTCTAGTATTTACGACACCACCCGTCATTTGATTTATCACGTAACAACCCGTCAAAGGTCTAAGTAACATTATAAAATCATAAGACATAAAACAAACATAAAGGAATGTAGCCATTTCCACATTTCAATCACAATATATCATATAAATATATTGACATAAAAAATACATTATCAAAACCATTTTCAACAATAAAATACATAAAATAATATATGGTATTTATTTTCCTTAAAAAATTATAGCTTGTTAAGGAAGTCAAAGATCAAATAATACTCACGGTGGAGGAAAGGTCGTTGTCACCAATTAAAATAAAAGAAACATTATTTTTTTCATTTACTAAAATGATTCGTAGAAAAAGATTCCATTTGAAAAGTCAAGGGTGTTTATACAACGTATAAATGAAAGTCATGTATTAAAACAAAATATGCCTCAATAAAAGGAGATTGAGACGAAGTACCTTACTTCGTGTCTGAATTGACTCGATCATTATATAATCTCTAGAATAATAAAATAAAGTTAATTTATACTTTCATAAGAAAATTTTTCAAGTTTATTATTCCTTTTATATCACTTATTATCATGTTATAAAAATTATGTAATCATTTAAGTTAATCATGTTCATTTTGTCGATATTTGGTACTTGAGTCAAAATTGGATTTATTATAATTACATGTTGTTCATGTGTTCAAAAGATCGTTATATGAAAAATGATATTCATGATTTGGAAAACATATACATCATATATATAAATCATATACATGTATTTATAATAGTACAAAACATTTAGAGGTAAGAAATGAAATGCACTGTTCATGGAGACAGTAAGTCGTACGTACGCATGAACACTACATCCATTTATATTTCATATTTAATGGAACTAAAACATAATGATACATTGTAGTATTATAATTATAGTATTTTATCATATATAATATCATCAAATCTGTCATTTATACGTACCATAAATGGTATGAATGAGTCATATCACTTTGAGGGGGCGGTAGTCTATACATCCTCAAATGAAATTATCACGTTAACTAATAATGGAACTCATAAAGGTATGATATAAATGGAAAATTCAGAATCATGAATAAAACATAAACATAATATATATCATATATAAATACAGTGCTTTCATAATGGCCACCATGAGAGGCGGTAGGAGATAATCGATCAATCATCATTTCCGGAGGCGTTAGTTTTCCATCGAAAAAAACATTATATTATTCACCAATTTGATAGAGTTGTGTGTAAGTGTAGTTATAATCCTTCTAATAAACAAATACTAGTATATTTAGAATACTGATATTGTTACAAAAGAAAGGAAGAAAAATAGTTTAGTGGTTGGAGAAGTAAAATAAAAAAAAAAGAAGTAAAAAAGAAACTGTTACCTTTAATTTGGGTAACAACGTTTGGTTTGAACCAATAGGACTTTTTGAAGTGCCTTCTGCGTAAGGTAAGTCTTCTAGGAGGAGGAGCGGGATTTAGGAAGCTTAATGGGGAAGAGGTTGGATGTGTCAAAAGGCTTGAGATGTGAGATGAATTGGCTAGAAGTGGTCTCCTTTTATAAGGGGGGGGGGGGCTCTTTAGGAAAGTGTGAAAATATTATTTTATTATATAATGATATTCGGTTTAAAAAGGTCCAAAAAACATTGAAGCCTAATATAAGATGACTCTTAGTCAAAATAATATCTTCCAATAAAAATTGAACATGTTTTTAATGTTATTTTAATATTTATAAGCATATTTATTTAAATCTTTTATTAAGAGTTAAGCACTGCATCATTATTATGTCATAAATAATTTAATTTATATGATGTCTAAAAATTATAAACAAATACCATGATATTTTAAGTCTTTTTAGATTTCCAATAAATATTTATAGTCTAAAATATGATTTATATAACACCATATAAAAATTAATTTACTAAAAGATATTTGTTTATATCATTTTTTCCATTACATTAAATTAATTAATCTAATGTGTCATTATCTTTCATAAGTGGCTCTATAGGGTCCCAAAATAGACCCGAAGATTCTGATGGTCGGCAATTACTCATCCAATATGGTTAGGAAAAGTGTTAAGGTAAATTTTGAATTATTATAATATTCTTTTAACCTTGAATTACCCCATTTACCTTTAACCGTGGTATATAAGTCAAAAGTTACCATTCACCAAAAATTATTTTCATCTTATTTAACCACATTTTAATTCCTTATAACAACCATGTATGTTGGATTTTCAAAATTCAATTCAAAGAATCTGTAAAAATTCATTTAAATGAATAGGTATGTTTTTTTAACTACTACTAAGTGTGTCACGAACCAGCCAGAGTCGACCCTGAACCGGTCACCCAGGCCAGCCCGCGACAAGTCCCGAGAGGAGTTCCCGATCCTCCCGGGATGGTGACAAGCACCAAGGGAATCAATATAGTACACAAGGGAATGATTACTCCCATATATAAACAATCAAACAAACATCAGAAATAAACAGACAACCCAAAATGAATTTATATAAAAATTGAACTAAATATTATTTGTACAAGAAACTAAAATTAGAACAAAACCAACAACTCAACTGAAAAATTCCGATAAAAAAATAACTCCATGTGACAATTCTGGTCAGTCTCCAACACAATGATAAAAAGTCACCCAAGGTGATTGAACTAAAGATGAAACCTGCACAAGGGCTAAAAAAGAAGAATAATATAGGCGTGAGTATTAAAACTCAGTAGGTTAGCCCGGAATTCTATTCCCAATGCACATTACTTTAAAATAAAAGAAACATCAATTTATAGTTTTAAATTCAAGATTTGAAAGTATGGTTTTCAAATGAGGTTCCATGCTATAATAATTATCAGACAAAAACATGCATGTTTAATAAACAAAAATGCAAGTAACAATTATTTTCAAAGAGGTGAAACTTCAAAATGAAAATAGTTTTCAAGAGGGCTGCTTTAAATAATTTTAACATTAAAATAAATAACACATACTACTGAATTTACCAACCAAACACATCGTATGCCGACGGTGAGTACAAAATAGCCAATGAGCAATAGTCACAGGAATACCCCTTGGCACTAGTTAGTTGTGAGCCCCACGTACCTCATATCTCAGTGAAAGTAACCATAATAAATATCCATTCTCGTGCATGAGCCACTAGTAGGGAACATACCCATAACCAAGTGGTCCCCAATCATCATCATCATCATAGTTTAGTTAGTGTTGTCATCGTCAAACTTGCTACGTGAAACATGGCCCAACCCCCACAGAATCACTAGCATACTAGTACACGTCCGCCCACCTGGATACCTGGGATTCCATTTAGTGCTCAATCAAGTTACACATATTATCAAATACACATTTCACATCCCCATTCCATTACAAAACCATAAAAACACAAACAGCCCATAATCATTCTTCACATTTCTTACACTAATCAACAAAACGCTAAATATTTCGGTAAAACAATTTCATGAAGTGTATTGAGGCTTTGCACATAAAACTCTTTCAAAAACACTCTTTAAATTATAAACACACATCATAACCAAACCAAATCATATTTGGAAGCCCAATAAACATTTAATAAAATCATTTAATGGACCATAAAACAATCCCAATTGCACAAATTGTTATATACAAGTAAAACACTCCTTCATTTCTAGGAAATGCCAAACGGGCCTTTAATTATTTTCTCAAAACTATCCTTCGACGAAGGTATGAATTTTAATTCTATTAAGGATCTGTATAAACACAATTTAAAGAAGAAAACCACATTCATAAATCTCTTATAATACTCAGGTTACATATTCAAAACACGTCCATTTTCATAAAGATGTGAAACAGTCCATTTTTGGGCAACTCGGGCCAAAATATGTTGTAAATCAAAACACACTTGATTGTAAAAACAAATTCAAATAGGAAATCTATATAAGTACCCAAATATACCATTTATCATTATTCCAATTCCTTTATAAATCCAAACAAATAACTTTTAAATCACACATCACACATAAAAGCCAATCGGGCAATTTACCGAACACATGACATGCCCTTTTTAAACAAAACAATTTATTTTAAGTACATGAAAAGGAATAAAACACCAATTGAAAGCCATATTTTCATTCAAGATACTGTAACATGTTAAAAGTACCATAGACCAGATTATAAACCTCACAAAATATTTGCAAAAGATAACGGAACATTTAAACAAACACTTGTTGAGAACTTTCATGACAAAACAACACTACCGTTCACAAACTAATGATTAAACAACCACTTTGAACACCAATAAAATTATCCAAAGGATGAAAAACAATAATAAACATATATATCTGGTATTAAATATAATAAAATGTTGAAACTTAAATAATAAAGTCATGTGCATGGGGTATCCTACCTCAAATCTTTGGCGTAATTGAAATGCACACCCGAAATCACCCGCCGCGGGTTTATAAACAATAAAACTATAAATATCAGACCTAAACAAACAGAAACCCCATAAAAAACATGGTATAACAAAACCCTAGGTCTATTAATACTAGGAGATAAAATAAATCCACGAAATAATGAAAGGAGGGGGAAGAGGAAGGAGAAAGGAGAAGGAATCTCACCTTTCACCCTAGAAAACTCTTCGTCTTCCATTAGATCTTCAACACTATAGAGAATGGAATGGCTTGAAAATTTTTGGAGAGCCTCCTAAGGTCTTAAAGAACCATGGGAATTAAATTTGTGGCCAAAAGAATACGAATTGAATGAGTTATGGGTGAAACAATTTACCATATCAATTCTGGACGTTTTGAGGAAACCAGAGAACAATCGCCCTAATACGCGACACATATGAGCTCCAAAGAGGTAAAATCGACTATGAGGGCTAATATAGGGTTATTGGCTTCGAGGGGGAGGTGGAATCACCGAAAAAGAGTAACAAATGAAAAAGATATAAATGAAACAAATTATTTTCTTTAAAACACGAAATGGGCCCATGGGCTGGCCCAATACCTAAATAAGTAACCCAAATTCACCCAGCTTATGAATTTATAATGGGTCCAAAAGGATAAATAAATTTTAATGTATCAGTATAGGAAAAGTTGTAAGTTGAATGGGTGAAAAAGGATGAAAAACAAAAGAGTTATAAAAGAAACAAATTCAGTTTTTAAAACTGGGAATGGGCTCACGGTTGGCCCAAATCATGAAGTAACCACCCTTTTTCAAAAAACTCCTAAACAAGCAATGGGGATCCCAAATTATGATGGTTAGACATATATGAAACTTCAAAACTCGAGATTCATCTCATCAAATACCCATTAAAAGGATCAGGATTTCTAATGGGCCGGATCAATACAAAGACAAAAAAACCGTGTGTGACAATTCTCCCCACCATTAATGCTTTCCGCCCCCGGAAAGCCATAACACTTTCCAGCTGAAAAAAAACAACACATATGGATTCCAGAATTTACTACCCGCAATTAAGAATAAACAAGAACTAGAAATGTTCTTAGGATGAAAATCCAGGAGACCCATGGTGGGTCTCCCCACCATTAGAAACCAACTATCAATGAATAGACAATAATTGAACATGAGCTAGAGTTGGGACTCACTCACACAAGCCCAAAAAAACCCTCCTAAAAAAACTACTATACCAAGTTAATAGGGTTACAACATGAACATATAAACCACCCACTCTTGAATGGAGGGGACAATAACTTGGTCGACACATTCAGCACAATTCTGGACCCTCGTCACTTGGGGATGGGATGGAATGGGACCCAATAATTTGGCCACTGAAACAACAAAAGAAACAAAGAAACTACCTAAAACCCTCCCCCTATGAATAGGTAACACCACGACTGCACCTGATTTTTATAGGCGGTCCACACAGGGACATTGATTGAAAACCCACATCCATGAAGGAATAACCATAGACATTGTGTGAGGGGTTAAGTCCACCACACTTGTTGCGACAAAGGGAAATTCATAGAAATGAGGAACCAAAACATTGACATAGTAACTAACTTACCAAAATAGAGGAGTAATGATCTTAATCTAGCACTCCACACCTCTGTTGATTTTCTGACTGTGTGAAAAGCTTCACTCTGAGGCCTATGGCTGGAGCCCTGATTCTTGAAGCATTTGCTGCACCGCAGTCAGGTGATAAGGATCACACCACTCAAAAAAAAAGACACTTGATCACCAAACAAAAACCTTAATCTAAATAGGAACTCATAGATACATATCAAAATTCTATCTCACTCCAAACGAGGGGCATAATGGACAAGGAATACGACGAAACACATCAACATCATCGAACACAACTGCTCTGTCCAAAAGAATTATCATGACTTAGAAACACTTTTAATATATCCCAAACAGCTCTCTATTCCAACAAACAAGTTGAGGCATCATCAAAATAGGTGGATTTAAAATTTTAAAGGAATCCTTAGGTTGATCAGTAGGAAATATTTCCAATGCAGAACTATCCATGGCCACATCACAACATCAAACACATTTTTAGAAACCCAATTAAAATTACTCCAAAACCAAGACACCAACAAGATAGCATCTCAAGATACAACAAGAGTATGAATTGTAGATCACAAAGAAGATTACTGAATAAACAACTCTTCTACAACATAGAAAAATCAAGCCACATTACCATTGGTTTAAAAAAAAGCAACAATTTTCAGCTCAAAACAATTTTGAAAAATCAAACTAACTTAGTGGGTTTCCACATTCACCAATGGTGTTTCATCTAGTCTCACCCACATGCACATTTCCATGCCACCCCTGGCACCCAACCACCATACCATATAGGCCATACTTCCAGATATAAATAAAACCAGGCATGTGAGAACCCATGAAAACACCAAAGGCTAAAATTAAACATCATAATTCAAAAAAAGAACAATTTACCTTCAAAATGAACACCAACCACCAAGTCAAAAAACATTTTCATATTTCACAAAAAAACCACAATTAATTTAGAACCATTTTCTTAAAAACCTACCCCTTTTAATTTTTAAAAACTTCTTAAATAACCAAGCCACTCCAAACAACCCCTTACCATTTTTTAAAAAAAAATTCAGCAAGTTATATTTTCATAATCCGAGGTCCATTGAGACCAATACCGTTTGTAGTAAAACACCAACCGATCAAAACCAATTGCCAAAACTAATTTATCCAATTCAAAAACTTTTTAACATCCTAAAATAACCCATTTAAAAAAAAAATTCTAGAATCACTTTAAAATGATTCAAAATTTCAAAACATTTTATTTCAACAAACCACAAGTTTAGATTATGGATAATCCAATCCTTATAAATCATTTCTACTTCCCTCCATTTTTTTTCACAAAAACACAACCATCCTAAACCATTCTTATATTTAATTATTGAAACCCCCTTTTTTCACTTTTCAAAATCTAATTCTTACATTAAAACCCATTTCCACAATTCTAACACAAGGATTTTAAAAACAAAAATTCAGAATTCATGAAAGGTTCAAGAGACCCCAAAAAAGGGAACTAGTGTTGATGGGTGACTTGACCATATGGTTGGCGGCCATATGCCAAACACAACACCAACACAGAGAGACATATTAGGACCATTCCCCAGCTCCACATGGCTTGCCAGGCCCTGTGAGCTCACGAAGGCCATTGGTCAGACTCCCCTTGTCATATCCCAATACAAAACAATCAACTAGAACAATGGACACTAATAAAACCGGACTTCCATGGAAACCTGAGGATTAGAACAAGAAAGAGTTCGAGACGCTCTTCTTGCACTTACCCCTCAAGTCCCAACAATCCTACGCCATCTACCTTGACATCCCCAAAATAACAAGGGCACTCTAAAAAGAAAGGTCCACTAATAGCCAACCTGCCTCTGATACCATTTTGTCACGAACCAGCCCGAGTCGACCCTGAACCGGTCACCCAGGCCAGCCCACGACAAGTCCCGAGAGGCGTTCCCGATCCTCCCGGGATGGTGACAGGCACCAAGGGCATCAATAGAGTACACAAGGGAACGATTTCTCCCATATATAAACAATCAAACAAACAGCAGAAATAAACAGACAGCCCAAAATGAATTTATATAAAAATTGAACTAAATATTATTTGTACAAGAAACTAAAATTAGAACAAAACCAACAACTCAACCGAACAATTACAATAAAAAAATAACTCCATGTGACACTTCTGGTCACTCTCCAACATAATGATAAAAAGTCGCCCAAGGTGATCGAACTAAAGATGAAACCTGCACAAGGGCTAAAAAAAGAAGAAGAATATAGGCGTGAGTATTAAAACTCAGTAGGTTAGCCCGGTATTCTATTCCCAATGCACATTACTTTAAAATAAAAGAAACATCAATTTATAGTTTTAAATTGAAGATTTGAAACTATGGTTTTCAAATGAGGTTCCATGCTATAATAATTATCAGACAAAAACATGCATGTTTAATAAACAAAAATGCAAGTAAAAATTATTTTCAAAGAGGTGAAACTTCAAAATGAGAATAGTTTTCAAGAGGGCTGCTTTAAATAATTTTAACATTAAAATAAATAACACATACTACTGAATTTACCAACCAAACACACCGTATGCCGATGGTGAGTACAAAATAGCCAATGAGCACTAGTCAGAGGAATACCCCTTGGCACTAGTTAGTTGTGAGCCCCAGGTACCTCGTATCTCGGTAAAAGTAACCATAATAAATATCTGTTCTGGTGCACGAGCCACTAGTAGGGAACATACACATAACCTAGTGGTCCCCAATCATCATCATCATCATAATTTAGTTAGTGTTGTCATCGTCAAACTTGCTACGTGAAACAGGGGCCAACCCCCACAGAATCACTAGCATACTAGTACACGTCCGCCCACCTAGATACCCGAGATTCCCTTTAGTGCTCAATCAAGTTACACATATTATCAAATACACACTTCACATCCCCATTCCATTCCAAAACCATAAAAACACAAACACCCCATAATCATTCTTCACATTTCTTACACTAATCAACAAACCGCTAAATATTTCGGTAAAACAATTTCATGAAGTGTATTGAGGCTTTGCACATAAAACTCTTTCAAAAACACTCTTTAAATTATAAACACACATCATAACCAAACCAAATAATATTTGGCAGCCCAATAAACATTTAATAAAATCATTTAATGGACCATAAAACAATCCCAATTGCACAAATTGTTATATACAAGCAAAACACTCCTTCATTTCTAGGAAATGCCAAACGGGCCTTTAATTATTTTCTCAAAACTATCCTTTGACGAAGGTATGAATGTTAATTCTATTAAGGATCTGTATAAACACAATTTACAGCAGAAAACCACATTCATAAATCTCTTATAATACTCAGTTTACATATTCAAAACACGTCCATTTTCATAATGATGTGAAACAGTCCATTTTTGGGCAACTCGGGCCAAAATATGTTGTAAATCAAAACACACTTGATTGTAAAAACAAATACAAATAGGAAATCCATATAAGTACCCAAGAATACCATTTATCGTTATTCCAATTCCTTTATAAATCCAAACAAATAACTTTTAAATCACACATCACACATAAAAGCCAACCGAGCAATTTACCGAACACATGACATGCCCTTTTTAAACAAAACAATTTATTTTAAGTACATGAAAAGGAATAAAACACCAATTGAAAGCCATATTTTCATTCAAGATACTGTAACATCTTAAAAATACCATAGACCAGATTATAAACCTCACAAAAAATTTGCAATAGATAACGGAACATTTAAACAAACACTTGTTGAGAACTTTCCTGACAAAACAACACTACCGTTCACAAACTAATGATTAAACAACCACTTTGAACACCAATAAAATTATCCAAAGGATGAAAAAAAATAAACATATATATCTGGTGTTAAATATAATAAAATAATGAAACTTAAATAATAAAGTCATGTGCATGGGGTATCCTACCTCAAATCTTTGGCGTAATTGAAACGCACACCCGAAATCACCCGCCGCGGGTTTATAAACCATAAAACTATAAAGATTAGACCTGAACAAACAGAAACCCCATCAAAAAACATGGTATAACAAAACCCTAGGTCGATCAATACTAGGGTATAAAATAAATCCACGAAATAATGAAAGGAGGGGGAAGAGGAAGGAGAAAGGAGATGGAATCTCACCTTTCACCCTAGAAAACTCTTCGTCTTCCATTAGATCTGCAACCCTATAGAGAATGGAATGGCTTGAAAATTTTTGGAGAGCCTCCTAAGGTCTTAACAAACCAGGGGAAGAAAATTGGTGTCCAAAAGAATAAGAATTGAATGAGTTATGGTTGAAACAATTTACCTTATAAATTATGGAAGTTTTGAGGAAACCAGTGAACAATCTCCCTAATACGTGACCCATATGAGCTCCAAAGAGGTAAAATCGACTATGAGGGCTATGATAGGGTTATTGGCTTCGAGGGGGAGGTAGAATCACCGAAAGAGAGTAACAAATGAAAAAGATATAAATGAAACAAATTATTTGTTTTAAAACACGAAATGGTCCCATGGGCTGGCCCAATACCTAAATAAGTAACCCAAATCCACCCAGCATATGAATTTATAATGGGTAAAAAATGATATATAAATTGTAATGTATCAGTATAGGAAATGTGGTAAGTTGAATGGGTGAAAAAGGATGAAAGACAAAAGAGTTATAAAAGAAACAAATTCAGTTTTTAAAACTGGGAATGGGCTCACGGTTGGCCCAAATCATGAAGTAACCACCCTTTCTTCAAAAAACTCCTAAACAAGCAATGGGGATCCCAAATTATGGTGGTTAGACATATATGAAACTTCAAAACTCAAGATTCATCTCATAAAATACCCATGAAAAGGATCAGGATTTCTAATGGGCCGGATCAATACAAAGCCAAAAAAACAGTGTGTGACAAAGTGGTTTCACTATTCATAAAAAATTGAAGTTTTTTAGAAAAATACAAAAAATTCATCCTAATAATTATTTGATATTAGAAATTAAAAAATCATGTCTATTTTTCCAAATTCAAAATATATAAGTTCCATTAATTAATTTAAAATTAATTGACGCTGTTAAACCAAATTGCGTGTTTTTAAGAAATAATAACTTTCAAAATATTGACACTTATTTATGTCCAATTTCAATGTGAAATTAATTCCAATGAGAAAAATTAGATTAAATGGTAAAAATATATTCTTATTACAAATTAAAACCAATAACAAAGTAATATAACCATATAAATACATTAGATTAAAAGGCACTTTTGAATTAAAATACCATATTTTCCACTATTCATTAAAAATGAACTTTATTTGAAAAATACCTAAAAATTACCCAAAGTAAAATTTAAAGTCCAAAATCTAAAGAAGAATTGTTTTTTTAAATATAAAATATAAAAATTACCACAACTAGATTTAAAGAGGGTTCTCCATTAAAAGGTGGTAAATTGACCTTTTAATAAAAATTATGTTTAAAATTAGATTCATTCATATTTTAAGCTTCTAAATTTTATTGGATAAAAGTAAATACATTTAAAAAACATGTATAATCATATTGTAGTTTGTTTTTTTCATTCCTTCCAATACAATGTCCAAGAGTTAACAACCATTTAAAATAATAATATTATTTTATTATTGTGCAACATAAGATTTCAAAGAAACACGTTGTTGCGTATCGGGTATGCTATCGAACATAGCTACCCCTTTAAAGTAAAATTAATTTTTAATTCAAAAATATTAATAAAAAAGAAAATTTATCATTAATATATTTAATTAGGATGTTACATCCTTCCCCCATTTTGGAAATTGTGTCCTCGCAATTTTTATTCACTTGTGAAAATAATTTGGGGTATTTAATCCTCATAGAATTTTCAGATTCACATGTTGTCTCATTATTCATTTGGTTTTTCCAAAAAACCTTTACCTGGTGAATTATCTTATTCCGTAATACAAGCATTCTAAAGTCAAGAATCTAAACTGTTTTTTCTTCATAAAAGAGATTCTCTTCCAACTGAACTACCTTTGTGCTCAAAACATGTGATGGATCCAGAATATACTTTCTCAACATCGAAACATGAAAAACATTGTGTACCTGGGATAAAATTGGAGGTTAAGCCAAATTGTATGCCATTGATCCAACATTCCCCAAAATTTCTTAAGGTGGAATGATCCTCGGACTCAGCTTTCGTTTCTTACCAAAATGCATCACACATTTCCATGGAGAAACTTTGAGAAAGAAATGAGCACCTACATCAAAAGAAAGGTCCTTCCACCGGTTATCTGCATAACTTTTCTGTCTTCTCTAAGATATTCTCATGTTCTTCTGAATCAATTGAACTTTCTCTGGCATCACATCTACCAATTCTAGTCCCATTAGTTATCTTTCACCTACATCATCCCAAAAAGCTATATTTTGACAACTCTTTCAATATAATGACTCAAATGGAGCCATTTTGATACTAGAATGTAAACTATTATTATATGAAAATTCAAAAAAAGAAATATGTTGGTCCCAAATTCCCTGATAATCCAAAGAATAAGCTCGTAGTATATCCTCCAAGGTCTAAATTGTTCGTTCTGACTGCACATCTAATTGCGGATGGAAAGCTGTACAAAAATATAATTCTGTAAACAACGACATCTGAAGGCCTTTCCAAAAGATTGAAGTAAACCTGGGATCCCGATAAGATATAATGGATAGGGGTACTCCATGAAACCTGACTATATCTTAAACATACAACTAAGAAAGTTGATCTAGTGACAATGTATATCGAATAGGAAGGAAATGAGCAGATTTAGTCAATCGATCAACAATAACCCAGATTGCACTATTATCTCAAGATATAATTGGTAATCCCACAACAGAGTCCATGGATATATTTTCCCATTTACACTCTGGCACAGGAAAAAGTTGAAGCATTCCTTTTGGTACCTACCACTCTTATTTAACCTACGGACAAGTCAAACACTTCACAGTAAAATCAGCAACATCTCTTTTCATTCCATCCCACCTCTAATACTCCTATAGATCATTGTACATCTTAGTACTACCAGGATGAACTAAAAACGAATAAATATGAGCTTCACATAAAAACTCATTCTTCAACTATGAATCACAAGGCACACATATTCTCTTACCAAACCTCAAAACACAATCATTATCAATGTTAAATTCAAGAAACTTACCCTTCTGAACCAAATACACCTTTTTTTGCATCTCAATATCTTCTTTTTGTGCTTTCATTGTTATGTCTGATGGAGATGATCTTATTGACACCAAATACATTACAGAAGAATTTCCTGAACCAAAAACTTTTATTCCAAAGTTCATCAAATAAAAAACCAAAGGATCTTGTTCCAAACGTAACGTTGTTAATAAAGCATTACTTTTTCGACTCAAAGCATCAACAACTTTATTTTCATTTCCCGGATGGTAATGGATCGTTCAATCATAATCCTTGATTAATCCCAACCATCCCTTTTGTCTAATGTTTAGTTATTTTTGAGTGAATATATACTTCAAACTTTTGTGATTAATATATATTGCACACATCACTCCATCCAAATTATGTCTCCAAATTGTCAATGAATAAACAACAATAGCTAATTAAAAATAATTTGCAGGGTAATTTAACTCATGAAGTTTCAACTGATGTGAAGCATAAGCAATTAGAGAATCATTATTCATAAGGAAACAACCATGTCCTTTCAATAAAGCATCACTGTAGATAACAAACTCACCATTTCTGGATGGCAGTGCCAAAACTGGAGCATTCACCAATCTCCTTTTCAATTCCTGAAAAAAATAATAACAATCTTTTTTCCAAATGAACTTAATTCCATTTCGAGTTAACATAGTCATTGTACTAGATAACCGTGAAAAGGTTTCAAAAAACCTCCTGTAATAACCTGAAAACCAAGTAAAATTATTGATCTCAGTTATATTTTTGGATATTGGCCATTCTTACACAACTTTTGCTTATCAGGATCGATAGTCATTTGATTTTTTGAAACAATGTGACCAAGGAAATAATTTTTTTGTAACCAAAACTCACACTTTCTGAATTTTCTATATAGTTACTTTCATTTTAAAGATTTTAAGACAACCCTTAAATGACATTAATGCTCCTCTTTACTTTTGGAATAATACAAAACATCATCAAAAAACACAACCACCATTTATCACCTGAATCAACTGATCCATCACTGTAACAAACTTGTCAATTATGATTCTGACTGTCTCAAGATATTGATTTGGAAGGTCTTTCACCCCCGTATTCCTTCTCATCACAAATTCCATGTCTCATATATGGAAATCCATTCTCAACATAGAAATATATTAAGCGAAACAACATGGTAATCTGTAAGTTATATATCATTTCAAATTTACCATAAAATAATATATGGACATTTATTTGACAATACCCTAAGTCTAAAAGATATCTAATCCGTCCTCCGATACCAACTATAAGGACCTGGCATTAAACCTTACATAATATTGAATTAAATGAATAATTCACATTGAGGATCTTTTCAGGTTTAGAGTTTTAGAGAATTAAGAAATAACTATTACATCTCAACAGATTAAAAACTAGACATTTTTATAGAGTTTCCATTTTTTTCAACAAAACATGAACTCTTGAAAAAAAGAGTCATGTCTAGTTCTATGTTTAAGAAAAAATGACTTTTCTTTGATCCCATCCTTGAACTTATTCCACATTATGTCCTGTGAAAAACATTTCCAAAACTTGAGATGAGCATAAATAGCTCAGTAAGGGATACACAAGAAGGAAAACTGTTAGTTTTGCAAAACAACAAGTAAACCATGAAAACATTAACATATGTAATACTTTTCACCATTGTGAAGTATTAAATAATCTTCACTGAATAAAATATCACTACTTACCCTTTTGTAACCAAAATATTACCCATATAAAGAGCACATAACATATAAAGGTGGCTTGGGACATAAAAATACTTAAATAGAATAACCATACGGTCGACTTACACACATATCACTAATTGGAATAGCCATAAGGCCGACTTCCGTAACCAATTCATTGGAGGTTATAACGTACCCACCCATCCTTGTATTCACGACACCACCCGTCATATGGTTTATCACATAACCACCCATCAAATGTCCATGTAACATTATAAAATCATAAGACATAAAACAAATATAAAGAAAAGAAAATGTTTAAACATTTAAATCACAATATAAATCTTAAATATGTCGACATAAAAAATACATTATCAAAACCATTTTCAATAACAAAATACATAAAAAAATATATGGTATTTATTTTCCTTAAAAAGAACATTACGGCTTGTTAAGGAAGCAAAAGAACAAATGATACTCGTGGTGGTGGAAAGGTCGTTGTCACTACTTAAGATAAAAGACACATTCCTTTTTGTCATTTAGTAAAACTATTTATAGAAAAATAATCCATTTTAAATGGCAAGGGTGTTTATATAGCGTATAAAAGAAAGTCATGTATTAAAACAAAATATGCCTAAATGAAAGGAGATTGAGACGAAGTCCCTTACCTCATGTCTGACTAGAATTGATCGTTCTTTAATTTCCTAAATAATAAACTAATGTTAATTTATACTTGAATAAGAACCTTTTTCAAGTTTATTGTTCCTTTTATATCACTTATTATCACGTTATAAACATTATGTAATAATTGTAGTTAATGATGTTTGTTTTGTCTATTTTTGGTACTTGAGTCAAAAATGGACTTCTTATAATTACATGTTGTTCATGTGGCCAAAAGTTCCTTATATCTAGAATGATATTCATGATTTGGATATAATATATATCATATATAACCATCATATAAATGTATTTATAATAGTACATAACATTTAGAGGTAATAAATGAAATGCACCATTCGTGGAGACGGTAGGCCGTATGTACGCATGAATGCTACTTCAATTTCTATTTCATATTTAATGGAATTAATACATAATGATACATATTAATATTATAATTCATGTATTTTATCATATATAATATCATCAAATCTATCCTTTATACGTACCACATATGGTATGAACAAGTCATATCACTTTGAGGGGGTGGTAGTCCCCACTTCCTCAAATTAAATTTTCACGTTTACCCATATTGGAAATCATAATTGTATTATTTAAATGGAAAATATAGAAGAATAAATAAAACATAAACTTAATATATATCATATATAAATATAATTCCATCATAATGGCCACCATGAGAGGTGGTAGGAGATAATTGAACAATCATCGTTTTATGAGGCGTTAGTTTTCCATCCACAGACACATTATGTTCTTCATCCATTAGATGGAGGTGTGTGTAAGTGTATTTCAAACCATTCTCATAAAAACATCCTAGTATATTTAGGATATTTTTATTGTTACAAAATAATGGAATAAAAATAGTTTAAAGGTGGGAGAGGTAAAATAAAAGAAAAGAAGTTAAAAGAAACTGTTACCTTTAATTTGGGTAACTCCCTTAGGTTTGAACCAAAAGGACTTCTTGAAGTGCCTTTTTCATAAGGTAAGGCTTCTAGGAGGATGGTATGGATGTATTGAGTGTAATTGGGTAGAGGATGGATGATCCAAAAGTCTTTAGAAGAGTGAGGACTTGGTTAGAAGTGGTCTCCTTTTATAAGGGGGAGGAGGGGCTCTTTAGGAATGTATGAAAATATTATTTTATTATACAATGATATTCTGTTTATAAAGTCTAAAACACATTAAAGTCAAATATAATATGACTCATAGTAGAAATAATATCATTAAAAAGGAATTAGTCAGGTTTTGGATGTTATTTTAATATTTATAATATTATTTATTTAAATGTTTTATTAATGAGGTAAACACTGCATCATTATTATATCATAAAAAACGTAATTTATTTTATATCTAAAAACGTTAAAAAAATACCATGAAGTAGGAAATCGTTTTATATTTCCAATGAATATTTATAGTCGAAAATATAATTTATATATCAACATAAAAAATTTAATTTTCTAATTTTTTTTGTTTATGTCATTTCAGCCTTTACATTAAATTAATTATTCTAAAGTGCCCTTATCATTCTTAAGTGGCTCCATGGGGGCACAGAATAGACCCAAAGATGAACATGGTTGGCCATTACTCATCCAATATGTTTAGGACATGTGTTAAGTTAAATTGTGAATTATTAAAATATTCTTTTAACCTTGAATTACCCTATTTAACTTCAACCACAGTAAATAAGTCAAAAGTTACTATTCACCAAAAATTCTTTTTATCTTATTGAACCACATTTTCGTTCTAGATAACAACCATGTATGTCGGATTTTCAAAATTCAATTCATAGAAGCAGTAAAATTTCAATTAAATGAAAAAGACAGTTTTTTTAACTAATACTAAGTGGTTTCACTATTCATAAAAAATTGACGTTTTTTAGAAAAATACCAAAAATTAATCTATGAATTATTTGATATTCTGAATTCAAAAATTATGTCTATTTTATCAACATCAAAACATAGAAGTGGCATTAATTAATTTAAAATTATTTCCCATTGTTAAAACAAATAGCGTGTTTTTCAGAAAAAATAACTATCAAAAGATTGCGAATTGTTTTTGTCCAATTTAAAAGTGAAATTAATTCCAATGACCAACATTGGATTAAATAGTAAAAATATAATCTAATTAAACTTTAAAACTAATTAAAAAATAAAATCCATCCATATAAATAAGTTATATTAAAAGTTAATTTTGAATTAAAATACTATATTTTCCACTATTCATTAAAAAAATGAACCTTATCTGAAAAATACCAAAAAATTACCGAAAGTAAAATTTGATGTCCCATATCTAAAGAATGAATTTATTTTTTTTAAATATAACATATAAAAGTTACCCAAAATATATTTAAAGAGGGTTTACCATTAAAAGGTGGAAAATCAACCATTTAATATAAATTGTGCTTAAAATTAGATTCATTCATATTTTAAGCCTCTAAATTTTATTGGATAAAAGTAAATAAATTTTACAAAAATGTATAATCATATTTTAGTTAGTTTTTTTCATTCCCACCAATACAACGTCTAGGAGTTAACTACCATTTAAAATAATAATATTATATTATTAGTGTGCAACGTAAGATTTCAAAGAAACCTATTGTTGCGTATCGGGTATGCTATCAAACATAGACACCCCTTTAAATTAAAATTAATATTTAATTCACAAATAATAATTAAAAAGTGAATGTATTATTTCTATATATATGTGGGATGTTACAATTCTGAGGTAGGTGGATTCTCTCTCAACTCAACATGATTTAGAAATTGAGGGATTTATTTTAATTATGATATTTTCTTGAAACTATTATTAAATAATTGTGCATCTCATTACAGAAATATTGTTTTGTTATTGGCATGGAAATAGTGGAATGTTCATTGGTTTTTAGAAAACACCTTGTTATAATTTTAAAATGATGTTTTAAAATTCTGGTCTGGTTTTTTAAACATCTAATGTGGTTGTGGAAGTTATTTTAAATAAGTAAATGATTTTTTTTGAAATTTTTGGCATGGAAATTGGTTTTTGGTAAAGTACTTTGAATGATGTCAGCATAAATGGTTGGCAATGAGTTGAGTGTGATGGATAATGGTTGTGAAGTAATGCTGTTAAAGTGGTACGGTGTATGGATGTGAAGTTCCACATTCAATGTTATCACCAAAATTGAGTGTGTTTGTGTGTGTGTTAGTGTAAAATAATATTCCAAATCAAATGATAAATGGTTTAGATTCTTTTTTGATTATTTCCATGGAAAAATGGTTTATATCTTTGAAATAAATGATTTTTAATTCTAAAAATACTTTGTAAAATGTCCTAACATATTATTTCCTTGTGAGATGAGTTAGGAAGCCATTGGGGGAAATACTATTTTGTTCAAAATCACACCCTACATGGGTACTATTGTGAGTTTGTAGATGTACCTATATAGATATATATAATGTAAATTAATCATAATTCCTTAGCAATAAATTATGATATCGTGGATTTACATCTATAGTTTGATCTTAGAGTAGATGAGGTGTTGCTAGTTTTTATCACTTTGGTGTTTTGAGTTTTTTTGGTCTTTTGGTTCTCCTAGAGTATGCCTTCAGGTTTCTTCTTGTACTCTGATATGGTTGTTGGGTTTTCTTTGAAGTGGGATTTATTTTTTACTCATTGTTCATGTAGATTTTTTTGTTATTGTTTTTGTGCTTTGGATGTTTTATCATTTAATGTGAAAATCATCCCCCAAATATTCTTCATGACCTTGTATTTTATTTCCAACCTTTTATGTATTGGGGATGTCACCTAATTCCTAGTAGCACCCCTATCACATTTCATGTCAATGAGGAGGGTAAGGATGATACATTTACTATGGGAGGCATAAATACAACCTTTTTTCCTTTTGGGTTAGTAGAAAAAAAATACCTTTTAAATAGGTGCAACCTAGTTAAGAAACATTCTTCTAAAAGGTAAATACAAAAAAGAATAAAAATATTCAAAACATAATGTAAATAAAATATAACTACTAAAAAATATTTAAATAGAGAAAAATTATAAAACTCTAATTTATTTCTTATAATCACTTTAGTACTTTAAGGAATCTGAGGATAATTTTTCTAGTTTTTATATGTTATTATTTTATATTATAATTCTATAAATAATTTTATTTTGCGGATAATCATTTTTACGTCTCCAAACCAAAAAATTTTATTATTATTCAAAATTTTAAGACTTATAGTTTCTATAATATTATATTTATATTTTTGTATTGGAATGAATTTTCTTCCCTAATATTTGAATAGTTTTGTATTGGATTTAGTTTTCCAATATAAATTTATTTAATTTATAGTTCTATCTCATCATAAATATCTTTGAGTGAAACAACTTTTGATGATATCCCATGAATATTATCATACATTGAGTAAAATTTAGTATTAATATTTCAACAATATATAGATCTACAATATGAATGAAGTAAATGTGTTCATTCAATCTATGTATATACGTTCTTGTATTAGAATTATCACATTAATTTTCAATGTTAGAATGTAGTTCTCTGTTTAGTCCATTGTACATTCCTATCAATAACATAAAAACTTCAAGATGTGGTAAGAAACAATAATATTTCATACTCATCTATATAAATTGATAAATATGAAGCATATAGTGTTTTTAATGTAAAAAATTTCCAAAACACATAACAAAACATAAATATTAAAATAAATAAAATTTTAGAAAATAGGAATTTTTTAAAGAAATCATATTTCATTAGTCAAGTATTAAACTATGAAAATAATGAATACGGACTAATAGAGTGACATAATATAACACTACTATTTCGTTGATTTTTAATTGTGGATCATATAAGAAACAAATATAAGATTCTTATAATAACCCTTGTTATTTTAGTTTAGTGTTTTCTCTAATTTTTTAATTCATTATCTTTTAAGCTAATTGAATGTGAGGTAATGAGATTCTGAAAGAACAATGAATGGGTGAAAGGATATAAACGAATTTAGTTTAGGTATTGAAGTGAAACAATGTATTTATTATCATATTATATGGTACCCAATGGTATTCAATACAACTTTTTAAGGCATATGTCTAAGGAAACGGGTACCTGATGGTCAAATAATGGGTACCCAATGGACACTAGGTTGTTGATGTCTAGTTAAAAGCTGCCCTATATGTAATAAAATATGGGAAAATTGGCCATTTTATGTTAATGACAAATCATTTTAATTTAATAATTTTATTTGGAATTTTTATTCACTATTATTATTTTTATCATTTTTGAGTTATCATCCAAACTCTTTATAAATCTATATTCATCTTCTATCAAGCATGATTTGTATAATTCCCAAGCCTTTTTGAAGATTTTATTTTTTGGGGATTTGTCTTGGTGTCCCACTTCATTAGCTAATTTTCCTATAACATTTTATTATTTATGATCTAGGAACGTTCAATGTACCAATTCACGATGGTATTCATGACTCAGTATTAAAATTAAAAATGGTAATTTTGGATTTGGTAATTTATTTTTCACCTCAAGATAGATATGGGTTATTTTTATTTTACATTATATATATAGTGGTCATCAAGTATTGCTTTATACATTTTTTATTTTTATTTATTTTTTGAATCGTATATACATATATGGGTTTTTTATAGTTAGGCCCATATGATGAATATATATATATTTTATTTTATTACAAGGGTTCTTATGCACATATATTACTTCTTCATTCAGTTATACAGATATGATATGTACTCTCTGTTTTATAGGTTTTTTATTATAGAACATCTTACATATAAATTTCTCATTCCATTATTGTAGTTGATATTATATTTTCCCAGAAAAATTCAAATATGGAAAACTTATCCAACCATTATTATATTAGGGATTTCATTATTACAGTATATTTTGGTGATTTGGAATCTTAGATGATTTCTTATGGTGATTTATTTCATGTCACGAGATATGGACCTGGTCATTACAAAATTATATTATAATCCATATGAGGATGTTGGGATTGGGACTAGCTATGGGATATGGTTTTTAGGACACAATAAATAATCTATAAATATACTTGGATAGTATGGTTATATTGGATTCATAAGTTACCAAGGTTGATTGGGTTTGATATTGGTTTTGTTTTTCATCAAATGTAGTCCTTTAAGACACATACATCTTTAGTACATTTTTATACACAACAACCCAAGATTTTGTACCCTTTAAATTAACACTGTATTTAATATATTTGGTCACATGTAACAATAAACAAAAACAACCCAAAAATAAAACATAGCATTACGCATTAAAATTACTAGAATAATATAATCATTAGTAGATAAAATTATAATGAGAAAATAAAATAATTACAAATTATTATTTTTTCATTCCTTTTTCTGAACCATTTTAAATATGGTATCATATAAACCATAATAAATTAAATTTACCATAGTCAAATATTATTATAATATGTAATATTTATATTTATAATCTAAAATTTCAATATTTTTTTATTTAGAAATTTATATGAAATAATAATAAAGACACCTGAATTTTAAAAAGTCCTTTTTTGAAATAAAAATAAATTTCTTCTATATAAATGATTTTAATTGAAAATTTAAACATAAAAGTTTTAGAATTTATAAAATAAAATTCTTCTTCATTTTTAGACTAAGCATATCAATAATATATATTGATGATTTATGATATTTTTTCCAAAAAATATTATTTTTAGGTGAATTGAAATAAAGTATCAAGTTTTATAATAGCATAACTTTATGACATTATCAAAATAATATAGAGAATTAAAAGTAATGTAAACATTTTTTAATAAATATATATATTTTTAAACTAAAATAAAATATTTTAGAACACTATGATGATGTTATAAAAACCATGTTTAACATTTTTGATGTTAAGAAATATTTTACTCTAATATAGTTTTTATTCACTTATATTAAAAATCAGTTCTCATAACTTATAGAAAATAAATATAAAAAATAGATTTCAAATTTTAGATCAAAATTATCATATTATGTAATAATTAAAATTTTATTTTAATCATAAAAGTGTGATTTCTAAAATTAATGTTACTGAGAATGATAATGTTGAAACGATAATTTTTCATAGAATGATTTTAATAATGCTATGTATTTTATCAAATAAATTGAAATGATATATTTTATTTAATGAATATGGTGTGATTTTTTCACATGTATCCTTATCTTTTATCATCCATTTATTTGGTAACAAATGTTAAAAAATATTACCAACACGTTGGTGAAAACAACATTATTCTACAAATCAGAGTTTATATATATTAAACATTATAATATGAAAGTTAATTATATCTTGTTCATAAAATTTAGTTACACTATTTTGATCCTAAATTTAGTTTTAGAATATAATAATTTCGTCAAAATGGCGGGATAATTTTTTTTAAATATTATCTTCAAAGGAAAAAATACTTACCAAGGTAAAAAATGAAATGGTAAAATGTTCTAACCATGTGGAAAAAGGATTATAAAATGTTTAAATCATGTGGTAAAAAGAGTGGTGGAGAATTTATCAAACATATATCACCCCCTATTGATGCTCCTTTCCATCACAGAGTCTAAAGGAATGCAAAGGGACATACCTTGAACCCAAGGTGATTCATCATGTGAATAAACATAAAAAATTTACAAAGGCATGAACCAATAGTCAAATACACTTGGGTCGCACAAGTTCCACTATGGTTGTGCAAGTATACTTGCACGTCGACCATTGGTCGTACATGTGACTTGCGCGCCTTCTTTGAAATTTTCCCAGGGTCTTCTCTAGCCTACAAATACCCCCTGTGGGCCCCCCATTTGAAGGATGAAAAATTCCAGAACCTCAGATTTGAGCTGCCGACGCCCTAGTCTCTTCTCCATGCTTCCGAACACTTATAAGGTAATTTATTACCTATAAAGGAAGATCTAAAGAGGGAGAGAAAGACCTAAGTGTTGAAACTCATCAACACTTGCACGCCTTGGTGGCCAGCCCTTAAGGAAAATGGCTACATTTGCGGGCCACCTTACCCCTTCCACATAACTTGTGCACCTATCTTCTGGAAGTCTCTAGGGGTAGTATTAAATGCTTGAGGCAATACTTGCCCAAGTTCTACCCTAAGGATTGGCCGGCGTGCAAGAACCCACGTGCCTCGCAAGTATACTTGCGCGGCCAGGACCTGCACGCCCACGCAATACTTGTATACCCACACAGTACTTACGCGCCCCTCTATTTTTGGGTGCCCTTCTTGCCCATTTTACCCCTCTTACACCTATCCACCACTCCTCTTCAAGATTATGCCTTCAGAATTCTCTCCAAAGCCATTCAGGGCATGATTTCCTCTTTGGCTTCCTTATCTAAAATGAATTCATTGGAACATCTCTTAAAACCTAGTGATTTACAAATCCTCATGTCACTAAGGTAAGAGATTTCATTCATTCAACCTCATCCATTAAGATGAGAGAATCCTTATCCTTGGCATCTTTTTTAAGAGTAATCCCCAGTCCAAATTCTCATTAATATTGGGCATCCCCTTTTGGATTAATCCCCAAGTCCTCATTAATATTGGGGATACTCCTTAGGAGTAATCCCCAGTTATAATCCCCTAACCCGGGATTCCTTTTCCGGAGTAAAACCCTAGATATATTCCCTTAACCTGGGACACCTTTTCAGGAGTAAGACCCAGTCCTAATTCTTTTTGATTTGGGCCTCCTTCTGAGGAGTAAAACAAAATCACAAGTCCCCTAACCTAGGAATCCTCCTTAAGAGTAAGCCCCAATCAAAATTTTCTAAATATGGGCATCCTCCTCAGGAGTAAGCCCCATGTTCCAAAATCCCCTAACCTGGGCTTCCTTTTCAGGAGTAATGCCCCAGTCATAATTCCATTAACCTGAGCTTCCTTTTTAGGAGTAAGCCCCAGTCTCAAATATGGGCATCCTCCTTAGGAGTAAGCCCCATGTTCCTTAACATGGTCTTCCTTTTCAGGAGTAATACTCAAGTCCCCTAATATGGCCCTCCACCTTAGGAGTAAGCCCCAGTCACAATTCCTTTTGATTTGGGATTCCTTTTTATTAGAAAAACAAAATCACAAGGCCTCTAAACTGGGCATCCTCCTCAGGAGTAAGCCCCAGTCATAATTTTCCAAAGCTGGGCTTCCTTTTCAAGAGTAATCCCCAGTCTCATAGTTCCCAAAATATGGGCATCCTCCTCCGGAGTAATCCCCAACCATAATTACCTTAACATATGCTTCCTTTTAAGGAGTATTCCCCAATCTCAAATATGGGCATCCTCATTGGGAGTAAGCCCCACGCCCCCTAAGTTTTCAAATCCCTTTCACCTGGGATTGCTTTTCAGGAGTAATCCCCAATTTTAATTTCTATTAAACAGTTTTAATTTACTGTTGATCTGAGTAAAACCCAATCATGATGTCCCTTCCAAATTTGGGCATCTTCATTTGGAGTAAGCCCCAAGTTAGAGTATCCAAATCCCCATAAAGAATATATACCTTTTTGGACCTTATTCCTGGGTTTCTTCCCTGATGTAAATCCCAATATTCATCTATTTTGGGCAGTCATACATACAGAATCCCCACATCATTGCATCATTCATGGCACAATTGTCTGGTTTCACCAATACGTCTTGTTTCTCACACCGAGCTTGACTCACATGAGCTTAAAGTGTAAAATTAATCATGACATATTTCTTTGAGCCATCAATCATGCATAAACATCATACCCCCTCACTCGAACTATGTGGGTTCTAATTCCTTTTTCTAAATAAAGGATACGTAGGCAGCCCATCTGCGGGTATGACCCCAGCTCTAAAATAATACATGTCCTTCTGATTGAAAAAAAACGTCATGTTCCCCACTGAGTGGCTTTAAAACCAGTATGGTCATCATAATGACCAAGAAACATTTATGTATTGAAGGATACAATTGACTAAGAATCTCTAACAAATAAAGATGATTCTATATCAAATGAAGAACTTCGAATAAATATAACAGATTCTCTAAATCTCCTAAATATAAATCATTGATTGTCATATCTAAAGGAAAGCTCATTGTATACATGGTAATGTAATAAGGATTCATGAACATAACTTAACTCTATAGAGAGAGTCCTGAATTAGACAATAGTTCCTCTAAAAAATGTGTGATGAGTCCGACCTTCCATCCTCTTGACCAATGCAAATTCCTAAGCCTCATCAGTCCACAACTAATGAGCGCCTACATTTGGAATGTAGGTCCAAATGGATATGGAATCATTGGATGTTTCTGGTTCTATGAACAAACCCGTTGGAAACCAATTGGAATATTTAAACATGCAATCAATGAGGTCATACCCAATTCCATAGGAAAAATAATGGTGAACCCGACATGAATCCTTAACCATGTTAATGTGATGTTTTACCTATTTCTTAGGCCTCTATTTAATCTCAATGAGAGGGCCAACAAAGCAATCAATAACATATGTGCTCATCCAAAAGCTGTAGCAGTAGAACTTATCTTGATTATGATTTTTATATGAATCATGAACACTTTTCCAAGATCCTCTCCATTACAAGAATGGCTTCTCTTTAATTCACACATGTGAATACCTCTGATGTGAAAACCTCTACTGTGAATGCATCTGCTACTACTCCTGCTGAATCTTCGTCTGCTCTGAGGGAAACATCACCTAATCAGCGTCTTCAACACTGGGTATCAAATGCACTGGTTAAGGAGTACCCTCAACACGGTACCATTCCAACTCTAAAGGATGCTCGACAAGACCACAAAGTGAACAACTCACCCAGGACATCTGGACAGTGATGGAAAATTATCAAGAAGTAGGCGGTTCTAACCACGGTCTCCAACGATTTCAGATTGTTATCCCCAGAACACAATAATAATTCCATCCCATATTCCGAGGAGGTGAATGAGAAGGCCACTAAAGGACTTAATTCAAGGAAACATGAGTCTTTACTGAGGGATCACACCAACAATCGCCACAAGACTCGTACGGATGTGCGCCCTAAACATGATGAGGGTATTACTTCTAGGAATTCGGCTCAGGTTCCTCGAACCAAAGAATGCAAGATGAACCGCCAGAGGCGAAATCCGGTTAATAGTGAGCATGTTCTTATCTTTTCCATATCTGGAGAAGCCTACCAACCTAACTTGGTGGCAAGCAACGAGCGGGCACACACAACTGTCCGTTTTAATCCCGTTGTTCGGTAGACTCATCGGGCAGCAGCACGCCAATCCCGCCAGGCAATTCCGGTGGAGTATTATAGACAGGAAAATACACATGTTTATAAATCATCAGCTAGTCAGTAGGCTTATCTGACTACATACGATGAATCCCACCAACCCAATGTGTTGAAAACTAGTAAACTGGCATATACACCTGATTACACTCATCAATCTTGCCAGTAGCCTCGTCTGTCAGTGTTAAAGGAGGATCTTCAACTAAGTTCGGCGGAGTGCAATCAGCAGGCACATACACCTGCTAGTATTGATCAAGCCTACGAACAGTCTCATTTGGTAGCATTTGGAGAAGTCAGTCAGAATTCTCCAGTGAAAAACAAGAGGCAGACTCAACTCTCTGCCCCCACACATGAGAACTGTAAGAATTCACTGATACGAAAAGGAGGAAAGGAGCAGGCACATATAACAACTCCCAGCAAGGAATGGACATATATTCTCATTCTGGTTGCTAAAGTCACCAAGCACATTCTGTCAATGGTGAAAGAGAAGAAACAAATCCCTGCTCATATTCTTGATGCCTGCCAGGATATTATAATAGCTTCAACAGTATCTTAGGGAAAGACACATAAATCTATCCCTACCTGTGGAGTGATGCATCAACAATTCACTCCGGAACAGACACACACATCTGTTCCAGTCCAAGAGGGTTGTGGGGCGTACTCCCCCATATCATACAGATAGCCAAGTCAGGCACATACACATTATTTGAGTGGAGATAATCATCCTAACCTGATCATTTATCTTGAGAAAGCACATACACCTTCTTATAATGACCACTTTTGTCAACAAGTGGTTCCTAAAGCGAGTAATAAGGCGTCTAAAAAGAAGACCTGCCCAACATAGTCAAAAAATAAAGGGCTAATATGTAATAAGGCCTTACTCGATGCTGGAGTTCTTGATGCACTCAGACAATTATCTATATCCACTCAATATTCTACTCTATCAGTTCCAAATATTGGGAACATTAATTCTGAAGGTCTACATCAGAAACATACTCATGACAGATTGCTTTATGATAATTTGGTCGATCTTAAAGTTTCATCTTCAGATGATAGCCACAATAACCCTCTGTGTGGCCAGAAGATCAAGGAGAAAAATGGTTCATCTTTTGTTGTAACCCACCATGGTGTTCCTCCCCATGATGATGAATTTCACTATGAAAGTCCTCTCCATAGTAGTTATTCACATTGCTTGGAAAATTCTCCAACATAAAATGTAGTGATGAGAAAGCCCTCTCTTTTTGAGGCACTTGAAAATGTGAAGCCAGTCATGTCTGATGCTTTACCATTAGTAGGGGAAATACTTTCTCAACCAGAAGATAGCCCAGGGTGTGGGTCATTCTCCGAACCACCCCTAAGTCATGAATCTTCTAGTTTGATTAGTGATTTCTATACCAATCTTATTGAATCCGATGAAGCAACAAGGAAGAACCAGCTCTGGTCTAGTCATTTAGAAGAATATTCATTGAATAATAAAGAGGAATTAATGAATATGAGAAAACAACTGGCCAAAGGTGAAGTGCCAGTTATGTTTTAGCCTCTGGCTGATTCTCAGTACGACATTCTAGAAATATTTACGGAAGATGGAATTCATGATATTCATCTCAACATATGGAAAACTCTTTGTCAGTTGAAAAAGAAAATATTATCTTCGGATGAAAATGAAAATCAGGTCAAGATAATAGAAGGGTTACAAGGCCAAATTGATTTGGCATATCTCTCAGTTTCTCGATACCTGAAGGCTGAAATGTAGCAGAGAGACCTTCAACATTCATGCCTTGGAGAACTAAGAAGATTACGCAAATTAATTGCCAATGCCCCATCTGGTATTCATATAATGGGATGGTGTGTTCATGGAGCACTACATTTCACTGTGCTCTCCAGTCAGCAAAGCCGGTCAAAAATGGTTTCATGCAATGTTATTGCCCATGGCCGGCCATAGTCAATGGGGTTTTTTTTGTAATCAAAAGCATTCCTAAGAACATTCCTCGACTAATTCCTCTCAAAATCATGAATACAGAAGAAATGTTGTTTAATTACTCCTACATCAAGCAAATGAGAATATTGAATAGGACTCTCATTTGGAGAAAGCATGTAATCAAGTGATAGAAGTGTCAGAAATCATCCAAGGTCTTTAGAGCCAGGTGATAAATGTGGATGCAGGTTGATGCATCTAGCTAATTTATGGACTAATGTCCGCATTATCAGGAGAGCTTTCAAGAAAGTATCAGATATAGCATGTCAAGAACCACCCCAGCTTTCCAGATTGGGGACTCTTTTAACTCAACCATCAAAATCAACAAATAGGATTCGTGGTGTTGAGCAGGGACAACCCCATTCCACTGGATTGGGGACCTTTTCAAATCCTCAATCTCTTCCTCAGAGAAAGTCAGTTTTCTCTTGATTAAGGAAGAAGCCTCAAGAGAAACGAAGAGCCAAATTATCAAGAGATTTCCTCCAAATCACGGTTCGTCAAGATGTTCCTGAAGGATCGAATCAACAAAAGGCAATGTCTCATCAAGGACATGGAAGAAGGAAATATTGCAGAAATGCCGATAAAAGGGATGCAATGTGTTATGCATCAATTAATGTCATTAATGATATTGTTGCTGATCCACCAGATGAGGCTCACTCAGAAGGATCAAATGAAGAGGTTCCTACCAAGGAAGTTGTATACACATACACAAATGAAGAAGGTGTGTGTACACGAAATCAAAGTATTACTCAGAACCTAGGTAATACTTCAAGTAACCCACTTCCACCTCTCCGAAAGTGTCAAATAAGGGGAAAAGAAATAATTTGGTTGCATACCCTTCCTCTGGAGAAATCCAATCGCTCTCACTATAGCAAATATTTGTACAACAAGAGGAAGAAATGAAGGAATTAAAGACGATGAATGCATAACTACTTCAGGGTAGTATTCCTCCTAAGCATGCTAAAGTCAGTCAATTAAAATAATTTGTTGTGGCTACTAAGATTGATCAATAATATCCTCCTCTACCAGTACACCCTCACAGGTCTAATCCTACGAGTCAAGCGCAACAACAATTGGCTATGCTACCATCAGTTGCAGCACCAGCCACCATATCTGTCCAAGTTCCAATCATTGCACCTGTTTAGGTCCATGATCAAATGAATGTTTCTAAAATGTTAAAAACTACTATTGAGTCATTAACAACTCAGTTGGAAGCTATGGAGGGAAAGAGTGCTAAAATTCAACCAGAAAAGAGATCTTACCCTGAGTGGGTTGATGCAATTCCTCCCCCATCATATTTTTCAAGTACCACATTCCCAATTGTTAATGGGTAGGGAGACCCAGAGCAACACTTAACACATTTTGTTTCTCATTGTGATCCTATGATGGGAACCCTTCAACAACAATAAGAAGTTTAGCTCAGGTGTTTTGTACATTCATTACAAGGGCCTACCTTTTTTTGGTAAACAAGCCAGTAATCCCAGTCAATTACCGGATGGGAGGATCTTCGTCAAAATTTCCATCTTCAGTTCAGCTCTACTTTTCCAAAAACAACATTTGTTTATCTTATAAACTGTATGAAAAGGGAGAATGAAAGGGTCTCATATTTCACTGCTCGCTGGAAGGGATTAACATATCCCCTAATCTTAGCACTCTCTCAAGAGGAATTGTTGCTAATCTAGGTGGAAAGTTTATGCGATGAGTTCCGCACACCGCTGGTCCCTATAAAATACACAAGAAGGTTTCGATTCCTTACTTCAATCACTCAACATATTGAATATTCTCTTATGAAGACTAAGGATAAAGCTCGTGTAATTCCATCAGCTCCAGGAAGGAGAATGGGTAATGCAGAGACTGCTATAGTTATGCTTAAACAAGCACCTGTACCTGCTTCTACTTCAAAACCTTCATCTTCTCGAAGGGATCCACCTCCTGAGTGTAATTAACAAAGGTCGTTTTTCCAAGATGATCAAAGAGATCAAAAACAGAAACAATTTGAGGATCTAAAGAGAAATGTTTAATCTTTCTGAAATGAAAAAGTTCCTGGTTACATCATTTTGGCTCTGGAAAATAATTTGGTTCAATTACCAAGGCCCAAGAGGACATACTAAGAAGGATATGAAGACCGTCCAAACTATTACATGTTTCATCAGATGTTGGGGCATCCCATTCTGGACTGTTTTGTCTTCAAGGACCTCCTGCAAAAAATGGTTGACTTGGGACAAGTCAAACTGAAGGGTTCTTCATCTTAGGTAGCATGTGTTACTGCTACAGATCTAGAGAAGGAGGGCAAGTGGCAAGAAGTCATGAACAAAAATGTGCAAAAATATGATTATTGGATGTTTAGAAAAACGATCAACTGAACTCATGGTATTTTGTGAACACAATTGAAGAAACCAATTATGCCTTCTTTCATGAATGTCGCAGCAAAACCCTCTTCATCAGAGGGAAAATCCTCAATGAAATGGCATAATTCAAAGAAAGAAGAAGAATCAGAAGAAAATGAGTATGTGTCAAAGCCTAAGTTGTCTTTGACTCTGGCTGATTTCATGCCATCTACTTAAAATCCATGGGCACCATCCCACCAAACGGCATAGCCTAAACAGGCTAATCAGGTAGAGTCTTCATCGGATGAAGATTTGATTTTCGGTTATGATAATATGATTCAATTAACAGATCCATATTCCAATCGCAGTTTCGATTTTGATGAACCTGATTTCCCTATAGAAAACAGAGGAATCAGAGGAAGTTCCTGAGGCTCATGCTATAAGGAAAGACGTGGATCTTTCAGAGCCAACTATTCCAATTCTACCCCTCCAAGAACAATGTATATGGAAGAAACTCGTGGCAGAGCCCTTCAATGAGTGCAACAAGAACAATAATGTTCCTATACATAAGGCAGACCTAGTCATGGCACAATTATTCTAGAAGATTGGTTGAAGGTTCCATCTTCTTCCTCTCAACAAGTAAATAGACCTAATCGGTCTAATCTTCCAAATCTTGGAGTATTACCAACTTCTATCCCAGTACAAGGGGCATCAATTTCCAAATCATCAACTTCCAAGGCACCTGATAAACCACATTTTCCTGTAGGGAAACACAGACCTTTGGATCAAAAGTACGATGTATTGAAACACTTGGCCCCAATACCGGCCAAGTTATCAATTCTGGATGCTTTGAATTTATCAAATGATCTTTGGGAGGCACTCATCTAGGCTTCATCAAGTCCTTAAGAGTTTGAAAATGAAATTGTTGTAGGTAAAGTCTACCATGTAGAGAATAATCCTGCAGAATTCCATGCAGTGATACCTTTTACAGATGAAGATGAAGATGATGTCGTGCATGGACATATTAGACCTTTGTACTTATCTGGCAAGGTCAATGGTGTAGATGTCTGGAGATTTTTCATTGATAATGGTTCGAGATTCAACCTCATCCCCATTTGTACACTTCGTTGATTAGGCCTCATAGAATCTGATTTATCTCCTTCTACTTTGATGTTAAAAAGATATGATAAAAAATAACAAGAACCACTGGGAGGGATTAAACTCAGAACTCAGTTTGGAGATATTGTATCCAATTCATATTTTATAGTTGTTGATCAAGAATCAGCCTTCAACATCTTGCTTGGTAGACCTTGGCTACATCAACATGCAGCTATACTTTCATCATATCATCAATGTCTCAAATATTGTTTCGATATTCAAATTGGGACATTGTATGGTGATAAATCCTCATTCAAGACATGTGAATCTCAATACATTGAGGCAGAATTCTACCACATGAAGGGAAAGGAATAATCCTCAACAAAGAATATTACCAAAGTTAATGCTCCATATGGTTTGGAAAAGATTCCAGTAAACCCATTCACACATGTGAGTGCAGATTATGTGTTGCCTATCAATCAAATTGACATGATAGAATCAAATCAAAATACTCTTATGGAAACATCCATAATGTTAATTATGGCAATCAATCCATATAACATGGGAGAAAATGGTGATCCACCAAGCAGTGATGAAAGCCTAAATGGGGATGTAATTATTTCATCTTCTGAAATCTAGAAAGTCTATACTTCGCCAATCAGGCCAGAGCAATTTATAGCAATGTCAGAGGTGAACAATGATGTCGATTCTAAATCCATCATCTCCTCTTTAATAACCAAGGAAGACCCTTCATCATCAATTGGGTCAGAAATAGAAGCTTTTTCATCAAGATTTTTAAATTTTAATATCTCTTCTGATCATGAATGTTATGCTTCATCATCTAGTATGCAAGTAGAAACAGAAGAAATAACACATATTGAAGAAGAAGAGGATGATCTCAGGGATTCTCTTTCATCATTTGAAGAGGGTATCTCTACCACCGTGGATGAACTCAGAAAATAAATCTGGGTAAAAAAGATGACCCATGCCCCACATTAATTAGTGTGGCCATAACTCCTGAAGAGCAAGAGATGTATATTTCCTATCTAAATAAAAATTGAGATATATTTTCTTGGAACTATATGGAGATGTCGTGGCTTGATCCTGATGTTTTCACTCATCGTTTGGGTTTTCTAGAAAAAAATCGAGGATTCAATCAAGCTTCTAGAAGAACACACCCAACCTATGCTTCCAAAATTGAGGCTGAATTGGATAAGCTTATCAAAGCTTACATCGTCAGAAAAGTTCAATATCCCAAATGGTTGGCTAATATTGTCCCAGTGAAAAAGAAGAATGTGAAAATTAGAGTTTGCATTGATTTCAGAGAACTTAATAGATATTGTCCTAAGGATGATTTACCAGTACCAATTACAGAACTCTTAATTGATGAAATAACTGGCTATGAAGAACTTTCCTTCATGGATGGATATTACGGATATAATCAAATCCAAATAGATCCAGAAGATGATGAATCTACAGCCTTCAGGGCCCCTTAGGGTGTGTTTTGATATCAGGCAATGCCCTTTGGCCTAAATAATATAGGCGCAACATATCAGCGTGCCATGCATCATATCTTCAAACCCTTTTTAGGTAAGTTCGTTGAATGTTATGTGGATGATTTCATTGTTAAATCCAAACAACTTTCTAATCACTTGGCTGATTTGGAAATCATATTCCACAAACTTCAGCAACATAGTTTGAAGATGAACCCCTTAAAATGTTCTTTTGGGGTAACCTCAAGAAAATTTCTCGGCTTCGTCGTATGCCATCGTGGTATCAAGGTCGATCCTGAGAAGACAAAGTCAATCCTTGGTATGTCACCTTCTCAAAATTTGAAATAATTGAGAGGACTTCAAGGACACATGGCCTATATTCATCATTTCATTGCCAATTTCGAAGGAAAAAGTTTACCCTTCACCAAATTGATGAAGAAGGGCATCACTTACAAGTGGACTGAAGAATGTTAACAAGCATTTGATATTCTCAAGAAGTATCTCTTGATTCCACTAGTGTTAATTCCACATTTTGAAGGAAGGCCACATATCCTATATGTGACAACTTTAGAGTGATCATTGGGTGCCTTTATTCCTCAGAAGAATGATGCTAGGAATGCAAAAACCCTATACTATCTGAGTCGGACTATGCATGAAGAAGAAACCTGATACTCAAATATTAAGAAGTGCTTCCTGGCATTAATCTTTGTAGTTAATTTGTTGAGACACTACCTACAACATCACGATGTCCAATTGGTATCTCACAATAACCCGCTCAAATTCATCCTTAGTCATCCAATTCATACAGGAAGTTTGGAAAGATGGGAAGTTATTTTGCAGCAATTTGATATTCAATATGTGTCTCAAAAGAAAATAAAGGGCCAAGCTTTAGATAATTTCCTTTTTGAACACCCTTCATTAGAAGATACATCTTCAGATATTGATCTTCCGGATGAAAATGTATTCTCTATTCAAGAAAGTATTCAAACATGGGAAATGTACAATGATGGAGCTTCCAGAAGTCCAATAGGGAGGAAAATAGAAGATCCTATGTTCAACAAAGTTGGGTTAGGATTTATACTCATCTCCCTGGAAAAGATATTTCTACCTTATTCTTTCTCATTATTGGGAGGTGGTACAAATAATGAAGCGGAATACCAGACTCTAATTGCAGGATTGGAGTTGGCGCTTCAAGCACAAGTGTGTCACTTAAATGTGAAAGGTGTTTCAGACCTGGTAATCAAACAAGTCAATGGGGATTACTCAATCAGAAAAGAAGAATTAATGCATTTTTATGATTACGTCAGAGAGTTAATTCCAGAGTTTCCTTCGGAACTGACATTTTCTTATGTCCCACAGTCACAAAAATCCCAAGCTGATGCACTGGATAATATAGCCACAACTCTGGAAGATCCAAATCGGGATGAGACAACCATCAGTATTGCCCACCGTCATACAATTTCACCCTATATGTTCAAGCCAGAATAGAGAAAATCAATGCAATTAGTCCCATATCTGAACCATACGGTCATACTACAGGATGGATGAAACCTATCAAGGAATACCGTCAAAATGGAACACTTCCACCTAATAGAGCCAGGAAAGAATAAGTCCTGATAGGTGTGGTCAATTTTACTCTTTATGACAGCCCAGATCACCTAGAGAAAGTTCTATACAAATGTGGTTTTGATGGAATTATCTTCAAATGCATTGATGGTGAAGATACAATGGATATCATTAAAGAAGTGCATGTAGGAGTCTGTGGTACCCACTAGTGTAAAGCCCCGACCCCAGCTACCTGGAGCCGGTGCGTTACTTCATAACATTGGCATGATCATAAAAGATCAAGTCTCGAAAGACTGATTAGTTTAGTATCCTTGGAAACACTAGATACATTCATAAGTCTTTCATTACATCATAAAGTAAAACAAAACTACAACAAAATATTGTCTTCATATCCCCTCACACAATCCCTGTAGGTCATTCATAATATACTTCTTCACATCCTGGAAAACATTAAAACATTGAAAGGGGTGAGCTCAGATTCTCAGTAAGGATAACAATATTGCGGAAGCTTTCATAAATAAACATCAACATTTAAGGCAATGTATAACTAAAACAAAAGCCTTTTAAACATGAACTTCAACATAATATGGAAAAAGTAAAATGAGATAATTCCATTTACTTATTCACATGGACATTCTACAGGTCGAATAATCACATGCAATATCAATAACCATTTTCATAATGATGGAATGCATAATGCCAGACATTCTAAAACATTTTGTCAAGGCCTCGGCCAAGATGTCTAAAATGATTAAGGCCTTGGCCAAAATCACAAATCAAATTGGGAAAGGGCCTCGGCCAATTCCACGTCTAGTTGTCTCATGAGACCTACCGATGCATCGAGGAGCTATAGCGGGCTCCACCCGTCACTTATTAAGTCCAATGCATTCCTCATATGAATAGGTTTAAACATATCATAAACCATAACATAATCATATCACATAAAACATGCATAAAGGAAACATAACATTTACACATTTCAATCACAAGATATCAATACAACACATTGATATAATAAAAATGCTTTCAAAACCACTTTCAATACCAAAATAAAAGAATGTTAAAACTTTGTATTTATTTTTCTTTAAAAAAAAGTGATGGCTTGTAGAGGAAGCCGAAACTCAAATAATGGTCACGACGGCTGAGAATTAGTTGTCGCCGCATATGTACAGAAAGAAAAATGTTACCTTTTTGTCGTTTAGTAAATCTCTTTGTATAAAAAATATTCCTTTTGAATAAATGTAAAAGTCAAAGGGGTTTATACACCATATAAAAGAAATTTGTGTATAAAACCAAATATGCCTCAATGAAAGGAGATTGAGACGAAGTCCTTATAAAGATCATTTTTAAAATAAAATAGATATATTATGTGTATTCACTATAGGTACACATAAGGAAAGTAAAAATACAAAATAATACATAATAATATCATGACATAATTTGAAAGTAGGAGATTAACCCAAAGAATGGAATTTGGGTTAAGAAGTTCCCTTACCTCGTGTCCGACTTGACTCAACCATTCTTTAACCTCCTGAATAATAAACTAGATTTAATATCTACCTTATTAAGAACCATTTTAAATTTCATTATCCTTTTTATATCACTTATTTCCATCTTATGAACATTATGTAATTATTTAAGTTAATAATGGTCGTTTTGTCGATCTTTGGTACTTGAGTCAATAATAAACTTCTTATAATTAAAAGTTGTTCATGTGGTGAAATATCCATTATATCCAGAATTATATTCATGATGTTGTTATCATATATATCATATATATCTAGTATATACATTCATTAATAATATTACGTATCATTTAGAGGTAAGAAATGTAATGCACCGTTCATGGAGACGGTAAGCCGTACGTACGCATGAATGCTACTTTCATTTCTATTTCATATTTAATGTAATGAAATCATAAGGATATAAATGTATAATATAATTCCAGTATAATATAGCATATAATAAAATTTACTTCATCCTTTATACATCCCACATATGGTATTAACGATTCAAATCATTTTGAGGGGGCGGTAGTCCGCACTTCCTAAAATGAAATTATCGCGTTTTACCCATAATGGAAATCATAAAGGTATTCCATAAATGAAAAATACAGAAGCTTAAGTAAAACATAAACATATTATATATCATATATAAATATAGTGACATCTTAATGGCGACCTTTGAAGGTGTTATATGAGTGTAGAACAATCATCGTTTCGTGAGGCAGAAATTCGCCATCCACAGAAACAGTATGTTCTTTAACCATTAGATGTAGGTGTGTGTAAGTGTTGCTCGAATCCTTCTTATAACAACGTCCTAGTATATTGAGGATACTGGTGTTGTTACAAAAGAAATGAATAGAAAGTGTTTAGGGGGTAGGAGAAGAAAAATAAAACAAAACAACATTAGAGAAGACATTACCTTAAAATCGGGTAACTCTTTTCTATTTGAGCCAAAGGCTTCCTTGGGAAGCGTTCTGCCCAAAGTGAGGCTTCTAGGAGTAAGAGAGGGAAGTTGGGAGAGTATTTGGGCAGATGTTGGCCGAGAAAAATGGCTTGAAAGTGTGAATGATGTGGTAGAGGTGGGGGCCTTTTATAAGTGGAGAGGAGGGGAACTCTTGGAATGTAAAGAAAAGTCACTTTATAATAAAATGAGTTTCGGATTTTAGATTTCCCACACTTATATAATTCGAGTATAAGGTGATAAGGGTTCTAAATATACCCATCCAACAGGCTTTGGACAAGTTTAAGCCTTGGATATTACATTATCATTTCATTTTATTTAAATCGTTAATTAATGAGGTAATCGCTGCATCATCATTGCGTCATTAAAAATTTAAATTATTTAATGTCTAAAAATTCTAAAAAAATAACCATAATGTAGTAAATATTTTTATATTTCTAATGAATATTTATGGTCAAAAAGTAAACTTATATAACCCCATGTAATAATTGTTTTAGTAAAACAACTCATGTTTGTGACATTTTTATTTTAACATTAAATAAAATGTTTTTAATGTCATTTTCCAACCAAAGTGGCTCCATGGGTCCCCAAGTTGACCCATGGATTGTCTTGGTCGGACATGGCTCATTCAATGAGGTTAGGACATGTGTCAAGCTCATCTCATATTATTAAAACATTATTTTTACCTTAAACTACAGTAATTACCTCTAATCGCGATTAAGAACTTAAAAGTTACTATTCACCAATGATTATTTTAATCTCATTGAACCACATTTTACTTCTTAATGAAAAACATGTATGTCAGATTTTTAAAAATCAAATCACAGAAGTGGTAATATTTCATTTAAACGAAAAATCAGTTATTTAACTACCACTTAGTGGTTTCACTATTCATCAAAAATTGAAGTTTTTCAGAACAATGCCAAAATTTCACCCTAAGCTATAATTGATATTCCGAATTCAAAAATGATGTCTATTTTATGAAATTATAAACATATAAGTTGCATTAATTAATTTTATAATTAATTCCCGCTGTCACAACAAATAGCGTGTTTTTAAGAAACAATTTATATCAAAAGATTGACAATTCTTTATGTCCAATTTCAAAGTGAAATTAATTCTAATGAACACCATTAGATAAAATGGTAAAAATATATTCTAATTATACTTTAAAACCACTCAATAGAATAACTTATAACTATAAATTATTTTTATTAAAAAGTTGTTTTTAAGTATTTTTCACTATTCATAAATTTTTTGAAGTTCTCAGAAAATTACAAAAAATTCAACATAGGCTAATTTCAATATTAGGAATAAAAAAATGAATTCAATATTGAAATATAAATTTTCTATAATTTCAAAAAGTTGTTATTACTATTCATAACGGCTACTTTGATTAGTCGCGGTGTTTTAGAACT
Source organism: Viscum album (assembly GCA_963277665.1). NCBI lineage: Eukaryota > Viridiplantae > Streptophyta > Magnoliopsida > Santalales > Viscaceae > Viscum > Viscum album. The sequence continues at coordinate 116,068,234 of OY728155.1, read as the reverse complement.
CGAACATGCGTACAATGAAAGCTATTGCATTATTGAACGAGAGGCGTATCGTGGAAGCTCGGGGTGTTACAACCAGTGTGGACACAGACTGTCTGATCAAATTCGAAGGTTTCGATACTTTTGGCCCTCGATGATACAAGATTGTGTTGATTTCACAAAGAAATGTCATTCATGCCAAGTACATGCCAACATCATTCATCATCCCCTAGAGTTTCTTCATACATGTAAATACTCATGGCCATTTTATTCATGGGGAATAGATGTGGTGGGACCTTACCCTTCAGCTACATCCAAGTAGTTTAAGTACATTCTTACTGCTACTGACTTCTTTTCCAAATGTGCAGAGGCAATACCCCTCAATGAAGTCAGTTGTAAATTCATTGTTATCTTTGTCAAGTCTAACATCACTACCAGATTTGGTGTCCCTTATACCATATTAATGGACAATGGCACCAACTTTTTTTCATCAGAGGTGAGGAAGTTGTATCAAGAATACAACATCAAATCCAATCATTCATCTCAGTACCATGCAGCGGACAATGGCCAGATAGAAGCTTTCAACAACACTCTGTCACATATACAGCAAAAGATGGTGGTTAAAGATAAGGAGTCATGGCCTGATAAACTCTTTCATGCTTTATGGGATTATCGAACCACCACCCACACTGCAATGCGGTCAACTCTATATTCATTGTTATATGGAACAGAAGTAGTCTTTCCAATTGAGATTCAACTACCCTTGCTCAGAGTAGCCATTTGTGATCAGTCATCTACAGATGAACAATCTCAAAATAGATTAAATGATTTGGAACGGTTAGATGAGAAAAGGTTGTGCACCATGCACCACTTGGAAGCCTATCAGAATCGAATAGCATGAGCTTTCAACAAAAAAAGATCTTCTTCATTCATTCATTCAGGGAGAATTGGTATTAGTTATCAGAACTCCAATGATACCAGGCAAGAAACCTCCCAAGCCTGGCCCAAATGAGAAGGACCTTATTCAATACATAAGGTCTACTCTAATGGAGCTTATTCTTTAATCTCAATGGATGGAGAACTCATCACTACTCTAAACAATTCTAATTTTATAAATAAATAGTTTGTATAAACACAAAATACATCCACGGTCCGTGCATATGACCTTAAACTATTTGAATTACTTTCTTCCAGCAAGACGTTAAACTGCATAACCAAGGGTCCATGTATACGACTTTAAACTATTGGCTTTTCTCTCGTCCAGCAAGACGTTAAACTAAATCATCATCTTTGGTCCATGCATATGACCTTAAACTATTTTTATTACTTTCTTCCAACAAGACGTTAAACTACACAACCATTGGTCCATTCATACAACTTTAAACTATTGGCATTTCTCTCGTCCATCAAGACGTTAAACTACATTATCATCTTTGGTCCATGCATATGACCTTAAACAATTCGCACTTTCGTCCAACATGATATTAAACTGTGTCCCTTTCAACATCCTATACGACGTTAAACTATACAATTATGGTCCATGCATATTACCTTAAACTATTCGCACCATCTTCTAACATGACGCTAAACTATATCGTCCCTTTTTCTTCCAATATGACGTTAAACTGTGAAAAAGTCCCAAATATGTCCAACATGACAGTAAACTGTGTCCTCTTTTGTCCTTACTGCATGACATTAAACTGCATAGTCCCCTTTTTTTTCCAACATGATATTAAACTCTATTTTCCACATCGCCCTAACTAAATGATGCTAAACTATACCGAAATCCATTAATACTTCCTACATGACGTTAAACTATATTTTTTCCCTGTTACATGACACTAAACTGTGCAGCACCAATATTCCTAACAACAAGACTTTAAACAACATAGTCCCCTCATATGCCCTACATGACATTAAACTATTCATCGTTAAGGTTTTTTACACATCCTGTTTCTCACACCAAGTACTACTCACATGAGGTTAGAGCAAACTTCAACCATAACACCCTCTCTGGGCCGCTAACCATGCGTAAGTCCCAACACCATTTTTTAGGTCATTGTCCCAATGAACAAATTGAACACTAATTCATTATTTAATTGAACTACACAGACTTTGATCCTTGCCTTCCAGGCTGGGAACATAGGTGACCAACCAAAGTTCAAGCCGAAAACCAATCTCTTCACATTGGTTCACCTTTTTCCTTGCTACATAACATTAATATTTACAACACATTTGTCCTATATGACAGTAAACTACAACATTCTTTGATACCCTCACCTATGAGGGAATCATTATTTACATTTATATCCAATCATGTTATATTTCAATGACTATGTGCATACAAGGTAATGTTTGAACCTTTTATCTAGGGTCAAACCATCATTGCAATAATGTCCCCTTTTTCACCCTTCACTTGTACAAACAAAATTTGTAAATAGGGTATTTCTAGAACTACATGCGGCATGATTCCCATCCTTATGGGATACGTAGGAACGTTCGATCATCCCTTGAATCCAGCCCCATGTTTTTTAGCCTAACCCCATATTCCACTTTCAATCTCCTGACTGAAAAGTCCCTATGAAAACACACACTGTGTATTTCTTGTAATGGTCCGAGTTCTATGACTCTAAACTAAGATCTCTTACACATTCTTCCCACACAATGTTAAACTATATTTCAATAACTATGTATGGCTTGATTCCCATACTTATGGGATATGTAGGCAAGTCCAACATTCCAATTTAGGACCCGACCACAACATGATTACGGTTAGCATGGATCTGTGTATCTCTACATACATTGGACAATACCCAATTTTATGTGTCATAATCCTAACGTTAAACTCTTCCCAATCTCCATAATAATTTTCTTGACTTTTGATCACAAAATGTCCAATTTCTGAGAATTATTTTTTCTGACCATGTAGTACGTGCCCTTAGGCAGCCTTGTATAAACAGTCTACATAACAGACGTGTTAGCCAAAAGATGCTATTATTTGACTATTCATCCAATTCCCTTAGTTGGCCCATGCAGAATTAAACGTCCTAATGGGGTTTTCAAATATTGGTAACTTCATTCTTGGGAAGAAAGCCTCTTTTGTCCATAGTTTCCTTAATGACAATATGTAGGGATCCGCAAAAAATGACCATCCTTAACATATCCGTCTCATACTCTTTTTCGTAATCTGAAATTATTCAAGTCTATAGTTTATATTTATTTTCCCTAAGTTTGGGTTAGACCTTTGTAGGAGTGACATTCATCCAGTTCTTAGACAATATTGTTTGGAAATACCTTCTCCATATTCACGTACCTCTCCCCATACAACAAAATATATGCTTTGGAAAATTTGAATCCCCATAAACTTCAACTGGCTTTTTAGCAGTAGAAAAGTAAATTTCTGAGAGTTCTTTTTCCTGACTATACAGTATGTGACCTTAGGCGGCCTTGCATAAACAGTCTACAAAACTGAATTGTCAGCCAAAAGATAGTATTATTTGACTATCCAGCCAATGCCCTTAGGCGGCCCTTCATAATTCAACCCCCTAACAGGTTTGTTAAATAATGGTAACTCTATTATTGGGAACTACTTATTCTAATTCCTTTTATCCTTTTTCATATCATTCCTAAGATTAAAAATTTCTTAAAGTCATGTTTTACATGTTTTCCTTCATACATGAGTGTGGTAAAATATTTTCATATATGTTGTCAAGGAATTGAGTCAATTTTAACCCATTAGGTCAAAGCTATTTCGACCTTAAACATTAGCCTTTTTATGTTCGATGTGAATGACTTTAAAATTCCCACAAATGACGTGGGAACTCTGAATAAAGTCAATTCCCAGCTCACTAAACATACAGTTTCGTATGATTTAGGTAATATTGAACAATTAAGAGATTTATTGTTTGTAGGGTTATTATAATAATCCTAGTAAAAACCAAACTATTCGTACTAAGCCCATTGTCTTAGATAAAAATCTAAATAAGGTAGCGGGAAAATGCGTGAACAGATGATTGAAAATGAAAGCATTTTTTTCATTTGATGCACAAGAATTAGGACATCCACAGACTAGATTCTATTCTATTTTCTATAAATTATAAAAGGCTGTCAAAATAAGTCTTCACTTGATATACAACATCCCGAGCTTCGTCAGCAGCTACTTGATGCTCATGAACTCGACCAAATTCACTCTTTTCAGCCTGATGGAGTGCATTATTTGCATCTGTGATGGCTTTCATTCAATTTTATTGAACTCCTCTAGTGAATTGTTCAGTTGGTCAAGTTCCCCAGTAACAACATCTAATTGTTGCTAAAGATGCATCTGATGGATGACTTTATCTTTGATCTTATGCTTTAGCTCCTTCATCTTGGTAGCATAGTCAGCCTCAATTCGGAATACCTCAGCCTCAAATTCACTAATATTGGCTGACAGCTTCACCCTAGTCAGATCTTCATGAAAATTGTTCTCCTACTATCTTCTTGAGATGAATTGCTTCACCGCAGCATGGATATTTTGATATCCAAAACTACATAGTCCCGACATAACAAATAGGGAGGACAGTCGTGGGATCATTGATGACAGCTCTTTAAGAGGCACTTCAGATATGATTTTCTATATGTTTTTCCATTCCTTACGTCGTGAAAATTGGAGAACCTTATGTACTTCTGGATCCGACACAACATCACTATCATAGGGGGGAATGTAATGTGTGATTAATGCACTTAAATAAGTGCCCTATTCTGCTACATCCACCCTTACTAGTGCTTATTCGCTTTCAATTCCCATTTGGACAGAGGCTGAGGCCTCACCTCTAGATCTAGAAACTGAAATTGATGGAACAACATAATCAATTTAAAGCATTGGTTAGTTCCAAAGGATAACAAAAGTTAATTGACTGTCTTGCAAATTAAGTACAGTCGCAAATATTTTTATCCCTTACCCAATGGTAGATTAGTAACTTGAGAAGGCTCCTACCCGTCTTTCCTAGCCTCAACAAGATTTTCAGGGTGAGTATGAGGAAGCTCTACGGGGTTCATCTCCACTTGCACTAATGTCTCTGCAATAGTAGTGTTTTTCTGAACCCCCTTCAGGCATTGGTAGTTCAGTATCTTGCTCAGATAGAGCTGAACATTTGAACCGATCATGACTATACATGTAATAAGAAGTTATTTTTAACAGTATGAAGGATAACACTCACATCCATAATCTTCTAAATTGCATGGTATGTTAACATGATCTTAAAAATCATCAAAAGATGCGCCAAGTCCCATCATTTCATCCAATGTAATCTCAGAATCCTGGTTAATCTCACAAGTGGGAGAAATTGTTACGTCATCTTGGAAACCTTCATCATACGGTCCTTGACCCTAGACATCGTCTTCAGATAAAATAGCGGTGTTAGTTGCAATGGTCGCAAAACGCTCAAGTGGATGGGTTGAACTTAATGTATTGTATAATGGAAGTCAGTCGATGTTTCATTTAACATTTAATGAAGCATTGTTAACTTACCATAATCATGTTCCTATCTTCTTGAAATAGCAGTCAGAGGGATACTGGGAACAGATGATGGCTCTTCTCTAGGAGCAGCCAAGTCAGCTGGAACTTGTTATTGTTCACCAGTACCCTCCGTGGTCCACAAAGAAGGATCAGTCCTTTCCCTCAGAGGGGAAATTTAAGAAGCCCATGAAATCTCAAGAAGTATGAGAATCCTTTTTCATGGGTATATACTGATGATTATCCGAAGGACTTACCGCTACTAAGGAAGCGTTGAGCTGTGGACATCCACCTTCGTTGATTTTTCTTCTTTGTTTTTTGGGAGTCTCAGATGTATCCCCCACAGGAAATTGAATTTGAGAATGGAAGGCCATGTCCAACTCCTCATTCATGGCATGTTGTCCAAGAGATATCTCACCCGACTCATGAGAAGATTCACCAACATCCCTAATAGAATTACCACTAGGGCTATATTGTGGTGAAAGAACCTCAGTAGTTCCATTCTTTGCGAGCTGCATGATGAAGAAAATAATTTCCTTTTGTAACAAAGCTTTGACCAATCATGCTGCAAAGCAAATAAGGATAGAAAAATTTCATCTTCAGGAGCCACGTAATCATGCCACTCCTCATCTCTAGAACCATCGGTCCCCTCAGTGGCACCACGATCAATTATTTCCTTCACCCGCTTGGTGATAGGAATGGAATCATCGGTGGCATATATGACCATTTCCATCTCTCAGATATAAGCCCACACTTCATCGGTGTTATCCTTCTAGTGGATATCTGTAAAAGCCACAGGATTCCTTATTCCAGGGAGGTGCAGCCCCTCACACAAATCCAGCCAGGCAGTTTCAGTTCCACAATATAAACATTGCCATTTTGGGACAGCCTCTGGTCGTAGATATTCAGTATGTGTACCAGAAGTCTATAAAGAATTTTCTACAATCTTGGCCTTCAGTTTCTTCCCATCTCCTGCAACTACTGATAGAGAATAATAAAATAAGACTTGTTTCTCTATAATGTAATGGTGATTAAATTTTTATAATGGAGTAACTTTCCAGGATTTGATGGAGTGGGACTTTTGATTCCTACTAGAGGATTATATCGGGAACAAGGCCGCTTTTCCGTTTGTTGTGTCTTCTCATCCCCATATTGGGTATCTGGTGATTCGGTCCTAGATGAGGAATCAGGCTAATCGGCTTCAGGTGGGGAAGCATCACCTTTATGAGGAATACTTTCTTTCTCTATAGACCTCTTACTTTTCCCCACCTGATATACTGGGTTATTCAGCACCCCTCTAGGGCATGATGCTATCTAGTTTTCTGCATACCATGTAGTCAAGTTATATGCCACTTTTTCACTTGGTAGCTCAAACACTACCCTAGTCTTATCCCTAGATGTTAGCAACCATAGTTTTCGGGAAACCATCAGATTTTGCTCTGACCTGATATGCACGGTGAGAGATACAACGGTCTTCCATAAACACTTGAATTTATGTGAAAATATATATGGAGCATAGGCCTCACATATAATATCTCCGTCAATTATGGAAACCAACACACCATCTCTGCAGGCCAGTATGTATGAACTTAAATCCAAACTGGCTATTCCATCATCAACAAGACGCCAGATTGGCAGATTTCCATAAGGAAATAAATTAAATTCCTTATATATGCTCAGCCTCACCTTCATTTCATAAGTGTTGAGAGCTAGTAGAGAAATTCCATAGAATTCATGCATTGATGGACTAAATGAACTTCCACTAATCTGTAATCCATTCAGTACATTATACATCCTGAAGTGAGTGGCGATCCATCCCCACAAAAGTTGGAATGGTCCCACTATTCTCAAAGAAGACTTACCCATGAAGACATGGAGTAATATTCTATGAATATTTTCTAAAATGGGGGTAGCCAACCCAACCATTTCCCCTTAGACAATTTAGTTGCGATAACGAAGGTCCCTGGCCTAACTCCTCCTTTCAAATCCCAGACGGGCAGAGGATAAACACCGAGCCACAAGGCCAAGAAGCCCGCTAGACGAGTCTTCTTTGGGATTCTTTGATTCACCTCATATCACCACTTTTCAAATTCTACTACTTCTAGGGTCGGCTAGAATGTGCCAGGAGCACCCCTCTTTTCTATTTTGTGGAAGGTGGTAGGATGAGTGGGCCTCTTCTCTTTGGGTCCCTTCTTCTTGGACCCATTCTCCTTCCATCCCTTTTCCTTCGGCTCCTTCTCCTTCTTATTGATAAGAAACATAATCATCCACTCCTCTAGATGAATATACTTTCTATAATGAGTTAAGTATGCCTCTGAACTCATGACCTTGTCAACGATTTTCAATAATTCCCGATCTAAAGCCAGCGTGTTCTCTGAATCATTCCAAGTCGCCATGGGAGGGATAAATTCATCATACATATCACCCAGAATTGGAGCCCCTGAGATCTTGTGGACATCCCATAGACTGATGCCTACTTCTCCATGATTTAGATGGAAAAAATTGGTTTGTGGATCCAATGGCTGAGTATCTCCGGCAGAAAGTTATCATGTTTGTAAACATATGTTTTCCCTACACAAACGGCTTCATATATCACAACTTCTTTCAAATCCTCGACAAACTCTACACAGGTTTTTCGTACTCTATATTCCCACATCCAAGTTGGATTTACACCTCCTCCAGGATGGAAGTCGCAGCTCTTCTTCCAGGCTTTGGATTGATCCATCTGAGAATTTCAGAAGATTGAAGGATAACAATGTGGTTGCAGATCGAGCTTGTGAGGTTTCAGATCCAGCGTAAAAGGGCTATGATGCATCATATGGGCCTTCTCTACTGTTCTGGAATTTAAAAATTCTCCTCCACATGAAATATTTGCCGAAGCAATGTTGGTGTAATTCTGAAACCTAGAATATGGGAGATAGTTATTTGCCTCTGGAATGGTAACTTCTCACAGATGACAGTAGCCATACAAAGGAAGATAATTGCTCTGGGGGAAGTCACAAAGATACTTCTTCAAATACTTAGCCAAATCTGGGAGAGTGCTGTCGCAGAAAGTATAGTAATCATGGCCAATGAAGTTCATCATATCATCAATTTGCTTACTAGACAGTTCATCAGTCATTCTGATTCTGTTGGGATACATTGAATCTGCAGAAAGGATGAATAAATTAACTCTTAAATAGTTGATTTTTTATAATATTTTTGAAACAATTTTAAAAAATTAACAAAGGCATTAAGACGTGAAATTCTAAAGTTGGAGTGCAATTATGGACGTGTAGTGCAAGTATAATGTTCCACACATATTTTTGGCACACAAGTAGAACCGCTCAAGTCTAAATACCTTGACAGCAGCGCGAAAGTGAAGAAATAATGGAAAATAGAGCAACTAGCATGGTGAAGACAACTTGGGCAGTGAGAGCTCGAAATTCTGAAATTCAGTGCATTGTGCGAGGAATGGCCGCGTATATATAAGCCATGCCGCACCCTTGCGTGTCGATGCCTGCACGACTCACCACCTGCGTGCCGCAATTTTTACGCTCAAGAGAACTTGTGCGCCGCGTGTTCCTTGATTTTCTTCTTTTCCTCAGAGTCACATCCTTATTTTTTTTGGATCCAACTATAAGGGGGGACTTTTGTTGATTATCCTTTCCATCACAGAGTCTAAATGAATGTAAAGGGAAATACCTTGAACCCAAAGAGATTCATCCTTTGAAGAAACATAAAAAATTGACAAAGGCATGAACCAAGATTCAAATCCACTTTGGTCGTGCAAGTTACACTAAGGTCACACATGTATACTTTCACGTCAACCATTGGTTGCACAGGTGACTTGCGCATCTTCTTTGAAATTTGCACAGGGTCTTCTCCAGCATATATATACCCCCTGTGGGCCCCCCCATTTGAAGGAGGAAAAATTATAGAACCTCAGATTTGAGCTCCCAGTGCCCTAATATCTTCTCAAAGCTTCCGAACACTTCTAAGGTTATTTCTTACCTATAAAGGAAGATCTAAATATTGAGAGGAAATCCTAAGGGTTGAAACTCATCAACACTTGCGTGCCTGGGTGGCCAGCCCTTAAGGAAAATGGCCACACATGCGAACCACCTTACCCCTTCCACATAACATGAACGCCTCTCTTATGGAAGTCTCTATGGGTATTATTAAAGTCTTGAGCCAAGACTTGACCATGTTCTACCCTAAGTATTGGCTGGTGTGCAAGTACCCCTGTGTCGTGCAAGTATACTTGCACGACCAGGACTTGTGCGCCCACACAGTACTTGCGCACCAACGCAGTAATTGCGCGACCCTCTCTTTTTGGGTTCCCCTCCTACCAATTTCACCCCGCTTACACCTATCCACCTATCCTTTTCAAGATTAAGCCTTCATAATTCTCTCCAAAGCCATTCATGTCATGATTTCTTCATTGGATTTCTTATCTTAAAATAATTATGTGGAACATATCTTAAAACCTAGTGATTTATATATCCACATGTCACTAAGGTCAGATATTTCATTCATTCAACCTTGTACTTTAAGATGAGAGAATCCTTAACCTGGGCCTCCTTTTCAGGAGTAATCCACAGTCCAAATTCTCATTAATATTGGGCATCCTCCTTAGGAGTAAGACCCAAGTCCTCATTAATATTGGGCATCCTCCTTAGGAGTATGCCCCAGTTATAATCCCCTAACATGTGATTCTTTATCAGGAGTCATGCCCCAATTAAAATTCCCTTAACCTGGGCCTCATTTTCAGGAGTAATCCCTAGTCCTAATTACTTTTTATTTGGGCTTCCTTATTAGGAGTAAAACCAAATCACAAGTCCCCTAACCTGGTAATACTCATTAGGAGTAAGCCATAATCATAATTTTCTAAATATGGGCATCCTCCTCAGGAGTAAGCCCCAAGTTCTCAAATCCCCAAACCTGGGCTTCCTTTTCGGGAGTAAAGCCCCATCCAGAATTCCCTTAACATAGTCATCCTTTCCAGTAGTATTCCCCAGTCTCATATATGGGAATCCTCCTTAGGAGTAAACCCCAAGTTCATTAACCTTGGCCTCATTTTCAAGAGTAAGCCCCAAGTCCACTAATCTATGCATCCTCCTTAGGAGTATGCTCGAGTCATGACTCCTTTTGATTTTGGATTTATTCTTAGGAGTTAAACAAAATCACAATTCCTCTAATCTGGGCATCCTCTTTAGGAGTAAGCCCCAGTCATAATTTTCCAAATGTGGGATTCCTTTTCTGGAGTAAGCTCCCAAAATATGGGCATCTTTCTCAGGAGTAAGCCCCAACCATAATTCCCTTAACCTGGGCTTTATTTTCAGGAGTAATCCCTAGTCTCAAATATAGGCATCCTCCTTGGGAGTAAGCCCCAAGTCCCTTAAGTTTTCGAATCCCTTTAACCTAGGCTTCCTTTTCAGGAGTAATCCCCAGTCTTAATTTCTCTTATCCAGTCTAAATTTACTTTTGATCAGGGTTTCCTTCTCATTAGTAAACCCAATCATGAAGTCCCTTCCTAATTTGGGCATCTTACTTAGGAGTAAGCCCCAAGTTAGAGTACCCAAATCTCGAAAATGTACATATACCTTTATGGACCTTGTTCCTGGGTTTCTTCCCTGAAGTAAATCCCAATATTCATCTTTTTTGGGCAGTAATACCTACATAAGACCCACATCATTGCATATTTCATGGCACAATTTTCTGGTTTCACCAATACCTCTTGTTTCTCACACCGAGCATGAATCACGCGAGCTTAGAGTGAAAACGTAATCATGAAATCTATCTTTGAGACATAAATCATGCATAAACATAATACTCCTTCACTCGAACTATTTGGGTTCTAATTCCTTTTCTAAATAAAGGATACGTTGGTAGCACATTTGCGGGTATGATCCCAACTATGAAATAATCCATGTCCTTCTGAATGACAATAAACATCAAGTGCCCCACTGAGTGGTTTTAAAACCAGTATGGTCATCATAATGACTAAGAGGCTTTTATGTATTGAATTTACCATTGACTAAGAATATCTAACAAATACAGATGATTCTCTATCAAATTAAGAACCTTGAATACATATAAAATATTCTCTAAATCTCTTAAATATCAATCATTGATTGTTAGATCTAAAGGAAAGCTCATTTTATACTTGGTAACGTAATAAAAATTCATGAACATAACTTAAATCTATAAAGAGAGTACGAGAATAGAAAATAGTTCCCCTCAAAAAGGTGTGATGAGGTTTACCTCCCATCCACTCGACCAATGCAAATTCTTAATCCTCATCAGTCCACAACTAATGAGTGTCTACCTTTGGAAAGTAGGTCCAAATGGATATGGAATCATTGGATGTTTCTGGTTCTACGAACAAACCCGTTAGAACCCGATTGGAATGTTTGAACCTTGAATCAATGAGGTCATCCCCAATTCTAGAGGAAACACCCCCAAATCTATTATTTATCACTTTTGGAACAAATTAACTTTGAATAATTCTATTAACTTTTTGAAACATAATTGGTGTTCACAATTGTTATTTTTATTCACTTTTAAAAGGGGAACAATTTTACCCACTCAAATCTACACAACAAATTATAAATTTATTTGAAACCCTTCTCTATTATATTCACCCAGAAATCACTTGTATGACCAAAGAACCATATTCAATATATGTTCCCCAAAACCCTTCATTTATATGGTTTCTTTAAAGAGAAAGGTAAAAGTCCCAAGGAGAGTATTATGAAATCATTAGCCTTTTATTCTTAATACTTATCATTAAAACCTACCCCAAATAGAATAATATTATTAACCAAGTATCACTATTATAATTAAATGCCATTATATAAATAGAAAAAATCATAATTTATTCCATATTGTCCACTTAATAAAATAAAATAACATTGATCGTGTATTTGTATGGACTACCACCTATAAGAAGTAGTATGTTTTGTTTTCCATCACCGTCGAGCATGAATGGCATTAAAATTTTAATTGATATTAAAAGATGATATTTATGTAACTATTAACATTATTTAAATAAAAAATGTGACATTATATAAATAATAATAATAATAAACACCCATAGTGTAAATTACATGTGTTCTATTATCTTGATTCAAGAGTATTTACCTTTGATGTTACTTAATATCTTTGGATACCTATTTATTTTCCATGGGTATATCATATTATGACTATTGATTGAATTATTCATGTTTTCATTAATTTTGTTTTTTGAAAAGTATATGAAACCCATTATATTTCCATAGATTCTTGAATCTATAAGGATGATTGATTTTTTGTGGCATACATATATAAGGATACTGATGGGGGACTCTTATATCACCCTTAAATGCATTGGTTTAAGTAGATTTCTCATGCGATAATCATGTATGGAAGAGATTATTTAAAAAAATAGGCATGAGTTTAATGATTTTCCCACATTTGTAGGTGTGTGCATAATGAGTTTATTTTCACATAGGTATGGGAATAATATGTTTTCACACAATGTTTAATATTATTATGGTAGTTATAAATATTGATGTTTATTATTTTATTCCAAAATTCTATTATTCTTTTCATTGCTAGGTAATGCCACAATTCCATGGTTATACATCATTTCAAAGATATTTCATATTTTTACGTTATTCATTGTGTTGTGACATGATATATGCTTTGTTGTGTTTATCATTATTATGTATCTCGACTATAACTATATGATCATATTATTCTCACTTATGATATTTTCTTGTAATCACATATGGTTACCCCTAATATGAATTTTAACTCATCCCTTTATTATGTTTATATTTCACAATGTTATAAATAAAATTAGTAATGATTTTTTTATAGAAGAGTATATTTGTTTTGTGATATGTGGGAAACATTAATGAATTTTTATGGATTAATTAGTTTTTTATATTGTTTGAAAATGTTTATTAGCTTAAAAGAACATCAGTTTTATTAGTTTATGATTTTTATTATCTCTAAAAAACTCTAAACCTGAATGTTTTTTTGAATATATTTAATGAAATATTTTATTTTTTTAAAATAATTTATTTGGAAAAATTTATGATACTATAGTTAAAATCAGAGGATATTTTAGATAACATTATTTTTTGACTAAAATTAAAGATAATTTACTATTTGATAGGTTACAATTGATCCTAATTTATAAGCTAAATATTACCCTTTAGATTATTTCAGGTAATATTAAAAAATTTAGTTATTTGTTTAATAGAAATTTAGTGAAAGCCCTATAGATAATTCTATGTGATAATTATAATTATATGATATCATCCCAATTTTTTTAAAAAGTATATATTATATAATTCTCCTACAAATTATATCCCTATTTGGATTTTTGGAAGTGGATATGGATATGGTACATATGCATATAGGGGTAATCACATTGAAACATTCAGGTTGAGTATCAACTCAATCTTCACTTAGGTGAATAATGAGTGTTCCTACGATTGTACACCTGGATAAATACTCTCGAGGGATATTATTTGGTTTATTCACATTATCATTACAAAAAATTATGAATGATTGGAAATATTTAGGTTAGAAAACATCTTAAGCAATGACTATGGAAGACATAGATTAAACTATATAGATTCATGAGTTAAGGAAAACACTTATTGATATATTATTTTATAAACAATGGTTATATATAACTTTGAGATAATATCTTTTAATTTTTTTTCATTTTAGAATATTCTATGAATATTCACAAAAATTTAAGGATAATTTTTTGGTATTAGTATAAGATGTAAAGATAAAAAACATAAATAAAACTATATTAACCTAAATGAATGAATGTTTGATATAATGGTGTCATTATATAAGAAATATTAGGATTTGGGTTTTGTATTCATATGATTATTTCATAATTTTTTATTAATAACCATTTAGGGATTTATTATTTGGTTAAAATAGAATCACAATAATCAAGATGACAAAGCTCTATATTTATAAATAATTATATCACAAAACTGAATAAGGGAGAATAAATATGTGGGTGACAATTTCACTATATACCTCTTATGATGGAAATCGTTAGTATAATATTCTTACCCAGGGAAGAGATGTTGATATCTTAATAAGAATTTAATCATAATACCCTTAGTTATTTTTGTAGTGAGTGATAATTATAATTGATATTTCTATATATTCTTAATTTTATAAGGATTAGGTATTGATTGTTCTTCATCAATTTTCATTAATGGTTTAAAAACATATGTAAAATTGTATCAATAATCTTTAATAGAGATTTTATTGATAAGGATATACTTTTTCTTAAAAAAATAAAATAACATGTAATTGAGGAATGTATAACGCTTAGTTTTTAAATACGCATGATATTTGGTAAATTATGTTTTGATTGATATTTTAAAACTATGATATATAGTATTGGTAACCATATGATTGATAATTAATTATTGATATTTTTGTTTAAGTTCATCACATTTTTTTATATTATGATATATATTGATTTGTGTGTGACTTTATGAACCATTAATAGAATATAAGGGTTAATTTTAGGAGAATATGTTATTTCATAATGGTTTGATATATAAGTGATTAAAATGGGTTTGCGAATGGTATGTTATAGATAATATATGATTAAGCTATATAAAAATTGGTGTATATGACTGTATGAATGATTAATGTTGTTAGAGGAAAGATAAATATCTTGATATAGACTATGACAGTGAGCTGGATTTTAAATTATAGTTTATGTTATAAATGATTAATATAATAAGAATAAACTTACATACATTTATAAATGAGTGATAATAAAATGTGGGAAGAAATAATTATTTATGGGGGTAGAATATAACGGGATAACATTTCAGACCCTTTAAATTAATACTATCATTAATAGATTTTATCACATGGAACACAAAACTAATGCAACATGTTAATAAAAAGAACAAATAATATTAATGATACCTCAATAATATAATATTTAATAGATAAAAATATATTAATCAATTAACATAATAGCATATTATAATTTTTCATTCCTTTAAAGTAACCACTCAAAAAAGGTATTGTATTTTACTTAAAAATATTAAATTGATCACTGATAAAATGATATTATAATACGTATTATTTAAACATACAAATTAATATATCCACATTTAATTATTTATAAATTAATATAAATAATGTTAAAGAAACATTAGGTTTAAAAAGAACATTTTTAATAAAATATATTTCTTATTATATATTGTTTCTTAATTTTAAAGATAAATTTATAAAATTTAGATATTAATTTTAAATAATTAAATCCATTTTTTATTTAACATGTGAAAATTGTAAAAATATTAATTATATATATTTTTCTAAAATAATTGATATCTAGTTGAATAAAAAAATAAATTTGTCTAAAATCATCAATTTTATGACATTAACATAATACATGAATTAATTAAATGTCTTTAGAAAGTTTCTTTATAAAAATACAAATTTATAATGTAAAATAAATCATTTTAAAATAGTATATATAATTTATAAAAAACATGTTAAAAATTTTAGAAACATAATTAATATTTTACACGATTAACTATTTTTATATCAACATGTTTATATAATGTAATTAGATCAATTTCATTTCGGGAATAAATGTTTACTTACTAAGATTAATGTTAATAACCATGATAATGGTGAAAGGGTTATTTTAAAATAATAGTTTTATTAATATTTTGTAATTTTTATATAACAACTTAAAATGAAATATTTTATATAATTACATTACTAAAAAAATTTCATTTTTAAAAAAATATTCTATCAATCTTTTGATTTTTAATGAATTTAATATAAAATTAAAAACACTTAATGGTGAAATAAACAATTTTTTCTATAAAATACATTTTCTATATATTAAATATTTTAATTTTAAAACTAATTTTATCTTATTTATAAATTTAATTTTATTATATTGATCATAAATTTATGTTTATAACAAAAATAATTCATTCTAATGTTTAAATTATATTTTTAATAAAATATAAACTATTATGGTAAAAACATGTTAGCAAGGTAAAAAATAAAATGGTAAAATGTAAAAATAAAGTGTTAACATGATTGAATTATGTTTAAAACAAGTGATAAGGGGGGAGTGTAGGATTTATATACCTTATCTTTTCTCAAAATCAACTATTTATCACTTTTTTAACCATTTTTTCTTTAATAGTGTTATTCCTTCTTTAAAAATTAATGTGTGTTCATAAAACTTCCCATTTCATCACTTATAAAAGAGGATTACTTCCACCCAATAAATGTTACACATACCATTAAAATTTGCATTTAAATGATTCCGAAATTTTCTCTTCCAAAAGTCCATTAGATGAACTTATTCTCCATTTCCCTATAAGATAGTCTAATCACATCATTTTCTATGAGAATTTCAAGAGATTGTCCAAAGTCACAAAGTGAGTATCGCTTAATCCAAAACCATTTATTATTTAAAATTTACTTAAAATAATTCCCTAACCGTATTAATATAATGAAATAATTATAATAATTATAATTATTTTTTATTATATTAATATAATAACCTTTATTTATTCCCTCCCTTCCACATAGAAAAGTAAAAGAATATAAATCGGGTGTTTGTGCGGACTACCGCATCTACAAAGTGACATGCATTATTTTACATAACCACAGAACCTAGATGAAATTAAAACTCTATTTAAGGTGTATAAGTGATATTTATTACAATATTGATATTATATAATGATAAAATTGAACATTATATGTGTGATAATATTAATAAACAGTAATAGTAAGCATAACCACCTAAAATCAACATATCAGAGATCCTTTTCTAATTTGAGATCCTTTTATAAAATCATATATAACTATACAAATATTATACTAATAGAATAATAAAGAAAATAAAAACCTACATGTATGTAAATTATTAAGTCATTCCATAACACCATTAACCATGGTACATATTCAAAAAGTTTTATATAAAAAATTGACTATATCACCCCGAATAATGAACATAAGAAAAAACTACATAATAAATAAATGGAATATGATAATAAATGGTACATATTAAATGAAAAATACATTAATAAGGTTTATAAAAAGGTATCCAATAATCATAATTTTATTATTCATGATGTTAGGCTCATAAGTAGAGTGAATAAACACTAAGGTAATGGTTTCTTTTTTCATTTTCACCACGTGAGACATATTTTTCATTATACCCCATGTTTTATTTGTGATGTTGTATACATTGAAACATTAATACTTTTTTATAATTGTTATATTATATATCAAGATAATAAATATTCATTTACATGGTACTAATCTCTTGGGTTATTTAATTAAAATCTTAAATGCAATAATGGTTTTTTCTAACGCAATTTTCTTCCATTGAGTTACAAAATTTCTTATAGAACTTGATTATTCTATGAATAAATAATTAATGTTTTATTTAATCATTATTTTATTTATTTATACAATTCTTTAATTTAACGTCATTATCAAAATATTTTTAAAACAATGATTATGTAACCTAAAAGGGGTTTCTTGTTATCAGTACCAATTTATTAAGGAATACTTCCTATTATAAACCAATTTTTATTTGGTGTATATGTCACATATTTTTTATATTTTATCATGAATTATATTTTTAATGGAATTTGAAGTTTAAT
Source organism: Viscum album (assembly GCA_963277665.1). Classification (NCBI taxonomy): domain Eukaryota; kingdom Viridiplantae; phylum Streptophyta; class Magnoliopsida; order Santalales; family Viscaceae; genus Viscum; species Viscum album. The sequence continues at coordinate 116,050,093 of OY728155.1, read as the reverse complement.
TTCAATATCTTTCTATTTCTAGGGGTTTAATATTAATTTTATATTATTCAAAATGTTTTATCCAAATCACATTTTGAAAAGGAGATATCTCAAATTTGATAACCCCTTTAAAAACATATAGTCTTTATTTAAAATATCACTATAATTTTCTTACTATATTGTTATCCTTGGTGATATTTGTTTTCTTTTTTACCTTTTTTTAATTTGAATGTTTTATACTTGTTGAAAATTATTTGGTTGTTAAAAAAATTAAAAAATATAAAAAGGTAATTTTTTTATTCCCATATTTTATCTCCAACGCCACATTTTGAGGATATCACAATATTTATGAAAAAAAATTAAATGGCCATTTTCAACTGCCTTGATATCATTTATACATTTTTTAATATAAATAAATGAAACTTTTTATTTATGATTAGTTTTCAAAAAAAAATAATATCTTTTAACCATTATGTATCAATTTATATTTACAACACCTTTTTGGTTATATATTAAACCTTTTCACTATGTTTTCATGGTATCTATGAGATATTGTTTGTCTTTGAGTTTTATAAAATATTTCTTTTAAAAATATTTCCAATTATTAAGGATATTTCTTATTTACAAAGCTATTTTTTTAAAACTCCTTAAAATTTCCATCCAAGTAATTGTCCCTTGACATATCTTATGCTTGATTGAGGATACTTTTTTAGGTAATACCATCTAATTTATTTATTCGGATGGATTAATAAATGTCCTTATCTATCATAGGATTGGTTCATATATACCATTTTCACTCTTAACCAACTATTATGGAATATAATTTCTTCAAACTCCATTTCTTTTTTAAAACACCATTTTCCATATCCTTGATTGAATGGTTTTTACCTATATTTCATTCAACAATTGTATAAGGAAACTATCTACATAACTATATACAATTCATCTATAAGATGAAAAAACTATATGATTTTTTTATATTGATTCAATGGTATTTACCTAGAAATATAATAAATATCTTTAGATTACCATTTATTTTCCATTGGAATATCATGTTATGATTTTTAATGTAGTTATGAATGTTTTCCTTATGTGATTATATTAGAAAAGAATATAAAACATACTCTATTTCAATGGGTTCTATATGATATAAGGATGAATGATTTTATACAGCACACATATCTAAGGATGATTAAGGGTGGGTCCTATATCACTCTATAATAAATGGGTTTAAATTTATATCTTATCAGATAATAAGGCATGGACATAATGTGGTTTCTCACATAGGTTTGGGAATAATGTGTTTAGTTACATTTTCAGGCATGTATATAATGAGTTTATTCACATAGGTGAGGGAATAATAATTTTTCTACAATTTTTCTTATTATTATTGTGACATATTTCTTTTATTTTTTTAATGTTATTTCATAATTTTATGTTTCTCTTCATTTCTAGGTTATTATGCATTTCCATGTTTATGCCAATTTTATAATAAATTCCATAATTTTATATTTTTTAAGGAATTATTATGTGATATATTAGTTTATTGGGTATAATAGTCTTATGTATCATAATTATACTCAAATTATCATTTTATGATCACTTATAATCAATGATTTTTATCTCCTATGTTTACCCTTACTGAGCATTTGAACTCACACCTTTCTTATATTTCTATTTACCTAGGTTATGAAGAATGGTAATACATATTATGTATCCAGAAGAGTTATTTTTTTGGATATTTATGGTAAATAATCATGATTTTTTTATCGATTAAGAAGCTTTTATAGTGTAAAAAATTACATTAATTAACGAAACATGGGTTTTTAGGTAATGTTTTGTCCTAATTATCTAAAAAAACCTAAAAGATAAGAAGAATGTATACTAATGCAATTTTTTTATACAAATTAATTTTGTGATGTCCACATCCATGAGGTGTCATATTGTAGTTTGAAATTTTTAGAAAACCATCATATTATATAATTTATTATATGTATTAATTAATTTTTAGAAATAATTAATGATTTAAAATATTTAACAAACAATAATAATTAAAATATTTTCCTACTAATTTATTATTGATGATTAGTTTAATATAAATGTTTAACTAGATTAATTTACTAAGAAAACCCATTTATTTTTATTGTTGGTTAATTAATTTAGATTTATGTTCAGATTATGTTATTTGAATGACATTTTAATTCTTATTTAATGTATTTAAGGGTTTTATTATGGGAAATAAAGGATAGAGGGGTTCCACTTTAATGATATTATTATTGTTTTGTTTTTATTTAAATAATATCTTTATTATTAGAAGGATAGATAAATATAATTATCTAATTAATTTTAGAGTATGAATCCACAATGACTACCTATATACATATAGTGTTAAGATGATGAGTATTCTCAGCCTATTAGAACTACCATTTATCTATAGGTCGTAGAGGGGATTTAATAGCTATTATAGGCCATAGGGATGGGGGAACCATAATTTGATCCTATTATAACTAATTTCAGGAGTGATTTAATATTGTTTCACACATAATATTTTCAGGCAATTTCTATCTACCATAATTAGTAGAATGGATTAAATATATCCACTCTCTCGTCTATAGGGTCAAGTTCATTAAATAGAAAAAGGAATGATTAAAAAAATATGAACTTATAAGGGATGATAATAAATGTTGGGAGATGATGATCCATGCTATAAAAGTATAGGGTTTGAAATGGAATTTTTTATAGGATGTTATCTAAGAAAGTTTCCCATAAACCCTATTTAGGACCTCATGAAAGGTTAGATAATTTTAACTAAGTTTTTTTTTTGAATTGAACAGTATTCTATGTTTCACACCTTACTTGGGTGAGGATGAGTAATCAAAATATTGAATATTTTTTTATTCATTCGATAGATCCTTTATATATATGAGTTGTTTTATATTATAATTTCACTTTCTATGAAGTTTTAAAGTATGATGTTATGTCCAAGATAGGTTTTAAGTGATTTTAATGGGTTTATGGGTTAATTATTTGATAAAACTTATTTGAGTGATCTTATAGATTATATAATTGATGTTAGAGTGAGATAAACGAGGGTGGATCAATTCAAGTTATAATCATTATGGATTCTCTTCTCCTACTATTATCTTGATAATGCATGTACTATGATTTTATAAATGTTAATACCCTAAAACACTAAATTTTATATTCATTATGATAAGAATTTATAATCTATTATACCTTATTCTGTGTAAGTATTTCACCGTTTGGCTAATCTTGTAGGCATGAAAAAATTTATACAGGTGAGTAGTCTATAACTAATGTATCATAAATCCTTTATATAGTAAATATTACTATTTTAATTTCTTATATTCATTGTTATTCATAATTTGATAAAATTTGTTATCAAGACATTATTACTTAGAAAATGGTTGTGTTTCTTAGACTAAATGTATAAGTATCTATGAAATTTATGATACTTGATACTCTACTAATAAAGTGACTGGAATGGAGTTAAATGTACAAAAAGTAGTACTAATATGGAATGCTTGAATAGTTGTCTATAGGATATTATCACCATTCTCAGAAATTATATTGATGTTTTTGTTGGCATGAGAGGGTTACCAAATTTTTTAGCATATATTAATTTATATGATGGGAATATTTGGTTCTCCTTTCTAAATGTTATTCAATATAAAAATATTATGAAGTGGGAATTTCACATTTTTCAATTGGGACTAGAACAAATACATATTAGATCTAAAAATACGAAAATGTAATGTTTGATACAGTGAAATTATTTCATTGGAGAAGAGAGTATTACCAATATTTGTAGAACACCTTCCAGGTGTTTTTCATGATAATTTCCCATGATTGACTCATAAATTAGTGGTGTAGTTCTAAAATAAGATACATCATTGAACAAACATAATTCCAATCCATCTTATAATATTTTCCCAATTAATATAATAAAATTTTAAATTTATCTAGATGAGTTTGAGGCTGAGGATTTTATCTTAACCATCACTTATCCTTTTAAATATTCACTTTATTTAACTAAAAAGATGAAAAGATTCTCTGAATAAGTTCATAGGTCTAGAGGTTGAATTAGTTGAAAAAAAATTTATTCACTTTTCTAGATTATAAAATGTTATGATCAAGAAAAAGGGTCCAAATTATTTTTAATAATATATATGATTTATAGTTATGTTCAACTGTACATTGGAATAGAGGATTGTTGAAATTGGATTTCTCAGGATAATATGTCCACATAGTGTATTTAGTTACAATATTCATGTTGAAAAATGATCCTTCTATCTCCATAGATTTATTTAATAGGATCTTAAATATTTTTATAGAATTATTCACATTAGTATTTATGTATGAAATCCTCTTGAACTTGTCATCCCAATAAGGTTGTTTCATCCATATTTGGATCATCTTAGAGGGATTATGAGATCATCATATTTATTGTTTTCTTTGATAATCATCTTTTGAGATTAATGATGTAAAATTATTTAGGCATGTGGTTTAAGAAGATATAATATGAAAATATTATGTAAATTTAAATGATGTTGTGTTATATAATGTTCCATTGAATGTATTTGAGATTATGAGTTCTCTGGTGTACTCAAAACATTTTGGTCTCTTTTTTAACATTTTACAAGTTATATTCTCCTATAATAGATTTAATAATGAATGTTTTTAATTTCATTAGGTATGAACATTGTGATGTATATTTATAGTAATAAATGAAGAGATTTACCACTGATCCTATTTTTCTATCACCATATACATATGGATGGTTTGAGGTATACGATGAGGCCTCTTTAGTTATTATTTATTATATTCATATAGAAGATATTTATGTGATAAAATTTGGTTCTCAATAAATTGAGGCACATTAAAGGAATTATCTAGTCATCATGAATTAGATGGTATAGTGTAAATTTAAATACAATGAAGTAAGTAACTCTTTGGTGAGTGATTAATGTTTTTGAAAATCAAAAAATACTAAAGTATATATATCCATACTGGATTCAAATTAAAATCAATATCATTAAGTTGAATACTTTTAATGACTTTGAAATACATAATGCACCATGAATGGGAAATGATTTTATTTAATCAATTAGTAGGAAAACACAACCTTAGTATGTGTAGATTGTCAGCGAAGAATATATACTGATGTCATTAAATGATGAGCATCCTTTAGTGGTCATTGTGGATCATAATGGGGTATATCTATTCCACACCAAGTTTTCATTATCTACTCTGGTTTGAGCAAATGATATCAAAATATATTACCACTATTGTATCATTATTAAAGAAAAGAATCATGTTTGGGTGATTATTTTATAATGGTTTCATGAATATCATTAATTTCCCTTTTCCCATGGTATGTTTATGGTTCAAACATTTTTAAGGTATGAAATTTCAAGGGAATAAAATTCATCAAGGTGGGCAGTCTGTGCCACTGTATTCATGATGAACTGTGATACTCTTAGGAAATTCTAGTTGTATTGTATAATATAAGGGATAATTATTTTTTCAAATTGCTTAGTAAAATTATGTGAAATAGGAATATTAGTGACATATAGGTGAATTTACCCCATTTCTACTATTCGTGTGGAAGTGGGATAAAATCATAATTGTTTTTTAATAAGAATACTATTGTCTTCAAAACACGAGATACTATTTGAGTGATATTGGAATATATGATAAAGTCTACCTACTTCTTTCATACCAACGAATCATCTTCTATATTTGAGTTAGGGAGTTTTTATATCTTGGATATTGGGAAACCTCATGGAGTGGAAAAAATATTTTTTTTGAATAATGACTTATGATCTTTTTTGGTATTTTGGTAGGCGGTGTAGAAATATCAGTGTACTTAGATAAAAATGTGTACAAATTATCAACCACTAATGAATATTGGTTATAAGAGAACCATTTTTAATATTAAAGATATAATTTGGGAATGAATTAGTGATTTTTAACTATTAATATGAGCATGTATCACATGTATTTGTTTCCCTTAAAATAATAGTTTTAATTCATCCATTTTGATGAATCCATTAAAAGGATTATATGGTAGACAAATACATTAACTATTTTACATGAAAAGATTTAGTAAATAATTTTTTATTGTGGAAATTTTTATATATAATATTATTGGTTAGGTGAAACTATGTTGTAAAGAACCAACTCAGTTTGAACTAACACATCAACTATGAAGGCCCTCCATAAGGTAGAGATCAACCAAACAAGTCTCATGGATAACTTAAAGGAGATAAACCAAGATAGTACAATGTGGAATTAGTTTATAAATCCATGAGACATAATACATCATGGAAAATGGATAAACCTAAAAATAATCAAGACAAGAAAAATGAAATCCTCTATGTGACCATCCATCACCACCAATATATCTCACTAAGATGCTAAAAAAACCAAGAGAAGATGGAAAAATACATAAAACCATTCTATTAACCTATGTACAATAAGAAAACATTAAAAAATTTCCCAAAAGAAAATGTATTTTTTGAAAACAATCCCAGTGTTATTTCACCAAATATTCTATGTGAAGTCTAACACCATGAAAATATTAGTTATAACTTTAAAATAAATCTCGTTTATAATTCCTTTTTAATGTGAATCATTTTTGCATTTTTCTCATAAAACTTTCCATATTCACATAAATTAGAATGATATCATATACATGTTAGGTGTATTGATAGTATAAGAAAAACATCCACGAGTACACTATAAAATAATCATCTGAGAAACCAAGAGTCAAATGTACCATAACATATAAAACAAAGCACAAGTTGTGCTCTAGCCTATTATAATATATACCAAGACATGTTATATAATACTGATAACTAATCTATTATAACATAAATCCTAATGATATCAAGTCCATATACAGTCTCTTAATATAAAAATCCCATAGTGATGTCATAGACCTTAATGTTTTATATGTTCATTTTATAACACAACCATGTTTCCTAGTGTTCTAAATTTACAAAAATAATACCACAAACCATGAACAAAATTTATTAAATATTTTCATAGTGATTATTCGCTACTCCTATACTTAAAAATCCATTTTTGAGTCAGAAAAACCAAAATAGATTTTCATCGAACACATTGAATGAAAAATGTTTTTAAATAAAAATACCTTTAAAATCATAGATATCATAAAGCATATACACTTTAATAAAAAATATTACATTTCATAAATAAAACTAAATAATTTTAAAATAACATTAAGTAGTCCATGAATTAAAAACAATTTATAGATACACATTCCTTAAGAAGAGATGAAAACTAGTTTTTTTCGAGAACAAAGATTTGAAATGAGTAGATTAGGTCCTCACTAGACTAGATCCATAAGAAAAGTCATCAAACCACTATTGAACCCATAATATCTTGAAAACACAACCCAATCAGGTCCCAATAAAAAAAGGTAATATGAAATCATATAAGGATATAAGAAGATGGTTGAAAACCTGATGAAAAATGAAACACACCTTTTATTGTTCAACCAAGAATTAAGAAAATCAATTAAGGATGCAAGTTGATAAGACTATAGAGTACTAAGAAATGTTCAGATTTATCCAAGTAAATATTAGGGGGAGATTAGATATAAATATGTCTATGATCCAAGAGGTTAATTTCATCTTTTTAATGTTTTGGATTGGGGAACACAGTTTGACCACACTGTAAGAAAAACCACGTTCCAACTATCTGTGGCCACTAAAATTTGAAATCTGGAGGCCCATGACAAACTGCGTATATCAACATAGTTTTTTAAAACCATTATAATGTCATGAGACACCTTTGAAAAAATACTTATACACCCGTATAGTTTACTTTGGGATCCTTACAGTTTGACTAACCGTGAAAAATAAATGAAAAATGCCACTTGATCCTCATAATCCCATACCACAAAGTTACCTCATGATTAGTACTGAAACTGTGTAAATTGTACACAAGTACAATTTTCTCAAAATATTCATGATTTCAATAATTTAATCTTAGAAAACATAAGGAAAAACCAAAGTATAAACCAATATAAAACTAAAGGAAACATGTAAAACACAGGGATTCAAAATTATACCCACTATAAAAGACTTATATCCCGAGAAAATTCTCAATATTTTTATCTCACAAAGAGATATGTCCACTACCACCTCATAAAAAATTCTCATACCCATGTATTAGGGTAATCCGATATGCACTGCCAAATTACAAAAACAAATGGAATTATTTTACTTGAAATAACTTTTCTTTGAAATCAATAAATTGAACCTTTTTCTCAACCATAGTGGTTTTAGGCTCATGATTAGTATATTCCCATTCAATCACTTGAGAAGTGTCCAAGTTGATATCTCATCATTTAAGAAACATGAAACATGTCATGAATATACATCAAGTGATATAGTAAGTCCAAAAAATAATCCACATTTTAAGAGTTTCAATGATCTAAAAATGGTCAAAAAGACTCAGTGAAAACATAACTTACTTTCCCAACTGACGGCATCCCATAAAGTGTGAAACTTGGAGAAATACCTGATCATCAATGTGAAATTCTAACAGGTAGTGATAATTTTCTATATAATATTTCTAATGATTTTTTCCAGTCACTAACCTCTTATAGATAAACTATAAATTCTAAAAAATATCTTAAACAAGGCATGGTCTAATAAAGGATTTATGTGCCAACCCTCCATAGCACAAGGTCGATCTATATAGCCACCTATATAATTATTCGAAGGGTTCCATTTTAATTGAATATTTATAAATATTGTTTTAAAATAATTCTATTAGAGGATTATGATTTTACATTCAACCTTTGAAGTCAAGAACATGTTCCCAATGAATATCCATATGGTTATAAATAGCTGACTCTGTCTGTTAATCCCTATACAGATAATATGTAGTGTTTATTTTAATTTGGGAACCCATTTCCTCTTGTAAAAATTTCTAAAACCATGATTTGAATTGAGAAACCCTTTTATAAACAACTATATAATTATGTACATTAATCCTCAAAACCTCTCAGCTATATAGGTTCCCAAGTTGCTTCACCTTCATCATCTTCATGATAGAGAGGAAACATGATTATCTCAAATGTCAACCAATGTTAACCAAAATCAAACCATTTCCACTATGAATATATAGAAAACTGACCCCGAAGTCTATTGAAATATCATACCACTTCCTTAATAGAATTTAAAAATCATGCAACAAACCAATATGTCTCTAGTTCTCTACCTTAATTCTTTGACAAGTAATGAAAGTTGAACTTAAGTCAATAGTAGACTGCCACATCCATGGACACTAATACTAATGTAAATGATCATGATACATCTTGGAACTCCAAGGGTTTATGAACTGAAAAGACTAGTTTCTACAATCCATCAATTCTTACCTTAGAGATATAAGAATAACCATACCCCCTTGGAAATACCATGTACCCATTGGAGACTGAGAAAAATCCATTGAGGTCTCCCTACCATTTTGGATTTTACTAAATTTTTGGAAATCAATGTCAATTACCTATTCATTATAAATATTCACGTAAGATAATGATTTATTATTCACCAAAGTTAGTAATGACTTCCCACCATCCAAATCCACTCCCTAGATTATCTTAGTGAATAAAATCTTCAATGATCATTTCTCCTCTAATTCATTCATGGCTTGAGTCGATAATTTCATACTCAAAGAATTATCCACCACATTCCCTTTTCCTGAAGTATAAGTTATATAAAAAATCAATACATTTTATAATGAACCCAAAATATATATCATGAATTTAAATCCCTTTAAATAAAATTATACATCAAGATCTTATGATCAGAATACACTATAAACCGTTCCTTATAGAGATAATTGTGACATGTTTTGAGATCATGTATAATAGCTACCATCTAATGATTTTAGGTAGGATTGTTCTTCGCAAGAAGGTGTAATTGGAGATACTCATAGGCTGAAAACTTTATTCCCTATATCAAGACACACACTTGTCTCAAAACTGAAGCATTATAGACAATATAATAACCTAAACTCGATTCTTGAACAATCGAAATTGGAGCCAAATACAACCACTTATTCAGTTCCTACTAACGTATCTAAAATTTTCCATTCTAATAAATTTTTACTCCCTTATTAATCGGATATTTAATAGGAATTTTAATATTAGATATGTCCTAAACCGACTTCCCAAAATAACCAGCAAATCCAAAGAAGGTCTGAATTCAAACAGATATTCAGTTTTATCGAATCAGATCACTAGACAAATCATTTCATGATCCACTGATATTCCCATATAAAATATTATGTGTTCAATAAAATATAGTTATTGGATCAGAAAATTACATTTACAAATTTTACCATAGAAGATATGTTATTTCAAGATTCTAAGGATGATAATTAAACGGACCATGTGTTCCCCCAATGTCTTAGAGTACACCAGAATATCATCCAAAAATAAAACAAGAAAAGATTCCAAGTACTAATAAAATATCTACTATAAATATTCAATAAATATAAAAGATGAATTAGTGAACTAAATAGAATAAATAGAAACTCAAAATACCTGTACCAGATCCTTAATGGTGCCTTGGGTATATCCTCCTTTCTGATTATCAACTGGTGGTACCCCAACCTCATGAAAATTTTAAAAATCAAATGAACTCATCTTAGTTGTTGAAAGAGATAATCAGTTCTTGGTAAGATATATTTGTTCTGGATAGTAACCTTATTTAACTCTTGATAATTAATGCAATGTCTGAGGTTTCCATCGTCCTTCGTGGAAAAGAGAACTGGAGAATCCCTTTGTGACATGCTTGAATAGAATAATCCCTTATCATCATTATTTGGGATATAAAATTTTAATTTCATCTAACATATAAGGTTAACTATGATAAGGCTGAAAATAAATGATCATCATACCAAGGATTAATCCAATAGTGAGCTCGACCACTCATTGTGGCAGTAACCTAGCAAAATCTTCCTGAACTACCTCAAGGTACACACTCGTCAGTATAATAAGTGGGCTACTCAAGTGAGAGTAAATTAAATAAATTATTATTTATGAATACTAACCATATTTAATTATTGAATAAGGAACAATATGACCCACTCCCCCTAATATAGAATCCCAAACACCCTAAAATGCATGATAGACCCCATCAAAAGATTGAATCTAAACTCAATGCATATAACAGTTGATATGGGCCCTAACATTGATCATAAAATTCATTCCAATAATGAGTTATATGATATAAAGATCAAGAAAAAATAAATTTCACACCACTATAATGTTGGCTATTTTGACCCAACACACGGTACATTTAAAACATTATTCCTACCTCTTTTCCAAAGGCATGGAATGGTCAAACATGAATAACATATTCTTGAAATAGAAGCCCAAAATTTCAATTAACATCGATCATATAAATGAATAAGTTAGATCAATAACAAATAAATCTTGAACCATAGAGGATGAGATGATATTTGTAACTCCAACATTAGTCACCCTTCCCAAAATTCCTCTTATTCATGATCCATCATGAAATGATGTTCGGTCTCAAATCCTCACTAAGAATTCTTCAATTCATGAATATAACCTTTCCCATGAGTATGAGACGCACCACTATTGTGAGCATCATAAAAAACATTTGAACCCTTAATATGAGTGGAACTAATTCCATTCCTTGGGATATATATCAATAATAACATATAATATGACTAGATAGTCCACAAAAGAGAATTGTGCTAGGAGCCTCTGCACAATTAGCCTTGGTATGACTAGGCCATCAAAAAAATTTAAATAAATGCATATTTATGTCATAATGAATCCCATAAAACATTCCATGATGTAAACTGAACACCATTACACATTTATTTTTGGAAAAAGGAAACACCCAGATTTCCACCTATAGAAATTGAGTCTCCTCCAAAGCTAGTGGTCCTAGCTAGGTTTAGCTCAGCCATTAAAATCTTTTTTGACCCCTCAAAAAAGGTCATGATTCATAAAATAATCATCATCAACTGAATAATGTCTCTTATTCCAATCCCAAACAATTGAGATTTATTTTAATCATTTGTAATAAGCTAGAGTGTTAGGTAAACAAACTCAGTGAATTAAGTGGTATAATCAAATCATGAATGATCAACATTAAATAAGGTCAAAAAATCGTGGGAATTTTGTACCCGAAAAAATTTAGGATCAAATTTATGGTTGAAGATATTCTTGAAAGTAGTCAAGTTAAGATCCTCATGTAATTTTTAATACACAATATAGTCCCACAATTTACAGCTCAACCCTTCAATCATGTACGTAGAAAGCCCACCATAGTTTCCTATGGAGTTTTTGTAAAATGGAATATCATTTAAATATTCTTGAGCCACTCTTTAGATTCCTTGAGTCATTTTATGCCATGGAATATGGGTGGATTCTTCTTGGTAAATTCCAAAACACAATCCATCATTCATCCATTTTCTCAACACCCACCTGACCATGTGCGTGGATAGTGATGATAGTAGCTTTCAAAAACGATGGGTTCACTAGAGTATTTTCCTTTGGAACATGTACTAGATATTCCCCTCTTGGATTCAAAAGAGCTATTCTAGGAGGGTTCGTTTAATAAACACAAATGACAATAAAAAAAGTATCTTATAAATTCCAAATTCAGATAACTAGTGTAAAAAATCCATATTAATGTATTTAAATGATAATATTATGAATCAATCATGGATTCTATGAAGGAAATATAAAAACATTAAATTTAATAGGTTCACTTAATGAATACTCCAAAAAAGTTTCCTTAAAATAACCTCAAACACCATGTATCAAGCTTATAAAAACTCTTTGACCACCTAATGTATCTCAAGTTCAGACACAGAAGTGAGATGGTCATGCACCCTCTTACACTAACTACCTTAATTCCAACTCACCTAACTCCAACCTACTAAATACAAAGAACCAATCCCAGGAAGTTTCAATATTCTTATGTATTGTTAATAGAGTTTATAATATTTTTTAATGATCCAAACCGAGATGGAATGGTACATCACTTGAGAAGGCCCTCAATAAGGTGGAGATCAACCAAACAATTCTCATGCATAACAAAAATAAGATAAACCAATAGATTATAATGTTGAAGAAGAGTATACATACATGAGACATAAAACATTAAGACACTTGGATAAACATGAAAATAAACAAGAGAATACAAAAGTGAGTCTCTAAGTGACATTCTGTTACTAGAAATATATCTCACAAAAATGATATGACATCTAATAGAATATATATATATATATATATGTAACCCCCTTACATTTACCCCCTTCCTTCAAAACCCCATCTAAAAACACCTAAATATAAAGGTAGGGTGTGAAAAAAGACCAGTTGTATTTCACCAAATAATATATAAAAATTTAAATACCAAGAAAACATTGGTTTTAGATTAAAAAATAATGCAGTTTATAAATCATTTACAAAGAGAATAATCTTTGTAAAATGTAATTTCCCACAAACAGTTCAATCATAAGTAACCTAACACAGTTAGCCACATGGAATCAAGTGCAGCTCCTCGTATTCCAAATGCTATCAAATAGAAGTAAAGGTCTTCGATGGTAAGGTTGGGAGACTATACTCTTATGATCCGAGTGTATCACACTGATATACAATAATGGTAAAAAATATAAAATATATAATAAATTAAAAAAAGTGAATAATTCATCTAGATATAATAAAAATGAACAAGTAGAACCAATATCACGTAAAAAATTATTTCATGAGTGTATGCTATATATAAATTGAAATATAAGAAAATAGAGAAGCAGACACATACAACATGATCTAAAAATGAAAAAAAGACTGAAATTTATCCCCAAAAAATTTATGATCATAACATTGTTCATTTTTCACCATACTTTATCCAATACATAAAATCCGGCATCCATGTTAGAATGATTCTCTTTTTTCCTACCTACATCCATGATGTCTATCCGGTTACCAGGCGCCAACATGAATAGGGTATGAGATAAAATCATTAGGACATCACCAATGGAATCAAGAACTATCTAGTTTGTGTTCAATGAATTATTCAGGTGATGGAAATAATCAATGTATAACATTAAAAAAAATAAATCCCACCAGTATGGCTTCCTCACATGACACACAACTGATACTATTTTCATTGTCATAAGAACAAATATCTCTAAATAGATTTCACCATATATTTACATATATAAATTTAAATAAGTTTTTATATTCATACCATATATATGTTTTAACCTATATGAACACATATATGTTGATATAGGTCATATGATCTAGGACCCGATGTGTATACCCAAGGCATCCTTGTATAAACATAAGTGGTGCAAATATTCTCAAGGAATTTTAGCTTAAGAAGGATGTATAACTAGGTTTTCAAGTATGTAACGACCAAAATTATTATAGTATGTTAATTTAATTTGAATTAATTTCATGTAATTAAAAGTTTTGGAATTCTGAACCTGTCTATGGTTCTCTATAATGGGAACCTAGGTATCACTCCAGGATCCCTATAAACCCATCGCCCTATGTGCCCATCCATTTCATTCTTCACTTGTAATGTAGTTATCACCATAGGCATGATATAATGAAATTTACCTTTGACACTACCCTTATAACTTAATATTCGAATACAATGTATCACTCATCACATAATTAAATGCATAACCCCATGTTCCCATCCTTATTATTCCAAATTGGGAACCCATGTGTCATTCATGGATGAATATAATTTAATTATCATGATTATCCCATCAGACGAGTTCAATGAAAGAACCCATGCATCACTCATAACATGTTATAATAAATTTATAAACATCTAATTATAATGCTCAATGAACCCATCCATGTAATTCTGAATTGGAACCCTTATAATTCACTTGTCATGACATGAAGGATTGTTGGGGCTAGAATTTAACCCATAACATTTACAATTCATTTTACTCAACATGGATGTTTAATTAACAAGGATAAATCAAACTATTGGTAATAATAAACAATAGCCTATGCATATGGACAAACCAATCTCCCTTGGTTTAATTCAAATACAATTCACCCACAAGGTTTAATTCAAATCACATAAATTGGTGGTTCTGTTTAATTACAAGGCACAATTCTCTTGTACGTTAAATGAAATGAAACCTAAGAGGTGGTTTACATCAAGTTATACATCATATGATGATAAAAATTTAGGTTTCCAGGTGTGCCCTAAGACTGGAGTTATCATTTAAATTAATTATTTTTATATTTAGGAATCATTGCATGGAAGGTCCAATACATAACACAACATCGCATAATATAAACATCATGAAATTAAGGGAAAAAACTATACCACCTACCTTATATAGGTATAAATATACTAATTCATTATCAACCATTTTTTTAGTTTATAATGGGATAAATTTTGGAAAAATGAAAATAACATGAAAATAAAGAATTTTGTCACTCCTCAAAATAGTATTATTGAGGGTGATGGAAATGAAGAAAAGAAATATGATGATCGAAGAGATTAACACTAGTTATATAATGTATCTGATGATAGACGAATCAGAGTCAGAATGAAGAACCTATATCAAATACTAGGTAGAGGAATAGAGCTCTCAGACATGTGGCTCATTATAAAATAGGGGAAGGAGAAGGATATTTGAGTTTAATTGGATGTAGGGGAGAATGTAAATCCACCAATCATTTAAAGGGGTTCACGGTTTGGCAACACAGGTTTCCAAATTATGCACCTAACCATGTTTCTATACTGGATAAGTTGAACTAATTCTTCATGTTTGGTAGACTATTTTAGAAAACATTAGGTAGTATGTGTTTCCCTCTGCATCGTAGTACAAAACCTCTCATAGTTTTATCAAACAGTACAGTCTCAGGTTCACAATTTAAAAAGACATTGTTCATGGATTACCATATTGGGATGATAAACCAATAGCATTTCTTCTCCTACCTTTAACTAGTGTGGTGGTGAATGACATTGATTACCATATAGGGAATCATTGGGATCTATCTATATAGTTTCTTGAAATTTGTTATTATAATAAAATTAATCCAGTTGTAGGTGTTTCTCACAAGAACCTACAAAATCAAGGACACATAACCAAAGAATTTCCTCAATCACTAGTATCATATTCTCATATTAACCATTGTTCTGAGTGTGATAGGCTATAGGAAGTAGTATTAGTAAACCCATGGCCTTTTACAACCCCTACAAGAACTATGATGTGAAATGGTAAACTATTAATGATAATATTGTACATAGAACTCCATGATGGTGTATTATATCCCAAATATATATCCTTCCAATATCATGCACTGAAAAGTTCATATTGATAGGTCTAATGTGAGTGACATTCATTATTCCATTGATTACAACACATACTGCATCACAACCTAAATGGAATCCTGGTAAACCAATCACAAAATTCATAGTGAGGAAATACCATTTCTACTCTATAATATATAATGGCTGCAAAAATCCTACTAGTCATTGGTTATCTGCCTTCACCTGCTAACACGTGGAACACCGAGTAACATAGCCAACTATCTCTCTTTTCATCCATGACCATTAATAATGGTGGAATAAGTGAGGAAACATCTTGGTGATATAGGGATATACTGCACAAGTATAGGCATGTGACTATTTCCTGAATTACTCTAAAATTTATGAATGAACCTAGATACATCCATGAATGAACAAGTCAACATCCTTGTCAATGACTCATCAAGGTGGAGGTTCCTCACCTGAAATTTTCTCTTGAATGACTAATACCTCAAGATCAAAAAGAATAATATTCTTTACTCTCTATATAAGTGTATAGGACACTACTAAATCTATAATTATATGATACCTATGATCGAATTTGACCTATAATTTCTTCTCATAATATAAGGCAATCAACTGACATATGATACTAGCCTCCTGAATAGCTTGCGTATGAGTCCTCTATCTCTGAACATGAACCAATAAAATTCCCATTTCAGGCATATAAGACAGCTCAAAATCTAACAAATAAGGTATTCAAACCACCCACCCTATCTGAGATTTATGTCATGCTATGTACAGATGTATTTGAGTCTTTTTTGGTCTGGAAATATATCTCTTTCCTAGTAGATAGTTCCTCCAACAATACAAGGAATGTAGCATAACTACCAACTCAAGGTCGTGAATAGTATAATTCCACTAATGGGGCCTATACTGATGAGACTCAATTTCCATGACATGCTCATTCTGAATCAAGAATACTACTAGAACAATTCATGAATCATCACAATAGACTATATAGATTTTTCTAGACTATAGAGGAATCAATATAAGTGATGATGTCAATTTTACTTTAAATACAAAAATGTTGCTTCATAGGATTAATTTGATAAAAAAGAATACCCTTTTTATTAATGTTATTAAAAAAAATTCAATGTATATAAAAACTGCATATAAAATTTGTAATAACTATCTATTCATAAGAAATTTTGTATGAAAAAGAAGCACATGGGTGGCTCCAAATAAACTACAGCTCCCAACTTCTCGGGGTCAACAGATACTACTACCATTGAGATGATGTGACCAAGAAAGTTAACCTTATTGATCCAAAAGTTGAATTTTGTGAGCTTAAAATATATCTAGTGATCTCTTAGAGTATATACCACTATATTAGGATATTTGGAATGGTCAGGTTTAGTATGAGAATACCCAATGATTTTTTCCATGAAGACTATTAATAATGAATGTAGACACAAGTGGAAACCTAATTCATTAGATCCATGAAGACTTTAAATGCGTTTGTTAGACTAAAAGGAATGAAAAAATACTTATGTAATATATATCTTATAATTTTTTTTTACATGTTATGTATGATTGCCTCACAAGATCCTAGTGATAGAATGACCTAAAATCAATATTTGAGAAAATCCAAGCTCCTTGGAGCTGATTTTAGAGGTCATATAAACGAGGTAAATGATAAAATTTCTTCATTAGAAGTTGATTTAACCTCCGGTAATCCAAAATAAGGAGAAGTTTAACATCCACATTCTTGGTGAAAAGTACTAGAGAATCCCAAGGTGATGTAATGTGTTGTATAAAACCCATAGCTTCTTAGTGTTCTATGAACTTATTGAGTTCCCAATGCATAGTATGTCTCATCCTAGAAGGAGGAATGAACACTGGTGCTCCACCAATCACTATCTCAAAAGTAAAATTGTCCTCTTATGGAGGAGTCAACCCATAAAATTGTTCAAGGAAGACATACCTGAAATTATACAATACAGTAGGGAAATCAATACATTGAATACCATTATTTCTCATGAAAATACTAGTTATTTGGGTGTTCACTCCACCTATCCCATGATGTTTTAGTCCATATCAAAATTTTCTAGACATCCTATTCCAACCTTTTAATATAGGAATCACTAGTTGTTAATGTGAAAGACAACCTCTAGTGATAGAAATTAACATGATCAAGATAAGATACTAGAGAGTACATATAGACTGTGATATAAAATCATGAAATCTCAAGGAAAAAGAGGTTTCATATAAAATAAAAACCAAATTATTCATGGGGTAATTCCATAAAATGACATACACTCTTGGATTGGGTCCTGAACATGCTATTTAAGGTCGTTACCCAAACATTGAATTATATGACTAGGGCCAAAATTTCCATAATTTCAACATATATGAAATAATGTGAATATCCTATGTCGAATAAAAAAGATACTAAAGTATATGATACTATTATTATAGCTAGGACTGTAGAAGGTACAACACTCTTCTCCTCTGGTATAATTTGTGCTAAATGTAGCTATCCAGATCCATGGCCCTAAGCTAATGCTTGACTACCCTAAGCAGACCCGCTCTATGGGAGCTTCATCTCATATGATTTACATCAACAACCATGCCCACCTATTTTTCTGGACCTTCCAGTAGTAGTCTAACTTATTTCTATATGTGGAACTTCAGATCCTACTCCCAAATGTGAATTATAGGATTATCTATTCTCACTAGGAACTCGTGGAAAGGATATGTAAAAATGTTGATGGTGACCCATTTTTCACAATATCGGCACACAATTGGGTCCTTTTTAATGAGGGGAAACATGTGGCCAGACCTACACAATGTTGACCCACTACATAATTTTCAATTCATATCGTTTGAGTATTGCTTCCCCCATGAGAAAACTCAATGTGAATTTTCCTACTGCCAAACAAAATACTTCTCTATGTAAATAATGAACCACCCTGACCCACACTTTCAGCTTACCTTTGGGTCCACTCAGTGATAAGGGTCTATTTCACTATCTTTTAAAATATAGTGAACCAAATAAAATGTTCACCTTTGATCTGATGGTATACAAAATACCATCATTAAATCATTTCATTTTCCTCAAGTTGTTACCATCATGTGTTTGTGTGAAGTGATGAAACTCAATTAAATAAGATGAATAATCCATTATAGAAATGACACCATACTATAGGTCAATAAATTCCTTAGCGAATTCCTCTATCAGTGTATGTGAAATGAAGTAACCTAGAAGACCATATGAAAGTCCCCCAGATCATATCAAAATGATTATCTTACTAGGTAATCATGTCCCAT
Organism: Viscum album; assembly: GCA_963277665.1. Classification (NCBI taxonomy): domain Eukaryota; kingdom Viridiplantae; phylum Streptophyta; class Magnoliopsida; order Santalales; family Viscaceae; genus Viscum; species Viscum album. The sequence goes on along the minus strand of OY728155.1, from coordinate 116,030,444 downwards.
ATTTTCTTTGTAGAATCAAGAATCATATAAGTCACAATCTTGAACAACTTCTCTGGAGGTGTCTCCAAATGATCTAATAGGGATAACATGGCCTCTAGATAATACTCAGCAACCTGAGGACCACCTTCTCCCCTAAAAGGTAGGAGGTTGTTTCTACTTGAATTCTTGTGTCAGCTTTTCCATGGTAGGGGCATGTTATGGGGTCAATATATATATATTGCACTAGTCTTATGAAACCCACTTAGTGTAATGCCCCAACCCTAGTTACACAGAGTTAGTGCATTATTACATAACATTGGCATAATCACAAAAGTTCATGTCTCGAAATAACTATTTGTTTAGTAGCCTTGGATGTACTAGATACATTCATAATGTTTAAATTATATCATAAAATGGGAAACTACAACAACATTGTTTCCATATACAACATTGAGATCTAATAGACTATCCCTGTAGGTCAGTCATAATATACTTCTTCATATCATTGGAAAAATAAAACAGAGAAAGGGGTGATCTTATATGCTTAGTAAGGATACAAATATAGCAGAAAATTTCATAAGTAATCATAAACATTTAAGGCAATGTATAAGACTAAAATAAAAGCCTTTAAAACATGAACTTCAGTATAATATGGAAAAAATGAAATCAAAATAATTCCATTTACTTATTTATATGGATATTATACTAGTCTAATAATCACATGCAATATCAATAGCCACATTCATAATAATGGAATGCATAACTCTGGAGTTTCATAACCATATAGTCAAGGCCTTGTACCAGGACTACAAATAAGATTTTGTTAAGGCCTTTTTCCACGACACTATTTTGTCTCTTGATACATACCGATGCATCGAGGAGCTATAATGGGCTACACCTGTCACTTTCTAAGTGCAATTCATTCACCATATGAATATTTTTAATCATAACATAAACATTCATATTAATACTAGTATATGAAATTTCAATATTTTATCCATAATCCTTGAATGATATTAAATAATACATCCACATTCAAAAATTTCACCAAACCTTCAATACAATACGGTTGGTTTGTATCAAAATAAATCAACTTCAAACAAACATAATATCCATCAAAGGATGTTGACATAGATGAAATCAAAACATTTTTAGAGAAATATATCTTTTTATTTTGAAATCATTTAAATGTAACATAATTATAAAATAAAACATTAATATTTGAAAATCTTCTTATAATCTTGTAAGGGAATCTTTCATGATGTTATAATCATGTAAAATAGCTGCACCCGCCTTATATGTTAAAAAAATATTCTTACTGTAATTTTGTCGAAAAGGTCATAAGGTACCTTGTTTGGAAAATGATAGAAAGATTCCCTTAAAACCATTTTACAAGAAGTTAAGAAAGGGTATAAATGACATTAACCCATAGTCTAGTAAATAGTAAAAATGTTTTGGTATACATTTTTACGAAATATGGATGTGGATGATAAAGAGGTCCCAGTAGATACATACGTAAAAACAATGACTGATAATAAAGAGATTGTGAAATTTACCCTTACCTTGTACTTTTCTATGGTTGAGGGTAGCTTAAACTCCCGTAGAATGGTGAAATAATTGTTATTAAATTATAAAAGAATCTTATACATTAATATGATATCATATATGATCTTTTATCATTTCTTTGTTAATAATATCTTAGTATTATCGTCGTTTTGGGTGTTAACTGGTTCGTTTTCCTTTATACGCTTTGTTATGTAGGTAATGTTTTTTATGAAAAATGTGTATCTTATTCATATTTCGAATGATATTATGTAATTAAACATTATTTTTAATCATTTAATGAATATTAGTCTTGAATGGATACTATGGGGAATGAATCTCATCGCGTTCGTGGAGACGGTAATCCGTACGTACGCACGAGCGTAAAGATCATTCTTTTGATATTAAAATAATATATAATTTAATGGTATATAATATATTCAGAATGAATATCATTTTATTTTTATTATTTACATAAATTACACATCATTATTATACCCATCCAAATAATAATGTATTGAATAACAATTAAATAGTGACGTGGGGACGGTAAGCTGTACGTACGCACGTATGGTGACATGTCATTAAAAGGATGGATAGAATAATGAATATGGTTGTACCATATTTATAATAACATCATAGTATATATAATATACTGGATTTATCATTTTATTATGGATACAACAAAGAAAGAAGAAGTGGAAGAAGAAAGGAACTTGAAAGAGGTGATGCAATATTTAGCTCTTTTTCAGGTTCTTCTTTTTGATTTGATCAAAAGGGTTCTTTATTTTGGATTTATGAATAATGGAAGGCCTCTAGGATGATGGTAGGACAGTTTATAAGGTATTTGGGAAGGTTTTGGATAAGCCATATGGCTCGGAAGGTGTGTATTAGAGATAAGGGTGAGTTCCCTTTTATAAGAGGGGTGAGGGGCACCTTAGGAAAAGATAGAAATATTATTTTATAAAAAATCATTTTCGGTTTATAATGGATCAAAAATGAATTATTTATAGGATAAGATGATTATGGATTGAAACCACTCAACCAATAGGTATTAGATAGTTTTGGGTCACTGTATTAACTTTATCGTTTAGATTTAACTCTTAGTTAAGTAGTTCGACATTTACCTTGTCTTTTTGTATATTTATATTATATTGTTAATAAACATACTATAATCTTCCAAGATAACCCCATGTGGTTCATTAATTATAAAGAAATAATTTTATAAGTCATTTGGCCAATCCTTATATTTTTATCAATATTATATCAATTAATAATATAATAGTTGTTTTAAAAACCCCTTTATGTCAATTTTTACACTATTTAATAATTTCTTTATGTCCTAAAAATATTATAAATTCAAAATAAATTCATTTAATCAATTATAACATGTCATATTAACCTATAAAATTCTTTTATGTCATCAAAACATTCAAATTATAATTGTTTTAACATTTATAATACAATTTATATGATTCCTTCATTAATAAGGAAAATAATGCATCATAATTGTGTCATAAGTGAAATTAATTATTCAATGCCTAAAAATTATAAATAAAATTTTATTATTTAGGAAATATCATTATATTTTAATTAATATTTATTGTCGAAGATATGACATCTATAACACTATGTAAATTTTTTTACTAAAAGATATATGTTTATTTCATTTTTTATTTACTTAAACATAATTAATATAAAGTGTCATTTTCACTTATAAGTGGCTCCATGGGGTCCCAAAATCTACCCAAAGATGCCCATGGTCGGACATGTATCATCCAATAGGGGTAGGATAAGTGTTAAGGTAATTTAATATTATTATAATATTATTTTGTACCCTCATTTACTGGATTTACCATTTAACCATGGTAAATAAAATAATTACTTAAGTAATTATTCAACATGAATAAAAATAAAGGATACCTATTTAACTAATTTGGACCCCATGACTATAAATATGGAATCCATTTTTCTAAATTCAAAACACAAAAGTGGAAGAAATTAATTTAAAATTAATTCTCGTTGTCAAAACAAAAAGCGTGTTTTATAGAAATAATAACTATCAAAAGATTGACACTTGCTTATGTCTAGCTTAGATGTGACATTATGTCCCGTAACCAACATTGTATTACATGGTAATAATATAATCTATTTATACTTTTAAACCACTCAATAGTATAATTTAGCACTATTAAATATTTTGATTGAAAAAGTTGTCTTTAATTAAAATTAACATTCTTCACTATTCATCAAAATTTGAATGTTTTTAGAAAAATTCCAAAAATTCACCTGTATCTAATTTCAATATTCCGAATTCATAAATAATGTCCATTTTTAAAGATAAAATTTGTAAAATTTCAAAAAGTGGGTATTACAATTCATAACAGCTAGTTTGATTGGTTGTGGTGTGTTAGAACTGCAAGTTGCATACAACACACGCTACTGTATTACTCAAGATAAGTGTATCCTGGAAGCTTGGTGTGTTACATTCTCCCATACATCAAATAATTTTTTCCTCGATGTTTTTAGAGTATTAATGCGTAAAAAGACTTGGGTGGTTCTACATCATAAGTTTTTCAGGTTCCCACATTGCCTCTTCCATCTTATGGTTTCTCCATAGAACCTTTACCAGACGAGTCATCCAGTATCTCAACACTTGTTCCCTTGTATCAAGAACCTTGACAGGCCCTTCACAATAAGATATATCAGGTTCCAGTTCTAATTCCTCATAGGTGAGTACATGCCTTGGGTCAGACATGTATTTTCTCAACTGGGGTACATGGAATACCTCATGAACTTTGGAAATACTTGGAGGCGTTGCCAAACGGTAAGCTAGATCCCCAATTCTTTCTAGAATTTCGAATGGTCCGATGTACCTAAGACTTAATTTTCCATTCTTACCAAAATTTATAACACCCTTCCATGGGGATACGTTCATGAAAACATGATCTCTAACCTGTAATTCCAAATCCTTCCTTCGGTTATCAGCATAGCTCTTCTGCCTACATTGAGATTCTTTGATTTGGGTTTGGATTGCCTTCACCTTTTCCATAGTTTCTTCCACAAGATCTAGGCCTATGAGTATTTTTCACCAACATCATCCCAACAGGTTGGTGTGTGACATCTCTTTCTGTATAACGCTTTATATGGTGCCATTTTAATACTTGGATGGAATCTATTATTATATGAAAATTCTACTGGAGGTAAATATTGATCCCACATACCTTGAAAGTCACGTGAGAATTACCTCAACATGTATTCTAACATTTGAATAGTCCATTATGATTGTCCACCAGTTTTGGGGGTGGTATGCAGTGCTCAAACAATGTTTAGTATCCATGGATTTCTGAAGACTTTTCCAGAATGTTGATGTCAAACATGGATCACGATCAGAGATAATCGATAGTGGTACTCCTTAAAGTCCTACAACATTATTAATATATAGTCCTGCTAAATGTTCAAGTGGTAAATCTTCCCTTATAGAAAGAAAATGTTCTTACTTGGTAAGATGATCCAAAGTGACTCATATTGCATCGTTCCTTCTAGGAGTCTTTGGTAGTCCCATGACAAAGTCCTTCATAATATTATCCCATTTCCAATCAGGTATGGGAATAGTTTTCAAGACTCATCCAGGCTGTTTCCTTCTAGCTATCACTCGTTGAAAAACCATACATCATGAAAAAAAATCACCATTATCCCTCTTCATGTTATCCGACCAAAAAAGTTCCTTCAAATCTCTATACATTTTGGTGCTCCCAGGGTGTATAGGGAAATTAGAGCTATGAGCATCATCGAAAAATTATCTTCCGAGATCAGGTATATCAGGAACTAAAAGTCTCTTCCCAAATATCAACATTACATATTCATATATAATGTCACTAAATATTCCGTTATTCACAGATTTAATCTTGTTTTAAAACTCCTCATCATCAGCTTGATAACTTTTTATCCTTTCTAGTAAAGTTGGTTTTGAAACCATTTCAAAAAGAATTGATGTTTCACCTTCCATGGTTATTATCATATCCTTATTTAATGGATCCATGTATATAATATCCTTTTAAACTCTAATATTGTTTAGAACTGCATGATCTTTTCTGCTCAAAGCATCTGCCACCTTATTTGCCTTCCCAGAGTGGTAGTGTATCATGGAATCATAATCCTTGAGTAGTTGAAGCCATCTTAATTGACTAATGTTGAGTTATTTTTGTGAGAAATTATACTTGAAACACTTCCGATCAGTATAAATCACAAATTATTCCCCATGGAGATAATGTATCCATATCTTCAAACCAATGATTACAGCCGCTAACTCAAGATCACTAGTTGGATAGTTTTTCTCATGAATTTTTAGTTGTCGTGATGTGTAGGATCAGTCTTCAAAAGGACACAACCAATTCATTTATTCGATGCATCTGTATAAATAAAAAACACATCATTCCTTGATGGTAGAGTCAATATAGGAGCATTGACTAATCTTCTCTTCAGTTCTTCAAACAATTCTTTACACTCTTTAGTCAAAATAAATTTAACCCCTTTAGATGTGATCTTGGTTAATGGGTTAGCCAATCGGGAATAATTTTGGACGAAACGCTGATAATAACCTGCTAAACCAATAAAACGGTGTACCTCAGTTATACTCGTCAGTGCTGGCCATTATTGGATTGCTCTTGTCTTAGATGGATCAATAGAGATTCTATCCTAAGAGATAATATGTCCATGAAAAGAAATCTCCTGAAGACAGAATTCAAACTTCCTAAACATCTCATACAATTCATGTATTATAAACATCTTAAGAATAATGCGCAAGTGATTTTAATGATATTTATAGCTTTTAGAGTATACTAAGATATCATCAATAAATACCACTACATGTTCATCATGATATTCCTTGAAAACTATATTCATTAGATCTATGAAGACATAGGGTGCATTAGTCAATCCAAGAGGCATTACTGTAAACTCATAATGCCCGTACCTGGTTCGAAATTCTTTTTTCATAATGTATTCCTTATTCAGACACAACTGATAAAATCCAGATCGAAGATCAATCTTTGAAAAGTATTGAGCTCCATGAAGTTGGTTGAATAAATTCTTAATCCAAGGTAGGGGATAATTTTTTTTATTGTTATTGCATTGATCTCCCTGTTGTCAATGAACAACATCATATACCAATCTTTTTTCTTGACAAAAAGGATAGGGGCTCCCCATGGGGAAACCATAGGAGGAATAAATCCCTTATTACTCAATTCCTCTTGTTGTTTCTTTTGTTCCACTAATTCCACAGAGGCCATTCTATAAGGGGTATTTGATATGGGCCCCGATCCAGGAATTATATCAATGGAAAACTCAATTTCCCGTTCTACAGGATGTCCATGTAAATCTTCTGGAAGCACATCATCATATTCATTCACTATAGATACATACTATATTTGAAAATTAGTTTCCTCACCCACAGTTATTTCATTCTCTTCATCCCCAATAATTGAATTTAGTTGAGATACTGGGGGGTGGATCTAGATAAGAATTATGTGGTGACGATTCTTCTCTAAAGATAAGGTGTTCTTTAACATCATCATCAATAATATTAACCTTCTTATTCTTACAATAAATTTTGGCATCATGGTCTGATATCCAATCCATACCAAGCATTATATAAAATTCAATCATGGGTATGACAATGAGATCAGAAGATAAGGAACATTTATATGCCCTAATTGGAACTGATTCACAAAACATTGTAGCAATGATACTTCTGTTTGGATTTTTGACTGAAAACTCCCTTGTTAAATCAAATTACAAATATCTAATTTTCTTCTCAAAATGGGAAGATATAAAACAATGTGATGATCCAGAATCAAATAAAGCATTGGATAAACTTGAGGAAACCATTAAATTACCTGCCACTACATCTTCCAGAGCTTCAACCTCAGTAGTAGTGATAGCATAAGCTTGGCCTTTTTCCCTTGGCATCTTCTGAGGTAAGATCCCCAACCCTTAGGACATTCATTTTCATAATGACCCATTTCTCTATAATTTTAGCATTCAACATTGACCGCCTCTTTCTTCCCCTTGCATTCACGAGCTTGGTGGCATTTTTCACCACACTTGTAACTGACTCCCATTCCATTTAAGAAAGTACCAGGGTGTTTCTTCTAACATTTATTTTAGGACATATATTCAAATTTCCATCCTTCCCTTTATTTCCATTTCTATAGTGTTTAGCAGATCTCTTCTTCTCATGCTTTGCTTTGATGTTGATACACTTAGAGAATTATTTTTCCTTCTTGATAGTTCATGAGACAATATCTTCATATGATGAGAAGGATGGTGAGTCTAATGCTGGGAGGAGAATTGGTTTTAACCCATCGATGATATGATCAATATTACTTATTGGGTTACGTATATAATCTATAGCAGGCCTCACAATCCTTGTGAAGTTAGCTTCATACTTTGTGAAATTATCATCCTCCTTTTTCCTCAGACTCAAAAAATATCTTTCCATATTTTCTTGATGGTCATGAGGAGAGTACTTTTCTATGATAATCTCTTTAGGCTCCATCCATTCCATATTTGATACTTCATCAAATTTCTTTGTGTTTTGAATCAATGATCACCACTGATCAACATCTTTAGTGAGGCAGTAAACTGCCATGACAAATTTTTCCCTTTTGCTACTCCCCAAGGCATGTAATATTTTCTCGAAGGAATTTATCCATTGGTTAGCTACTAGTGGATTTGTAGCCCCATTTAATGTTGGTGGTTGTTGCCTCATGAAGCGATCTAACATTGATCCTCCACGATGTGGATTGGGGTGCTCCGTACGGGTAAGGCTATTATTCATAACCTGAGTGAGTTAACGCAGTATAGTGATTAGCTGATCAGCAACAGTTACATGACCAACTCCACTATAATTATATTGAGTAGGAGGAAAATCCCTACATGGAGCGCGTGTATTGATACATTTTCCATTCCTTCCACTAGGCGCCATTTCTAAACAATGGCCTAAACTAGATTAGTTTATGAATCGAAATACATAATTCCAGACTTGTAAAACACTTAACATAAATTGTAAATTTTATGGATATAATCCATAATCATAAAAAATGTTTTCCTTGAGGATTTATATACTCATATACCATTAATAATGGTTTTTAAAGAAAAGTATAATTATCCTAAGCATATCCCGTGGGTGTGTCGTAACTAATAGTGCAGCAAGGCTAGGTTTCGTGCACTAGTTCCCTTTCAAGTCTCGCTCAAAGCAGTGTTTTTGGGTTTTACTCCTAGGTACATCTATGCCAGATCCGCCTCTACCTACTCTTATACGGACAGGGATGTATTTCTTGGAAAATCAAAAAATCACTACACGACCAAAAATCTAGTAAGTTATTCTATACTAATCCTCAAAGTCTTTATTAGGGTAATGTTCTCTAATCAGATTTTATCTAAATCTAGATTCCATGGTTTGTACTAAACTTTCTTTGATACAAACTGTAACACCCCAACCATCATTACCCAGAGTCAGTGCATTATTACATAAAATTGGCATGATCACAAAAGTTCATGTCCTGAAAGACCGAAAAGATTAGTATCCCATGAAGTACTAGACACATTCATGATGTTTAAATTACATCATAAAATGGAAAACAAAAATACATTATTTCCATATACAAAACTGAGATCTCATAGAATATCTCTGCAGGTCAGTCATAAAATGCATCTTCGTATCATGGGAAAAATAAAACATAGAAAGGGGTGAGCTCATATGCTCAGTAAGGATAAAAATATAACAGAAACATTCATAAATAACAATAAAACATTAAGGGAATATATAAGACAAAAACAAAAGTATTTCAAACTTAAACTTCAGCATAATATGGATAATATAGAATCAAAATAATTCCATTTAATTATTTACATTCATATTCTACTAGTCAAATAATCACATGAAATATCAATAGCCACATTCATAATGATGGAATCCATAATGCCAAACTTTAATAACCACATAGTCAGGGCCTTGATCCAAGACTAAAAGTACGTTTTTGTCAAGGCCTTGTTCCAAACATGATTTTGTCACATGAGACCTACTGATGCATTGAGGAGCTATAGCCAGCTCCACCCGTCACATACTAAGTCCAATGCATTCCCAATATGAAAAGGTTTAAACATAACATAAACATTCGTATTTAGACAAGCATACAAAATGTCAATACTTTATCCATAAACCTTGAACCGAATGAAATAAAACATCCACAATCAAACATATCACAAAAACATCAATACAATCTGGATGTTTTGTATCATTATAAATCAACTTCAAACAAACATAAAATCCCTTAAAGGATGTTGACATAGATGAAATCAAACCCTTTTTAGAGAAATATCTCTTTGTATTTTGAAGTCATTTAAAGGTCACATAATTATAAAAGAAAACATTTATAATTGAATTTTTTTTATAAAATTTTAAGGGAAGCTTCAATGATGTTATAAAGGCGTAAAATAGCCGTACCGGCCATATAAGTTAAAAAAAATTCTTACCTTAAGTTTTTCAAAAATGACATAAGGTACCTTGTTTGGAAAATGATAGAAAAATTCCTTTAAAACCATTTTATAAAAAGTAACAAAAAGGTATAAATGAATTTAACCCATAGTCTAGTAAATAGTAAAAATATTTTGGAATACATTTTTATGGAACATGGATGTGGAAGATAAAGAGGTCCCAATAGACACTTAAGTAAAAACAATCTCAGATAATAAAGAGATTGTGAAATTAACCCTTACCTTGTACTTTTACTTGGTCGAGTGTAGGTTAACCTCATGAATAATGGTTAAATAATTGTTAATAAATTATAAAAGAGTCTTATACATTAATATGATATCAGATATGATCTTTTAACATTGCTTTGTTAATAATATCTTAGTATTATTGTCGTTTCAAGTGTTAACTGATTCGTTTTCCTTTATATGATTTATTCTGTAAGTAATGTTTGTTAGGGATATGATGTATCATATTCAAATTCAGAATGATATTAATTTTTTAAAAATTACTTTTAATTATCTTAAAAAATAGTCTTGAATGGATACAATGTGGAATTAATCTCACCGCATTACTAGAGACGGTAATCCGTACGTATGCACGAGCGACAATATCATTATTTTGATATTAAAATAATATATAACTGGATGGTATATCATATATAATTAATCATTATCATGTTATATTTATTATTTACATCAACTACACATCATTATTATACCCATCCAAATAATAATGTATTTAATAACAATTACACCATGACGTGGAGACGGTAAGCCGTACGTACGCACGTATGGTGACATGTCATTCAAAAGATGGATAGAATAATGAATATGATTGTACCATAATTATAATAACATCACATTATATAGATGATACTGGACTCATCATTATATATTGGGAACAACAAAAAAAGATGAAATGGAAGAAGAAAGGAACTTGAAAGAGGTGATAAAATATTTACCTCTTCTTCAGGTTCTTCCTTTTGATTTGATCAAAAGGGCTCCTTAAGTTTCATTTCATACTAAATGAAGGCCTCTAAAAAAGTGAGAAATGTTTATAGGGTATTTGGTAAGGGGTTGGCTATGCCATATGCCTTTTATGGTGTGAATTAGATAGATGGTGGAGTTCCCTATTATAAGAGAGGTGACATGAACCTTAGGAAAAGCTAGAAATATTATTTTATAATAAAATCATTTTTGGTTTCTAATGGATCCAAAATGCATTATTTGTAGAATAAGGTCGAGATGGGTCTAAAACCACTCAACCAATTGGATTTATACAGGTTTGGTTCAATATATTAACTTTATCTATGAGATTTAACTCTTAGTTAAATAGTTTGACATTTACCATGTCTCTTTGTATTTTTATATTATATGGTTAATAAACATACTATAAACTTCCAAGAGAAACCCAAGTGATTAATTAATAATAAAACTATCATTATATAAGTCTTCGGTAAAATAAGTAGATTTTTAGCAATATTATATAAATTAAAAATATAATATTTGTTTAAAAACCCCCTTATGTCAATTTTGACACTATTTAACAATTGATTTTTGTTAAAGTTATAAAAACATTATTTATTCAAAATAAATTAATTTAATAAATCCTAACATGTCATATTAACATATTAAATTAGTGTATCGCATCAAAACTTTCATATTATATTTATTTTATCATTTATAATACCATTTATTTGATTCTTTCATTAATAATGAAAATATTGTATCATCATTGTCTCATAAATAAATTTAATTATTCAAGGTCTAAAAATTATAAATAAAATTCCATTTTGTTAGAAATATTATTATATTTAAAATGAATATTTATTGTTGAATATATAACATGGATAACTTTATATAAATATTGTTTTACTAAATGATAAATGCTTGTGTCATTTTTGTATTTATTTTAACTTAATTAATATAAATTTTCATTATCCCTTACATGTGGCTCCATGGGATCGCAAAATCGACCAAAATATGCCCATGGTCAGAAATGTATCGTCCAATAGAGTTAGGACTTGAGTTAGGGTAATTTAATAATATTATAATATTATTTTGTTACTGTCATTTACTGGATTTACCCTTAAACCATTGTAAATAAAATATTTACCGAAGTAATTATTCAAAATGACTTAAAATAAAAGTTACCTATTTACATAATTTGTACCTCCCGATTCTAAATATTTAATCAATTTTTTATAAATTAAAAATATAGAAGTGGCATAAATTAATTTCAAATTAATTCCCATAGTCAAAACAAAAAGCGTGTTTTTAAGAAATAATAACTATCAAAAGATTGACACTTGCTTATTTAAAGTTTAAATGTGAAATTACGTCCAGTGACCAACATTGGATTAAATGGTAAAAATGTAATCTAATTATACTATAAAACTAATCAATAGTATAATTTATCACTATAAATTATTTTGATTAAAAATGTTGTTTTTAATTAAAAATTATTATTTTACACTATTCATCAAAAATTGTATCTTTTCAAAAAAATACAAAAAATTCACCCTTAGCTAATTTCGATATTCTGAATCCAAAAATGAAGTCCATTTTGAATGATAAAATTTATAAAATTTCAAAATGTGGGTATTTTCTATTCATAATGTCTAGTTTTATTGGTCGTGGTGTGTTAGAACTCGAAGTTGCGTACAACACACGCTATTGTATTATTCAAAGAGAAGCGTACTGTGGAAGATTGGGGTGTTACACTCAGAACAAATCATTTCTTCCAATATTAACAATAGTAGGATGTGTTACAGCAGACACTACATAATGTAATATTGGCGGATTATGGTCTACCACCTCTAGATCAGGGTCATCACTACCTACTATCATACGACCTAAGGCTTTCATGGTGTAATATCTCTATATATTCCGAGAACACCCCAAAAAGTGAAATTAATAAAATAAATATCTCAAGATACAATAAAATGGTATGAACATAGCCTTAATATATATGATTCAACACATCTTCCTACACTTAATGCAGTTCTAGGTGAAATAGAAGATCATAAGGATCATAAGAGAGACTCTCTACTACCGACTACTAAGGTCAGGTCAGGAACAAGGACTCACATAACATATTAGAGGTCCCAATATATGGAGTTTCAATTGTAAGGTATATATCAAAACACCATTTACATTGAAACTAGAATCTTCATTTAATGAAAAACATTTTATTTTAGAGTTGATATTTCTTTCAATTTTTACTCAATTATATGTATATTTGTTTCAGAGTTTAGTTAGATGAGTCACTATTCCCAATTATGAAATAAATTATTTTTCTGAGATTCAATTAGAACATCATGTTTCAATTACTAGACCATTACATCCAATGTCATGATTTAATAGCTTGTATAAATTTTTTGATTAGATTAATTACCATCCCAAATTTATAGAAGTATATGGTTAATAAATTTAAAATGGAATTCATGTAATCAAATAAACTACCATTTTACCCAAAGTGAGTTAGTGGGTTGTTAATCAAACATGGAATAATTGGATAATTATGGTTCCACCATCAAGTTATATAGGCAAAAACTATATAGGAAGAAAACAAATTTAATCAAATTTTTATATCTTTACAAAAAACATTATCGTATATTGAAATATAATAGTCAATGAAAATATAATATGAAACAAGAAATGCACTCAGTAGTATAAATATGTCTTAAAATATGCATGACATGGGATTCCTAAGGTGCCTTGCATGATTCATAATAAATACCCCCATTCCACATCAGGCTAGGGGAATAAACAAATACATAATAATAAATTAAATATTAGAAATAATAACAACCCAAATCTTGTGTGCCACCCCATGGTGAAATTAATAATACTATAACAGAAAAATAACATAACAACAATTCCCCATCTAGATAATTTAGATCTTCCCTATATAGGGATTAGCTACTCCCAAGCATGGGCTCATTACGAGATTCCAACACATTCCAAGTTTTATATCTACTAACCCAAAGTGTGTTTCAAAAATGGAAATAAGGCTCCATTACCACTTGTAATATCCAAAAACTAGTTCTCTCATAAGTAACCAAAACCGGTAAGGCACGTAGTCTCAATCAAACATCCCAATATAATAGATGTTTTCGATTAGTATCAAAGGTCTTTGATGGTATGGTGGATTGAATATACCCCCATGCTCAGAGTGTAGCACGATGGTATAAAAATAATATAAAAACATAAATTGTACAATAAATGATTAGAAAGTACATAAGTAGTCCATTTATATGATATATGCGAAATTAGAACCAACATCATGTGAAAATTGATGAAATCATTGTATTCTATACAAACAATTGAATATAATAAAGCAAAGTACGAGGAATATACAACACTACAAAGAAAAAGAAAAAATACTAAAATTAACATCTAAATGGATGAAAATCATAATCTCATTACTCTAACACTATACTTTATACTAGTTCAAAAAAATAATAAATACAAAGCAGGACACTTCCCTTTTCCCTATTAGAATCCATGAAGTCTATCCGGGTACGAATTGACATCCCAAATAGGGTGTAAGATAATCCCAGTAGTTCACCAACAATAGTGTATAGATCTATCCAGGATGTGTATATAAAATGAGTAGGGTGAAGTTATTAGTCAATGTATAATTATAAAAAAAATCACATCTATTAGGGTTCTTCACAGTACACACGACCAATACTACCTTTTCAGCTTAAGATGGAATAAGTTTGAAGACATGTCACCCTATATATATATATAATGTAAACATGCATATATATATATATATATGTAACTGACATACATGTGAACCTATATATTCATATATATATATATACACACAATACTGGATAAGACCCGAGAAGTATACCAAAGGCATCCATGTACAATCGTATGTGGTTACAAAATTCTAATGGAATTTGAGATTAAGAAGGAAGTAAAAATAGGATTTATAGTATGTAAATCCTAGAAAAATCCATGTATGTTTTTTTAATTTTCAGTAACATCAAATAATTTAATTAGTTGGCATCCTGAGCCCATCTAAGGTGTTCTATAAATTGAATCTGGGTATTTCCCTAGGTTCCCTCTGAGCCCATCACCCTATGAACCCATCCATGGCATTCCATGTGGGAACCTAGGTATAACAACATTCCCTTATAAGACCATCAATAGAAGTTTATTTAGAGATCCTATGAATCAATCATGGTGTATTGAAATGCATATCCCTATAAGCATGTCCTTAACATTGCATATAGGGAACCCAATTTTTTCACGTGGCATAATATAACGGTATCTGCCCAGTGAGATTGTACAAGATTTTCTATGATAGAACAAAATTTTCAATCTTAGTGTTTTATGATTCATTTATAACCTTTTATTTATTATTCTCGATGATCCCATCTAAGGCATTCTGAATCAGAACCCTTGTATCGCCCTCAAAATGACATATTGGATGATCATGGCGAGAATTTAACACATACCATTAACAATTAACTTTAATAAACTTTATTCATTTAATTAATAAGTATGACACACAGAATATGTTACAATAAATAAGGTCCTATGAATAAGGTTGACCACTTTACATTGGAATAATTCAAACACATTTCACCAATAAGGTAAAATTCAACACACCTTATTTGGTGGGTTTATTTAATTCTAATTCTTACAGCTCGTGACTATAAATTAAACACACTATAAGTGGTGGTTTGTGTTGAGGAAGACATCCTCCAATGATAAAATTCCAATTTCTTGGGAAATCCTATGAAATGTGATATAATTTTAATTAATTATGTTTATATAGAGGAGGCATCACGTAGAAGGATAGACATGTGATATGATGGAACATAGTATAAGCATCAAGACGTTATGGGAAAAAGAACTAGATCACATACCTTAGGTGAGTATAACTCTCCTAATCAGTCTTAATCCTATAGTTTAAGATATAATGGTAGAAATTGATGAAATAGACAAATAACCTAAAAAAGGGCATATAGACTGTGCAGAAATAACATTCTTGATGGAAAGAAAAATTATGAAAAGAAGGAAGACGATCAAATAGGTTACATCTATTTATCCAATAAACCTACAATGTATGAATCAATGTTTGGATGAATAACCTAGATGGAAGCCTGAGTGGAGGATAAATGGAGCTCTCAGGCATAAGGTCCTTTGTAAAAATGAGGATGAGAATGAGATGTGAGTTTAAGAGTGGGTTGGGGGAAATTGATGTTTCACCCATCATTTTAATTGGTGCATTGTTTGTCCACATATTTTTCCCAAACTGTGTGACTAACCATCTATGTGTACTGGTTAGGTGGAACTATGTGTGTTTGTTAAGAATATGTTTTTCTCAAAAATTGTGTATATCCAATGTCCCCTATCTACAGCTTTCTACAAAACCCCTTATGATTTTAACAAACTACACAGCCTCATGGGAACAGTTTTAAACAAACTATTCTCATGATCTATTTCCTCTAAAACCCAGAGCTTTGGTCTCATAATGAGACCTAGAAACCCTCTAAATATCCTTCAATATCTTTGGAACTCTTATATGGATGAAAGGAGAGGTTTAAACCAAAATTATAAGGATTCATAAATCACAACAATATCTATAATCTTAGATAAAACATCACATGAATTTCCTAAAAACATCCATATTCTCATAAATGAATATTATTTCATGTATATGATAGATTACATGAAAAAATAAGAAAATATGTCCTTGGATACCCCATAAGATAAACACGTGAGCAACAAAGCCTTAAATATACAATCATGTATAAAACCAAATAGAAGTTGGGCTATATCCTATGGGAATATGTACTCATAAATGCGAAGAAACACTAAAAAAATCCATGAATAAATTGAATTCCATCAGTATTAAGTCCTTATATAGTCTCTTAAAATAAAAAATAACCCCTAGTGGTTTTATATATAGTAAGGTTGCATATTTCCATTTCCATATGCACTAATGGTTCCCTATGTCCTATATTTAGTAAAAACAATTTTAAAATCATGGTCAATATTTATAAAATATTTTCAAAGTGAACCATCATCACGTCCTGCCTTAAAAATAGATTTTTGAGTCAATACCACCTTTGAATAATTTTTTCATTCATATGGTGTGCACAAAAAAATTAAACCAAAAACCTTTTACAAACATATATATCAAGAAATAAATCCAGTTAGATTACAAATAAAAAAATTCCATAAATTCATACAAATGAATTTATAAGAACCTCAAGTAAACTCCAAGAGTGAACCTTTTAATAGAGACAACTGCCTCAAGAATGAAATAAAAATAGTCATCTCTATGTACAGAAATTGTAAATGGGTAGATCGGGTCCTCATGAGCGAAAATCAATAAGAAAATTATCATATTTATATCGAACCCTATAGATATGGAAACCATAGCCTAATCAATTCCCAATGAGATAAGGATGAAATTTATTAGGAAATTATATAATAAGAGGAGATAAACTATGGTAAAAATGAAACATTCTTTGAATAAAAATTTTAAGGATGAAAGAAAACCACAAAAGAAGAAAAGGGGATAAGCTTTTAGACCACTGGTAAAGTTGTAGTTCATCCCAAATGAATATTAAGCAGTGACTGTATATAAAATATAGTAAAGGTAAAAGAGGTAAATGTAAAAAATTTAAAGGCTCAAATTGGGGAACATAGTTCAGCTCCACCATGAGACAAATTGGGCTCCAAGAATATGTATCCTCTAACCTTTAAACTTTTGAGGTGAATAACTATGTGAGTAGAGTCGCACAAATTGGGAAAAACATGCACAATCCATGAAACACCTCTATAGTACCACCTATACACCTACATGATTTCCTTGGTGAGTCAAATATATTTACTAACCCTAAAAAATACCACTAGATCCTAATAGTGCCATACCGCATGGATAATACTAACAATGCACCTTAATTGTTCCACTAGCCAGTTTTATCTAAAAATCTATTTTTTCTACTCTTGTGTCTTGAAAACCACTCGAACAAACTTAAGGATAATCGAAGATCAAACTAAAGTATACCTATGACCTAGAGTACATCATATATATTGAATATTTTTCACCACTACTAAAATATATCATAAACCACATGTTGATATTAAGTGATGAACTCTACAATTAAAAGGTAATTATCAGGTATCTCTATAATCTTCTCCATGAATGGGTTGTGGAATAATGGGAAATAATAAGAAACTAACATAACATTTGAATCATTTTATTATAAAAAAATAGTGACCAGGGAAAAGAAGAATCAATCATCATGGTGAATAAAAGTGATGAAGCCCAAGAGAATCACAATAATTGATATTATTGTAATATTTAGGGATTGAGTAAATAATAGAATAAATATTGAACAACTCATCCTAAATACCTAGGGATTCTATAGAATATTCCTCAAAATTTACCTCATGAAATATGTAGATAATCTCTATACCTAGGTGCATCAAGACTCTACAGGCTCAGATAGTGTAGTATAAGTCCCAATCATAAGGTAGGAGCCTCGATTTATAATCGAACAAAAACACTAAATCTTCTTTATTCACATATGAAAAAATAATATCGGATTGTAAAAGAGTTACTCTAGTGATTGGACCATGAGAAATCCATGATAGGGGATTTATCATCACTAAATAAAGATGAGAAATCCAAAATCATGATTCCCATATAATCTTGAATGAGACATCTTCCACACAAAATGCTATAAAAACCATAACCATTTAAGTAAATAATTATGAACTGGATAGGTTCTATCAAATGCACAAAATGCCTTAAACCTTTAATATACCAAATATAATTTTAACACATGGTGGGTAGATGCCAATTATTGGTGGAATATGGGATATTATAGCTCATATATAGGAATAAGTTCACTGCAAAAGTAGAATTACATCTCGCTTTGATACATTTTTCGGATGGGTTGGTTATATTGTGGAGGGCATCATTATTGACATCTGAAATCACTTATCAACTTGTAATAAAATTTAACATCTTATCCTAATAATTTGAACTCTCTCTTGCATTGGTATGAAAATAAAAAAGAAAAGAAATTATAATTTAAGGAAATGTTTAGAGACTCTGTGAATCATCTGATTAAAAAATATATATTGAGAGCCCAATACCCGTTACAAAATATGTGTATCATAATTTTAATGCTATAACTCTAACAACACATGAATTTTGAAACATGAGTTATTCCTTTTTTGTACACATTAACATCCATAGGTAATGAAGGATTCCAAAATCTCCCAAAAAGAATACACATCTCTCTAGGGACGAGTTTACACTATGACTAGATGGCCTAGAGATCCAATATATTTATCACATTCATGATGATGTGAAAATTTTACAGGTTGGATTAACTAGAAGGAGATGGATTAAAGAAACACTCACAGGGATCTTCGATCAATTTAATAGAGAATATAAAGTTACATTGATTATAGTCCATAACAACATCCATGAAATCAGGGTTTATACTTTCTATATTGATTGTTAATTTAGGCACATGAAAACCTAGAAAGAATATAATATTTATATCATAGTATTCTTTACAAATGAGTATGATCAACTTGTAATTATATTTCATGATGAAAATGGACTTTCGAATACTATTATTGAGATGTGATCCCTTCAATTTCTATTCAATCCATCTCATTAGAGAGGATCCATACTTTTTGAAAATGAATTACACCAACATAAAATGATTGGAAAATTATTTCCATAAAATTTTAGCTTGTAATTACTATATGGTCTCCTATGAGTTTTTAGATTAATTTCACCCACCTCATAAGGTGTGTCCAGCCAAGAACAACTGGCCCAATGATGTCTATGATCCCGCTTAGCATCACAAATGAAACTATTGAGAATGGTTAAAATTCGTATGATGATGGAATTTTGGTCTTCAATTAATGAAAGGAAATGAATTGGGATGGAAGAGATGAAATTATTTGTAAGAGTTATCTTACCTGCAAAATAAAGGCATTTACTTTTCTAGTTTGTGATTCTTCTCGTAATTTGGTTGAGGACACCTTTAAAATCATTAATTTAAACACTTTTTATCAAAAAAGGAACTCCCATGGAATTTCCTAGTTTCATTCTTCAAATAATATCATGGTTATCATTGATGGACCTCACCTGACTTATGGAATTTTTTTGGAATATAAACACTATAATATCCAATATTAATACATTAGCCACTCTTGTTATAATGCTCAAATAAAATCTCATTTAACATTTTAATTGATTTTACTAGAATTTTAATTAAAAAATTCATGCCATTTAAAGAAAAATAAATTAGATATCCAAATCAAACCATATATAAATTTGGAAGGATGAATCCTCCCACTAGAAATTATAGAGTTACTGTTCTTACTATGTAAATCCATGGACATGATAAAAAGACTTGGGAGAGTGTGAGAATCCTTGGAAAAGGCCTTAGACCAATTTGATAAATCCAAACCTTCTATACATAAGTGAAATGGTAAACCAAGGTAAAGTGAAGTAGTGAAAAAGTATGTCCTAGATCAAATCTATGAAACCAAACCATCTTATAACATTATGAGTGTAACTATATTCCATTATATCATAATGTTTCTCTATGTCAATATTGATCTCTATATTAAAATGGACAACTTTCCTATAAAACTCCAATATCACTTTTTGATCAATGATAATCAATCCTCCTTGAATGATACTAAATTTGGGAAAAGAATTTTGTTCATCATAAATTTAAATAGACAATAGGTTATAAAATATCTTATTGAGAATCATTGTGATAACCTTGTATAAGAAAATTTACAAGCTTAAGGATCATAATTCATTGAAGCTACCATAATGTTTAACTTTAGGGATGAGCACAAGATCAGTGGAACTATTATCACGAGGGAGAGGACCATCAATTAAATAATCATGAACCACCCTAATTGCATATTTCTTGATGAAATCTCAAGACCCAATGAATAATGAGAATATAAATCCATTAGGACCCAAATCACTATGATTATAGAAGAATATATTAATATAAAGAATTTAATCCTCCTATAAAATGCAATTAAAAAACCCAATGCCACAATCCCTCCTGAAAAATACAATTTTATAAAAAAATATAAACATCATCTTCAAGTGATTTATCCTCCCTTAATATATGATTAGGGCCACCTATTAGCTCTATGAAATTGGGGAACATACACAAACCTATGGTCTCAACATCACTTGAGGAAGAACCATCTACAAGTTGTACATTGAGCATACTAAAGTATTTATTTTCACATATTTATGCATAAATATACATTGTTATATGATTAACTTCCTCCAATCATTTTATGGGGAACCATTCTCTTGCCACCCTATCTTAGGTGATATAACCTTCATCTATGAGTGTAGAATTATTGGATAGTCAAATAAAAACTATTTTCATCTTAGTTTTATTAAATAATTCATTAAAGTTGAATGATCTCCACCTGAATCACTTCCAATGATATTCAATGGTCTACTGGATATTCATCCATTCCAATATATCACCCTTCAATCTGCACAAATTGTTCTAGAACATAACCCATGAATTCCTTTATGACATGACATTCTTCAAATTCTATTCTATGGACATGAAATAATCGTCATACATACAATGTTATCTGAAATTAATTATATGAATATGGTTAAGAGGGACCCAGATATAGATCAGTAGGTGAGAGTGATTAGATAAGGGATAATCCCGATGGAATACATATGTGCACAAGAAATTCATAAAATCATGCATGTTAGCCAAACACCTATCATATTAAATATATATTTTATTGTCTTTTTTATTGTTGTTTCTCCATATAAATTTATTTACATTGAAAATTAGGTCCATGATATTAAAAAGAGGTATAAAACCTCATAAATATTTCCTAACTTTACTCTAGTAAACCTATAATGTTTTGAACTGGGCAACACATACCGATTCCTCCAGACGGCTGCTTACATGACCTCAGGCATGCCACCCCATAAGTCAGGGGCTGCTGACTTTCAATGAGGGTCTAATATAGATATGTTATGGTGAGACTATACCCTCTTTATCAAAGCAGATCAATAGAGGAAATAAACAAACAATATCTAACAGATAGTAAAAAATAACTAGAGAAATACCATAACAAATATAGACAAGTGTCAGATGATAAATCAAAATAAGAAAACAATATTTAATCCAAATCTGTTGATGTTTCATGCCATATATGTGTCAAGAGTAAAATGAGAAAACAAAAAAGACACTGAAAACTCCCAATAGGATCCCAAAATCATGTTTGGTTCCATCATCCACTCTCCATCCCAAATCTACCATTTAACATAGGGATATTTCCCTCATCTTGCACTATAAACAGGAAATATATTTGAGTACCGAACATGAAGCCTTAGTAGGGTGTGAGTACAAATATGTAGGCCACCACAAATAGTGTTTATAAATATATCTTGTCTATAAAAGAGTGTGTAGTTTTATAAAGATTAATTTACAATACATAAATTAGACAGTTTCAACATTACATTTTTCATTAGTTAACCACATAATTCCTCAGGATCACATTGACATCCGAACTATCAATAACTACTTCGGCCCATGCTAGAGACTAATCTACGCCCAAATGGTTATCAAATTTCATTCCATCAGCGGTTTCCATTAATCAAATCATTTAAATTATATCATTCATGTGAATTGGGCCTAGATAAGTATTATGGAGCCTCATGGGTTTTTTGAATAGTAATATTTGTCCCACAACTCAATGATCACATATAATACATAAATATATTGGGGGCCTAGAGAAAAATTCTAGAAACCAATGGGTATTTTGACTAGTAGTCCCTTTCCCAGAACTCATTCAAAAATACCATATAAAAATTTTCTACATTTCCCATAATTTATCATCATTTACCATACTTTATTATTTAACCCATTGAAAAATTTCATTTAATCAGCCAAGAATAATTTATAAAAAATCATTTTCATTATTTTATCACACCCCATAGGTTTCTAATAGTTTCAAACATATCGACATACCCAATTTGTCACTAGAAATTTCAATAACCATTAATCAATGAATTCCATAGTCCCATTATCATCCAATTCATAATCATATTTTCCACCAATTTAATTATAACATATATAGATCAATTAATTAATTATTTCCAATTAGAATGTAATCTCCCAACGTAGAAATTTCAATTTCACATTTACAAAATTGCATTTATAACCAAGACAACAATATTTGAAATTTCGACCACCTACCTCAAGGTCTTTTATAGACGTTCTCCAAACCCAAATCCCCCAAATTAAAGATTATAATAGGAATCACAACAATGTGAAAGATCTAGGATCAAAACCTAAGATAAATATCAAACATAAAAACACCATAAAAATAGATCTAAATTCAATTCCAATATAAGAAAAATAATTTATATTATTTTGAAAATTGATATGTGAGATAGAGAGAAGACAAATCAAAGAAGAAAAAATATAGTGTAGAGATGATGATCCTTCAAATGAATCATTGGTTAGTTGAGAAAGGGTTATAATAGATTTTGAATCCACCCAGGTGATTCCAAAATCAGAGGAAATATGGTTATCATAAGTGTGGGTGAATTGCGGTTAATACAGTGGGGTTCAAGGATTTTAAATAGATTTTTATGAAATTAAAAACATGCACTCGTAGTTTCTGGGGTATGGGTGCATGGTTTTTTGAACCGAGTGATTTAATCATGAGAGTCACCTTAGGGGTCACATGATTTGTATGAAGTGGTCATATGATTTGAAAAATCATGAATCGAATATGAAATTTCCCTCAGATTATGTTTCATGGTTTGGGGAGTCTGACCGCACGGTTTGGACCGATCATGCGCCAACCATACACCAACTCTTATCTCTCCAAATTGGGGCGCAGGGTTTCTTGGCCAAAAACTAATAGTTTTCACTAACAATTACAAACTACATTGGCTTACTAAATTCAAAAATTTCACCCAAAAAACCCTAAAACAAAAGGCACACTAGGTATAAAAAACATGAAAAAATGGTACTTGAAAATGAGCACAATACATCACTAGAAAAGTGTGGGATCGTGCAATCTTACCACCTTATAATAGATATTCCTTGAGATATAATCCCATGAATCTCTAAGAACTCGTGTTAAAAATGTCTGAACACCAATCCCACATATTTGTTTCTATCACCCACGTTTACTCCTAAAGATGGCCATGTTTCCATAATACCCAAACTATCATCACATTTTTCCCATCAACACATACTCATTGTGGTCTATAACATGAATTGGATGCTCCTCAAAGGACACATCAGCCTCAAGATCAACATCATCAAAATCGGTCACATGAGTAGGGTTGATGTGAAATAACCAAAGTTGTGACACCTAAAAAACATCATTCATAGCAGTAAACCTATGTGGAAGAACCAATCTATATGTCACTGACCCAATTCTCTCTGCAATATCAAACGAAAAAACATACATTGGTGCTAACATTCCTTGCCTTTGAATCCCATGGTGACCCAATATAGGTTAAACCCAAAGTAATACATGATCATCTAATGTAAAGTCAACGGGTTTTCGACATCATTCAGGATACAACTTCTTCTAAATCTTAGTAATAGCCATACATTTTTGAATAACATTAACCTTCTCTGATTTCTAATGTACAAGAATCAGTCCCAATAACTCCGCCTTAGCTACTCCATCTAGAATAGAGGTGATCTACATATCCTACCAAAACGATCCTCATATGGTTCAATATGAATATTCTCCTTATAACAGTTGTTATTATTGAACTCAATGCGTGCTATATGATTCTCCCAAGACCCTCCAAAGTCATGAATGAACACCCATAGAATATCCTCCAAAACTGGAATAATACATTTTAATTTCCCATCTATTTAAGGGTGGAATTCATACTCAATAATACGAGTATACCAAGAACCATATACAAGACTTTCCAGAAGTTTGAAGTGAAACATGAGTCACTATTTGAAACTATACTCCATGAATCCTCGTGAAAATATATTATCTCTTGAATGTACAAGTACCCCAACTTATCCAATATGAAAGCCTCCTAGATGTGCTATAAATGGGAATCATTCATCAGTCGGTCCACAATCACCGGTATAGTATCATTATTCTAAGGTATCCTTGGATGACCAACCAAAAAATCCATGGTAACGTTGTCCCACTTTTATTTCATAATTTCTAATGATTGTAGTAAACAATAAGGTTAGTGATGCTGAATAATCTCTGATTAAATGGCATAACATCATTTCACGAACCATATGATCACTTTTTTCATGCCCGAACACCAATGCTGATGAATTAGTTCATGACACATTTTGGTTAAACATGTATGCACCTACCACTATGAGGCATTAAATTCATGCATCAGCTCCTCCCGAATACACATAAGAAAAACTGAATAACCCTGGACAAAGACGATTCCATCCTTATCTATAGTCACAACAGAAGGTGGCTTCCCACCATTAAGGATTTCCCTCAAGTGAAAAACATTGGATCCTAATACTTCCTCTCCCTAATTAGAATAAACAGTGTATAATCATCTAATACTGATATAAGAGAAATTTTCTCATGGTGATCCCAAACCACAACATGTATCTTAGCTAGTAAAGTCATCCCTTTCCACTCAAAAATAGACTCTAGAACCACTAGAGTCAAATTTTTCTTTCTAAAAGCCTCAGGAAAAATATTTCTCTTCCCATTCATATATTCAAGCTCAAAATCAAATGATCTCATATAATCAACCCATATCTACTACTAGATATTCAAATATCATTGAAAAAAGATATACTTTATTCCCTTGTGATCTGCATACACATTACATTTTCATCCAATAAATAATCTTTCCAATGATTTTAATTGTAAACAATTAAAGATAACTCAATATTGTGCATAGGATAATTATGTTCATGTGACATAAACTGTCTTGACCCATACACCATTACATGATCACCTTGCATAAACAATAATCCAAAAACTACCCTAGTTTCATCATAAAAAATGGTATACCTTTCACCCATCTCATGTAGGATAAAAATTGGTGCAGTATTCAGATGATTCATCAATTATTGGAAGACATTATCACAATCTCTATACCTTTCCAACTTGATCCCTTTATTGGTCAAGCCTGAATATTTTGATTCCATGTTGGAAAATTCCTAGATAAACCTCCAATAATAACCCGCCAAACCCAAAAAACTATAGATATCAAAAAAATTATAAGGATTCTCCCAAGAAACCACTGTCTACTACATCTATAAATCCATCAGCACAAAATACATAGAGATGATGTGACCCAGTAAATTCATGGTGAAAATTCAGAATTAAAAGATAGATAGTTCAGAATATATATAATACTCTCTTAGTGTACTTAGGATGACGTTAATATGTTGGGTATGATCATTTTAATTCTTAGAGTACACTAAGATGTCATCCACAAACACAACCACAAAATTATATAGGAATGGATGGAATATTTGATTCATAAAGTCCATAAACACTGATGAAGAATTCTTTAGACTGAACTGAATCATGATGAGCTCATATAGACTATACCTAATTCCAAATGCTCTTTGTGATATATCTTGTGTTCAAACTCTAAACTAATGATACTCCAGTATGATGTCAATATTGGAGAACACACAAATTCCTCAGATATGATGTGACCCAATAAATTCACCCAATTGATCCGGAATTAAATCATAGATAGATTGGTGTATAGCTGATGATCTCATAGTATACTTAGGATAATTTGGAGATGTTGGGCATGATCGTTATGAGTCATGGAGTAGACCAAGATGTCATCCGCAAACACAACCACAAACTCATATAGGTCTGGGTGGAAGATTTGGTTTATAATGGACATAAACACTATTAGAGTATTCATCATCCTGAATGAAATTAAGAAAAACTAAAATATTCCATACCTACTTCTAAATGTGGTCTGCGATATATCTATATGTAGAAATCCTAACTGATGATACAATGATCGCATGTCAACTAGGGAAAACACATAATATCCTCCCAATTGGTCAAACAATGTTTTGATACGTAGAAGAGCATAGTAGTTCATCACTATCATCTAGTTCAACTTCTGATAATCAACACATAAGCCTAATATCCTGTCAAACTTCATAGAAAACAAAACTGATGAACCCCATGGTGACATACATGAATGAAAAAACCCATTAACCATCAAATATTCCAACTTATTCTTAATAACTTGATGCTCTATCAGTTACATTCTATATGGTGGAATAAAAATTGGCTCATCTTTATGCATGAGCTCAACTGTAATCTCAATATCCCTCTCAGATGGAATCCCAAAGAATTAATCCGAAAACACATACTGTAATTGGTCCACTATGGGTGGGAATACATTGTGTTTCAAAAATATGTTGTCTGGAAAAATACATTCATCATGGGTGTTGAGGTCCCCCATTGGATGATGTACTAGACCTGTAATATCTTCATGTATATCCCACTCTAAACGATGAACAAAACTATTACCCTCTGGAGACATAAATGTTACTCTCATACTGTAAAAATATGTGTGGGATCATTATCCAAAAAATCAGTCCATAAACAAAAAAATAGTGTTTGTCATGTCATGGATGTAAATAACCATTATAAAATGATATTCCCCAACCTTAATAGACCACACATTGCAAAATAAGATATCTCTTGATTGTACTCCCAAAGGCATGTCGATCATCATAACCTCTCTCAATAACTCGACCACCAGACTCAATACATTCAGAAGTTTAACATATATAAAATAATGAGAGGATCCAATATCAAATAAGGCAATATAAATCATAGAATATATAAGAATAGTACATCAAACTATCGATTGTCCATCCTATCTAACCAAAATTGAAGGTCAAACTACATGAAACTGTCATGCCCCTTTTCTCTTTTTGAAGAATAATTTTCTTAAGTTGCACCACTCTACTAATACATGTTCTCTTTCTTAAAAGTACCTCATCGAAAACCTTGATCACCACGGCTAGTTGAACTTCTACTACCAGACTAATTTTTGGTATGAGATGCACTCTTGGTGTTCTGACTCTATCTGGGTCCTCTATCACTACCCATAGGTCGAGGGTTTCTACAATAGATCCATAAGTGCTCATCCTATAAAAACACAACATTTCACTTGTGGTTGTGGGTACTGGATACGAATGTGTGCTGAACTAACACACATATCGAATTATATTCAATTTGGACTCTGATTAGTAGATCCTTATCCCGGGTTAATGAATTTTCAGTATCCCTAGTTGAACATTTCAAAGTTACACTTCCTACTGTCGAAGGAATTACCTCCTAAATTTACTTCCGTAACATATTCTATAGCTATCCATCCGAAGTCTTAATGTCCCACCACCACTTCACTTGACCACATAACATATAAACATACAGTTTGACTCTCTTCTTAGAAATAGTCTGTAATTCATCAAGGATCATCTAGATAGACTCAACCTAGAACTCATCTTCCTTGGGTCCACCCTCTCTAGTAATATTGGAGGGTTTGTAATTATAAAGCATATGTCAAGTCGGATATACTCTTCACAAAATGATATGGTTCTCCTTCCATAATATAAATAAAGCATGAAAATGTCTGACATAACTTCTCTCTTAATTCCTCACCCAATGCTATTATAGATTATGGTTCCACCATTGGAGGCACATTTACAGCCATGCCATCCTGTGATCCAGTCAATGAACAACATTTTGGAGAAATATCTCCATAATTCCAATCACACATCTCAGAATATGTAACACATCATTATAACAGTAACATAATACATATTTACATAAAGTCATAACAAGTCTTCCACGATACCCCACCACAAAATCAAAACAGAGTCACTATCACTTCCCACAACCATCTGCCATAGTGGTTATGCCTAACATATGGTAAAACACATTCAAATTTCAAGGATTATCATTATCCACTCATTTATCTATTTATTTTACCATATTTATCAACATTAGAAAAACTTCAATATCAAATTAGGAAAAATTTTCATTATAACATTACAAGTAAAGAAATGAATTTTCATTTAATCAACCCACCCAAAACCATATTTTCCATGCATGCCTAAAATTATTCATTTCACATAAATTCTTGATTTCTTAAAATGATGAATGCATAAAAAACTCTTGTGATATACCAGTACATAAATAAAATATTAGGAAAAAAACATCACACAATAAGTGAATCACCCAAGGTAAAAGAATATCCAACTGTGACATAAAATATTAATAAAAACAATCCCACCATGGGTTCATGGGTTTTTTTCTTATACATGGGTTTGCTACTCCCTTGAATGAGATCATCACTATGGCAGAAATCATACTAGTGTCATGTATAGCTTTCCCAAATAGTAAGATAAAAAAATGAAAAACCCTTTATTAAAACTTTGTGATATCCTGACCCAAGTTCCACATAATGGTTCCCTGATCTGGTTGGTTATATGACCTTAGATACGCCTCCCCATATGCCAAAGGCTGCCAATTAATAGAAAGAGTCGTAACATCCCAGGTAAATAAAGAATAAAATATTTACATATTTATTAATATTTGTGAATTAAATATTAATTTTAATTTAAATGGGATACTGTGTTCGTTAGCCTACTCATCACACAACAATGTGTTTCTTTTAAATTTTTTGTTGCACACAATTTTGATTAATACCAATCAATAATATAATAATACAATTATTTCAAATACTGGTTAACGCTTATCTGTTGTAATGGCAGGAATGAGTAAAACTGACTGAAATATGATTACACATGATTATTAAATGTTTTTACATTTATCCAATAAAATTTATAGGTATAAAATGGTAATGGATCTAATTTTAAGGATAAATACTCTAATATTCTTTAAAATGTCGATATACCACATTTTGATGGATAACCATTTATAATCTAGTTTTTTTCACTTTTATATGTTCTATTTGAAAGGATAAACTTCTTATTTAGAAACAGGACATCAAAATTTACTTTGGATGAAATTTTTGTATATTTATTATAATGTTCATTTTTTAATGAAAAGTACAAATACTGTATTTTAATTTAAAACATCATTTTAATCTAATTTATTTATATGGTTATATTGTATTTTTAAATTGTTTAAAATTTTAATTAGATTATATTTTTAACAGTTAATCCAATTTTGGTAATTAGAAGTAATTTCAATATAAAATTGGACATAAACAAGTGGCAATATCTTGATAGTTATTATTTATTAAAAACACCTGTTTTTCTTTGACACTGAGAATTAATTTTAAATTAATTTCTACAACTTCTTTTTTTTGAATATCAAAAAATGGATTTCATATTTGGAAGTAGGAGGTCCAAATTGTGTAAATAGATAACATTTACTTTTATACATTATGAATATTTACTTTAATAAATATTGTATTATCCATGGTTAAAATGTAAATTTGATAAATAAGGGTGAAAAATAACACTCTAATAATATTAAATTAACCTACCATGTGTCATATTCCTACTATTTAATAGATTTCCGACCATGGGAATACTTGGGTCGATTTGGGGACCCCATGGAGCCACATGAGAGAGATAATGACACTTTATATTAATTAATTTAAAGTAAAGAAAAAAATGACATAAACATATATCTTTTAGTAAATCAATATTTACATGAGATTATATAAGTTATATATTTGACTATAAATATTCATTAGAAAGATAAAAATATTTTCTATATCATGGTATTTTATTTATAATTTTTATAGATAATATAAATAATATTATTTATGAAAAAATGATGACACAATGATTAGCTTATTAATGAATGATTTAAATAAATAAGAATTATAAAATATAAAAAACTATCCAAAACCTATTCAATTCTTTTTGTATAATTTAATTTTGAACACTAGTCATATTAAATTCATATTTAATTATTTTACAATCTTTTGAAACTGATAATCAGTTTATAATAATATAATATTTGGAAACATTCCAAAAGATTCCCTCCTCTCCCTTATAAAAATCCATCACCTCTAACCCATTACTCACACCCCTAAAGCCTTTTTTCTCTTCCAAACTCTACCCAATTAAATAGACCACATCCCTTGATTCCTTCCCAAAGCCTTACCTTAGGCAGAAGGGACTTAATGAAAGCATTTTGGTTCAAACCAAAGGGAGTTTCCCTGATTTAAAGTTAATGTCTTCTCCTAAGTTCTTTTATTTTATTTTACTTATCCAACACACTAAAATATCATTATTCCTTTCTTTTATAAAAATAATATTGTCCAAAATATACTAGATTTTTAAATGTGAGGGATTCAAACTGCACTTCCACACACCTCTATATATTGGATACGAACATACTGTTTATGTGGACGATGAACTACTCTCTCATGAAATTATGATTGTTCAAATATCCCAAACTACCTATCATGGTGGCCATTATAAATGAAAAGTATTTATATATGATATATATTATGTTTATTATTTCTATATTCTTAATTATTTTTAATTCATATCATTCCATTATGGTTTCCATAATGGGTAAATATGATAATTTCATTTGAGGAAGTGCGTACTACCGCCCCCTCAAAGTGATATGACTCGTTCATACCATACATGGAACGTATAATGGATGGTGTTAATGACATAAATTACATATATAAAATATTATATTATACTATAATAATAAAATATATCTAAATCGTTTGGTTTTCATTCCTTTTAAAATGAAATAAATGAAATGGAAGTAGCGTTCATGCATACGTACGACTTACCATGTCCATGAACGGTGAATTTCATTTTCATATATTAAAATTATATGGACTATTATAAATACAAATATACTGGATATATATGATATATGTGATATATAAATCATGAATATCGTTCTAGAGATAATGTAATTTTGACCACATGGACAACTTATAATTATAATAAGTTAATTTTTAACTCAAGTTACAAACATTGACAAAATGTATGATATGAACTCAAATAATTAAATAATTGTTATAGCATGGTAATAACTGATATAAAAAGAATAATAAACATTAAAAATATTATTAAGAAAGTAGAAATTAAATGAAGTTTATTATTCAAGAAATTAATGAACGAACATGTCAGGTCAGACATGGGGTAACAGACTTTGTCTCAATCTCCTTTCAATGAGGCATGTTTTGGTAATATACACCTCTTTATTTTATATGGTATATAATAAACCCCTTTGAATTTTAATTTCATTCAAATGGAATATTTCTTCAACGAATCATTTTTTTAAATGAAAAAAGGAGTGTTTTTAACATTTGCGGTGAGAATGACCTCTCTACCACCATAAACGTTATTTGGCTACCTCTATAAGCCTGAATATATTTTTAAATGAAAAACGAATCCCCTTATTCTGTTTTTTGGTGTTTTGGTATTTAAAATGGTTTTTTGAAATAGATTGATTATTTAAATATCATGAAATTAATTCTTGTGATTTAAAATAAAATGTTATTAGTGAAATGTTTATATTTGAAATATTTTTTGTGTAATGATTTTATAATTGTACATGGACATTTTATGGGAAGTTACATGATAAAAAAATGATGGGTGGTGCCATGATAAACCAGGATGGGTGGTTACATTATAACCACTAATGCATTAGGTATGGAAGTTGGTCGTATAGCTATTCCATATATTGATATGTGTGGAAGTCAACAATATGGTTATTCCATTTAAGTATGTTTATGTCTCAGGTTACCATTATATGTTATGTTGTCATTATTTGGGTTTTATTGTAGTATTTTGGTTACAAAAGGGTAAGAAATGATCTTTTATTCAGTGAAGAGTATTTACTACTTCATAAAGGTGAAAATTATTAATTATGATAAAGTATTTCTAATTTACCTTTTGTTTTGAAAAACTAACAGTTTTACTTCTTTGTCTATCCCATACTATGATTTTTGTACTCATGCCATGTTTTTTTGAAATGTTATTCTATAGGACATAAAATGATTAGGTTCAAGGATTGTATTATGGAAAAGTCATGATGTCTAATATCTGGAAGTAGACATCAGTGTTTTTTTCAATAGTTTTTATTTTTTTGAAAAAAATGGAAACTGAGTAAAAGTGTCTACATGTAATATTAAAATTGTTATGCATATGTTATGACCTAAATTTATAAATCTCTAAACATGAAAAGATCCTAAATTTGAATTATTATCTTAATTCATGATAATGTAATGTTTAAGGCTGAGTCTTTATAGTTGCTATCAAAGGTCAGTTTAGACAACATTAGGAGTTAGAATATTGTTAAATTAATATCCATAAATTAATTTATGGTAAGATTTAAATGATATAGAATTTACAGATTAACAGGTTGCTTCACCTAAGATATTTCTATGTTCATAATTGTTTTATATAGAGGAAACATGGTATCTATGTTGGGAAGGCATAAAGAGGAGAATATCCATCTAAATCAGCAACATGAGATGGTTGGAATCAGAATGGAACAGTTTGTTGCAGTGATGGAACATATTAATCTTGCTATAAATGTTGGTGGTATCGATGAATCAGATAAGTCAGATCCATAGAGGAACATGTTAGTAGTGGAGCATTTCATGAGGCAATGTACCCCATCATTTAGATGATCATTTGACTATGATCAAGATGAAGGGTGGATCAAAGCACTGGAAGAAGATTTTTGATATCATGGGGTGTTCATAACATCAAAATTTTTGTCTCGATATTTACCGTTTTGAAGGAGAATCTGATCAGTATTAGTCTATAGTGAAAAGTATTAGGGATACGAAGCAGATTTATGCTCTTGATTGGGATTAATTCAAAGTTATATATATTGAGAAATATTTTCCTAATGTGGTTAGACATAGGATGGAAAAAAGAATTTTTGGAATTGAGGCAGGATGAGGACTTAGTGGTTTCTTATGAAGAAACGTTCACTCGACTGGTAAGGTATGCCCAAAATTTCTTCCGAGAAATGATAGTAAGATAAATTGATTTTACTCAGGACTGAAGCCACGATATCGAAGAGCATTAGATTCTTGTGAATTCAAAATCTAGGAGAATCTTTTCAGATGTTCCGAGAGGGTAAAAATGGAGTTTTATAAAGATAAGGTGTATTAAGAGAGCAAAAAAGAAGAGGTCCAGTTGGCATGCAATGAGAATGAATTCAACAAAGAAGCATAGAGGTAAGAAAATTAAATATCCATCATGTGAGAAGTGTTGTGAAAAGCATTATGGAGATGTTTATGAAGGTATAGAAAGTGCTTCCAATGTGTTAAGTCTAGTCATATTGCTCGTAACTATAATAAAAATGATCATGCATGAAAAGAAAATCCAGTGGTAATATGGTTTAACTGCAATGAAAAGGGTAATAATACAAATGAGTGTCCAATGAAGAACTCAACTGAGGGAAAGCAGCCTGAAAACAAGCCAAAAGGAGTGGTGAAATTGTTTGCAACTACTTCAGCAGATGTTTGGCAATAAAATTAAGTAGTATCGGGTACACTGTTTGTTTATTCAGATTATGACAATGTGTTGTTTGATTTAGGGTCTACATATTCTTTCATTTCTAAGCAATTTTCTAGTAAATTTGGAATTCCATCTCAAGAAATGAATCCGGAAATTATGGTAAAAATACCGGGAGTAAATTTTGAGACAAAAATAAACTATAAGAACCTTTTTGTCCTTGTGTGCAGAAAGAATCTACCTGAGAACCTTATTGTTTTTCCCCTAGTATAGTGTAATGGTATTTTCCCATGGATTGGATTTCTGTTTATCTTTTTAAGATTGACTGTAGGTATAAAGAGGTTTCTTTTCCGAAAATATTTATGTTTGTTTACATGAATTAATGCTAACTTTGGATAACCAATCAAGAAGATGAGAAACTAGAAAAAGATGTAAATGAATGTTACCTTGCACATATTGTTGCAAACAAAGGAAGTTTTTAGATTAATGATGTGCCAATGGTAAATGAGTATATTTGTGTTTTTCCTAATGATTTGCCTCTTATAATACATTATTAAGATGTTGAATTTACTGTTGACTTAGTTCCTGATGCTAAGAAAATTTCAAAAACCCCTTATCGAATGGTTAAAATTTATCTTTTAGAGTTAAAGAAGCAATTTAAGAAGTTATTAGATAAAGGTTTCATTCGATCTATCATATTACCCTTGGGTTCTTCAATGACTTTTTTAATAAAAATATGGTTCAAGGAGACATTTCATTGATTATAGATCATTGAATAACATCACTGTTAAGAACATGTATCATTTGCATCATGTCGATGATTTTTTTATTAGATCTAGGGAGATCAATATTTTTTTATCATTGACATGAGTTTGGGGTACCATCAACTGAATGTAAAGGAAGCAGACATTCCAAAGACCACATTTTGTACTGGATATGCCCCTTATAAATTTTTAGTTATACCTTTTGGGTTAACCAATGCACCTGGTATATTCATTGATCTTATTAATATAATTTTATGTGAGTTCTGGGATATGTTTGTGTTTGTGATTATTGATGATATTTTGTTCCATTCTAAAAGTAAATAAAGAACAGATAATTCATTTAATGGTTTTCTTGAAAACCTTAAAAGAAAAGAGACTGTATGAGAAATTCAGAAAGTGTGAGTTTTGGTTACAAACAATTTCTTTCCTTGGATAGATTGTTTCAATAATTGGCATAACTATTGATCCTGCTAAAACAAAAGTTGTTGAAGAATGTAAAAGACACCAAAATATAACCGAGATCTGTAGTTTTCTCAGTTTATAATGTTATTATCGGAGTTTTGTTGAATGTTTTTCATTGTTATCTAGATCAATGACTAAGTTAACTTGAAAAAGTGTTAATTTTATTTGGTCAAAATAATGTGATTATTGTTTTCAGGAATTGGAATGAATATTGGTGAATGATCTAGTATTGGAACTATAATCCAGAAATGGTGAATATTTTTATATACAGGGATGCTTCGAAGAAAGGACATGGTTGTGTACAAACGCAGAATGATCAGGTAATTGCTTTTGCTTCACGTTATTTGAAACCTCATGAGTTAAATTACTGTACACATTATTTGGAATCGACTTATGTTGTTTTTTCTTTAAAAATTTAGAGGTATCATCTATATGATGTAATATGTGAAATATATTCTAACCACAAAAGGATGAAGAATATATTTACTCAGAAATAATTGAACATGAGATAGAGGAGATGGATGGAATTAATCATAGATTATGATTGCACGATTCATTACCATCCAAGAAGGGAAAATAAAGTTGATGATGATTTGAGTAGAAATAATAATGATACATTAACCATGGTACATTTATAACAAGATCCTATGAGTAATTATCTAATGATTATTAGAATAGAAGTTTTTGGTGCATGAAATTCATCTTTTTTGTTTCTGGTGTAAGTGAAATCAACTCTCTTAGACATAATTATGAAAGTGTAGAAGGAAGACAATGAGTTATAGAAAAAGGTAGAGTTGGATTAGAAGGGTCTGTTTCATGAATTTGACATCAATATTGATTGTATTTTGAGATTTAGAAGGAGATTATGTGTGCCTTGAGATTCATATTTAATGAAAGAGTTGTTATGTAAAGCTCATAGTTCTCCATTATCAGTTCATCCTGGTTGTACTAATATGTAAAGATATCTTCAGAAGTATTACCGGTGGGATGGAATAAAAAGAGATATTTCTGACTTTACTATGATGTTTTTGACTTGTCAAAAGGTTAAAGTAGTGCGACAGTTACTAAAAGGGATGCTTTTGTCTTTATCGGTGCCAGAGTAAAATTAGAAACATATATCGATGGACTTCGTTGTGGGATTACCAAATATATCTTGAGGTAACAATGAAATCTGGGTTATTGTTGATCAATTGACTAAATCTGGTCATTTCCTTCCTTTTCGAGATACTTTTTCTCTAGATAAACATTATCAGTTGTATGTTAAAGAGATAGTCAGGTTGCATAGAGTTACCCTTTTCATTGTATCTGATCGTGATTCTTGGTTCACTTCCATCTTTTGGAAATTCCTTCAAAAGTCGTTGGGTACTAAATTATATTTTATTGTAGCTTTTCATCCAAAATCAGATGGGTTGTCAGAATGAACAATACAGACTATGGAAGATACACTACATGATTATTCAATGGATTACCAGGGTATTTGAGACCAAAATATATCTTTGGTAGAATTTTATTATAATAACAGTTTTCATTCCAGTATATAGATGACATAATTTGATCAATTATATGGAAAGTAGTGATGAACTCCATATTTTTGGGATGAAGTAGGTGAAAGAAAGGTAATGGGACCAGAATTGATAGAAGAGATGGCCGAGAAAGATCGGTTGATTCAAAAGCACATGAGAATATTTCATAGAAGGAAAATACATTATGCAGATAACCAGGGGGAGGATCATTATTTTGAGGTATGTGATAATAGATCACACTGTTTCTCAATGGAAAAGTGTGATGTGTTTTGGCAAGAAGGGAAAGTTGAGTCTGGGGATAATTGGACCCTATTAAATCCTAGAGAATGTTGGATCAGTTGCCTACAAAGTGGATTTATTCACATGTTTATCCAAGATACATAATCTTTTTCATGTTACAATGTTGAGAAAGTATATGGCATATCTATCTCTTGTTTTGAGTCCAGAGGTAGTTCAATTTGAAGGAAGTCTTTCTTATGAGGAACAACCAATCCAGATTCTTGAACAAATAGGGAAAGTGTTATGGAATAAGGATATTCACCAGGTAAAGGTTGTGTAAAAATACCATATGGTTGAAGAGGCAACATGGGAATTTGAAAATTCTTGGAGGGATAAATACCCCCATTTATTTGATAAGTGAATAAAAATGAGAGGACACAATTTCCAAACGGGGGGATGTAAGTGAAAACATAGGTAAATAAAGGGTAATCCATTTTAATATTTATTAATAACTGTGAATTAAATATTAATTTTACTTTAAATGGGATGTTATGTATGATGGCGTACTCAACACACTACCACAGGTTTCTTTGAAATCATATTTTGCACACAACACTGAGTTATACTAAAAAATAATATAATAATACTATTATTTCAAATGGTAGTTAATGCTAACTCGTTGTATTTGTGGGAATAAACATAACAAACTAAAATATCATTAAATATGTTTATTAATGGTATTTATATTTATCCAATACAAATTATAGGCTTAAATTGTGAATGAATCCAATATAATGAATAAATACTCTAATATTCTTGAAAAGGGTGACTTACCACCTTTTGATGGAGACCCCCTTTTGATTCTAGTTTTATCCAATTTTATATGTTCTATATGAAAAAATAAACTTCTTATTTAGAATATGGAGATCAAAATTAACATTGGATGAAATTTTCATATTTTCCTAATAATGATCATTTTTTAATGAATAGTGAAAATATTTTATTTTAATTCAAAGATGCCTTTTAATCTAATTTATTTATATTTTAACATTGTCTTTATAAATGGTTTTAAATTCTAAATAGATTATATATTTACCAATTAATCTTATTTTGGTCATTGGAATTAATTTAAAAATGAAATTGGACTTAAAAAAATGTCAATATTTTGATAGTTATTATTTCTTAAAAACATGCATTTTGTTTTGACAACGGGAACTAATTTTAATTTATTTTTTTTCCACTTTTGTTTTTTGAATTTGGAAAAATGCATTTCATATTTGAAATCATGATGTCCAAATTCTATAAATAATTAACTTTTATTTTTAGACAATATGAATATTTACTTCAGTAAATATTTTTTTTACCATGGTTAAAGGGTAGATCTGGTAAATGTGGGTGAAAACAATATTAAAATAATATTAAATTACACTAACATGTGTCCTATTACTATTGGTTTATACATGTCTGACCATGGGAATCCTTGGGTAGTTTTTGGGACCCCAAGAAGCCACATGGGATTGATAATGACACATTATATTAATTAATTTAAAGTAAAGAAAAAAATGACATAAACATATATATTTTATTAAATCATTTTTACATGTTGTTATATAAATTATCTATTCCACTATAAATATTAATTAGAAATATAAAAAATTTCGTACATGATGGAATTTTATTGATAATTTTTAGACATCAAATAAACAAAATTATTATTGACACAGTGATGATGCGGTGATTACCTTATTAATGAATGATTTAAATAAATGATAATTTTAAAATTTAAAAAACTATAAAAAACCTGTCCAATTATTATTGGATGATTTTATTTCCAACAAGAGTCATCTTATATTCTCATTTAATGAGTTTGGATCTTTTTAAACTGAATATAAATTTATAATAAAATAATATTTTCAAACATTCCTAAATAGCCCCTCCTATCTCTTATAAATTCCATATCTTCTAACCCATTACTCACACCTCTCAAGCCCCTTTTCTAATCACACTTATTCTCATTTAATCTCAATACAACTTTTCCTTCCTCCTAAAAGCTTTTCCTTAGGCCTAAGGTACTTCATGAATGCCTTTTGGTTCAAACCAAAGGAGGTTACTCGATTTTAAGGTAACATATTCACTTATGTTCATTTATTTTATTTTACTTATCCAACCCCCTAAAATCTATTAATTACTTTATTTTATAGCAATAATATTAACCTGAATATACTACGTTTTCATGAGAAGTATTTGAACTACACCTATACACACCTCTATCTAAAGGATATGAACATATTGTTTCTGTGGACGATGAACTTCTGCCTCACAAAACAATGATTGTTGAAATATCTCCAACCACCTATCATGGTGGCCATTATGATGACACAATTTTTATATATGATATATTTTATTATTAGATTTTCTCTATACATATTTTTTTATTTATAGCATATCTTTATGGATTCCATAATGGGTAAATACAATAATTTAATTTGAAAAAGTGTGGACTACTGCACCCTCAAAGTGATATGAATCAGTCATACCATACATGGAACATATAAAGGATGGTGTTAATGAACATACATATCATATATAAAATATTATATTATACTGTATCGATAATATACCTATTTATCATTGGGGTTTCATTTCTCTTAAAATGAAAAAAAATGAAATGTATGTAGGTTTCATGTGTTCGTACGGCTTACCGTCTCCATGAACTGTGCATTTCATTTTCATATATCCAAATAATATGGACTATAATAAATACTTATATTATAGATATATTAATTGTATAATATAAATTTGAGATGATAGAATTTGTACCACATGGAAAATTTCTAATTATTAAAAGTTCTTTTTTAACTCATGTTATGAAAATCGAAAAAATGTCCGATATTAACTCAAGTAATTAGAAAAATGTTATAGAAAGGTAAAAAGTGATATAAAAGGAATAATAAACATGAAATGGTTTATTAAGAAAGTATAAATTAACTTATATTTATTATTTAGGAAATTAATAAACGAATAGGACATTTCAGACATGAGTTAATGAACTTAGTCTCAATCTCCTTTAATTGAGGCATGTCTTGATAATATACATTTCCTTTTATTATACGATATATAATATGCCTTTTAATTTTAATTTCATTCAAAGGGAATATTTTTTCTACAAAGAATTTTTCTAAAAAAATGAATTTTTTTAACGTTTGTGGTGACAATGGCCTCTCTGATGCCCTAATCATTATTTGACTTCCTCTATAACCCTTATTGTTTTTTAATGAAAAAGCAAACCCCTTATTCTGTTTTTAGGTGTTTTGGTATT
The DNA here is from genome assembly GCA_963277665.1 of Viscum album. Classification (NCBI taxonomy): domain Eukaryota; kingdom Viridiplantae; phylum Streptophyta; class Magnoliopsida; order Santalales; family Viscaceae; genus Viscum; species Viscum album. The sequence continues at coordinate 115,989,565 of OY728155.1, read as the reverse complement.
GAAAATGGTTTTTTTGAAATGGATTTATTATTTCAATATCTTGAAATGTATTTGTTGGTCGGAGTGGTTTACTCAAGAGGGGGGTGAATTGAGTACCAATTAATATTTCTGAAAGACCCCCAAATAAAATAATAAATTAAACTGTAGTGAATTTATATTAAAGTAGAGGTTCTGTTATATTCTCAAGGGATTGATTAATTCCCAGTTAATCAATACAGGAGTGTGTGATTATCTTTTGAAGCTAACTTACTAATCTACACTTAACATAAACACTTTCTAATTTAATTATCAAAGTGACTTTAAAACCGTATTAGTTTTAAAGTGATTAGCAGCGGAATAAAACTTTGAAAGAGATGGCACAAAAAATGTAACCAAGAGGTTCAGTCTCAAGCCGAGACTTAGTCCTCTCAAAAATTTTTATATAAATGATCCACACCCTGGATCGGGGTTCAATAGTTTACAACTGTCCAGGTCCAAGACCTCTACCACTGTTATTCATGGGAAACAGTACAACAACAACCAGCTGTCCAGGTCACACACGACCTCTTCCACTGTTATTCGTGGGAAAGAAAGAATGAAGGAGTTTGGTAAGGATTTACAAATCCTTCAGTTAAGTACATGAGACAGTGTATGTGTTAGATACAGCAGATAACACACACTACTTGAAATGAATGATAATAAATCACAGAACAAGAGATGTAGAGTTTAGAGGTGGTTCTGGTGATTTCAGTGTAGCTCTGGACTCCTTTGGATTCGATCAGAAGTGAATCTGAGTCCTCTTCTTGTTTCTGTTTGAGAAACAGAGTGTCGTATGCTCCAGGTTCACAGACAGTGAAAATGTAGTCGTTGAAGTTCTTCAGTGTTCTTCTTGTATGCACAGAACACTTCTCGAGTATGCTTGATTGTCTATTAGCTTCTCTGTGTTCTTGATGGAACTCTTTTTTTTTCTCTTCTTGTGTTTCTGGTATATATCATCCACCACGCACTTCTCTCGTTCGGTTCCCTTTTTTTTGGGCAGCGTAGTCTTCTCGTATTTATCTCCCAACAGGGGACAGAAAAGATTTCCTTTATGCAGGTACGAGGTACGGGTTCCTGACATCCGACAACCTTTGTCAGATATTTGACAAATCATTAAAATGTACATGATATGACCGTTAGATGGATTAAATATAGGAAATAAAGAAATTCAAACAGTGAGTCGAGTGATCGGTAGGTAATCAGCATCGGTAGCTTGGACATCGGTAGCTTGAACATCGGTAGCTTGAACATCGGTAGCTTAATGTCATTAGTTGCTTTGACTCTATCGGTGGCTCTATGCGTCGGTTGGTACATGCTTGTATCGGTGACTTTGTTTATCGGTAGCTCCATGCGTCGGTAGCTCTATGCGTCGGTAGCTCTATGCGTCGGTAGCTCTATGTGTCGGTAGCTGTGAGTCTGTCAGTAGCTTCGTCCATCGGTGACTCTTATTCCATCGGTAGCTATTTATACTTACACCGGTAGCTCTATGTTTGTATCGGTAGCTGTCTGTAAGTCAGTAGCTTATATTTATAAGCACATCGGTAGCTCTGTGTTAAGTATATCGGTGACTCTGTCTGTCGGTAGACTAAGTCTATCGGTAGCTCTGGCTATCGGTAGCTCTGGCTATTGGTGGACTAAGTCTATCGGTAGACTAGGTGCCGATAGCTCTTTATCAGTAGCTATAGGCAGATTACTTATCTGTTTTATGCAGAACACATCCGATTGTGTTAGACTCAATTTATAACTTGTATGAACATGGATAAATGGGGATTATCATAAATCACAGATTGTTTAAACATTATTATTAACTGGATCACTGATTTGAAAGAATTAAAGTGTAGATCAACAGTAATTGAGAATATCATAAAATATGAACACATAATTGGGATTATCAAAACATATAAATACATGATTAGGATTATCAAAACTGGCGAGTTCAACAATCTCCCCCTTTTTGATAATCACAATTTATGATATGGACATTAATCATAGTGAAAATATAATAGAAAAGAGTATAATATTGAATTTATTTTTCTCATTGAAAACAGCATCAGAGATAATGGAAATAGTATGATATAGACATAAGTTATCAGAGGTAACAATCATAAGTTACTAAATAGACATAAGGTATCAGAGGTAAAAATGATATATATAAAAAAATGTGGCTCCCCTTATTCCTTATTTGTCTCCATTGAAAATATTTCTCATTCTCTCATTTTGTTCTCCCCCGCTTATTGTCCTCCCCCTTATTATTCTCCCCCTTTGTGATAATCAAAAAGTGGGAAAGCATATATAGGAGACAAAAAAATATGAGAAGTAAAAGGAGTTCTTCTGTATTAGAGTAGTCAAAAATTACAAAAACAGAATACAAAGGAATTCCTATCAAAAATTCTAGCCACTGGATCAATCCACATCTTCCACGTGAGATTTTCCTTTGGGATCAGAAGAAGGTTCAGGTGGTGAGGATGCAGGTGAAGGTTTTGGAATGCCAGAGATGATCAAAGGAGGCTGAGCCACTGAGACAGTGCCTGGCCTGTATTGGGAAGGTTGTTGAATGATCATAGGTGTGAGGCTTCGGATGGCCTGAGCAGGAGTCATCTGAACGGTGGAAGCAGCTGAGGCAGAAGCAGGCAAGGCAGGAGGGACAATGACTGGTCTGGCATCAACATGCAAGAATGGCAGCAGCAGATTTCTAAAATCCATAATAATTCCTCCTCCTCTTTCCATAGCAGAGATAAAATCATCTTTGTTCTCCATAAATTTTTCTATGGAAGGAGTCAGTTCTCTTAGCTTGCTCACTTGTTCTCGAAAGGCTTGTGTGACAGGGGGTAACTTCATTTTTTCCAACAGCAGGTTGAAGTGGTGATCGAGTTAATGCTTGGTGAAAATTTTGGTGAAGTAATAGTCCACTTTTCTTTTTATGGCTTCCTGAGAGGCAGAGGCTTCTCTCATATAATCTTGAACAATCTTCATAATTTCTCTAGCAGAATCTCTTGTAGAAAGCACCACGCGGCTCAACTATGATGAGTCCACAGAGCCATTGGTTGGAATAGAGCTAATTTCCTCCTTCAACATTGCTTGAACTTGATTCAGATCAACTGATAGTTTGGATGTGAGAGGGCCAAGAGAGAAAGAAACAGTTTCTTTGAAACTCTTAGACAAACCACTGATTAGGCATTGAACATGAGAGTCTTGTAGTTGAACGTGATCCTTCACCGAGGTTTTGAAACTTTCAAACACTGAGACAAACTGGCTTACTACACTATTCACATAAGCTAGGTCCTTGTAAACTTGAGACTTGGAGCTCATATAAGAATCCAAAGCAGCAACTGATGCCTTGAGAGCTTCAAGATCTGCTTCGATTCTAGAAGACTGAGTCTGGCACTCTTTCACTTCTTCCATAAGCTCAGACACAAAAGAAGATAAATTACAAGCCAGAGATAGCTCGAAGGATCTCTCTAACATTTTCATTTCTTCATAAAAGATCTGCTTCATCTCAGCAACTGATACACTGAATGATTCTTTCAGCTCATTCTTCATGGATTCAAGATCATATTTAGAGACAAAATCATTTGAGACAACTGCAGCAGATCCTCTTGCTGAGGCCAAACTAACTACAGAATCAGTCATTATTGAATTAATTGAGGATGCAAGGGAGGTTTCCATTAACTTCACTTCTTCAACAAAACTGGTTTTGAGGTCCTCTTTCAGCTTATTCATATCATGAAATCTGACCACATCATCTGGAAACAACTCAAAAGCAAGATCATAATTGGTCTTCGGTCTATTCACAGAAATCTCATTATCTGAATCCGGATAATCCAATCCACAGACTATAAACCCTGGGTCTTCTACCCAGTCTCCAAGCTCAACAGCTACTGTAACATTTACAAGAACAGATTGATGCTCCCCCTCAATGGGTGCATTATCATGTATCACAACAGCATTTTCTGTTGGCTTTTCTTCATCATAATCTTCCACAACAGCTTCCACCTCAGCAGCTGTAAGGAGGTTTTCTGAAACAGGTACAGCTTCTTCTGTATCTCTTTCTACTTCAGTAGCAGGCATAGTTGAGCTTCCAATCAAAGGACTCATACTAAAACTGCCAGAAACAGACGATTCAGATACATTCTCCTTTTCCTTTTATTCTTGGTGAGGCACAGACTGGTCTTCCTCATGAGTAGACAAAATTTCCTCTACCTTTCCTTTCCTTGAGTATACAAGTTCAGTAACGGGACTTGGGGGCAAGTCTGGATCTCCTCCAATATCCATAGGAGTGTCTTCCTCTTCTTCTTCTTCTTCTTCTTCTTCTTCTTCTCCTGACTCCTCACTATACTCAGGATCCTCTTCATCAGATCCTAAACCTGGATCTCTTTGATCCTTTGGCCTTGAAGGATAATCCACAGGATTAAACCTATCATATATCTTCTGATCATCACTGACCCATTCTCCCTTCCATGGGTTCCAGTTAATCTTCATGTACTTACAAATAGTCGAGGTGATGCAGAAATTATTCTTGACAAAAACTGTCTCATCCTGAGACTCAGCTATTCCTTTCACTTTTATCATTACAGAAATCAGCTTGGAAAAGAATAAAGCATTAGTCTTTGACTTTGGTCTAATCATGTCTTCCATTTGAAGCATTAACAGTCTGCACAGATTGACTTTCACACCATGTCTTAGCAAATGAAGAAGATATATATCTTGATATCTCAGATTTTCAAAATCTCCTCTCCTCGGTATCAACACATGCTGAACAAACTTGAAAAGCAGTCGATTCTCTCCATCCATTTCAGCAGCAACCACTTGCCTTTGATTCCCATTACCAGTCAGTTCTTTTAAGGCGGTCTCATAATCAAAGATGTCACTGCTAGGTGGCATTGCTCTTGATACATACCCAGAGACACCTTCATGTGGTACTTTCAAGCACTCAGCCCACTCTACTGAAGAAAAAGACATCTCTTTTCCATTTAAACAAGAGCTTACCCGATTCTCATTTTCAGACTTCTCGAAGGTTACAAACTCATAGAACTGTTTTATCAACTTCGGGTAGTATGGGCCATTGTTATTCGAAAAACAATCCACCCATTTCTGGTCCTCCAGAATCTCGAGTACTAACAATTTGCTAGGCAGTAGCCATTCTACGCACAGTTCCTTCTCGATTACTATGTCTCTATTCTGCAAGTGAGGATTCACTGATCGCTTTCCCGATCTAGTTCTGACTTCACTAACACTGGATTTATTCTGTGTCTTCTGCTTCTTAGCGATTGGTTCTACACTTTCATCTCTGACGATAGGAAGCTTAGTTCTTGCCATCGCGGGTTTAGGGTTCTTGGACGACTTGGGAGCTAAGGTTCGAAGGTGAGAGATTTTGAGCTCGGTGAGATAGGAAGTGGCTTAGTCTTAGTTTTATCATTTAGGAATTCCAAATAAACAACTAAAATAGAATAAGATAAAATAAAATAAAACGATTCATATTCTTGGCGGCAGACAGATGTTTAAAAAAAACATTGCATCGGTGTGAGTAAATCATCGGTGAGAAAACCAGATCGGTGAGAATTGTACATCGGTGAGAATTTTCACATCGGTGAGAACTTTCACATCAGTGAGAACTTTCACATCGGTGATAATTGATCATCGGTGAGAATTGATCATCCCCAGCTCGTGCCTAATGTAACTTAGCCTATCCGAACTTAAAGGTTTAGTGAAAATATCAGCCAATTGTTGTTCAGTGCCAATAAATTCAAGAGAAATATCACCTTTTTGATAGTGATATCTTAGGAAATGGTGTCTTACATCTATGTGTTTGGATCTAGAGTGAGATACAGGATTTTTAGAGATGTTTATTGCACTGGTGTTATCACAGTTGATTGAAACATGTTTAAAAACATATCCATAGTCCAAAAGAGTGTGTTTCATCCACAGAATTTGTGCACAGCAACTACCAGCAGCTATATATTCTGCTTCGGCAGTAGATAATGCAACTGAGTTTTGTTTCTTACTACACCAAGAAACTAAGGATTTTCCAAGCAAATGACATGTTCCTGATGTGCTTTTTCTATCTAGCTTACAACCAGAAAAGTCAGCATCTGAATAACTCATTAACTCAAAGGATTGTCCTTTTGGGTAAAACAAACCTAAGTTAACCGTGTGTTTGAGATATTTAAAAATTCTTTTAACATCAAGAAAATGAGATTCTTTTAGATTAGCTTGAAATCTAGCACACATACACACACTAAACATAATATCAGGTCGACTAGCAGTAAGATAAAGTAAAATACCAATCATACCTCTGTAATTTGTTTGATCAACTGGTTTCCCAGTTTCATCTGCATCCAATTTACAGGTAGTACTCATAGGAGTTTCACTCTCCTTGATGCTATCCAGACCAAAACGTTTTAAAAGATCCTTTGTAAATTTACTTTGATTCAAAATAATTCCATTTTCATTTTGAAATACTTGAAATCCAAGAAAGTACTTAAGTTCTCCCATTAAGCTCATTTCAAATTCATTTTGCATGCTTTTTGAAAAATCAGTACATAAAGAGTGTTTAGAAGATCCAAAAATAATATCATCAACATATATTTGTACAACTAAAACATCTTTAGAAATTATTTTAATGAAAAGAGTTGGATCAGCAATCCCTTTAGTAAAACCTTTTGAAATAAGGAAATTGCTAAGTCTATCATACCAAGCTCTTGGAGCTTTTTTCAAACCATACAAAGCTTTAGAAAGTTTAAAAACATGATTTGGAAAATGGGGATTAGTAAATCCAGGTGGTTGTTCTACAAAAACATATTCAATTATAAAACCATTTAGAAATGCACTTTTCACATCCATTTGATATAATTTGAAATCCAGATGTGCAGCATATGCAAGTAAGATCCTAATGGCTTCTAGTCTAGCTACAGGTGCAAAAGTTTCCTCATAGTCTATACCTTCTTCTTGACTATATCCTTGTGCAACTAGTCTGGCTTTGTTTTTAACTATATTTTCAGATTCATCTACTTTATTTCTAAAAACCCATTTTGTGCCTATTGTCAAAGTGTCCTTTGGTCGGTCAACTAATTCCCAGACTTTGTTTCTTTCAAATTGATTTAATTCTTCTTGCATAGCTATTACCCAGAATTCATCATTGATAGCATCATTGATATTTTTGGGTTCTAGCTGTGAAAGAAAAGCTTGATGTTCAACTTGGTTTCTTAGAGAAGCTCTAGTTTGTGTTCCTCTATCAAGATTACCAACAACAACTTCTAAAGGATGATTCTTTAGAATCCTCGTTGATCTGGTAAAGGTTGGACTAGAAATTTCAGGCTCATCTATAGGTTCGGGTTCAATAGAAGCAGATTCTGGAAAAAGTCCAGAACTGGATGTTTTGATAACAGGTTCTTTAGATTTATCATTAATGTCCAGAAAAGATAGATCTTCTTCAAGATTCTCAAGAGAAGTTTTAGGCTCATGTGGATCAGTTTCATCAAACTTGATGTGAACAGATTCTTCCACACATTTGGTTTTCTTATTGAATACTCTATAGGCTTTACTTGTAATAGAGTAACCCAGAAAAATTCCTTCATCACTTTTGGAAGCAAACTTATCCAGATTTTCTTTAGTGTTCAGAATAAATACTTTGCATCCAAAAACTTTAAAGTAATTATCCTTAGGCTTTCTATTGTTCCACAATTCATAAGGGGTTTTCTTAAGAACAGGTCTGATTAAGACTCTATTAATGACATAGCAAGCTATATTAACAGCTTCAGCCGAAAAATAAATAGGCAGATCATATTCATTGAGCATGGTTCTAGCAATTTTTGCAGGGTTCAGTTTCTTCTTTCTACTACACCATTCTGTTGGGGTGTTCTAGGGGCAGATTAGTTATGAGTATAGCCATTGTGTGAACAATAAGATTCAAAATCTTGATTTTCAAACTCACGACCATGATCACTTCTCAATGTTTTAATATTAAGTCCACTAAGGTTCTCTACAGACTTAGAGTATTTAACAAAGTAAGAACAAGCTTCACTTTTGTGAGCTAGAAAATATACCCAAGTATACCTAGAAAAGTCATCTACTAGAACATAAACATAGTGCTTCCCATTTAAACAAGAAACTCTTGATGGTCCAAACAAATCCATGTGAACCAATTCAAGTGGTTGAGAAGTCGAAACTTCCTTCTTTGATTTAAAAGAAACTTTGTGTTGTTTTCCCTTTTGACAAGGGTTACACACTCTATCATTTGGGAATTCTAATTTAGGTAGGTCTCTAACTAGGTTTTTTCTAGAGAGTTTTCTAAGTGAGTGAATGTTGCAATGTCCTAATCTTCTGTGCCATAGCCAAGATTCTTTTTGAAAATCATTCAAACAAGATATATTTTGCTTAGCTAAGGAATTCAGATGAATAGCATAAACATTTTCATTTCTTAAGGTAGAAAATACCAAAACATTCTTACAATTAAAAACTTTTCAGGAATAATTTTCAAATTTAACATGAAAACCATCATCACATAATTGAGAAATACTTAATAAATTGTATTTAAGGCCATCAACAAATAAAACTTTAGAAATCAATACTGAGTCAGTGTTACCAATCTGGCCTAGGACGATGATTTTTTCTTTTAGAGTTATCACCAAAGGTCACATGACCTCCATCAACCTTTATTAAGCTCTTGAAGCAAGAATAATCTCCAGTCATGTGTCTTGAGCACCCACTGTCTAAGTACCAGGTCTCTTTACAGGAGCTCTTTAAGCAAGTTCCCTACAAAACAGATTTAGATGGGAGATGATTTTGGTACCCAGATCTTCTTGGGTCCAGACAGGTTAGCCAATAGCACTTTAGGTACCCATATCTGTCTAATGGGTCTCATATAATTTTTAGAATTAACATGCTTTGAAAGATAAAATTTATTAGATCCATAACTATGAATATAACTGGTTGAGGCATATGAAGTTCCAGAATTAACTATCTTCTGTGCAGATTTAGGAATGAATCTGGTTTTGGAAATTTTCCTTTGTCCAGGTTGGTATCCTATACCAGTAGTATATTTAGGTGCTATTTGCTTTCCTAGCATCTGTGTTAAAGCATCCTTTCCATTTGTGAATTTTTCTAAGTCCTTTCTAAGTTGCTCATTTGACAGTTTCAGTTCTGTATTTTCCTTTAACAGTTGAGCATTTTTCTCTTTTTCAATAGTGAGTTCGGTTTTAACTGTAGTGGTGAGAGCATGCTGTTTCTTTAAACCTTTGTATTTGTCTTAAAGCTCATTACAGGTTTCTTCCAGCATATCACAGTACTCAAATAGTTTAGATTTTGACATGGTTTCTGAATCAGAATCATCTCCAGAATAATATGAATTTAAAACAGGAGTGTCAGATGTTACCTCAGAAGTATTTGTCATGAAACACATGTTGGCTCGATTCCTTTCAGAGTCCGAAGATTCTGGTTCACTAGTGCTCTCTTCTGAAGCACTCCAGGTGGCCTTCATGGCTTTCTTAAACTTATTGTCCTTATATTCATATTTCTTTTTTTACTTCAGCTTTGGACAGTCGGCTTTAATGTGTCCTTTTCTCTTGCACTCATAGCAGACAACATCATCTGATTTGTCATTCTTCTTCCAATCCTTTTTCCATTTACCTTGGTGGTCATACTTACCCTTATGATTTGTTTTTCTGAAGAACTTATTTTTCCTATAGAATTTATTAAATCTTCTAGCAATGTGAGCCATCTCAGCATCACTGTCAGAATCACTTTCACTGTCTTCACAGCATGAACTTTCAACTACAGCTTGAAGCTTTTCTTTGTCCTTATTCTTTGAAGTTGAGGATTTGAAAGCGATAGACTTTCTTGGAGGTTCATTTTCTTCCACTTTATTCACTTTAAGCTCTTCTTCATACATCATCAGCTTTACAATTAGTTCCTTGACAGGTAGAGCGGCAATGTCAGATGATTCTCTGATTGAGACAGATGTGCCTCTCCATCTATCAGGTAGACATCTCAAAATTCTCATAATTTGCTCCTTTGCTGGAACATCCTTTCCCAGAGAAGTCATTGTGTTGACAATTTCATTGAACCTGAGATACATGTCAGAGATAGGTTCATCATGCTTCATTTTAAAATTATCATACTTGATAGTATAAGTGTTCAATCTCATTTCTTTAACATTCGTTGTTCCTTCATGAGAAACAACTAAGGTATCCCAAATTTCAAAAGCAGTTTTACATGCAAAAATTCTATTAAACTCTTCATCTCCTAAAGCACAGTACAGAGCATTCATAGCTTTACAATTATTATTGTAAGCAGTCTTTGTAGGTTCATTCCAAGTAGATCTAGCAGTAGTGGGAATTTTGTATTCTGATTCAATAGCAGTCCAAATATCAAAACCTATGCTTTCTAGATGAATTTTCATTTTCAGTTTCCACTGGGCATAATTAGTTCCATTGAAGAAAGGTGGCCGGTTAGTACCAGCACCCTCAAGTCTATTGTCCATGATGAGAAAATTTTAAAAAGATAAAAATTTAGATATAACAGAAATTTTAAGAACTTTAAAATACAACTAAAATCACAGTTCAAAAGCAGAGTACTTTTAGAAAGTATTTTCAACCCTCTGATACCAAGTGTTGGTCGGAGTGGTTTACTCAAGAGGGGGGTGAATTGAGTACCAATTAAAATTTCTGAAAGACCCCCAAATAAAATAATAAATTAAACTATAGTGAATTTATATTAAAGTAGAGGTTCTGTTAGATTCTCAAGGGATTGATTAATTCCCAGTTAATCAACACAGGAGTGTGTGATTATCTTTTGAAGCTAACTTACTAATCTACACTTAACATAAACACTTGCTAATTTAATTATCAAAGTGACTTTAAAAACAGTATTAGTTTTAAAGTGATTAGCAGCGGAATGAAACTTTGAAAGAGATGGCACAACAAATGTAACCAAGAGGTTCAGTCTCAAGCCGAGACTTAGTCCTCTCAAAAGTTTTTATATAAATGATCCACACCCTGGATCGGGGTTCAACAGTTTACAACTGTCCAGGTCCAAGACCTCTACCACTGTTATTCGTGGGAAACAGTACAACATCAACCAGCTGTCCAGGTCACACACGACCTCTTCCACTGTTATTCGTGGGAAAGAAAGAATGAAGGAGTTTGGTAAGGATTTACAAATCCTTCAGTTAAGTACAGGAGACAGTGTATGTGTTAGATACAGCAGATAACACACACTGCTCGAAATGAATGATAATAAATCACAGAACAAGAGATGTAGAGTTTAGAGGTGGTTCTGGTGATTTCAGTGTAGCTCTGGACTCCTTTGTATTCGATCAGAAGTGAATATGAGTCCTCTTCTTGTTTCTGTTTGAGAAACAGAGTGTCGTATGCTCCAGGTTCACAGACAGTGAAAATGTAGTCGTTGAAGTTCTTCAGTGTTCTTCTTGTATGCACAGAACACTTCTCGAGTATGCTTGATTGTCTATTAGCTTCTCTGTGTTCTTGATGGACCTCTTTTTTTTCTCTTCTTGTGTTTCTGGTATATATCATCCACCACGCACTTCTCTCATTCGGTTCCCTTTTTTTTGGGCAGCGTAGTCTTCTCGTATTTATCTCCCAACAGGGGACAGAAAAGATTTCCTTTCTGCAGGTACGAGGTACGGGTTCCTGACATCCGACAACCTTTGTCAGATATTTGACAAATCATTAAAATGTACATGATATGACCGTTAGATGGATTAAATATAGTAAATAAAGAAATTAAAACAGTGAGTCGAGTGATCGGTAGGTAATCAGCATCGGTATCTTGGACATCGGTAGCTTGAACATCGGTAGCTTGAACATCAGTAGCTTAATGTCATTAGTTGCTTTGACTCTATCGGTGGCTCTATGCGTCGGTTGGTACATGCTTGTATCGATGACTTTGTTTATCGGTAGCTCCATGCGTCGGTAGCTCTATGCGTCGGTAGCTCTATGCGTCGGTAGCTCTATGCGTCGGTAGCTGTGAGTCTGTCAGTAGCTTCGTCCATCGGTGACTCTTATTCCATCGGTAGCTATTTATACTTACACCGGTAGCTCTATGTTTGTATCGGTAGCTGTCTGTAAGTCAGTAGCTTATATTTATAAGCACATCGGTAGCTCTGTGTTAAGTATATCAGTGACTCTGTCTGTCGGTAGACTAAGTCTATCGGTAGCTCTGGCTATCGGTAGCTCTGGCTATTGGTGGACTAAGTCTATCGGTAGACTAGGTACCAGTAGCTCTTTATCAGTAGCTATAGGCAGATTACTTATCTGTTTTATGTAGAACACATCCGATTGTGTTAGAATCAATTTATAACTTGTATGAACATGGATAAATGGGGATTATCATAAATCACAGATTGTTTAAACATTATTATTAACTAGATCACTGATTTGAAAGAATTAAAGTGTAGATCAATAGTAATTGAGAATATCATAAAATATGAACACATAATTGTGATTATCAAAACATACAAATACATGATTGGGATTATCAAAACAGGTGAGTTCAACAGTATTCATGTGATTGAAAATGAAATGTTATTTTCAAAATGTTTGTATTTCAATATTTTATGTGTTATGATTTTACAATGGTACTTAGATATTTGACTGGTGGTTACGTGTTAAACCAAGTGACGGCTGGTGTCATGATACACCAGGATGGGCTGTTACATTATAACCTCCAATGCATCGGGTATGGAAGTCAGTTGTATGGATATTCTATTTAGTTATATGTGTGATTGTTGACAGTATGGTGATTCCATTTAAGTATGTTAATGTACAAAGTCACATTTATATGATATGTGTCCTTTCAATGAGTTTTATGATAATATTTTGGTTACAAAAGGGTAATAAATGATATTTTAATTTGTGAATAGTATTTACGACATCATAAAGGTGAAATGTATTACTTATGATAAAGTATTCATGGTTTATTGGTTGTTTTGAAACACTAACAATTTTCCTTCATTGTGTATCCCCTACTGAGATTTTTATGCTCATACCATGTTTTTTTGAAATTTTTTTAATTGGACATAAAGATGAATAAGGTCAAGGATTGGATCAAGGAGAAGTCCTGATATCGAAAATATGGAACTAAACATGTAACTTTTTTTTCAAGACTTTTTATTTTATGAAAAAAATCAATACTAAGTAGATTTGTCTAGATTTAATAGTCAAGTTTTTTTGTAAATGTTATGACCAAATTCTCTACTCCTCTGAACATGAGAAGGTCCTCATTATGAATTATTAACTTAATTCAATATTATTTAATGCTTAAGGCTGAGTTCTTATAAGGTTCTAACGAAGATATTTCATGGGAATACTCTACCATATTTTTCAAAGTAGCTCAATAATGGAAATATATAAACAATATCCAATTGATATTAAATAATATCTACAATAATACTTAAAACAATACAGACCAGTATTACATGATAAATAAAAACATGAAAAAAATTGAATCTAAATATATCGATATGTCATTCATAATATGAGTCAAGTTTCAAATTCAAAACAAAAATAAAGGCAACAATAACTCCCAAGCCAATCTCGACATCATATCTGGTTCCCTTATCCATGCTCCTTCCCAACTCATCCATCTAATGAAGGTCTATTATCATTATCCGAACCTAGAAACATTAAATCTATTCAGGTGATGATCAAGAAGCCTGAGTTGGATATGAGTTAGACTCAGCTGTCTACCACCAAAAAAATATAAAACTCAATTCTCACTATTATAGTGTATGAATATTTATAATGAATAATGTACAATACATAAATAAAACAATTTTCAAATTACATTTTTCTTTAATTTATAGCATAATTCTATAGGTTCACATTGACACCTGAACTATTGATACATGCTTTGACCTGTGATAGTGTCTGAACCATCCCAAAAAGGATATCACATTTTCTTCCATAATGGGTTTCCATAAATATATTCATTTATATTATATCATTCATACAACGGGGGACTAGAGCAGACGTATGGAACCCTACGGGTAATTGGAGCAATAGTCTTTATTCCAAAACATAGTGATCACATATTATATATAAATATATTAGGGGCCTAGAGCAGCAGTTTGAAACCCACTAGGTATTTGGAGTAGTAACATATATCCCAAAACATATTCACATATGTCATATCACATGTTTTCATATTTCCAACAATTTATCATCAGTTATCATAATTCATTATTCAACCCATTTTAAAATTTCATTTATTCAATAAAGCAATATTTCCAAAACATCATTTCCATCTTATCAGAACACCCCAAGGGTGGTTATTAGTTTCAAACATTTTAGCATACCCAATGGTTCGTTATCAATTTCATAAAGCATTAATTATTAAATTTTATAATCCAATTATTCACCAATTAAAAATCACATTATCCACTAATTTCATTGTCACACGGAAAAATCAATCAATCAATTAATTTTATTTAGAATAAAATTTCACAGTGTTGAAATTGTAATTGCATAGTTACAAACATAAAATTATAATCAAGACATAAAAAATGTAGAGATACCTCAACCCACTATTTTTGGAAATGATTAATTTGATAGAGGTGTATAAGGAAGATGATATGTTATTCCTCTTCACCTATATAGAATTTTTTTTTTCAAACTGATTAATTTATCCCTTTAATTATGTGAAAATTCATTTCTCACATTATTGAAGTAAAATATGTGGTTTCAACAAACATAAATTCCTTGTATGACCAAAATTAGGTTAAACCAACAAAAAGGTTCATTACATTGTTTAATTAATCTATTTAAAGATAAAATGAATATTTGTTTTATATTTGTACTTGTAAACATTTTGATGATAATATACATCCTTGTCCTTTTGATATATTTAAAGGTATTTATTAGTGACTTAATATTTTGTACAATATAATTACACCCTAAAAATGTGCTGGAGGATGTTTCTTGAAAATTTCCTCATGATTTAATAAATATGAAGGAACCAATATACAAGGGTTTCTAAGACAAGGTGGATAAAAGTCATGATGTATTTTTTAGACCAAGAGATGGATGTCTCAGCTCAAGATGATCCTGAATTTTTTTATAACGATCCAAAATTTCAAAATTTATTTTCTTTAAATAAATATTTTGTTAATAACTTGTTGATAAAATTATAGAAAATTAAAAAAATTGTATAAATAATTGTAATAAAATTTTAAAGCATACAAATAATATTAGGAAGACATAAATCTTAAACATCTCATTTGTTAATAAAATCAACTTTACTGAATATATTTATTTTATTTTGAAGATAAATTTATAAATTATAAAATGATAATTTGAGGAAATTGACATCATTTTAAAATTAATCATTTCAGTAATACTATAGGTTTTATTATTTATGTTTTCCTAAAATAATTTATTTTTAAGTGAAGAATGAAAATACTAATTTTTATAAAAACATTCATTTTTATGTATTTTTTTACAACGAAATCACTTAAATGTTAATGAAACATTTTATATAAAATATATATATTTAATGAGAAATATAAATCATTTAAAAATGATATGATTAATTTGTAAAATCCATGAAAAACTTTTGGAAATCCTAAGTAATATTTTACTTTTAAATTTCTTTTTTATTAACTGATATTTTAATTTTTCTATCATAACTTATAGAAATTTAATCTAAAAAATGGATTTCAAATTAATGATCAAATTTTTTTAATAATTTTATTTTCATTTATAGGCATAAAAATATGTTTAGTAGGATTAAATTTAATTACTCTAATAATGGTGAAACTATATTTTTATGGAATTGGATAATTAACTTTGTGTAAATTCTTTATCCAATTTACTATAAAGGATCGGCCTTAAACCTTACAATAAATTGAATTATATGAATAATTCAAATTGAGGATCTTTTTAGGTTTAGAGTTTTAGAGAATTAGGATATAAGTATTACATCTCAAAAGATTATAAAGTAGACACTTCTACACAGTTTCCATTTTTTATTTTATAGTTCTATGTTTAAGATAGCATTACATTTCCTTGATCCCATCCTTGACACTATTCCACATTATTTCCTGTGAAAAAAATTTCAAAAACTTGGCATGTGCATAAAAAGCCCAGTAAGGGATACACAAAGAAGGAAACTGTTAGTTTTTTTTCAAAACAATAGGTAAACCATGAATACTTTATCATAAGTAATACTTTTTACCATTATAATGTAGTAAATAATCTTCAATAAATAAAAGATCATTACATACCCTTTTTTAACCAAAATATTACCCTAAACCCATATAATGAACACATAACATTTAAAGGAAACATGGGACATAAACATACATAATTAGAATAACCATAAGGTTGACTTCCAAACATATCACTAAATGGAATATCCAAACGACTGACTTCCATACCCAATGCATTGGAGGTTATAATGTAACCACTCACCCTGATATTCACAGGACCACCCGTCATTTTGTTTATCATGCAAGCACCCGTCAAATGTCCATTTACCATTATAAAATCATAAGACTTAAAACAAATATAAAGGAAAGAATACATTTCAAAATTTAAATCAAAATATATCACCTAAATATATTGAAACAACAAATCCATTATCAAACCCATTTTCAATTCCAAAATAAAAAAAAGACTATATGGAATTTATTTTATTTTAAAAACATTATGGCTTGTTGAGGAAGCCAAAGGTCAAATAATACTCGCTGCGGCGGAAAAGGTTTTTGTCACTGATTATGATAAAGAAACATTCCTTTTTTCATTTAGTAAAATTATTTGTAGAAAAATATTCCCTTTGAAAATTCATGTTTTTTTATACAGTGTATAAAAGAATGTTGGGTATGAAAACAAAATATGCCACAATGAAAGGAGATTGAGACGAAGTCCCTTACCTCATGTCTGACATGACTCCATCGTTCATTAATCACCTGAATAATAAACTAAAGTTTATTTGTACTTTCTTAAGAGCCTTTTCAAGTATATTATTCCTTTTATATCACTTATTATAATTTTATAATCAGTATGTAATCATTTAAGTTAATAACGTTCATTTTGTCGATATTTGGTACTTGAGTCAAAACTGAACACCTTATATTGGCAAGATATCCATGTGGTCAATAGTCTCTTATATCCAGAATGAAATTAATTATTTAGATATCATATATATAATATATATCCAGTATATATATATTTATAGTAGTATAAATCATTTGGAGGTAAGAAATGAAATGCACCGTTCATGGAGACGGTAAGCCGTATCTACGCATGACCGCTACATTCATTTATATTTATTATTTTAATGGAATTAAAACATAATGATACATAGGTATATTATAATTCTATATAATTTCATATATAATATAATATATAATATAATTAACTCCATCCTTTATACGTTTCACATATGGCATTAACGAGTCATATAACATTGAGGGGGCGGTAGTCCGTACTTCCTAAAATCAAATTACCATGTTTACCCATAATAGAAACAATAAAGGTATGATATAAATGGAAAATACAGAAGAATAAAGAAAACCTAAACATAATATATATCATATATAAATATAGTTCCATCATAATATCCACCATGATAGGTGATAGGATATAATCGAACAATCATCGTTTCGTGAGGCGTTAATTTTCCATCCACAGAAACAGTATGTTCTTCACCCATTAGATAGAGCTGTGTGTAAGTGTAGTAAAAAAATCACATAAAAACATCCTATTATATTGCATATACTGGTGTTGTTATAAAATAAAGGAATAAAAAGAATATAGGGGTTGGATAAGTAAAATAAAAGAAAAGAAGTTAATAGGAACTGTTACCTTTAATTTGGGTAACTTCCTTTGGTTTTAACCAAAAGGACTTATTGAAGTGCCTTATTCCTAAGGTAAGGCTTCTAGGAGGAGGATAGGGATTTCAGGAGCTTAATTGGGCAGAGTTTGGATGATCCAAAAGTCTTGAGAGGTTGGGGAATTTGTCAGAAATGATCTTCTTTTATAAGGGGGTGGAGGGGCTCTTTAGGAAAGTGTGATAATTTATTTTATTATATAATTATTTTTGGTTTATAATGGTCTAAAAATCATTAATATAGAAGATAAGATTATTAATAGTCGTAATAAAATCATACAATATGAATTGGACAGGTTTTGGATAATATTTTAATAATTATAATCTTATTTATTTAAATCATGTATTAATGAGGTAAACTCTACATCATTATTGTGTCATAAATAATTTAATTTATTCGATGTATAGAAATTATAGAAAAAATACCATGATGTAGGAAGTGTTTGTATCTTTACAACTAATATTTATAGTTGAAGATATAATTTATTTAACACCATATAAAAATTAATTTTCTAAAAGGTTTATGTTTATGTCATTTTTCGCTTTACATTAAATTAATTAATCTAAATTGTCATTATCTTTCATAAGGGGCTCTATGGGGTCCCAAAATTGACCCAAAGATTC